>CM040429.1:39296304-40496304 GCA_022702705.1 Papilionanthe hookeriana x Papilionanthe teres | reverse complement strand
AACCCCAAGAATTTAGTTTTGATGTATTTCATTGCGATAGGGAAAGAATCCTAAAGCAATGCAGTCTCGGATGTAAAATCCTCAACCCCAAAAGTCTGAATTTGATGTATTTCATTGCGATAGGGAAATGATCCTAAAGCAATGCAGTCTCGGATGTAAAATCATCAATTCTAAAAGTCTGAATTTGATGTATTTCATTGCGATAGGGAAATGATCCTAAAGCAATGCAGTTTCGGATGTAAAATCCTCGACCCCAAGAATTTGAGTTTGATGTATTTCATTGCGATAAGGAAAGAATCCTAAAGCAATGCAGTTTCGGATGTAAAATCCTCAACCCCAAAAGTTTGAATTTGATGTATTTCATTGCGATAGGGAAAGAATCCTAAAGCAATGCAGTCTTGGATGTAAGATCCTCAACCCCAAGAATTTGATTTTGATGTATTTCATTGCGATAGGGAAAGAATCCTAAAGTAATGCAGTCTCGGATGTAAAATCCTCAACTCCAAAAGTTTGAATTTGATGTATTTCATTGCAATAGGGAAATAATTATAAAGCAATGCAGTCTCGGATGTAAAATCCTCGACCCCAAGAATTTGATTTTGATTTATTTCATTGCAATAGGGAAGGAATCCTAAAGCAATGCAGTCTCGGATATAAAATCCTCAACCCCAAGAATTTGATTTTGAAGTATTTCATTGCGATAAGGAAAGAATCCTAAAGCAATGCAGTCTCGGATGTAAAATCCTCGACCCCAATAGTTTGATTTTGATGTATTTCATTGTGATAGGGAAAGAATCCTAAAGCAATGCAGTCTCGGATGTAAAATCCTCGACCCCAAGAATTTGATTTTTGAATAGTCATTGATTTTGCAAAGATTTGTAGTGTTGATTTGAAAAGTGTAGAATTTTGGTGTTTCGAGAATTTTATGGAAGTTGTAAAAGACTTTCATGGAAGGAAATAGATCAGGAGGGAATATGTAGATGTTACATATCCCGTTCAAAAGTGTTGATCTGAAGTCACTAGTTTGGATTGGAGAATTCTGAGATAATAAAACCTACTACTCTTATGTAGCAAATTGGATAATGTTTAGGATTGAGATGCATTAAAAATAAATCTTATTATTATTTTGGAGGTTCAAAATTTAATGCATCTCATTGCTAAACTACTCTTATGAAAACCTCCACTACTGTAGAAGTCTTCTGAAATTTTTACTTTTCTTATTAAAAAAAAACTAAAAAATTAAATTTAATTTCATTTTACTCTTGTTATTTAAATTGTTATACTTGCATATTAGGATATTAAAAATTCCTGTAAGCATGATATATTAGTTTTTATTTCTCACCCATATATCATTTCTTATGCTTAAATGTTTTATCTTAATTCAAAAAATTAAAGTTTGGGAGGGAATTTTAAAAACAAAGATTTTTCAAAAGCCTAAAATTTTATTTGATTCTCAAGAATACTTAAAAATAAATCTTATTTTTTATTGAGAATAATTATGTACATGAAGTTATATTAGGGGAACATAATTTTGAATATAGAAATGAATAAAAGAATTTAGTTAAAATTTATAGTAATCATGAAAAACTTAAAGTTAAAATTTTCTTAATGAAGAAGTGTTAAATAAAGTTAAACTATCTTTAGTAAGAAATTTTGTATTTTTGGATAAGTAGAAGATTCGAATTTTATTCTTCAAAGCTTAAATTTCTTTTATTGAAGAATAATTTTCAAATATTATTATTATGATTTTTAAGTGAAATATGTATATCTCACCTTTATTTTTAACGGAAGGGTGAAATTCAAAATTATTAAAGGTCTATCCAGATATAGTAATCATTGTCCTTATTAAAAAAAAGAGTGAAAAATAGTATATGAAAAGGGAGGAGAAGCTTGAGGATTTAAGGGCCTAATCAAAAATTGGTTTCATACCTAAAGTTTAAGATATAAGTTCAGAGAAAATCTAAAGCTTAAGGATATAATATACTAAGTAAAATTGTTTTTCAAATAAAGATTTTTAAGTGAGAAAAATAAGTGTTTGAGTCCTATATATTTAAGAATCTACAAATATTTTTGAATTAGATAGAAACTTATATTTGTCATTTTCCTTTACTTAAGAACTTTTTAAACTTTAAGTTGGTTTTAATTATTGAATTTTTTTCTAAATTGGACTATTCCATTTCTAGAAAAAAAAAATTTTATCTTCCTAAGAAACTCATTATATAATTTGCATGCTAAAATGTTCTATGAGATTAATTTTCACTTGAGGTCAAGTAACATTTTAAGTTTGAGAGATTTTGATGCACCTATAATATATAGTATTTTTATGCACATTTTTATACCTATTTTTAATGATATTGCACTTTAAGGGAAGGTATTTTGTATTTTTCTTGCAGGTATGGTGAAAATGGATGATCATGATGAAAGGAGCAAAATTGGATCAAATTTGGAGCAAAAATAATGAAAAATCCAAATTTTGGCACTGGCCCCTAAGCGTCGCTGGGCCAGTGCTTAGCTGCCACAGTTAAAAATTAAAATCTTCATGTATTTGGCGCCAATTTCAAATGGGATGGGATGCAACTCTTGGTGGTAACTGCCATAACTTCCTTTGAGCGGCAAGTTTGAATGAAGGGGTGTGTTCCTTGGTAGATACATCGAATCTAGATACATTTTGAAGAGACACCAAGGCACCTTTTGGTTTACTATTTAAAGAGAGTCTTAGAAATGACTAAGTGCTCTTCCACTGTATTTTGAAGGGTCTTTTTACTGTTCTTCCACTGCTCTTCCACTTGCATTTTGAAGATAGTTTTTACAGTATTTTACTTTTATTTTGTGAGAGTTTTTATTAAGAGTAGGAGTAGAGAGTAGAAAGGAGATAATGGTCGGAGTGAAGTCTTCTTCTTCCCACTTCTTTTCTTTCTTTTAGTTTAGTTTTTATTGAAGTCTGAAGTCTGTATTCTGAGTCATCAGAGTTGGGAGACTTGCTCTGAGGAGTAGTTTAGCGAAGAGTCAAAGTTTCGGAGGAACTTCCTTAGTCTTGTGGAGAGGATTTTCAGATAAGTGTTTTCTTTTAATCTTTTTATTAATACTTGCTTTCATTTGTTATTTTTCTTATTGTTTTTAATTTCAAATCAATGTGTTTTTGTATTTTCTCAATGCATTCTGAGTAGTTTACTTTATATTTTTCTTTCTTAAATGGAGAAGTAATTAATTTATAAAGAATTGTTGTGGAAAGTATAAGTGTTTAAAAGTTGGAAGAAGTTGTGAAGATTGATTCTAAAAACTTTGTTTACTTCTTAATTTGGCCTGTTAAGTTGTAAAATTTCTTGAGATTATGTAAGATCCAATGTGGTATTGTCTCATAAAAGTTAGTAAGAATCACATGCAATTATATGGGTGAGAATTTTAGTCCATATAATTAAATGTAATATTAGAAGATATTTTTATTGAAGGGAGAAAAATTAGAGGATTTTAGAATGACAGGCTAAAACCCTCTAATTTAGTTTGAAGTTTTAAGTTTTGTTATGAGAAGTTAGCCCCCAAGTGGTGGGAATCGAGGGAACTCTAGAGTGAAAGACTGGTATCTTCCCTGCATAACCATGTTCAAAATAATAAAAATTTCAAATTAACCTATGTTCTTTATAGAACCAAGTAAGAGTAAAGAACACATTTACTTCTATCTATCACAACAAATTTAAATACGTCCACAACAATACTATAAGAATTACTACTACTTCGTAAAAGGAAAGAAAAATATATTCTAGTTAATAGTATTTTACATATAGTTTTTTTTAGTTATTATAATTTTAATTTCTTGCTTAACATTTTATTAAGGAAATTTCAAAAGATAAATCAACTTTCAAAACCTTTCAAAATCAACACATACTTTCAAAAGCCATAACAAAAGTAAAAAGATAATTTTCTGATTTCTTTAAAGATTTTACATTTTTCCTGTGGGTTCGATATCTCGGGACTTAATCAGAAAGTCCTATATTACTTGATAAACGATACGTATACTTGTGTAATATCCCATATTATAAAATCTTAATTTTTATATCTAAAATCATCAGCGCATTTATTAGACGGTACCAAGTTTTTGGCACCGTTGCATTTATCGTGGACCAAGTTTTTGGCGTCGTTGCATTTATCGGGGATCAAGTTTTTGGTGTCGTTGTCAATTTTAATATCATATTTGTAAGCACATATATTTATCGGGGATCACATATTTATAATTAAAACATCTTCTAGCATGCATCCCAATATCCTAAACATGAATCATACTCATTACAAAAGAAAAGTAAAAGGAAAATAATGATATAATATTCTCATGCCACTATTTCCAAATAAGAAGAAAGAGTAAGAGAAAGACATCACAAAGCACGAAGAAAACACAATGGAAAACTTCATTTCATCAAAGTAAATCCACTGCATGATTTTTTACAAAATCATGATAATGAAGAACATAGTACTTAGCTTTTTCCCTTTGAATAACAGATGAAAATCTCTCTCAAAAAGTATCTCTTAATCCATGCAACACTAGTACAAAACCTTACAGATTCTCTCAAAATCCTCTCTATATTCTCAGCAGAAAGGTAAAAATCTACATTTCTACTCCTATTCTAATATCTCTAAGCATTCTCCATGTTTTTCCTAACATTCCTCTCTTTTTTCCTGACCTAAAATCGTTACTTTAAAGTGTAGGAACAAATTTCCAAGAGTTTTTTCAAGCACCCTTCCAAAAGTATCCAAATACGTTGAATCTCAGCCATAACCACCCAAAATCACATCAAAAATGTCTCGGGAACCATCGGTGCTGGATAGGGCTCCTTCGGTGCCTAAAACTCGTCATTCTTGGAATATCATCGCCGACGAGGGTTCTACTCTGTTTGGCTCCCTTTTAGCTCCGTTTCTCGTCATTTCAATCGTGTTGCATTCTTAATAGATAGCCCTACAAAATAAGCATGAAAATGACCTTTCTTTAAATTGCAATCTCATTCAAAAATATGCAAGAATTGTAAAAGAGATTAAGCATAGAAAGACTTATCGAAATATGCCAGGCTAGCCAGGCTTGAATTTGCTTTCTTGCTCGTTTTTGCTCCAAGTTGCACCGTTTTTGCTTCTTTTTCTCTAAAAGTCCATTTAATGTACCTAAGACCAATAAAATACAAAATGCCTTCCTTTAAAGTGTAATATCATTAAAATTAAGCATAAAATGTATATGTAAAATCAAGCAGTTTTTAGGTGTGTCAGGAAACTTTGCCAAATTGCTTCTAGAGCTCCCCCAAGCCCTCTGAGTGCAAGCCCACCATCCTTAGCTAATGAATCCCACAGCCCAGAGCTAATTTCAGAACTTAATTCTCAGCTAAAACTAGGACAAACTCCTCCACATCTCCACAATGAACCAAAGTCAAATTAATTGCACCCACACAATCCCCACACTGAAAGAAGAAGTTCCCCCATCAAAGCCCCATCACAGAGAGCATCCAGCATAGACTTTGATCAACACCTAAAATTGGGCCTGGTCGAATTTGGGTTTAGACACTTCACCATAGTAAGAGGCTTCATCTGGAGGTTCGCTGGGTCCAATAGAAGCTTCTATAACCATCTGATTGAGGCCTCCCCTCTCAGACAAAGGTATTAGACTCTCTCACTCTCCCAAGCTTATTTCGATTCTCTATGCCCATTAAGTTGATTTCAGGATATATTAGTCATATATATAGGTTCGTTTAGGTCAGATGAGTCTGTAGTAACAAACCTGATGTTATTTGGTTGAGTCTAGCTAGAGATCGTAGGGTTAGAAGGTGGATGGTTTGCAGGATGAACTTGTTGAGGACGAAAGCCAAGAACCATCCGATTGCGTGTGTATCTAATGAAGGGCTCTGATTGTGTCGATGGATGATTCATAAAGTGCGTGCTAACTCAAACGACAACACCCAACTATGAAGAGACGCGTGGGCTTTAGCAGCTGCCATGTTGCGTTGGCGCCGCACTAGATAAGTGAGAAAATATAGAAATTTTGAATTAATTAAATCAGTCCAACTTTAAAAATTCATAACTTGGTGTAGAAAAATTAGAAAACTAAAATAAAAATACCTTAGTGGTTAGGAAATAAAAAAGAATAATGTGGAAATGGTTTAATGTTCATTTGATGCATGGTTTATTTTTAATTAATTAAATATTATTTCTAGTGGTTTGATCCTCCATGCACTCAAACATTTCATCATGGTTTGATTTTTGGGGGCAATAATCTCTCTATCATGAGGGATCTACTCTAATTTTTACAAGGTCTGGCGGAATCTCCATTAAGAGATCCCTAATTTTCAAGATTATGGTCACTGTTTTACTAAAATAATTTTAATAATTATTATATTATTTAGAAAAATACAAAACTTGTTTTGTAGGTACACTGTGATCAAAGGACCCTATGACAAATGAAAATTTGGTTTACCTCACTATGAATAATCCTAACGGCCATTAAGCCTTAAAAATAAAAGAAAAGTAAATTTGATAAAACTTAAAAGTAAATGACATGAAAATCATTCTCCGCTATATTTTAAGGTTAAGGGAACTCCCCATAAAAATTTTAAGTCATTTGGAGTTAATTTGACCACTCAAATGGAATTTTCAATTTAAATGACATTTTTGGTATTAAAATAATTATAATAAATAAAGTACAAGTTGGAAAATTATGAAATTAGTTTTGAGATTTCCTTATAATAAGAGTAACATAATAAAAATAAAATTGGAATAAAAATAAAATATTCATTTTTAAGGCTATTTTAAATATTTAAATAATTTAAAAATCATAAAAATTATAAAAATAATATAATTTGTGGAGATGTTCTGAATTGTCTCGTGAACAATTGGAATAATTTTCCTAATTTTCGAAGTGAAGATATTACATTTTAAAGAGTTAAAAATTTAATTTTTTAAGGCTTAAAATGGGTTTTTCTTAATTTCTCACTAAAATAATTCTAATAATTAAAATAAAAATCACAAATGTATGAGATTTTTTTCTCTGGGTCTCTTGACTTTAGAGAGATTTAAGAAAATTTTTAAAACTTAATTTTCAATCTAAATAATATTTTATATTTATTTAATAACACCGAACTTAAAATAATTATAATAATTAAATTAAAATTAAAAAAATTAAGAAATTTGGTCCAAGTGATCCACCGATCTAGATGAACCTCCAGTAATTTTCTTAAGGATAAATAATTTGTTTTGATTAAGTTACTAAAATCTCTTTGAAAGTCCCTATTTTGCATTAAAATATTTATATAAATTAAATTAAATTAATAAAAATCACATTTTCTCCTCTGATGTTTTAATTGACCCATAAGTGAGGTAACATAAAAATTTCAAAGTCATTTGAGTTAAATTTGAATAATTATGAAGTATTAAGCCCTTAGGGGCAAAGTTGTAATTTTGAAGGATTTAGCCTTAATTAACATATGTCTAATTAAAGGGTAAATGAGTAATAAATGACTTTAATAAATATGTTGAAATTATTGAAACATGAAGGGATAAGTGGTAGAAACCCAACTCACCCAGTTATGGATAAACTTGTAATTTCCTTAGTTATATTTATTCAAAAGATAATAAAAATTTAAATGATCTTGAGTTAGGGATTTCATGCTTTGGAAATGATACCTAATGATTCAGAACCCCTAATTAGTGGTTTAATCATAGTTCATTAATCTGATAAGAATAATAAACACACAAGTCTAGTTAACTTTTTCTAAAATTGCAAATATACCCATTAAATCTTAAGGGCTTGGTAGTCAGCTAGGCTTAATCAAATTTGTCTAAAATGGATTAGAAAGGATGATAAAATTAATATTGAATAGATTTGAAACACTACAAGCCCAACCTTAAAATTAAATTAGCTAAGTTCCTTAATAAGCCAACTGCCACTAAAGGGTATTCACCCACGTAATTTATAAATGAAATATCAAGTGATGGCTACCCCACTCATTGGGATAATTGAAACAAGAAATTCAATGAGCATAAGTGTACGAAATGGATGAATCATTTAATAAGTATGATAAGTTCAAATGAACTCAAGAAAGTTCAAGTGATGGCTACTCTACAAATAATAAATGTTAACTGCAAAAGATACTAAAGTTTCAGGTCGAGGAATGAGAAGACTCGACAGGTACGCTTTTATAAGTTTATAGTACATTCTTTTCTGCACTGCCTTTACTCTACTTTTCTTGCTCACAAGCTTGCATGCTAACAAACAATGTCACCCTGCATGAAAACCAAAACCTTTAGGATAGACACAAAACTGAAACTAAAAATCAAATCAAATTAAAATAAAATAAAATTCACCGCCACAACAATCAAAATATAAGACAACTTATAATTTAATCATAAACAAAACCAAAATCACAAGTGAAACTAAATTAAAACGTCTCTATCGGATGATCGAGAATACCTCAGAGGAGACAACCTACGGCTGCTAACAAGATTTCTCACGGTTTGAATGAAAGTACTGAATTCATTTAGTTAAATTTGGTAAATTCAATCGGACTAAGTAAATCTGAAAAAATTAGTGGTGTTGGAATGAGGGAACCGTTGGATCCTAACCAGTGTTGATTTAATCAACTTAAATATTCCTCTTATAAGACATTAAGACATCTTAATTTAAACATTTGTAGAACATGATGCTTCTTTCAATCTCTTCAATTTGACACTTCTATACTTAAACCTGCTACGACGAGGAGCTTGGAGCATGCATAGTGGGCAGTGCGACCATCTTCAAAAGCAAAACTCCTTAGAATAAACAACAAGCCATAGGACTTCGAGGTAGCTTGCCTAGTGCGGCATAAACCCTCATTTTATCTCTTTAGGCTTTTGCACTTCGTGCAATATAAGCCCTAACTCGTCTTAGGTTCCAAGGTTGTCATCAGATATGAGATAAATCCTCATATCTTCCAAGCTATTAACATGATCGATATCAAGTGAATGTAAGCGCTAAACAAATAAATTTGGCAGGACGAAACATTAAATAATTATCCTAAATTTAATCTAAATCATATAATTGTTTGGGAAATCACCAAGATTCTTCTTGGAGCTGTGTTTTCCCCTAGCTCTCTCTCTTCCTTTGAATTCCTATAATAAGTGTTTCAAACTTGAGCCGTTCACTTATTGGATATCCTACCCTCACTACTTTGAAGAATCATACCTTTTGGAAGTTATGAAAAAAATATTTCCTGATCTATATCAAGAATTTTATTAAGTGACCTTAGTTATCTCAGACGTAATTAACTATAGAGGCTTGCCCTTATAGGAAACTTAAAGACCCCATATTAATATAAACCCTATCTAGTTGTTTCATATTAGAAAGGGAAAGTTATCGGTCAACTTAAATGGTTTGCAGACCAAGCGGATGTCATAAGATAATTTAGTTTATTTGATCAAGCCTCACCACCAAATGACGAATCCATTCTTCGGAATAGATACATGGCTTGTGGTGCAGTACTCGATTATTCAAACTATTGCATGTATGAGATTGGTTTGATTTCATATTTCTTTTAAATATTAAAATAATATTTTATTTATATATATATAAATTAAATTAAACTCACCTCAAAATGAGCCGACAGTCGCGAGTGAAAGGAAATGAAGATCGAACTAGTTGTTCAAGTTTTTCTTTAGATCAATCACAAGGGGGAGCTATGAAGGAGTTTGGAAGGCATACCGACAATCGCCTTTTGGGACACCCATTGGAGGCGGTCACTCCTGCTCAAAGGGGAGAAAATTCCTTTCAAATGTCATGGGTATTATGGCTCGCTAGGGGGTGAAGAAGGTGTCGGGTGAAGCTGGGACTCAGTCTCAGTCGCAAAAAGCTAGCTTTTCCTCTATGGGTGGAGGACTAAAGGAGACCGATGAGAACTTTGTCTCTTACACCACTTCTGAATGGTGTTGAGTTTTGGGTATGCAGTTTGAACCATGCTTTTAGTATTCCTTTTTTAGTTTTAGGAGCTCTCATGATTGCTTCTACGTCATCAGACACTGCTACCTCCCTGATGGCCATGGAATAGGTTGCTCTAGAACAGGGGACCATAGAGAAGGCCACCATAGAGCCGGACACTATGGCCGGAGGGCATGGGAGAATCCTCCCTCAGGCAGTGTCAGGAGTGTGGGTAGGCAACTTCAACAGCAGAGGAGGCGGCAGCTGGGGAGCCATGGGTGTATGTTGACTTTCCAGTGCACTACTTTGCTAAAGTGGAGGATCATTTTCTTCGTCTCATAGTACAAACTCAGGGTTATAACAATGATGGAGTTGCTGAGGTATTGGAGCTAATATATCAGGTAAAGAAAGAATTCGCTAAAGTGAAATAAAAAATAGATGTGTTGCGACACCGTGCTAAAAAGCATCAGACAAAGAAGTATATGTGATAGAAAATGATGAGGGCATCAAAGAAGATTAAGGCACTTTTTATTTCTATTTGTTTCATGTGATATTTTGAACATGTTCTTTTTTGTACAAATATTTTAATTATTTTGTTCAATTCATTGTGTTGATTTATGTGTTTAATTTCTAAATTTATAAATGTGACTATAGTAATCACAGTTTGAATATATGATTGTATTTACATGTGTTATGATTGTAGTATGGAAATTATAAGGAAATGAAGAAGGTTCTTTATTTTTTTCATGCTACAAATTTTCAAAGACATTCCTATGGTTATCTGATAGTTTCTGCTCTTTTATCATGTGATCTAACGGTTAAAAATTATGGGTTAATACACTAACAAGTAACCGACCACCTTCTGATGAGCTATCGATAATGTGACAAACGTTTTGAAGGAGCGAAGCTTTTAGAAATTAATTAACTGACGGTTATATGATAATTATCAATGTTACTTGATTGTCAGGAATAAACTAAATTCCTAAAGTATTAGTTATCATGCTCAGGCATGGAAAATGTCAGCATATTGATTTCTTCCTTGTGTGATTCCAACTACCAGAACAAAGCACAAGGCTATGAAACTTTAAAAAATTACTATAAAGAGTTATAAATCTCATTTAATAATAAGCAAATTAAAATTTTTAAAAAATTTAGAGTTCAAAATGGCGTAGTGAATAAAAATTTATGAAGTAGCATCAACTCTGAAGGCCAAACTATCTTGAAAAAAATGAGCTCGAAGAAGTTGCGAGTAATAATAATTTAATATCTATCTCAGCAAAAAATATTATGTAACATTATTTTTTTGTTTGGGCAACCTATTAGAGTGTTGTACACTCAGAGAGTATAACTATTGCTTCTCTTTGATTAAGGGTCTGTTTGGGGCAGCTGCAACTTATCCAGCGTATCCTAATAAGCTGCTGATCAACATATAATCTGGATTAGCAGGGTGACTGTTTGGTTTGTGCATTTGGAAAACGACTGATTTGCAGTTATTTATGAATAAGTGACAATTCTGCCCCTGTGCATATATTTTAATATAATTTTATCATTTTATACAAAATTTAGCATCAATTTTAGTCATTCCTATTCAATTACAATTTAATGAATTAATTTATAATTAACATATGACCATTTATAAATTAAGCATTTGTTAGTATTTGTTAAGTTAATTTAAAATAAATTTTATATGAATAAAATAAATAAATAAATACTATCAAATGGTTAATATTAATTAATAAATAATTTCTATAGTTATACGCATAAACATCAAACTTAATGCATATAATTCACAAAATTCTTTCATTATTTGAGAAATATACATATTATTTACTCAAATAGTTACTATTAAATAATAAATAAATTAACTCATTCCTTCTCAAGCTCTGATTTATCAGCCTTATTCGCCGGATAACATCATGGAAGCTCGCCAGGTAAAGAGGGATCCGACCAAATGGCGAAGTAGGGAGGAGCGGCTAGGGTAGACGAGCAAACTGGGGCGAGATGGAGCTCGGTGCAGCTAAGGCATGACACGAATCGGAGCGGAAGAGGGAGCTAGACGATGCTAGGGTAGGACAGAACGTGATATAATGAAGGGCGGAAGAAGGAGCTCGGCGCAGCTACGGCAGACGCGATCGAATGGTGCGAGTCTAGGGCAGACGCGATCGAATGGAGGCCGATGTGATCGAATGTAGTGAGGGCAAAGACGGGATACAGTTTCAACGAACGCGGGCAGCGTCCTCTATAATTTTAAAAACTCCAGATTTGCATAACCTGTTCAAACACATTACCAAACGGCATGACAGCATTTTCAAAACGCCGCCCGCACTTATAAGCTCCTCAAACGGACACTAAATATCCGTATATGCTAATCTCTAAAGTAATATTTTCTCATATCCCAGTGATCAAATGAATATTGAGAAGACATTAAAGTGTAGAATATTATAAATAAACTGAAATCATTCATATCGAAGACCATGTTAATTAAATTACAAATTCCATTGTTATTGGTTGACGGGTAATGATATCTGATTTGTTCGAGAATGGAGATTTATTGAACGAGTCGAAGGGTAGAACGTTGAGCTAAAGGTTGAGCTGAATTCCAGGTTTTCTTAAGGTCAGGACAACTTATTCTACAAGTTTGTTAATCCCCCATGATATATAGACCGGATATCGAAGAATTACAATGTCGCGATCACTATGTAAAAGCATTATCGGTTAACCAATATGTTTTACCATTTTGTTTTACCCGTCAAATGGTTGGCCTTATTCACTTTATTTAGAGCTTGGAAAAGTATTCTAATCTTTCTTAGCTTACTTGGTGTTGTTTCTAAGAACATAATTATTTCTTTCTTTCTTCTGTAAAAATAAAATAAAAATATGCTTATTTGCAAAGATAGAATAAATTGAGAAGTCAATACAAAGTCTCGAAGACTCGTTGTTAGAGTGGACTTCTTCATGCAGCCGATTCTTATTTTTATATGCATTTATCTAAAATAACAATGTCATAATATATATATATATATATATATATATATATATATATATATATATATATATATGTATGTATGTATTAAAATATTTGATCTAACATCATTAATTAAATAAATTTAGTATTATGAATGCAGATAAAAAAGAATAAAGTTTTAATTTAAAATAAATCAAATACGAAATATTTATTTAAGAGGTTCAAAATATCTTCTAATACTGTTTTTGATAAATTTGAGATTCGTCCGTTATCAATGCAATCACCATCCATTTTACCTCAACTTTCACTCCATCTGAATCAAATAAATGATATAATAATAATCATATTAAAGCACAACCATAATATTTAAAATCTTCTCAAAATAATGATTATATATTATAAAATTCTAAAACTTTTAATTATTAAAGTGGAATTCCTCCTTCTCAACCCCAACAGCAAGTACCAAATTTGCTAACACGATTTCGATGACAGTACCATCAACAAAAACAGCTGGAATTTGTACGATATTATTTCTCCATAATTTAATAGGATTGCTCACGTGCCAATTAAAGAGAATGCCATACATGGCCCATATTAGTTTTTTTGGTAACATTTAACATATGCAATTTATTTTATATTTATGCAATAGTTCCCTTTTATTTATAAAATTACTTTTTCCTCCTGAATGCAAATAATCATTACAGTTGTGAATGTAATCTTACAATAACACAAAGGAAGCTTTATAATTATATGAAGACAATTAAAAAATTTATAAAAGGTTTACCTTCTAATATTCAACTCTACAACCGAGCTTTTCTTGAAATAAATTTGCTCACAATATTTAGCAAAATTTTTTGATAATATTGATTGACAAATTTATCAAATTTATTCTTAATTAAATATATATATATATATATATATATATATATATATATATATATATATATATATATATATATATATATAATTTTTCTATTTTTAAAATAAATATTAAAAAATTATTCGACTACTGATATATTCTCACCACATAATAAACGAATATAATTAAAACAGAAATGAGTTGTAATGAAACTCATCATAACTTGCCTAATTAAGCCTCTAAATGATTATTCTCATAAAACTAATCAATTTAACGTTAAATGAGGATTCAGTTTTGAAATGCCAAAAAAATTAATGTCATGTTTTGAATGTTATTAATTATATTTTGCCGTTTAAATAAAAAATAATTAAACATAGAAAATTATTCTCAACCTTAATTACATTCTTCCCCTCCAAACTTCTTCCCGGCAATATCTATTTCTGTGCCACTTCTTATTGACATGTAATTTACTGGAATAACGAATATCATATAAAGAATTCCTCTATAAATCCCTAAAATGTATTCTTTGTCACCATCATTACAAAAATCACAATTTTGTAATCCATTAATAGAGATTGAAGCTATTATTTATAGAAATTTGTATGAATACTTTCTTACAAAATATTTTTGTTTCTTCCAACAACCGAACGCAACAATTGCTATATTTACACAAACGACAATCAGCACTCTTAAATCGGTGCATCAAATATCGTGCAGAATCTAGCTAGCTATAGCTAACTGCATTGCTGAAGAACCCTCGGCCTCTTCTTCCCCAGGACAAACCCTCCACCCTTCTCCTCCTCAGCCATGAGGCCCTCGCATGATGGACAAACCCTAATTCCTTCTACTTTGGAAACCTCAGCATAAAATCTCAACTCCTGTACCTCCCTTCTCAGCCTCCTGTTCTCATCCCTCAGATTCTCGCACCACGTCCTCAGCACCTCGCAGTCCACTTCCGTTTGCTTCAGCTTTGTCCTGAACAAAGCAAAAACACCGAAAATCTCTTTTCTGATTTAATTCTATTCTGTTTCAAATTGATCTTTACATCTAAGTCACATCAGCATTTCATCTCAAATGAGTATGCATGTACCGAATTCACAATATGAACAATTTATTATTTATAAATCTAAGCAAAAATATTTAACATCATTTGTAACATATTCATTATGAAATCATATAAAAATATATATATTCTTTTAGGTAGGGCTAGCTAAACATTTGTTATATGTGTCTGCAACAACTGAAAAATGCTAAAAAAGATTACCTTGCTCTCCTATTTTGAAACCAGACTTCAACTTGCCGGGGAAGCAGACCAAGCTTCTTAGCCAACTCTTCCTTCTGAAGAGAGGTAAGGGTGTTGCTAGCTCGAAAGCTGTCCTCGAGGATGTTGGATTGCTCCGGATTCAAACGAAGCTTCTTCCTCGTGCCATGCTTGTTGTCATCTTCATCCTCACTTTTGCTCTTCGTTGATATCGGCAACTGCTTCTCTTCATCTTCTTCTTTAATTTCTTCTTTCGGGTAAGAAGGAAACCAGAGTTGAAGCCTGACAGTAGGCTCAGGTTCACAACGTTGGCCTTTGCTACTTTTGAACCCGCCTTCTCCTATGGCTAAGCCTAGTGTTGTGTCACATATGTCTTCTCCCATTAGAGATTCGTAGAAAGGCAGCATATAATTTTGATGTATGGGTTTGAGGAGGAAAGGGAGTTATATAAAAGCAATAGTAACTTGAAACAAAGGAGATGAGAGGAGAGTTTCTGGTGCTTTAATTTGGGTATAAGATCGATGCTTTAATGTTGGGAAGCAGGACGTAGAATTGGGGAAGAGAGAGAGAGAGAGATAGAGAGAGAGAGAGAGATGGACCATGGAAAATGGAGTGGAAAGAAGTCTACCGGATTGAAGATTTCCGGGGAGTTTCATGGCGGGGGAGCAAATTTCTTTTGACTTGTCGGTTTGTGAGAAATTTAGTAGCAGTAAATTAAATGAAACATTAATAACTCATCCGTTGAAAGAGAATCCTTCATGCAAAATAATTTGTTCGCGTGCATGATTATGACACCAAAAGGTTTGGTGTTAATCCATCATTTTTGTCTCGCTCCTGCAATTGGCGAAGGGATTTGAATATATCTCTCTCAGTAGCCCAAGAAATTATTGCGTATGGAGTACGCATGTAGTTTTTTGTGTGTACTCTGAATACCCCCTAATACACTTAAAATAATTTATGAACAACATTGAAATGGGAGTATTGTGAGTTATTTTGACGTTATAAGAGTTTATCTCACAAAACCGAGAATAACCTCAATAACCCCTCAATAACTCCCAAATAGAAGTTATTCAAGAGTTATTATACACCCAACACTCTTTTGTAGCCGAGTGGATATTTTGGAATTGATTAGGATAATGAACGTTTTATGTAGTTCTTACTAATGCTGGAAAATAATTGTATTATTAACTATATGGTAGAATGAATTTATGGGTAACTTAAAAGATAAAATTAGGATCTTTAAATAAAATTTGAAAATTATATCAGAAACCCGTTTCTATTTTAGTAAAGTAAATATTTTCTCAATTTGAGTTTTGTTTTTTTGTTGATGTAAATGGAAACTAAATTTGATCATGGGCTTTAAAATAATTAATTTTTTATAGTAAAAAAATTAATTTTTTTATAAATATAAGTATACTTTTCTCAGAATATATTTAAATATTTTTGAATTTTAATAGAATCATATACTTATCTCATATTTTAATAAAAATACAAATATTTAATGATTTTCTGATATCATAATTAGCAATTTGAAATTTTACTATACAAAAAATTTAATTAGATTCCTTAAACCAATATTTCTCAATACAGATAGTAATGGTATGTAATCATACATGTTCCCTGTACCAGGATTAATTGCTAAAGCATGGCATAAGCAATAACAAACTCTAACGCCAACTAAGGACAAAAAATCCTAATTCGAATTCTTATATATTTGTTCATCTCGCAATAGGAAAACTATACGTGAATCCTTTTAAATTCATTATTTGTTGTGTGATTAAATACATTGGAAGTCAAATGCGACAAGATCAGACATTTGCCACTGGATAGACCTCGACATGCGTATACATCGAAGTGGTACGAACGAAATGAATCAACTGACCGAAAAAAAGGCAGACAAAAAGGAAAGATGAATGACCCGCAACAAAGGTCATCTCATGAATATTCATCAAGTCATGACTTAGTTACACTCAAGGCTATCTCAAGAGAAATTAGCAACGACCATCAACAGTAAAAATATCGGGGTATTATCGACATTTCATAGAATAGTCCTGATTTTCTATAAATATAACAACGAACTTCAGAGTACTGAAATCATATTCTTAGGACTCTTCAGTCTCTCTCTTTCTCTTTCTCTCTTTATTTATGTTATATATCTTGGGTATGATTCACATAAAAATATGGATTCAACTCCCTGAAAAGAGTGATGACCGTGGAATCATATACTACAAACAAGAGGAGGAGTGAATAATGGAGAAGATTCCCAACTTCACGAAACCCTCGATAACATGAAATGTGCCCATGAGTTTGTAACTCAAATCATGGAGGAAATCATAAGCACACTCTCCCAAGAAAGGGTGCAACCGCCATGACCAAGGGCATCCCATTACTCTTGGAAAGTCACTGCCCTAAACGCCCACTATAAGAAAAAAATTCTTACCGGAGGAATAGCAGACGACTTTATGTGCGTTAGAAATCTCAAGCTCTTTTTCAACAATTTTTCAACGGTTTAAGGAAAGTCTATGTTTCGACGGGTTTTTGAGTTTAAAAGTCGTAGCTATCTAGTAAAAAATGTTTCTAATGGCGTGTGAGAACTCATCGACTGTCATCCTTTGTTGGTTCAGAGTAAATTATAAATCAACGGGCATAAGTCTTCAGACATCCATATCATTGATTTTCTAGCTCATATACCAAATAAGGGACAAATGTTGGAGCGGAGCGAGCTATCAAATCTAAGGAGTTACATTATGTGAGTTGGGGGTGCAGAGGCAACACCATGCATTACGGTATAGAGGTAATTTTGTAATTACATATTGTACTCTAAGATTATATATAAGTCTTGTTTGTAACCCTACTATTCTATTCTGTATCTTGTACTTTTTTTCTGAAAGTTGAAAGAAAAATCGTCGCTCTGCTCCCAAGGAAGTAGGCATCTTTGCCCAACCTCATTAAATCTCTGTGTTCTTCTGGATTTGTGTCGATTTGCGTTTTCTTTGCCCTAATTTCTCAACAATTGGTATCAGAGCGAGGATCTAAGGTAGAAGAGGGTATCTTCAAGAATGAAGAAGGATTCGATAGTTTTGCAGAGGAGGTCATTAGCGAATCGCCAAGAAGCGACGATTGATTCAGGCTCCAATAAACAGGCGAAGGATTACAGGTCGAAGCTGAAAGGGTTCGGTGAATTAGGTTGGTAATGATAGAAAAAGGGGCTTCGACGATTCCGTGCAATGAAGACAGAGGATTCGGAAAATTTTGGCTAGGGTGTCGAATCAGCGCAGACAGCGATGAGGAGTTTGGGCAGATCGGTAGCAGCGTTCAACGTGGGCGATAGGCTACTTTAGAGGGTTCAACGAGGGCTTGCAGCATTCGAGCGACTGGTAGAGAAGTTCGAGCATAGGAGTTTCACTACAGGCAGAGGAGTTCGTGGTTTAAATTTTGACATAGGCAGACTGATTGCAGATCGGTTGGGTGTCGAACTCTTTCATAGACAATTCACGATATCCCCTTCTTCTCGAAGCAACAACTAGTTCGAGAAGAAATTCTTTGTTCGACAAAGGATTTTTGTATGAGGAATTCGAGCAAGCAATTCATCAATTGAGGTAGAGGAAATCACATAAAAAGATCGCAGTAGGAGAAATTTCAAATGACAATTTCTGGTGCAAAATTCAAGGCTGTGAAGTTTGATGGAACTGGTAACTTTGGATTGTGACAAGCAAGTGTGAAATATTTGTTGGCACAATATGGAATATTGAATGCTTTGCGGGCAATAAAACTAGAAACTATGGATGATGAATATTAGAAAGAATTGCAACAACGAGCAGCAGCAACCATACGCCTATGTCTGGCAGATGAGATTTTGTATCATGTAATGAATTTAAAATCTCCAGGAGAGGTATGGAGGAAATTGGAAACTCAGTTTATGTCCAAATCTCTAATGAATAAATTGTATCTGAAGCAAAAGTTGTATGGGCTGAAGAAGCAAGAAGGTTCTGATCTGGCACAACCCGAAGAATAGGCACACTGCTTGACGATGGGGCTCGATTAAATAAACTAGAAGATTTGTGACATCCGTTTGGTCTGTGAACCAATTTTATAAGCCGACAAATTCCCCTACTTAATATAAATGACTTAAACAGGGTTTATATTACCTGGGTTCTTAAAATTCTCTATAAGGGCAAGCCCCTATGGTTAATTATATCTTAAATGAAGTGAATCATTTAAGAAAACTCTCAATAATGATCAGTGACTTTGCTCTCAAGTATTTCAAAGTTTAAGGTTTTCAAAGGATTGGATTTTGGAAATTTCAACAGGGAATTGATTAAATTTAGAACAGTTATTTTCAGGAGTCAAATGGAAGAGGAGTAGGAGAAGCTGAAGATCCAAGAAGAATCTTGGCAACTTCCCAAACTATCCTATTGTTTGGCTCAGATTTAAGAAAATTCTAATATTATCTGATATTTCAATCTTGCCAATTTTAATTAATTTGGACTTATATTTGTATGATAAAATCATACGAATAGCCTCGAAGATGTGAGGGTTTATGTCGTACCAAACGACTATCTCGGAGTCCTAAGACCGGTTAGGGCTTAATTTACATGACACGATCATGCAAATGCCTAACAGAGAGTTGAGGATTTATGTTGCTCTAGGCAAACTACCTCAAAATCCTATGGCTTGGTTATTTAATTCTAAGAAAGTTTTGCTGAAGTAGACTCAGGTTTTGCTGATGACGATGGTCGTGCTGCCCACCATGCTCCGAGCTCCTTGTTGTTGCAGAGGTTTAGTTTTAGAAGATTGTAATCAAAAGAGAAAAGAAGAGTTAGGTTTTAGGAATCTTAAAGTCCAAGTGTTTTTAGTGTTTTAGTTAAAACAAATCTTAAAGTTATTAGAACATAACCGATTAAGATCTCATGGTTCCGTCATCCCTAAGATCGTTATTTTCATTGAATTCACTTGATACAGATGAATTTGCTAAACTCAAATGAATGAGTTCCACACTTTCATTTAGACCGTGGAAATCCCGTTAGCAACACGTGGGTTACATCATCCGAGGTATTCCCGATCATTCAACGAGACGTTTTAATTTTAGTTGCAATTGTAGTTTTACGTTACGTTTTGTGATTAAATTTTGAGTTGTTTTTATATTTTGAAATGTTGTGGCGGTGATTTTTATCTTGCAGTGACTTTTAATTTAGTTTTGGTTTCAATTTAGGGATTATCCTAAAGGTTTTGGTTTTCATGCAACAGTTGTTTATCATGCAAGAAAAGTAAAGTAACAATGCATGTAAGTAAATTGCAGTAAATTGCAACAAAATAAAAGTGTACCTGGAGGGTCTTCCCGTCATCCCAAGCTGTACTTAAAACACATGTTAAGGCATTTAAATGTTTCATCAAGTACCTAGGTAAAGCTAAGAGAAAGGTTTTGGTTGTCTATCAAAGTCCTTATTCATATAGCTAGTCATCTCCTATGACATCTAGGTTCTTGTGTTTTGGTTTAAGGACGATTTTCTTCATCAAAGAAAAATTAAGTTCAATTGTTCTTATAAACATCCTATCATATTGAGGAACTTAAGACGAGTCTTAAACATCTTTTCAATATTTCTAGGATCGTTTTAAGTCCAAGAGAATTTAATTATACAAGTGAATTAATCATCCGGGAGTTTAAATGTTATTCTTTCGCTCAGTGAACTTAGGAAATTTGAATATCCTATAAGTGAGGTAATACTTCGCTTGATATTTCATTTAAGAGTTATAATAATAAGTGCTTTAAAAGGGCAAATCAAGTTATTAAGTATTTTGATGATTTAGACTTAATGATTTAATTCTAATTTTGATTTAATTATAAAAAATTATTTTAAGTTTGGAATAGTGTTCAAGTTATTTTAGGTTTAATTCTTAATAATTTCATTTAGTTTTGTTATTAAATGATTTTAATTTAATTTTAATTCAATTTAATTTAATTTAATTTACCTTAATTTAAATTTAATTTCAATTTAATTTAATTTCAATTTAATTTAATTTTAATTTAATTTCAATTTAATTTACTTTCAATTTTATTTCATTTTAATTTAATTTAATTTAAATTAATTTTAATTTAATTTAATTTTAATTTAATTTAATTTTAATTTAATTTAATTTATAATTTAGTTTAATTTAATTTAATTTGATTTGACTTTAATTTAATTTAATTTAATTTACTTTAATTTAATTTTAATTTAATTTTAATTTGGATTATTATTTTAATCTTTTAATTAAGAATTAAGTATTATTGAAGTTATTTATTGAGGGATTTTTAAATTAAAGAATAAACATCTTCTTAAATAATATCCTTACTTTATAATTTCAATTTTTTTTATTAATCTTCCAAAATTAATTAATTAATTAATTAAGGCTTACTTTAATTATTCTTAAAAGGATTGGTGGGTTTCTACCCTTAACCATTTAGGTTTCAATCATCCAAAATCAGTTTAAAATCAAATATTTTACCCTTCCCTTTTGATTAATCTTAAAATTTTAATTAAAGGTTGAAAATTTTAATTACCATTTTGCCCTTCAAGCTTAATAATTCTATAACTCACTAAATTAAGCTCAAATGACCTTGAAATTTTTATGTGACCTCACTTACATGTCAATTAAGACATTAGAGGAGAAAATTTGATTTTTCTGTATTTAATTTATTTATGTAATTATTTTTAATGGAAAATAAGGGTTTTTCAAGGGAAATTCAATAACATGACCAAGGGAATTCTTCTGCTCTTACGAAAATTATGGGGCATTCCTAATGACCAGAGGACCATTTGGACAAATTTTGGTAATTGTTTGAATTTTATTTTATTTATTATAATTATTTTGATTTTTGGAGTATTAATTAATTTAAAAAATAAAGTAAAGGTTGAAAATTGAATTTTATATTTTTCAAAAATCTTTCTGATATCAGAGAAACTAGAAACCAATTTTTATAATTTTCTGATTTTTCTTTGATTTATTAGAATTATTTTAGTGAAAAGGTTAAGAAAATACATTTTTTAATATTAAAAATTACATTAAATCTTTAAAATTCAATATCTTATCCTGGGGACTTAAGAAAAATATTTAGTTTGTTCCTAAGTGTTTAGAATTTAAAATATGACATTTTGGTGATTTTTAATATTTTTATGATTTTCATTATTTTTTAATTATTAAAATTATTAAAACATTGATAAAAATCAACTTTTTTAGAAAATTATAATTTTAATTTTCCTAAATTTCTTTGATATCAGAGAGGCTTCAAAACCAATTTTGTGAATTTTTGAAAAGTATTTTGTGAGTTATAAATTTTTAAAGTTTAATTTTATTCATTATTACTTATGAGGCTTAATCAACCCATTTGGTGGGGTTAATCAAGTCCAATTGTTTTCAAATTTTTATATGATGTTCTCCTATCCCTAAAGGACAGTGGAGAATTGTTTTTAAGTTAATTTGATGAATGGTTAACCCTAATTAATTAAAGTTCACTTTTGGGTGTTTAAGCCAATTAGGGTTGCTCAAAATGAATTAGCTAAAAAATTATTTTTCCTAGGTCCTTCTGGTCATAAGAAAAATCACCAAATTTTCCTAGAATTTATTTCTCAACATGCTAATTATTGGAATTAAAATACTCAAAACAGCAACATGAATTTGAAAAATCAATAACTTCTCATAGGGATGGCCTCTGACCTTGGAAAATTCGGGGATTGTTCCCGAAGTTCGGAGGCTTCAAAAGACCTATGGTCTCATGCCATAGTGAATTTCCTATATGCATGGAGAATTGAAATAGTGCAGAGAGTAAATAAATAATTAAAAATAAAATACTTAATGAAATTACATGATTTCTTTTCCACATTATTCTCCTCTGTTCACTGAGCAAGTGGGTATTTTTATTTTATTTTTAGGATTTTTCTACACAAAGTTATGGATTTTCAATGTTCTGGTAATTAAATAAATAAGAAAAATCCTAATTTCCTACTTATCCACGCGGCGCCGCGTCAACCTCGGCGTCTCCGAAGCTCCACGCGTCGTCTTTTGATATGGCGCCGCCATCTGACTGGGATGCCACGCGGCCCGCGGTTCATGTCCCGTTGCTCCGTTCGGCGCGATCCTGATAGTCCGCTCGATACACACGCGATCCGACGGCACCTGGTCATCATCTACGACTGGTGTGAACCTGTGACCGTCAACCTTCTAACCCTAATTTCTCACTTGATTCTCAATCGATTTTTGAGTTATTATGCTCTATGGATTCGTCTTGAAGAGACGAACACATCCATACGGTAAACATGTATTAAAATTGACCCAAACTAAATTGAGAATCTCTGGAAGCTCGGGAAGAAGAGTGAGTCCATACCTTTGCTCAGAGAAGTGAAGCTTCGATCTGAGAGCTGTGTCACGTTCGATTGGGTCCAAGCAAGCTCCAGATGAAGTCCCTTGGCACAGTGAATTGTCCAGGTATGAAAGTGCCCGCGACTCGATCACAAAGCTTGGAGGCTAGATGCAATGGTTGGCCTGGAGAGGGGGCTTTTAGGGGGAAACCTCTTCTCTTGGTCTGGTGAAGGTGTAGGACCAATCAATTTGGGGATTGGCTCACTGTGGAGAAGTGTCCTGGTTTTGGGCTTGGATTTCAACTGCGAAATCGAGCTCGCGAGAGGAAATGGCGAGGGGATTTCAATGGGGATCAAGTTCTCTATGTGTGGGGAGTAATCTGGAACAATTTTGGCAGAGTTTCCTTAAGGTTTGTTTCAGCACCTCTCTTGGCCGAGAGGAGGTCGGGTTTAAATAGGAGAGGCTAGAGGGCCTCCCAGGGGGAGTTAGGGGTTGGGATCAGCTGCTCTGGTGAAGGGAAGAACAGCCATGGTGGCCATTGGGCATGGGGCAGCTTAGCAGGTGGTAATTGCAGTGTTGGCTCACATGTGAGCTCTCGGGTGTGGTGTTTTCCGGTGATCCAGGCGGCTGGCCGGCAGGCATGGGTCACCCTCAGGTTTAGGTGGGTCAGGGCTTGATGTTTGTGAAGTCAATTGATGGCTGCCATGTGTAAAGGGGATGGCTTGGAGTGGAATGGGGAAGAGGCCATTTTGGCTTGGTTTGGGTCAACCCTTGGTTTTGGGCTAGGTTGACCATCCAAGGTTTGACCTTGGGCTGAGGGAGAATCATTTGGGTCAGCTGAATTAGGTTAGTGAAGTCCCCATCCATGGTGAGGTGGCTAAGCATGGTTTAGTGTGTGACATGCTTAAGGTAAAAAAGGTTTAAGGGAGGTTTAAGAAAGAACCCCCTCTTCTTGCCATAAGTGGACTAATGACAAGTCAAAGCCCCCATGGCTTCATGTGGCTTGAGAATGGCTTGTTCATGGCTCACATTTGGCTTGGGAAAAGTCAAGTTAACTTTCATGGAAAAGGATTTATGAAATTTTGAAAATTTTGGAGTTATTTGATGGGATTTGGCATAATACCATCTTGGTTTGATTTTCATGATGGATTTAGCACTTATGGAGTGATATTAATTGAGTGAAGATAAGATGAAATTTTAGTGTGGGCTTTAGGATGGGTTTGGGCTTTTAAAATTTGGTAAAGGTGGGCTTTTAGCATGGTTTAAGGGGATGGGCTTTTATGTTTAAAAACAAATTGGTAAGTGGAAATTTTGTAAAGGATTGGGCTAAAGAAATGTTGTGTTTAGTCTAGGGATGTTTCATGAGTGATTTGAAATGAATTTGAGGTGGTTTGGGTTTGAATTGGGTTGAATTTGGGTTGATTTGGTAAATGGGCCAATGTAGGTCAAATTGGGCTAATTTGGGCCAATGTTGGGCTATGATTGAAATTGATGTAAAATTAATGTTGGGAAATGTTTATGGGAGTGTTTCAAAGAGGTTTCAACTTTGGTTGGGTTTTGATTTTGGGATTTGGGCTTATTTGGGTTAGGTTTGAATTTAGGTCAAAATTGGGCCTTTTTGTTATGGGTTGAATTTGAGTTGGGTTTGGGTACAAATTTTGGGCAAATCATGTTAGTTTTTTGTTTGTGGGGATGCTAGGAAGGTTTTAGAAAAGATTTGGGTCAAATTGGGATTGAATTGGGTTGGTTTGGGCTAAGTTTGGGTCATGGGTCAAAATTGGGCTTTAAGCTTAAAAATGAAATTGGATTCAAATGCCAATCAAATTGGACTTGGATTTGGTCTAGATTGATATTGTGGATGTTAAATTGAAGTTTAGAATCGAATAGGACCAAAATTGAGGTCAATTGGGTAGATTTGGTTTGACATTGGGTTCACTTGGGTTAAGAATGTGCTAAATTGGGGGTTTTGGTAAAAGTGGGGTAAATTGACAAAATTGCCCCATGGTGTAGTTGGACAAAATGAAATTGGAAATATTTGGGATTTTTTGGAATTTTTTGGGAATTTTCTGAATTTTTGGATTTTTTTTGCTAAGAGGGGTATTTTGGGTATTTGAAGGGTATTGGGGGGTATTTTTGGAATCTTTGGTATTTTTGGCTATGGATGATCAATTTGATTGGATAGGAAATGTTTAGGGCTAATTTTGGGAAATTTTGGGTGATTTGGAAATCTTGGAGGATTTGGGCAATTTTAAGGGCTTTTGGTAGGTTTGATAAGTATAGGGTCTCCGGGGTCAAAAATTGAAATTTTGGAAAAGAGAAGATTGATCAAATATGAGTGAAATGGAATCACTTTGGTTGAGCCATGAAGCCATGTTAAGCCTATATGAGCCATGAGAGGACTCATTTGAGGCATTCACTATGTTGTTCCTAACCCTCTCAGCCAGGGGCTTAGGGGTTAAGGTCCATCCATATGAATTACCTACATGAGTCAAGGAGTCAAGTTGGGTATGGGTGTGGTTTTAGGAGTTGGATTGTGTGTGTGAGAGTGTAGAGTATGAGTGTAGTGGGTGTGTAAGTCAACCCTCACCAGACCAAGCTACCCAGGGTGGTCCTAAGGCCAAAGATTCCTATGGGGAACTCATCCTTTAAACCTTCACTTTTGATTTCAACCCTCTAAGTGATTAGGGGTCTACAATCAAGCTTGTGGGGTTTGCAGGGAGACAAGAAGTGGTTTAAATTTCTAAAGGATGGGTCCCAATTCTAGTCCTCTAAGATAGTCAAAGGAAAAGCCTAAGGCTAGATCCTAAGCACTAAAGAGGGAAAAGAAGTCCTCATAAAAAATGAGGTCAACAAATGGACCCCCAATAGGTGTGGTGTGCTAACCAAGCATACCGCGCGTATTGGCGTTGACCGAAGAGATCAACAAAACCAAAACAGATGTCCAAGTGACAAACTTAGGACGAAGTGTAAGAAATTTCCACTGGGGAGTATTAGGTAAATCTCCAAGACTGAAGATTCCAGAACTCTCGTCGGGAAAAAGGAGGTGAATTTCAGATCACAAGATTTCAAGAGATGGGATCTTAGATTCGTCTCATTTTCTGTTTCAAGTTTTCAATTTTGAGTTTAGATTTCGATTTGAGTTTCAATTTTGATTTTATGCGGAGAAAAGAGTAAGGCTAAGGCCCACCCGAATGCATTTGTATGCCGAGAAGAAAGCGAGGATCGAACCTATTCCAAATGCCGAGGAAGAATAGGACAAAGCCTATCCGGAATGCAGAGTGCTTTAATTTCAATTTCTTGCCGAGAGGATCAAATTTTGAGATTCGTCGAGAAAGGAGTAGGACTCGTGCCTATCCCGAGTGCCGAGAATTCGCTGAGATGGGAGTAGGGCGAGCTCTATCCCGAATGCCGAGATTCGTCGAGATGGGAGTAGGGCGAGCTCTATCCCGATTCGTCGAGATTTGCCGACATGGGAGTAGGGCGGAAGCCTATCCCGAATGTCGAGACTGCCGAGATGGGAGTAGGGCGGAAGCCTATCCCGAATGCTGAGATTCGTCGAGATGGGAGTAGGGCGGAAGCCTATCCCGAATGCTGAGATTGCTGAGATGGGAGTAGGGCGGAAGCCTATCCCGAATGCTGAGATTATGAAAACATATTGCTGAGATTTATGAATGCAGAGATTGAACATATTGCAAAGCGCAGAGAATGATTGTAGAAGTTCATGTGGATTTGAAATTCTTTTTAATGTTTTGATTTTTATGAAAGAGAGTTGTTATTTATTTTCCTTTTCTTTTCTGTTCTTTGTTCGAAGTTCATTTAACTTTAATGGCATTTCCCAGTCAATTTGCACAAAAGAGGTGAAGGCAAAATGTGACATGGTCACTTTCATTCCAATCTTGTTGAAGATACATCATACAACTCGATCTGAAATATTCTTCATACAATCCATGACTCAAAACGGACTATGTATGATTCTCGTTGATCCATCCAAAAGTTTCTGCCATGTCTGAATAGTAAGGTACATGGTCAATAACATCACCTTCCAAGCCACCTTTGGCAGGAATGCCACATGGATGTGCTTTGGAGGTGTGATATCTCCCATGTAACTCACAGCTCGTATGGCCGGAGACTCTCCAATTCTGGATATGGTTGGAAATGGTATGGTGCCTTTCTGGCGTCCATTCTTCTAAAAGTGACAGAGATCCGCTCCACTGGTACTCCCGGTATGCAATGTTTTGCGATATCCACTCCATTTCCTTGTAGTATCATGACGGAACCTACCGGAAGTAGTATCTCCACTGGCCCTCGGAACTTGCCCGGGCTCGCTATCCGGAGGTCGGATCCGAACATGATATTGCACTCGGTTGACGAACGAAGCCGTGCATAAAGGTCCGACAAAGTCGTGGTGGTCTATGTGTGGAGGTATGCGGTCGCCCTTCGATAGATGTTGATGATGCAACTGTTGGGTATACAGTCTGCTGGCAGTACCCTCCATGTTATCAATCTTTTCACCATTCTTTTAATGATTCTTGGCATGGGATCCACCTCACCGTGACGGAGTATTCCTGGCGGATTCCCTTTTCTGTCTTCTGTGAAGTTATAGCAACACCCACATTGTATTGTGACTCTTCCTTTCCCTGGCATCCACTTCCGGGGTTCTAAACAAGTCTTTTCTCGTAGACGGCCTGCTCGACCCATCTTCTAAAGTTCTAGAATGCAATCCACAATCTGCTGTTGCTCGTATTTTGAGAATACACCTTTATGTAGCTCAAGGCCTTCCAAGATGTTGATTCTTCTGCCTCCAATCCTTTCAAAGTATTCAAAGGTCTTCTTTTCAACTAGCTGCATTTTCTCCAGCTCATATTCTGTAATTATCTGAAGTCCTCGGTGTCTGGTAACGTACTGTGGGATGTATGGCTCAACCCCGGCACGCTCTTCCGCATGTCTTGACTCCTCGGGGATAGTCTCTGTAGGGACACCCTCCGGGGTTTCTTTCGCAACAAGACTCTCCGGGTCTGGTACATCTGCTCGGCGTTGAGGTACCGACTCCATTTCTGTTCTTCCGAGTATTTCTTTCATCTGTTCTAACCTTTTTGGAGTTGGCCTTCTTCTTTCTGGTTCCTGCCGAACCGGTCTCCTTGGAGCATTTGCACTAACAGTACCCACTGTCTGTCCATGTTGATTTTCTGCTAACTTGGTCAACATCTTGCGAATACGACGATTCTTATTCCGTCGCTGGGTAGCAGTGAGAGTAGCTCTTCTCACTCCTTGAATTTCTATGGGCGCGGCGCTGACAAGCCCACCTTCTGCTGTAGCAACCATGGACATAATTTTCTTATCTTCTGCAGCGTTTGTTTTTCTTTTCTTGTTGTTGGAATGGTGGCTCGGGTCACCCACTTTCATCACTGTTTGGCTGTGAAGTTCTTCTCGATCAACTGGGATCCAATCATTTTCTTCGTATTGTAAGCCAGCTGGTGTGAAGTCCGAGTCAATCTCTATCACTGCTCCATCCTTCACCCTCTTTCATCAAGTGCGAGACTCACGCCATTTCTAAAGTTTAGGACCAACCGCCCGTTCGACATTTCCCTGCACAAAAGACAAGGAAAGGATTAGGGGCTGTACTAAGAACAAGAACATTAAGAAAATATTTATCATCGAAGATTTTTATTCACTTATTTTAATTTTTAAGAAAAGTAGGAAAAGATGAAGAAAGATCAGGAACAAGATTTGATTTGAACGGAAGGGTAAAACTTTATTATTATGATTTCACATATTTTATAATTTTTTTTAGTACATTTTATTTATTTATTTTTTGTGTTTTTGGGTTCGAACCCAGTCACAAAGTGATTGTCTCAACCGTGTTTCTAGGGATAGGACTCTATTTTAGAGGCCACCCTTTGAAACATCAGGTTGCGTAATACTTTTTTAAATATCATTCATTGATTAGAAGCATTTGTCTTTCTCCTTGGCAATTTACAAGTTGGTAGGAGCCTCCTGAGTAGACTGCCTCGACCACAAACGGTCCTTCCCAAGTTGGTTCAAATTTGCCTCCTATCTTGCGATGTGCAAGAATAGGTCTTCTGAGAACAAGAACTAAGTCACCAACTTTGAAAGTTCTTGGGCGGACCAGTTTATCAAGGGCCTGGATCATCTTAGCTTGGTACAGTTCCAAATTTTGTTGAGCTGCAAGTCTTTTTCCTTCCAAGTTTTCTAGTTCTTCCAGTTGTAATCTGGCATATTCTTCTGTGGTAATTTTATTTGCAATCGCAATCTCGAGTGATGGAAGCCGGACTTCCAATGGTAACATCTGCCTCGGACCCGTACACTAAAGTGTAAGGTGTAGACTGAGTAGGAGTCCTGAAGGTTGTCCTGCAGGCCCATAAGGCTTCTAACAACTTCTCTTGCCAATTTCTCTTGTTGTCATCTAAAGTTTTCTTTAAGATTTGAACGAGAGTTTTATTAAAAGCCTCGGCCAAGCCGTTTGCTCTTGGGTAGTAGATTGTTGAGTATCGCCAGTCGATTCCATGTCTCCTGACAAAATTGTTGATTTTTGTACTTCTGAATGCAGACCCATTATCTGAAATGATTCTGCGCGGTACCCCAAAACGGTAGACGACTTGGTTCTTAAAAAACTGTAGCACATGGTGTGCCTTTACTTCTCTGAGTGGAACTGCTTCTGCCCATTTAGAAAAGTAGTCTGTAGCTGCAAGGATGAAGCGATGTCCTCTTGAAGAAGGCGGTTCTATCGGACCCACTATATCTGTGCCCCAACACTCAAATGGCCACGATGCAATTGTTGGATGTAGCACATTTGGTGGTTGGTGTAGAACCACTCCGTGTACCTGGCACTGGTGACAACTTTTGGCAATCTTCATGCAGTCGGTCATCATTGAGGGCCAGTAATATCCTAGTCTTTTAATCTTCATTTTCATTTTCGGGCCCGACTGATGAGCGCCACAAAGTCCTGAATGCACTTCTTTAACAATTTCATGAGCCTCGAACCCGCTCAGGCATCTTAACCACATCTGATCAAAAGACCTTCTATATAATGTATTGTTGATTAATGCGTAAGACAGAGTTCTTTTCTTGATTTGATGTGCTAATGACTTATCGTCTAGTAATTTCCTTATTTGCAGGTATTCTATTAGCGGCTGACTCCAATCTTTTGTGTTTTCCATCACTGCTGTAACTGATTCCTCTACTTTTTCTGATTTCTGTATCATATCCATGTCGGGCTGTGATAAGACTTGTCGTCCTTGAACTGACACTTCAACTGACTCATGTTGTAAGCAGGCAAATTCTTTTGCAAGGCGGGCTAGCGCGTACGCGAGAGCATTTTCTCTTCTGGGGATCTTGTAGATTGTTACATTCGGAATTCGTTCCAACAGTTTCATGGCATACTGAATGTATTGCTCGAGTCTTGGCTTTAAGATTCTGTATTGTCCTGCGACCTGTTGAATGATCAACTGAGAATCTCCATAGATGTTGATGTCTGTTATTCCCATCTGAATGGTTAATTCTAATCCTGTTATGAGGGCCTCGTATTCTGCCTCGTTGTTTGTGCACGGCTCTGTTAAGTGGTAGGAGTATCTTAACACCCCCCACTCCGGTGTTATAAAGATTAGTCTGATTCCTGCCTTACCGGACACTATCGTTTGCAATTCTTTGTCTTTCTGTGCTGAGGATGCTCCGTCGAAGTATAGTTCCCAACGTTGATCATCAGTGTCTTCCAGGTTCATTATCTGTTCATCTAGCAAGTCTTCATTGAGAGGCGATTCTGCTAGCAAAGGGTGTGCTGCAAGGAAATCCTCTAGGATTTGTCCCTTTACGACACGAAAAGGCACGAAAGTTATATCGAATTGTAATAGTATCATTGACCACCTGGCAAGCCTGCCAGAAAGTGTTGGACGGGTCATCAAATATTGCAATGGATTAACTTTTGAAATATGGTTAACCTTGTGAGAGAGCATGTAATGCCTGAGCTTTTGGGCGGTGAAGATCAGGGCCAAACAATGCTTCTCAATTGGAGGATACTTTACTTCCATCGGAATCAAAAGACGACTTAAATAGTAGAGAGCATTTTCTTTCCCCTCATCATTGACATGGGCTACCAGGGCTCCAAGGGTGTAGTCTAGAGCCGTGGTATAAAGTATCAACGGTCTACCTGAGACTGGGGCTGCTAAGACAGGAGGTGTCATTAAGTATTGCTTGATGTCCTCGAAGGCCCGTTGCCATTTCTCTTCCTAAATGAATTTGGCGTCCTTTTTAACTAATTCCGAGAAGGACTGACACCTACCTGACAAGTTCGAGATAAAGCGTCGAAGATATGCCAGCTTCCCTTGAAAGGATCCTAGCTATTTTAAGGTTTTGGGAGGCGGCATTTCTAAGATAGCTTTAATCTTTTCCGGATCGATTTCAATCCCGCGATGTCGGACAACAAATCCTAAGAATTTCCCAGAGGTGACGCCGAAGGCACATTTTAAGGGATTCATCTTAAGGATGTATTGCCTTAGTCACTCGAAGACAATTCTCAAATCATATAGGTGATCTTACTTCAGTTTGCTTTTGATGACCACATCGTCCACATAGCACTCAACTTGGTTGTGAATGAGCTCATCAAAAATCTTTGTCATTGCTCTTTGGTATGTTGCTCCTGCTTTCTTTAGTCCGAATGGCATTACTGTGTAGAAATATACTCCAATTGGCGTTCTGAAAGCTGTGAGCTTTTCGTCTTCTGGTGCCATCTTTATCTGGTTGTATCCTGAAGATCCATCCATGAAAGAGAATATTTCATGTGTCGAAGCGATGTCGATCATCAATTCTGGGATTGGTAGAGGAAATTCATCCTTCGGACACGCTTTGTTCAAATCTCTAAAATCAACGCAGATTCTGATCTGACCATTCTTCTTCCTGACTGGTAGAACATTGGCTAGCCAAGTAGGCATTGTTCATCACGGACAAATTTGGCGTCAATTAGCTTCTTAACATCAGCTACTACTTGTTGTTCAATTTCTAGACGCATTCTTACGGAAGCTTGTCGATCGGAACGGAAGTAGGATCCACTCTAGCACCGTGAACTGCGACTTCGGAGCTAATCACGGCATTTCGTCTTAACTCCAAGCAAAACGAGTTCTTGAATTCCATTAATAGCTTGATCATTTCCTCGGAATCCTCTTTATTGAGTAAGGAGCTAACAAAGGTTGGTCTAGGCTTTTCGTTAGTACCTAAGTTAACTTCCATTAACTCATCTATTGTGGATTTGATTTCTTCTTCAAATTCTGGTGGAGCATCTCCAATTTGCAGATCTTCAAGGTCTTCTGTAGTTTCTAAACAGTCTTCATTAGGTTCGCAAGTGACAACCAAGCAAAATTCAGTATCGTCAACTGAACTTACTGTGCCGAATTCGAGACCAAGTTTTGAATTGGGAGGCCGACCGGCATTATTCCATAATTTTTCGAAGCGTTGTGCTCGGCCTTTTGTCCATTGTCGAGGTAAGACACCTCGCTAAATTAAATTTTGAACACAGGGAGAGTACCACTCAAAAGGTATTTCCATTAATTCGGAATAAGCGACATCTTCAAATTGTACATTATTTTCAGTATTGGAAGAAGAAGTGCCACGGTAAAATTTGATTGTCTTTGCACCGCTGCTATGTACTTCTTTGACCACCATACCCTCAATCTTATTAGACTGGATCGGGGTCAGAGTCATAGTGTATACATAGTGGTTAATCTTCTCGTACATCGATTTGTATTCTTCATTCTTCCCATTTTCGATAGAAATCTTGAATTGTGGTTTCTTCCGGTTTCTTGTAGCTGCTTCTTTCTTGATTTCCTCTTCTTCCTCAGAGCTGTTTTCCCAATCAACGTTGATCATCGGCTTTTTCTGTTCAATTGTTCCAGTGTCTCTTCCACGACCTCGTCCCCGGCCTCGACCTCGGATGCGAGTTCTGGAGAAACCTTCACCATCTCGCCGTAAGGGAGTGGTGAGTGACTGTTGGACTAGAACTTCAGGTTCTTTATTGTCTCGAATTTCTTTTGCTTCATTTGGTACGGTGTTTCTGGAGAAGATCGTCTTCTTCGGAGGTGCGTAATAAGCTGCATCTTCATTGATTCCAATCTCATGTACGGAGAAAGGTTGCAAATCACCTTTAATGCACTGTTCTCCTCCTTCGTAGTATTTTATGCATTGATGCAGAGACGACGGTACCATCCGGTTCTCATGTATCCATGGTCGGCCCAGTAGCGCGTTGAACGACGTTTCAGAATCAATTATATGGAATTTTTTGGTTGTCTTTGCTAAGTCACCGGTCTTCATTAACAATGTTATTGATCCAAGTGCTCTTTCTCCTTTCTGGTTGAATCCTCTTAGTAACATCTTGTCTGCTTCAAGCTCGCGAGCATCAACTTCCAAGTATGCTAGCGTCCGGAGATTCATTATGTTGATCGATGCTCCTGGATCCACCAATACTCTAGAGAGTGTAAATTTTCCGATTGTAACTGAAATGTACAATGGTCGGTTGTGATCGGCTATCCCAAGTAGTAGATCACTGTCCGTGAAGGTAACACCTCGCTGTTCCTTTAACGAGCAAACCTCGTCTAAGGAATCTCCGGCCATCTGAGCTAAACAAATCTCTGGATCAAGTAAGGCCTTGATCAGATCTTCCCTCATCTCTTTTGATAAGATAAGAGCGTCTTAGATGCTCAGTTTGGCTGGTAGTTTCCTAAGATGGGCTAGCACGTTATAGTCCACTTTGTTATCATGCGTCTCAGTTTCTTCTCGAATGGGTAATTCTTCTGCTAGGGTTGATTCTTCCTGAACAACCACCTTCTTTCCTTTATCTTTTGGACCCATTCTTGGAGATAGAACCCTTCCGCTCCTTAAATTGACTTCTGTGATTTCTTCTGAGTCTGGTACTGAATTTACAGGTGTCTCCTTTTGAATTGGCATGACAGGTTCTTCTGGAGTTGCTTCGGAATCTGAAGGCTCTAACTTTATTGTGATTGGAGTTCCTTGGAATTCACAAATAGATTTATTGCTTGTTGAACTTCCGTAGCCTTCTTGATGAATGTCTTATTTGTCATCGTGATTGTCAAGGTTGTGTATGATTTGAGAATTGTTATTGGTATCGAAATCGAGATCTGGATTAAATTGGTTGTCGTTAGTTACGTAATCGTTAGAAACAGTCAAAACGTAGCCAACACCATAACTCTTATCATTATAAGATCCCGCCGGAGCGAGCAAATAATCATACAGAGTCAGAGGTTCGAGGAATTTTTCCCCCGAATCAGAAATAACCATCCTAGGATAAGCAGCCCCTATTCTAGCCTTAGGAGCCTCGGTCTTCTCTTCTTCTATGATCTCCTTCTTTTCTATGATCTTTTCTTCCTGGGACGGTTCTTCAATTGCAAGCGATAATGCCGACTCGACAGGTTTCAAACTTTGAATTTGAGCACGTGCCGAAGCGGTCTGGATGCGATCCAAAATTTTCTTTGATGATTTCGTCCAAGCGGTACTCCATCCATCATCAATTGTGTAAGGGTCTATCGGAACAACGGGATCCGTTGAAATAACATTGACAGAACCTCCCTTCTGGGGTTCTTTCATGTATTCCTTCGGGATTGTTATGTTCCCTTGTCGGAGATTGTTGTCAAGCTAACTTTTAAAGGTGATGCAGCCTCTATCTTATGTCCAAGCATTTTGTGGTAAGGGCAGTAGTTGGGATGGTCTTTCTTGTTGACTTCCTCCAGCTTCTTGGGTTCTGGCAGTCGAAAATCTGAAGTCTTCATCAAACTGCGGAACATCTTTGGCACTGCCTCGTTCTTGAATGGATATTCTCTATTTATGAGCTCCTTTAACGTGCGCTGTGGGCGAGGTGGTTGCTCATATTGTTGAGTTGGCTGATAACCGGGTTGAGGTTGTTGGTAGTTCTGTTGAGGTTGTTGGTAGCTGGACTGCGGGCTGTATTTGCATCGGTTGTTTGCCCTTATCAACTGCCACTACGATCCCAGATTTCTTTTCAAATGTCTTCGTAGGCTTCTGCTTATCTGTTTTATCGACTAAACTTAGTTGTTTTGCTTCCTCCTGCAAGCTCCCGGCCTTGCTTAACAACTTCTCGAAAGTCTTAATTGTGAATCCCTTAAGGAGAAGTGCTATCGGACCGTGAATGCTTTTAGGCAAGATACCGACTGCATGCTGCTCTTGTAGCTGTGGCTCACACTTCATGCTTAGATTTCTCCACCGAAGTATGTAATCCACTAAAGTCTCGTTTGGATTCTGTTGCTCCACCACTAAGTCACCAATGGTGATATGGTGCTGAGCTCCGACAAACCGTTTCACGAAGAGATTTTCCAATTCTGTAAATGTCTTTACCGAACCGTTTGGTAACTCTGCATACCAATCGAAGGCGATCCACGACGAGTCGTCGACGAATTGTCGGAAGAGTAAAGCGTCACTTCCACCGGCATTACAACAACTAGCACGAAAATTTGCAACATGCTGTCGAGGATTTCTGGTACCATAAAAAGTCTTGAACAGAGGTGGTACGAAGCCCTTTGGGTATTGTTAGCATTGAATTCTTCGGGGTAAGGTCTACCCGTCTGAATAGATGCTCCGTTCTTAGAGTGTGCTAAGGCTTCTCGCACCTGCTGTTCCACCGTGTTCTTGATGTCCTTCTCTGGAATCATGTTCTGAGTAGAATCCTTCTTTGGCTGATCGTCTCCGTTAACGGATGTAATCTCTTTTCCCCCGTCTGTAATATGAATAACTTATGGAGGTGTTTCTCTTTGGGGTTGAACCTGACTCTGAAGAGTGGCTAGAGCTGCATCCATCTCTTCCATCCTTTTTGCCATTTGAGAGATTGTGTCATCTTTTTCTCGAATTTGTGCTCTTCATGCTTCTGGTTCATCTCTTTCCGCAGCTGCTGGGGCACCTTGCGAAGCTGACGATGCTCGTGTCTCAACCATGTTGATCTCCACATATTCGTTATCCATGAACTCCGACGAGTCAACTTCATCTCCAAACTTTTCTTCTCTTTCTCTTGCTAATCGTTGAATGTCGGTTCTTAGCTTTTCCATAGCATCCTCTAATGGTCTTTTTCGTGCAGTTTCACAGTTGTCTCGTGACGGTTGTTGAACTTCCTTTCCGGGAGTCCCCTTTATTGTAGTAGCACTTTCTTCTGACTCGAGTCTTCTGATGAGACTTTCCTTTTCTGGTCATTCTTTCGGTCTTAATTGACCGGTAGTAGGATGCCATACCATCCTTCTAGCAGCAAAAGGACTAGGACCGGATGGTCTGTCAGCTGAATGCTGGAAGGTGGTATCCTTCCTGATCTGTAATCCTGAAACAATAATAGGTGGACTGGCTTTCATCTTTTTATTCAGTTTCTCTACGGTGCTAACGGGTTCTATTCGCGGCCCAAGACGGGACTTGGCTGGCACCCTCCCTATTCTTTTTAAAAACTCTGATACAGGACATTTCTCTTTCTTTTCTAACTTCTCTATCACATTCTGTAGTCGGGCAAATGGTGTAGTCCTAGCCATTTTCTTTCGGCTGTCGCTATAGTATGCGGGTCGAGGTAATGCAGAAGCATTCTTGCGGACATTCTCCTCGTCTACTGCGGCGAAAAGGGGATGGAATCTACTTCCTTCCAAAAGCGGTGTATACTCAGGTAATGGTATGTACTCAGGTAGTGGTGTATATTCAGGGATTTCTTCCAAGAAAGCAACTTCGGCAGCTCTGTCCTTTATGGCAATCTTCCTACCTCTGTTCCTTCTCTGAGTCCGTGTTAGGGGTGGAACCCTTGAGTTGGACCCAATTTCGAAAACAGAAGGTCTTGCACGGAAGTCTGTACCCTCCACGGTAACATGTTCGTTACAAATTTGAACTTCCTTTCCCTTTAGTTTGGCGGAAGCCGGGGTAGGTGCAGAGACGACTAGACTAGTGGGGGCAGAGATGACAGTCCTCCTATGGACAGTAGTATTCTTCTCAGCTGGAACCCTTTGCAGGGGAGGGAACTCTTGAGTTGACTTGAGGTTAAACTCGATCAAAGGTCTTTCAGTTTCAGATACTTTGTCTGTAAGTGTGAAAAGGGTAACATCAGCGATCTTGACATCTGTGTTCTCGAATCCTTGTCCGAAACGGATGATTCCATTGTTGGGCAGCTCATCCTTGTAAACAGCGAAGTCCAGTCCATTGGTGAAGGAGAAAATCAGCTTTGGGGCAGACATTTTCTGTAAGGTAGATTCCGATTGTCAGTCCCAAGTTATACTCCTTCTCATCGGGACGAAAAGAAAGGAATCGAAAAGAGTCCGAACACATTTTTGTTCATGTATATAAAAAAAAGAAATTATTTGTTAAAAGAGTCATTCATTAGAGGGTTTGTTTATTAGGAACGTAATGTTCAAAGGTGTAGAGAAGGTAAGGAATCCAATTCAGAATTGGAAAGGAAGAGAAAGTCTTATGCAAGACTTCTCGACTCGAAGGATCGCTCCTAAACTAACACCTATTGGGGGTCCACCCCACCTCAGAAAAGAGGTAAAAGGATCTCGGAACCTCTCCATTTAGGGGTGTCTAAACAGTGGCTCCTAAATCCGAGAGGAGTTGGTTATACTCGTTCAAGACAGAAATGAACGGGGTATTCCAACGGAAGAATGGTAGTTTGGTCCACTAGGGGCATGGGCTCACTACCGATTTATGAAAGCAAAGTCATTTGATCAAAATGGAGAGAGGAACTATTCCCCAGCGGAGTCGCCAGAAGTTGTCGGCATATTTTTAGATTGAGTGTTGTATTTTGAAAAGAAGGTCGCCTACAGAAATTGTCGGCGAATTTTTAGTTTAATTTAATTATATAATTTGAAAAGTAGTATTTGATTTTGAAAATAATTTTAAATTTGAAATATTTTAAGATATGAAATTAAACCGATCTCACATCCCAAATAGTTTATATAAACGAGCATCACACCACAAACCGTGTATCTATCCCGAAGAATAGGCACACTGCTTGATGATGGGGCTCGATTAAATAAACTAGAAGATTTGTGACATCCGTTTGGTGCTGCGAACCAATTTTATAAGCCGACAAATTCCACTGCTTAATATAAATGAATTAAACGGGGTTTATATTACTCAGGTTCTTAAAGTTCCCTATAAGGGCAAGCCCTTATAGTTAATTACATCTTAAATGAATTGAATCATTTAAGAAAACTCTCGATAATGATCAGTGACTTTGCTCTCAAGAATTTCAAAGTTTAATGTTTTCAAAGGATTGGATTTTGGAAATTTCAACAGCGAATGGATCAAATTTAGAACAGTTATTTTTAGGAGTCCAATGGAAGAGGAGTAGGAGAAGCTGAAGATCCAAGAAGAATCTTGGCAACTTCCCAAACTATCCTATTGTTTGGCTCAAATTTTAAAAAAACCTAATATTATCTGATATTTCAATCTTGCCAATTTTAATTAATTTGGACTTATATTTGTATGATAAAATCATACGAATAGCCTCGAAGATGTGAGGGTTTATGTCGTACCAAACGACTACCTCGGAGTCCTAAGACCGGTTAGGGCTTAATTTACATGACACGATAATGCAAATACCTAACGGAGAGTTGAGGATTTATGTTGCACTAAGCAAACTACCTAAAAATCCTATGGCTTGTTTATTTAATTCTAAGAAAGTTTTGCTGAAGTAGACTCAGGTTTTGCTGATGACGATGGCCGTGCTGCCCACCATGCTCTGAGCTCCTTGTTGCAGAGGTTTAGTTTTAGAAGATTGTAATCAAAAGAGAAGAGAAGAGTTTGGTTTTAGGAATCTTAAAGTCCAAGTGTTTTTAGTGTTTTAGTTAAAACAAATATTAAAGTTATTAGAACAAAATCGATTAAGATCGCACGGTTCCGTCATCCCGGCACCGTTATTTTCATTGAATTTACTTAGTCCAGATGAATTTGCTAAACTCAACTGAATGAGTTCCACACTTTCATTTAGACTGTGGGAAATCCTGTTAGCAACACGTGAGTTACATCATCCGAGGTATTCCCGATCATTCAACGAGACATTTTAATTTTAGTTGCAATTGTAGTTTTACGTTCTGTTTGTGATTAAATTTTGAGTTGTTTTTATATTTTGAAATGTTGTGGCGGTGATTTTTATCTTGCAGTGACTTTTAATTTAGTTTTGGTTTCAATTTAGGGACTATCCTAAAGGTTTTGGTTTTCATGCAACAGTTGTTTATCATCCAAGAAAATTAAAGTAACAGTGCATGTAAGTAAATTGCAGTAAATTGCAACAAAATAAAAGTGTACCTGGAGGGTCTTCCCGTCATCCCAAGCTGTACATAAAACACATGTTAAGGCATTTAAATGTTTCATCAAGTACTTAGGTAAAGCTAAGGGAAAGCTTTTGGTTGTCTATCAAAGTCCTAATCCTATAACTAATCATCTCCTATGACGTCTAGGATCTTGTGTTTTGGTTTAAGGACGATTTTCTTCATCAAAGAACAATTAAGTTCAATTGTTCTTATAAACATCCTATCATATTGAGGAAGTGCTTAAGACGAGTCTTAAACATCTTTTCAATATTTCTAGGATCGTTTTAAGTCTAAGAGAATTTAATTATACAAGTGAATTAATCATCCGGGACTTTAAATGTTATTCTTTTGCTCAGTGAACTTAGGACATTTGAATATCCTATAAGTGAGGTAATACTTCACTTGATATTTCATTTAAGAGTTATAATAATAAGAGTTTTAAAAGGGTAAATCAAGTTATTAAGTATTTTGATGATTTAGACTTAATGATTTAATTCTAATTTTGATTTAATTATAAAAAATTAGTTTAAGTTTGGAATTGTGTTCAAGTTAATTTAGGTTTAATTCTTAATAATTTCATTTAGGTTTGTTATTAAATGATTTTAATTTAATTTAATTTAATTTAATTTAATTTAATTTACCTTAATTTAAATTTAATTTCAATTTAATTTAATTTCAATTTGATTTTATTTTAATTTAATTTCAATTTAATTTAATTTCAATTTTATTTTAATTTAATTTAATTTAATTTAATTTAATTTTAATTTAATTTAATTTTAATTTAATTTAATTTTAATTTAATTTAATTTATACTTTAGTTTAATTTAATTTAATTTGATTTGACTTTAATTTAATTTAATTTAATTTACTTTAATTTAATTTTAATTTAATTTTAATTTGGATTATTATTTTAATCTTTTAATTAAGAATTAAGTATTATTGAAGTGATTTATTTAGGGATTTTTAAATTAAAGAATAAACATCTTCTTAAATAATATCCCTACTTTATAATTTCAATTTTTTTATTAATCTTCCAAATTTAATTAATTAATTAATTAAGGCTTACTTTAATTATTCTTAAAAGGATTGGTGGGTTTCTACCCTTAACCATTTAGGTTTCAATCATCCAAAATCCGTTTAAAATTAAATATTTTACCCTTCCCTTTTGATTAATCTTAAAATTTTAATTAAAGGTTGAAAATTTTAATTACCATTTTGCCCTTCAAGCTTAATAATTCTATAACTCACTAAATTAAGCTCAAATGAACTTGAAATTTTTATGTGACCTCACTTACATGTCAATTAAGACATTAGAGGAGAAAATGTGATTTTTCTGTATTTAATTTATTTATGTAATTATTTTTAATGGAAAATAGGGGTTTTTCAAGGGAAATTCAATAACATGACCAAGGGAATTCTTCTGCTCTTATGAAAATTATGGGGCATTTCTAATGACTAGAGGACCATTTGGACAAATTTTGGTAATTTTTTGAATTTTATTTTATTTATTATAATTATTTTGAGTTTTGAAGTATTAATTAATTTAAAAAATAAAATAAAGGTTGAAAATTGAATTTTATATTTTTCAAAAATCTTTCTGATATCAGAGAAACTAGAAACCAATTTTTATAATTTTCTAATTTTTCTTTGATTTATTAGAATTATTTTAGTGAAAATGTTAAAAAAATACATTTTTAATATTAAAAATTACATTAAATCTTTAAAATTCAATATCTTATCCTAGGGACTTAAGAAAAATATTTAGTTTGTTTCTAAGTGTTTAGAATTCAAAATATGACATTTTGGTGATTTTTAATATTTTTATGATTTTCATTATTTTTTAATTATTAAAATTATTAAAACATTGATAAAAATCAACTTTTTTAGAAAATTATAATTTTAATTTTGCTAAATTTCTGTGATATCAGAGAGGCTCCAAAACCAATTTTTTGAATTTTTGAAAATTATTTTGTTAGTTATAAATTTTTAAAGTTTAATTTTATTCATTATTACTTATGAGGCTTAATCAACCCATTTGGTGGGGTTAATCGAAGTCAATTGTTTTCAAATTTTTATATGATGTTCTCCTATCCCTAAAGGACAGTGGAGAATTGTTTTTAAGTTAATTTGATAAATGGTTAGCCCTAATTAATTAAAGTTCACTTTTGGGTGTTTAAGCCGATTAGGGTTGCTCAAAATGAATTAGCTCAAAAATTATTTTTCCTAGGTCCTTCTGGTCATAAGAAACATCACCAAATTTTCCTAGAATTTATTTCTCAACAAGCTAATTATTGGAATTAAAATACTCAAAACAGCAACATGAATTTGAAAAATTAATAACTTCTTATAGGGATGGCCTCTGACCTTGGAAAATTCAGGGATTGTTCCCAAGTTTAGATGCTTCAAAAGCCCTATGGTCTCATGCCATGGTGAATTTTCTATATGCATGGAGAATTGAAATAGTGCAGAGAGTAAATAAATAATTAAAAATAAAATACTTAATGAAATTACATGATTTCTTTTCCACATTATTCTCCTCTGTTCACTGAATAAGTGGGTATTTTTATTTTATTTTTAGGATTTTTCTACACAAAGTTATGGATTTTCAAAGTTCTGGTAATTAAATAAATAAGAAAAATCCTAATTTTCTACTTATCCACGCGGCGCCGCGTCAACCTCGGCGTCTCCGAAGCTCCACGCGTCGTCTTTTGATTCGGCGCCGCCATCTGACTGGGATGCCACGCGGCCTGCGGTTAATGTCCCGTTGCTCCGTCCGGTGCGATCCTGACTGTCTGCTCGATACACACGCGATCCGACGGCTCCTGGTCATCGTCTACGACTGGTGTGAACCCGTGACCGTCAACCTTCTAACCCTAATTTCTCACTCGATTCTTATGCTCTATGGATTCTTCTTGAAGAGACGAACACATCCATATGGTAAACATGTATTGAAATTGACCCAAACTAAATTGAGAATCTCTGGAAGCTCGGGAAGAAGAGCGAGTCCATACCTTTGCTCAGAGAAGTGAAGCTTCGATCTGAGAGTTGTGTAACGTTCGATTGGGTCCAAGCAAGCTCCAGATGAAGTCCCTTGGCCTGGTGAATTGTCTAGGTATGAAAGTGCTCACAGCCGATCACAAAGCTTGGAGGCTAGAAGCAATGGCTTGCCTGGAGAGGGGGCTTTTAGGGGGAAGCCTCTTCTCTTGGTCTGGTGAAGGTGTAAGACCAATCAATTTGGGGATTGGCTCACTGTGGAGAAGTGTCCTAGTTTTGGGCTTGGATTTCAACTCTGAAATTTAGCTCACAGAGAGGAAATGGCAGGGGGATTTCAATGGGGATCAAGTTCTCTATGTGTGGGGAGTAATCTGGAATAATTTTGGCAGAGTTTCCTTAAGGTTTGTTTCAGCACCTCTCTTGGCCGAGAGGAGGTGGGGTTTAAATAGGAGAGGCTGGAGGGCCTCCCAGGGGGAGTTAGGGGTTGGGATCAGCTGCTCTGGTGAAGGGAAGAACAGCCATGGTGGCCATTGGGCATGGGGCAGCTCAGCAGGTGGGAATTACAGTGTTGGCTCACATGTGAGCTCTCGAGTGTGGTGTTTTTCGGCTATCCAGGTGGCTGGCCGGCAGGCATGGGTCACCCTCAGGTTCAGGTGGGTCAGGGCTTGATGTTTGTGAAGTCAATTGATGGCTGCCATGTGTAAAGGGGATGGCTTGGAGTGGAATGGGGAAGAGTCCATTTTGGCTTGGTTTGGGTCAACCCTTGGTTTTGGGCTAGGTTCATCATCCAAGGTTTGACCTTGGGCTGAGGGAGAATCATTTGGGTCAGCTGAATTGGGGTAGTGAAGTCCCCATCCATGGTGAGGTGGCTAAACATGGTTTAGTGTGTGACATGCTTAAGGTAAAAAGGTTTAAGGGAGGTTTAAGAAAGAACCCCCTCTTCTTGCCATAAGTGGACTAATGACAAGTCAAAGCCCCCATGGTTTCATGTGGCTTGAGAATGGCTTGTTCATGGCTCACATTTGGCTTGGGAAAAGTCAAGTCAACTTTCATGGAAAAGGATTTATGAAATTTTGAAAATTTTGGGGTTATTTGATGGGATTTGGCATAATACCATCTTGGTTTGATTTTCATGATGGATTTAGCACATAGGGAGTGATATTAATTGAGTGAAGATAAGATGAAATTGTAGTGTGGGCTTTAGGATGGGTTTGGACTTTTAAAATTTGGTAAAGGTCGGCTTTTAGCATGGTTTAAGGTGATGGGCTTTTAAGTTTAAAAACAAATTGTTAAGTGGAAATCTTGTAAAGGATTGGACTAAATAAATGTTGGGTTTAGTCTAGGGATGTCTCATGAGTGATTTGAAATGAATTTGAGGTGGTTTGGGTTTGAATTGGGTTGAATTTGGGTTGATTTGGTAAATGGGCCAATGTAGGTCAAATTGGGCTAATTTGGGCCAATGTTGGGCTAGGGTTGAAATTGATGTAAAATTAATGTTGGGAAATGTTTATGGGAGTGTTTCAAAGAGGTTTCAACATTGGTTGGGTTTTGGTTTTGGGATTTGGGCTTATTTGGGTTAGGTTTGGATTTAGGTCAAAATTGGGCCTTTTGGTTTTGGGTTGAATTTAAGTGGGGTTTGGGTCCAAATTTTGGGCAAATCATGTTATTGTTTTGTTTGTGGGGATTCTAGGAAGGTTTTAGAAAAGATTTGGGTCAAATTGGGATTGAATTGGGTTGGTTTGGGCTAAGTTTGCGTTATGGTTCAAAATTGGGCTTTAAGCTTAAAAATGAAATTAGATTCAAATGCCAATCAAATTGGACTTGGATTTGGTCTAGATTGATATTGTGGATGTTAAATTGAAGTTTAGAATTGAATTGGACCAAAATTGGGGTCAATTGGGTTGATTTGGTTTGACATTGGGTTCACTTGGGTTAAGAATGGGCTAAATTGGGGGTTTTGGTAAAAGTGGGGTAAATTGACAAAATTGGCCCATGGTGTAGTTGGACAAAATGAAATTGGGAATATTTGGGAGTTTTTGGAATTTTCTGAATTTTTGGATTTTTTTTGCTAAGAGGGGTATTTTGGGTATTTGAAGGGTATTGGGGGGTATTTTTGGAATCTTTGGTATTTTTGGCTATGGATGATCAATTTGATTGGTGAGGAAATGTTTAGGGCTACTTTTGGGGAATTTTGGGTGATTTGGAAATCTTGGAGGATTTGGGCAATTTTTAAGGGCTTTTGGTAGGTTTGATAAGTATAGGGTCTCCGGGGTCAAAAATTGAAATTTTGGAAAAGAGAAGATTGATCAAATATGAGTGAAATGGAATCACTTTGGTTGAGCCATGAAGCCATGTTAAGCCTATATGAGCCATGAGAGGACTCATTTGAGACATTCACTATGTTGTTCCTAACCCTCTCAGCCAGGGGCTTAGGGGTTAATGTCCATCCATATGAATTACCTACATGAGTCAAGGAGTTAAGTTGGGTATGGGCGTGGTTTTAGGATTTGGATTGTGTGTGTGAGAGTGTAGAGTATGAGTGTAGTGGGTGTGTAAGTCAACCCTCACCAGACCAAGCTACCCAGGGTGGTCCTAAGGCCAAAGAGTTCTATGGGGAACTCATCCTTTAAACCTTCACTTTTGATTTCAACCCTCTAGGTGATTAGGGGTCTACAATCAAGCTTGTGGGGTTTGCAGGGAGACAATAAGTGGTTTAAATTTCTAAAGGATGGGTCCCAATTCTAGTCCTCTAAGATAGTCAAAGGAAAAGCCTAATGCTAGATCCTAAGCACTAAAGAGGGAAAAGAAGACCTCATCAAAAATGAGGTCAACAACATCCTTTAGTACAAACGTGGGTAACTAATTAAGGGCGTCAAAGGACATTCAAACTTACTTGAAAGGATGCATCTCTTGGGTAGATTCATTGAATATTGACACATTTTAAAGAGAAACCAAGGTACCTTTTGAGGAAAATATAAAGGAAGGACTTGAAGAGAAATAATAGAGTGCATGTGTGTGTGTGTGTGGGGGGGTGTTGAGTTTAAGAGTGGAGAAAAAAGTAAGAAGTTGTAGAATTCTTACTTAGTTTTTCTTTGCACTTTTCTCTTTCTTAGTGAAAGAGAGGGTGAGTAGAGATTTCTAAGTAAAAATCTATTGTGTAGAGAGATTAAAACCCTCTTGGGTTGGGCGACTAGTCCAGGAGAGGATTGTAAGAGAAAAGAGGAGATTCAAAGGAACATCAAGAGTTTAGTGGAGAGGAACTTGAGATAATATTTTATCTTTGTATTTGATTTGTTTCTAATTGAGACTTCTTCAGCATTCTACATGGTTTCTACTTTTAAAACTATTTGTGGTTATGTTTTCTCCATAGATTCTGAATAGTCTTCTTTATATTTTTCCTTAAAATGAAAAGTAGATAAGTGTTGGATGAAAGTTGTGGAAGTATTGATTTTTATTGTTGGAAGAAGTTATGTTGATTCAATCATTGCACTTCATTTACTTCTCAATTCGGCCAACCATGATGTTAATATTTTTTGTGAGAACATGTAAGATCCTACTACGTATTGTCTCAATCAGCAATATGTAGGAGTCACATGGGATTGCATGGATGAGAAAGTAATTCATATAATTTTGTGCAAATAAATAGGAAAATTTACTTTGATGAGAGTAGAATTAGAGACTTTAGGGTGACAGACTAAAGCCCCTAATTTGGTTTATTGTTTTTGGTTTTAATAAGAGAGAATCGAGATCAAGTTTTTGGCATCGTTGCCAGGGAAACAAAAAAAAGATCAAATTTTCTTTGGATTTAAATATAAAAGAAAAATTAAAAAGAACTTTTAGAAAAGAAATTTCTATTTTTAGAAAGTCTTATTTAAACCTTATCTGTTAGTGTGTTTTATTTTATTTTTATTGTTGTTTTTATTGTTGTGTTGTGTAATAGTTTATGAAAAGTTTAGATTTTAAAGGTCTTGTTCCTTTCGATTCTGAATTAGAACAAACTATTGGAAAATTTAAAAAATTTCATGAAATGGCAAATCAAATTAAAGAAAATGTTGAATTTCATCATGAACTAAGACTTTCAAAAGATTGCACAATCTTTACAGTGGATGAACCTCATGGTAGTATTCAAAATCCTATTGTAGTTGCTAATTTATTTAAACTTAAACCTCCTATTAACCAAATGGTATCTAATAACCAGTTTAGGGGGTCACCAACTGAAGATTCAAATATACATCTTGCCAATTTTCTAAAATTGTGTGCTATATTTAAACATGATGGTGTTTCTGATTGTGGGTCGTTAAAATGTGTGTGAGGTTGATATTTCTGAAAAGGGTTTAGAATATAATTTTATAAAATAGAATTTTTATTTAATTTAACATATGTATATATATATATATATATAGATTTTCTAAAATAAAATTTCGAGTTTTAAAGAATATGAAATCAAACCAATCTCATATAAACGTTAGTTTAGATAATCAAGCGCTTCATCACAAGACATGTATCTATCTCGAAGAATAGATACATGGCTTGGGGTGAGGCTTGATCAAATAAACTAAAGTATTTATGACATCCGTTTGTCTGCGAACTATTTTTGACCGATAATTTTCCCTATCTAATATAAAGGAATTAGATAGGGTTTTTATTAATCTGGGATCTTTATGTTTCCTATAAGGGCAAGCCCTTATAGTTAATTACATCTTAGATGACCGAAGTCACCTAAGAAAACTCTTGATGCAGATCAGTAAATATTTATATTCAAGACTCCCAAAGGTAAGGTTTTCAAAGAAAATGCGATAGTTGGAAGGTCAATAGGTGAATAGCTCAAGTTTTGGAACATTTCATTTTGTTAGAATACAATGGAGAGAAGGCTAGGGGAAGGACATAGATTTAAGGAAAATATTGATGTCTTCCCAGACTGCCCTATGGTTTGGCTTTAAATCTTGGAAATGAAATTATTTAATTTTCAATCATGCCAATTAAATGTAGGGATTACATAATATCAAATTATGTAAATAACTTGGAAGATAAGAGGATTTATTTTGTAGTAGAGATGTACAAAGTTGACCTGGGGTCGGGAGGCAGCAAAGTTTATATGATTGCAGAGCTATATTATGTATTTTTTAAATGATTATCAGAGTAAAATTAACAATTGTGTTCTCCCCCCTTTTATCAACGCAAGTATACGTATCGTTCAAGTAATAAAGGGCTCTAATGGAGTCCTAGATATCGATCCCATAGGGAAGTTTAGAGATAAGAACTAATTTAAGCACATGCAATTATTATCTAGTGTACGGAAATAAAGAATGCTTATACTAAACTCTATTACTTAATTTTTAAATAGAAGATTGCAATTTAGAAAAAGTATCTTTCTCCTTGTTAAGAGAATTAAGTGAATGAATAATTAAATTAGTTTAGAATTATATTGTGCCAAATAGGAGCATTTCTATTCTTTACCATTTGGTCCTGGCATAAAGAACATTGACTAATCCTATGCTTGGTTACTGAATCTACGGCTAGGCTGGGAGTATACTGGCTGCCACTTCGGAGCTCCCACGTTCCCCTCGCCTGAGGGCTAACATCTACACTTCAGCTCCCAAACGATAGGACCGAATTGAGGATTTTAGCCTGTCACTCTAAAATCTCTAATTCTACGCCCGATAATTATATTTTCCTATTTATTTACACCCTCCTTCCAATGCTTTTGACTTCCCTGAATCTTGGATGTAATATTTACTATAGTTGATAATTCAACATATTTTAACAATTTAATTGGCTAAATTGAAAGTAAATTAAGTTTTAAGCAAAAAGATTATCACAATTTTATTTAATATTTTTAGGCACAACAAATTCAATTCTTCATTTCACAAAATCTCAACAACAAAAAGAAAGACATAGAAAACTACTCAGAATGCATAGGAAAAATAACACAAAAATTAGATTTCATTTAAAGTTATAAAACAATAAATAAAATCTTATCTCGAATCTTCTCCCAAGCAGACTCCTTGAAGTTCTTTTAACTCTTCCTTCTTGTACAAAAAACTTAATTATACCTTCTAATATACTCTAAAACACACTAATGCACACACAATAGACTCACCACTCACTACTCACTTCCACAAAACACACCAAAGGAACACACATTTTAGCCTAAATTTATCTATGTTTAAGGAAGAAGAAATATATCCAAAGGATGCTTAACCACCTCTTCAAAAAGCATCTAGATTCAATGTATTTGGCTTGAATCAACCTTCTTTCCATCGGCGGGCTCGATCTCGCCGTCGACGAGCTTCTAGAACATTGGCTAACCGCTAAGGCTCGCTGTTGGCGGGCTCGTTCTTGCCATCGGCGGGCTCCTTTATAACATATTCAAAACTTTCGGGAAAATCACGTCGTCGATGACATATTCCTCGCCGTCAGTGGGCTAGTTCGATTTCTATCTCTTTTTAGTCCTTTTCGTTCCAGATTTGCTTCTTTTAAATCTTTTTGCTTCCAATACCTATAAATCTTCATACCTGCAATAAAACATAGAAAATACCTTTCTTTAAAGTGCAATTTCATATAAAATTGGTATGAATTTCTTAATACATTTTCCTGTGGTCAAAAGGCCTAGATAAAAGGTGAGGATTTATGCTGCGCTAGGCAAGCTACCTCGAAATCCTATGACTTGTTGTTTTAAACTAAGGAATAAGTTTTGCTGATGTGGACAAGTTTTGTTGTTGAAGATGGCCGTGCTGCCCACTATGCATGCTCCAAGCTCCTTATTGTAACAGGTTTAGTTTAAAAAAGTGGTAATTGAAGAGATGAGAGAAGTGAAATGTTCCAAAGGGTGAAAGATATACATGCTCCTATTTATCACAAAACCATATTTTTTATGTTCTCAAATAATTTTATATGCTTATTAATTATAAAATATTTCGTATGGGGAAAGAATCTTTGTTTATTGTTTTAGCACTAGCTAATTTTCATTTTCTACGTATTTTAATTAGCTTTAAATCAAATGATCTTAAATATTAGTTTTCTTTCTTTTAACTAAATTAATCCATGTGGGATCGATATCTGGAGTTTTAAAAAGAAAACTCTATATTTCTTGAAACGATACGTATACTTGCGTAGTACCCCTAGTGTCTGATTTATATTTTATTATCAAAACTTTAATTTTTTAATTATCGTAGATTAGCCGCTTAATCAAATTTGTGGTCAAGTTTGGCCATAATTTAATAAGTTAATTTACTTATGTAATTGCGGTCAGGTCATGTTTTTGGCGCCGTTGCAGGGGAATAAAACTAATTAAAAGAAAGTAAGTAAAACTAAGATTTTATTCTGATCCTATTTCCAAACTTTGGCAATTACAAAAAATGATTGCTAGTAAGTTGAAACATTGGAATTTTACTGTCTTTAGTAATGTTCATCAGAAAGTTGTTGAAGCTGAATCCATGGCGAATGAATTGGAGAAACTGGTTGAAGATGGATTAGATTCCGATCATAATCTGAATGAAGCCTATTGTAAATTACATTCTGCTATCAAGACTGAAGAGCTTTTCTTACAGCAAAAAGCAGCAGTTAAATGGTTTAACCATGGTGACAGGAATTCAAAATTTTTCCATGCAGCTATTAAGTACAAAAGGTCTGTTAATGTTATATTGAAAATCAAATCAGCTGATAATACATGGTTAGTAGATACAAAAGATATTGCTACTGATGCTATTACATATTTCTCTAGTTTATTTTCTCATCAGCCAGTGAATTCTACTGTTTATTCTCCTTCAATTATAAGATTTGATTTAAGTAATGTTAATATGGATTGCTTGGCTCAACCTCCTAACACTAATGAAGTTTTTGAGGCTCTAAAAACCATTGATGGAAGTAAGGCAGCTGGGCCAGATGGATTTACAACTGATTTTTATATCAAGAACTGGATGGTTATTAAATCTGATGTGGTCATGGCTGTACAAAGTTTTTTTCAAGGAATTGATCTCCCTAAGTATTTTGCTTCCACTTCTATTGTATTGATTCCTATGGGTAAAAGGAAATCCACTTGGCAAGATTTCAGACCAATTAGTCTGACTTCAACATTTTCCAAAATCATAAGTAAGGTCTTGGTTTTTAGATTACAGCCTTTATTGGAGAACCTTATTTTTGATAATCAAAGTGCTTTTATAAAGGGAAGGAGTATTTGTGATAATGTTCTTTTGGCTCAAGAGCTACTAGTAGATCTTGATAAATGCTGCAGAGGATCTAAAATCATTTTTAAACTAGATATTGCTAAAGCCTTTAATTCCATTAGTTGGAGTTTTATTCTGAAGGTTCTTGCTGATAGGGGATTTAGCTCTAATTTCTGTAATCTCATTTATAGGTGGTTAAATAATAGTTATCATAGTGTGCTTATTAATGGTATTAGCCATGGATTCTTTAAATCTGGAAGGGGCATTAGACAAGGTGATCCTTTATCACCTTATATCTTCATCCTTGTTTTTGATTATCTATCAAGAATGTTGAATCAAATGCAGGTAGCTCATCCATACACTCAATATCAGCATAAATCTACTCAGCTTGTTAGTCATTGCTGATGATGTTATTGTTTTCTCTAATGGAAGTAAGCAATCAATTAAATGTCTTATGAAGGTGCTTGATCGAATTTGAAGAAATTTCTGGTATGGTATTTAATAAATCTAAATGCCAGTTTCTTCCAAGCTCAAAAATTATTGCCCAAAGGAAAAATTGGATTTCTGATTTTACTCAATTCAGGGAGACTCAATATCCACTTAAATATTTGTTTTCTTCTTATTAAAGGAAGAAGGAAACTTTCACACTATGATAATATAATTGCCAAAATTTCTTCTCAAATTAATTGTTGGTCCAACTCATTTCTTTCTAATGGTGGAAGACTTACACTACTTAGGAGTGTGCTATCCGCATTTCCTCTTTATATAATGCGGATGATCAAAATGAAAAAGAGTACACAGTAAAATGCTTTCTATTATGTTCAACAAATTTGTTTGGGAAGGACGAGCATAAGCAAATGCACTTGGACCTCTTGGGAGAAATTATGCAAGCCTATTGATTGTGGTGGGTTAGGTTTTAAAAATTTTCAGCATTTGAGCTTTACCTTCTACTGTAAACAATTGATTAATTTTAGAGCACAAAAATCTTTGTGGGCAAGATTCATGTATTCTAGATACTTGCTTTAATGATCATCCAAGCTCAAGTCAATCTTAAGCACAGGGATTCTAAAAATTGGAAGGAATTGCTTAAGGTCAGATTACATGCTGAAAAGATGTTTACTTGGGAAATTGGTAGTGGACAAATTAGTTTTTGGTTTGATACATGGTTATTTGATAAATCACTTCAAGCAAATTTTAATCCTAAGAGTAATAGTATACATATTGCTGACTGCTTGACTGATGGATCTTGGGATTTACAGAAATTTTGAGATTATGTTCCTGCTGATTATCATAATATGATCTTAAACACTCTTGTGCATAATGAAAGAACAGATAGAATGATCATCAAGAAGCCTCACAACCAAAGTTTATCAAAATTTATTTATCAAACATGTTTTATTTGGCAAAAAAAATGATTGGAGTGCTAAGCTTTGGAATAAATATATAACACCTTCTATGTCGTTTTTCTGTTGGAGGTTGTTTATGGATCTATTACCAACTGATGATCTATTGAAACTTAAAGGTCTTAGAATTCCTTCCAGATATCATTTGTGTCATTGTGCTGAAGAGACTATTGGTCATCTTTTCTTAAACTGTAGCTGGGCAAAAGATGTTTGGAAAAAAGTGTTAGCTGCTACGAGACTCGCAATCTCATTTAGCCTCTTGGAGTTCAATTAATTCTTCGTCGGGTTACTTGGAAATCCTTTTCTTATTATTTCATCCCTTTGGTGGTTTTCTGGTTTTTATGGCTTGCTAGAAATGATTTGCTTTATAACAACAAGGTGTATTCTCGTTGAACATATCAGTAGAAATTGTCTTACTTTTATTGGTAAGATTCAAAATTCTTTTCTTCCTCTAACACAAAGCAGCAATAATAAAGTTATACTTGTCATGTGGAGGCCACCTAGGAATTTATGGCTTAAGATTAATATTGATGGGAGCTTTAAAGTTTCGGCAGCTGGTATTGGAGGTCTCTGCGAAATCACAAAGGGAATTGTCTTTGGTTTTTCTCGGCACTTATTATTGCATTGAATGCTTTGGAAGTCTGAAGCGATTCTTGTATTTTGGGGTTTGAAAATTGCTTGTTATGCGGAATCATAAATTTGTTCATTTGGAAATGGACTCTCTGGTTTTACTACGAGGCTTTATTGTCAAAAGTGGATGTGCCTTGGTTTCTTCAAATTTGGATGAACAAAATTAATTCTATCACTTCTTCAATTGCTTGTCCTTTGGAGCCATACTTATAGGGAGGGTAATCAACCAAGCAAATTGGCTAGCTACTAGAGCTTCTTCTCCTCATGAAGTTATCTATAGTGCTAATTACTCTTCTTTTCCTTTATTTAGTGCTCTTTTACATGGGGATTTGATTGGCATCCCTCATGTTAGATGTAAGACTTTTACTTAAATAATATTTTTTTTAAATATATATATATATATATATATATAAACTATAAACAAAAAAAGATAAATAAAAATATCTTTCTTATATTTTTATGCGAAGTTCAGGAACTGAAGAATTAATACCTTAAAATTCTGAATTAGATCGTACTATAAGAAAAATTAGAAAGGAGAATAGATTTCGTAATTTGCCAGAAATGGCTAATATACCTCAAAATATTGATCAAAATATTGAAAATGAAAATCAAAATTAGCAAAGACCTTTAAGAGAATATGCTAACCCTACAGCTAATGAAATTCATTTAAGCATTCAATTATCTGCAGTAGTTGCAAATTCTTTTGAATTAAAACCTGTAATTATACAAATGGTTCAAAATAATCAATTTGGATGGTCTCCTACTGAAGATCCTAATAAACACCTAGCTAGTTTTCTAGAACTTTATGCTACCTTTAAATATGATCGTGTTTCTGGTGATGTTATTTGCCTTAGGCTTTTTTCCTTTTTCTATAAAGGATAAGGCTAAGATTTGGATAAATTCATTAGCACTCAAAATTTTTTAGCTAAATATTTTCCACCATCGAAAACTGCAAAACTTAGAAATGATATAACTTCATTTACTCAACTTGATGAGGAAACTATTTATGAAGCTTGGGAACGATTCAAAGAACTTCTTAGAAAATGCCCACATCACTCTTTACCAGACTGGTTAATTATACAAACATTTATAATGGTTTAATAGGTTCTCTTAAATCTTTTATTGATGCTGTTACTGGTGGTTCTTTAATGTCTAAATCATTTGATGAACCTTATTCTTTAATTGAAGAAATGGCAACTAATAATTTCCAATGGCCTTCTGATAGGATTAATCCTAAAAGTGTGGCTAGTATACAAGCAAAATGATGCATTTTCGATTTTAGTTTCCCAAGTGGCTGCTATAACAAAGAAATTGGATAACTTGTCTTATTTATCACATTTGAATGATAATTTGAGAAATACTGAAGAATATCAAACTTTAGAAACATTGCAAGCTATTGCTAGCAAAACTAATAACCCATATTCTAATTATTATAATCCAGGTAGGATGAATCACCCAAATTTTAATTAGAATAATGCAAATCCTCAATGGAGTAACAACCAACCTATTAGAACTGGAAATTGGAATTATCAAAATAATTATAATTATCGACCTTCTTATCCTCCTAGCTTTAATAATCAGCAATTTAAAGAAAAGAAATTGTTGATGGAAGAATTAATTTTATAAATGAGAAGTTAATTGCAAAGTCAAAATGCTGTAATAAGAAATATTGAAAACCAAATGGGGCAAATTGCAAATGTTATAAATAATAGACGGCAAGGAACATTACCTAGCACTGTTGAAGTAAATCTAAGAGAAAATGGAAAAGATTTTGAGCAAATTAAAGCTGTGTTACTTAGAAGTGGAAAAGAACCAAGGATAGAAAAGAGAGTAAGATTCAGAAAGAAATTGAAGTGCGGTAAAGGTGGATAAATTAAAGTAGACCGATCTATTACTCACCCTAGAGGAGTAATAGAAGATGTTTTGGTAAAGGTGGATAAATTTATTTTCCCTGCTGACTTTATAATTCTGGATATGGAAGAAGATAAAGAGATTCTTATTATCCTAGGAAGACCTTTTCTTGCTACCGGACGAGCTATGATTAATTTGCAAAAAGGGGAGTTACCCAGGAGAGTTAATGATCAAGAAGTAACAATTAATGTTCTTAAATCAATGAGGTATCCTAACAAGGAAAAGTGTTATAGAATGGACATTTTTGATTACATTATTGAACAACATTTCAAGAAAAATGTCAGATTCATTTTAAAGAAGAGGAATTTATAGACCCTGAAAATTTAACTGATGAAAGAAATTCTCAAGAAAAAAAAGTAAGAGAAATTCATTTCATTAATGAAAATTAGGAAATATTAGATACTTTTGAAAGCAAATAATTCAAACAATCTATTTAAAAAGCTACTGAACTAGAATTAAAAGAATTACTCTCTCATTTGAAATATGTCTATTTAGGGAATTCTTTAACTTTACCTGTTGCTATATCTTCTGAATTAACTGCTAATCAAGAAGTAAAACTGCTTGAAGTATTAAGATAATATAAAAGAGCTTTTGGATGAATTATAGCAGACATTAAAGGAATTAGTCCTTCAATTTGTATGCACATAATATTACTAGAAGCTGGCAGTAAACCCAAAATTGATCCTCTGATGTACCAAAAATATATATGGTTTTTGCTATATGATTTTACTCATTTTTTGTGATATTTGACCCAAGGAAAAAAAGGTTAAGATTTTCATGCCTATTTTATACTGATTTTGATGATATTGCACTTTAAAGAAGGGTATTTTTGGTGTTTTTTTGCAGGTATGAACATTTATGGATAAAGAAGCGAAAATATGCAAAAAAGAGTGAATTTGGAGCAAAAAGGACTAAATTATGAAAAATTTGACCTAGGGCACCGAAGGCGAGGTCGATGGCACCGACGGCGTGATTTTCTTGAGAGTTTAGAATTAATTGCAAGGAAGGCTGCCGACAGTGGAGAACGAGGCCGCTGACGGTGGGGCCTGTTTAAAGCACTGTTTCTAGAAGGCCGTCGATGGTGCAGCTCGAGGCCACTGACGGCGGGATCGGCAGATCTTTCTAGAAGTACGTCGAATGTGGATGATTTTCAAAGGGGTGCCAACCAAACCCTTAGAGACTCTTCTATAACTTTTAAAAGAACCATTTTAGGCTGAAAAAAGTGTCTCCTATGTGTTTACTAGAGAGTTTAAAGTGTCAATTAGTGTTATTATTTAGTGAATAGTGAGTTCAAATAGAGATTTTGTGAGGAATTCTTCGAGGGATTGTAAGAGTGGAAGGGAAGTGAGAGATCTCTTCTGCATTACTGTTTCGAAGGAGAATTTCGCGTGCTATAAGAGAGGAAGAAATCCAGAGGAACTTCAAGGAGTTTTGCTTGGGGAGGAATTTAAGATAAGTTATGTTTATTTACTATAGTTTGTAGAACTTTACTTTATTATATGAAATCCAAGTTTTATTGCATCCTCCTCATGAATTCTAAGTAGTTGTTCTGTCTTTCTCCTTGTTTTGATGTTTCTTTGAAATGATTATATGAATTAGAGTATTAAAGCTAATATAAAGAAGTTGTGATGATACCTAAACTTACTTTACTATACAAATTGGCCATTTGTATTGTTAAAATATGTGAAGAATTCTTAAGATATGACCGTGGGCTAAGTATTCTTAACTAGTATTTATCACATTTCTTATTGAAAGGTAGAATGGTAAATCCTTGAAAGGAGAAGTGCAAATAAATTGGGAAATTATATTAATCGGGCATAGAATTAGAGATTTTAGAGTGACAGGCTAAAATCCTCAATTCGGTCCTATCGTTTGGGTGCTGAGGTGTAGATTGTTAGCCCTCAGGCGAGGGGAACGTGGGAGCTCCAAAGTGAGAGCCGGTATCCTCCCAGCCTAGCCGCAGATTCAGTAACCAAGCATAGGATTAGTTAATGTTCTTTATACCTGGACCAAAGGGTAAAGAACATGTATGCTCCTATTTTGCACAACACATATAAAACTAATTCTAATTATCACTTCACTTAAATATCTTAACAAAGGAGAAAGATTCTTGTTATTATATACTTGAACATTACTTTATTAGTATTAGTAATCTGTTAGTAGAACTAGTTTAGATATAAGAGCTTTATTATTATAGATTGCGTATTAGTGATAGATAGGCAAATTTGATTTAGTTGTAATTCTAACTTGGTTTATATAATCCTAGTCCGTAGGCTTTAATATATTTCCCTGTGGGATCGATAACCAGGACTCCACTAGAGCTTTGTATTACTTGAGTGATATGTATACTTACGTTTAAAGGTAACTCAGCGATTAAAAGATTATAATATTTTATTGTTACTGAAATTAAAATTACGCTCCAAATCATGTTTTTGGCGCCGTTGCTAAGAATTTATATCTTTTAATAGTGGTGTCGAATTCTTATATTTAAGTATATTTAAAATCGCGGGATCAAGTTTTTGGCACCGTTGCTAGGGAAAACATAATTAAAGTAACGAACAATTTAGGACAGTTAGAAAAACTTAATAGAATTGCAACTTATTTAGTTAATTGTTTTATTGTGTACTGATTTTGATTGTATGCGCAAATTTGGATCTGAAAATCTTATACCCTACGATTCAGAATTAGCACACTCTGTTAGGAGAATTAGAAAACTAAGAAAAGAGCCTATAAATTATGAAATAATGGAAAACAACGTAAACAACCAAAGAAAGAAAGTGAACATCAATCTAGACCATTAAGAGATTACACTAACCCTACATTAGATGAAATTCACTTAACTGTTCAAAATCCTGATGTAGCCGCTAATTCATTTGAGCTTAAACCAACAATTATCCAAATGGTACAAAACAATCAATTTGATGGAACTTCAAATGAAGATCCTAATTTACATCTTGTAAGTTTCTTAGAACTTTGTGGTACTTTTAAGTACGACAGAGTGCCTGATGATGCTGTCAGACTTAGACTCTTTCCTTTTTTTGTTAAGGGATAAGGCTAAGGCTTGGTTAAATTCGTTAGCACCTGGATCTATTAGAACTTGGGGAGAACTTTCACAAAAATTCTTATCGAAATATTTTCCATCGTCTAAGACTGCTAATCTTAGAAACAATATCACATCTTTTAGTCAGTATGAGGGAGAATCGATATATGAATCTCGGGAAAGATTTAAAGAACTTCTTAGGAAATGTTCACATCATGCTTTACCAGATTGGTTAATAATTAAAACATTTTATAATGGATTAGTAGGATCTTTTAGATCTATAATTGGCGCTGCTGCTGGTGGATCACTAATGTCTAAACCTTTTGAAGAAGCCTATGCGTTAATCGAAGAAATAGCTACCAATAATTTTCAATGGCCTCTGAAAGGGTAAATCCTAAGAGAGTAGCAAGTATTCATGATTCTGATGCTTTAACTATGATAGTTTCTCAAATTGCTACTCTTTCAAAGAAAATAGATCAATACGAAATTAATCGTTCTCAAATACCTCTAGTGTTAGAAGAAAATTCATTAGGACAAATCGTAGATGCTCAATCTTCATATGAAACTATAAATGAAATAAATAACAGTCAAAATAATCCTTATTCAAACTATTATAATCCAGGTTGGAAGAATCATCCAAATTTTAATTAGAATAACCAAAATAATAATGTTAATCCTCAATGGGTGAGCAATCCAGTAAACCCATTAGGAAATATAAATAATCAAGGTAACTCCAATTATAGACCTTCTAATCCACCAGGTTTTTATAATAATTCACAATTTAAGGAAAAGAAGTTGTCTATGGAAGAATTAGTTTGGAATATCAGTAATCAATTACAAAATCAAGGAAATGCTATAAGAAACATAGAAAACCAATTAGGGCAAATTGCTTCTGCATTAAGTAATAGACCTATTGGAACTTTACCTAGCAATGTTGAAGTAAATCCTAAAGATCAAGGTAAAGAACAAATTAAAGCTATTCAATTAATTCAATTAAGCAGTGGAAAAGAGTTGGAAACAAGAGTTCAAAAAGAAACTGTAGTTGAAAAGGAAAAAGAAGAAACTGAAGGAGAAAATGAAAGTTTATATCCTGATTTTCCTCTGAAACCTATGAAAATTACTATTGAAAAACCACCTCCACCTTTTCCTCAAAGATTAAAGCAACAGGTTAAAGGAAAAAGATTTGCTAAATTCTTAGACATTTTAAAAAGAAATTGTCAATAAATATTCCTTTTGTTGAAGCTTTAGAACAAATGTATGATTATGTTAAATTTATGGAGGATATACTCAACAAGAAGAGGAAGTTACTAGATCATGAGACTGTTGCACTCAGTGAAGAGTGCAGTGATATAATTTAGAGAAAACTTCCTGAAAAACTTAAAGATCTTGATAGTTTCACTATCCCGTGTGCTATTGGTGAAAAATTTTATGGGCGAGCATTATGTGATTTGGGAGCTAGCATAAATTTGATGCCTCTATCATCTTTTAAAAGGTTAGAAATTGGAGAGATTGCACCAACTTCTGTAACTCTACAGTTAGCTGATTAAAGTATTACACATCTTAAAGGAGTTGTAGAAGATGTTTTGGCTAAAGTTGATAAATTTATTTTTCATGTGGATTTTATCATTCTAGATATGGAAGAAGATAAAGAAATTCCAATCATTTTAGGAAGACCATTCCTAGCTACAGGAAGAGCAATGATAGACGTTCAAAAAGGGCAATTGACTATGAGAGTAAATGATCAAGAAGTAACCTTTAACATCTCAAAGTCAATGAAATATCCATCAATAGAAAAAGATGATGGATGTTTTAGAATGGATATATGTGATTATCTAAGAAAAGAATATTTCAAGGAAAATTATAAAGAAAGAGAAGATATCAAAAAAGATAATTATGATGAAATTAAAAGTGAAGAAGTTGATTATAGTCAGGAAAAAATTGAAACACTCAATTCAACAGTACCAGCAAATGAAATATTAATTCCATCTGTTGTAAAACCCCCTGAACTTGAATTAAAGAATCTTTCAATTCATTTGAAGTATGCCTTTTTAGGAGAGTTTTCAACATTACCTGTAATTGTATCCTCAGACTTAAATGAAATTCAAGAACAAAAATTAATGGATACATTAAAAAAATACAAAAGAGCTTTTGGTTGGTCTTTAGCTGATATTAAAGGAATTAGTCCTTCAATTTGTATGCACAGAATTTTATTAAATGAAGAACATGAACTAAGAATTGACCCTCAAAGGAGACTAAACCCTATTATGAAAGAACTAGTTAAAAAAGAGATTTTGAAATGGTTTGATGCTGGAATTATATATCCTATTTCATATAGTACTTGGGTAAGACCAATTCATTGTGTTCCCAAGACAGGAGGAGTAACTATTGAATCAAATGAAAATAATGAATTAATACCTATCAGCAAGTATCTAGTTGGCGTATTTGTATTAATTATAGAAAATTAAATGCCGCCACCTGAAAAGATCACTTTCCACTTCCTTTTCTAGACCAAATGTTGAATAGACTTGCTGGACACAAGTACTACTGCTTTCTGGATGGATATACTTGTTACCATGAGATACCTATTGCTCTTGAGGATCAAGAGAAAACAACTTTTACTAGTCCTTATGGAACCTTTGCTTTTCAAAGAATGCCTTTCAGACTATGTAATGCACCTGCAACATTTTAAAGATATATTATGTCTATTTTTAGTAAATTAATAGATAATGGAATAAAAGTATTTACGTATGATTTCTCAGTGTTTGGAACATCATTTAATGCATGCTTAAATCATCTTGAAAAAGTTTTGGAGCTACGTGAAAGAACTTACTTAGTTCTAAATTGGAAGAAATGTCAATTTATGGTTGCAGGAGGAATTATATTAGGGCATAAAATTTCAGAAAATGACATGGAAGTAGACCCTGTAAAAATTCAAGTAATAACTAAATTACCACCTCCTACTACAGTGAGAGGGGTAAGAAGTTTTCTTGGACATGCTGGTTTTCTACATGAACTATATTAAAGATTTCAAAAATTACAATACCTCTATTCCAACTTTTAGAAAAAGATAAGAAATTTGAATTAACTGAAGCTGCTCAAATGCTTATGAGTTATTAAAGGAAAAACTAATCACAACACCTGTAATAGTTTCACCTGACTGGAAGAAACCATTCGAACTAATGTGTGATGCTAGTGATTATGCTATTGGAGCTGTTCTTGGTCAAAGATATGATAAAATTTTTAAGGTTATATACTACGGTAGTAGAACTCTTAATGATGCTTAAATTAACTATACAGTTACTGAAAAAGAGTTACTGGCTATTGTGTATGCTTTTGATTAATTTAGATCATATTTAATTGGAACTAAATGTATTGTACGTATTGATCATTCTGCTATTAAATATCTAATGCAAAAGAATGATACTAAACCAAGATTAATTAGATGGGTACTTTTAATGCAAGAATTGATTTTGTGGTGATTAATATAAAGGGAACTGAAAATAAAATTGTTGATCATTTGTCGAGACTAGAATTTCATGAATTATCTGACACCGACAATAAAATAATAGTCAGTTTCCCTGATGAACAACTTTATAATATAAATGATTGGAAAATACCCTGGTATGCTGATATAGTAAATTATTTAGTATGTGATATTTTGCCACCTAGGCTAACATTGCAGCAATAGAAAAAAATTGTTCATGATTAAAAATCATATTTTTGGGATAAAAATTATTTATATAAACAATGTAATGACCTTATTATTACGAGATGTGTGCCTTATGAAGAAACTAAACAGATTATTCAAAAATGTCATGATTCTGATTTTGGAGGACATTTTGGGGTTAACAAAACTACATATAAAATTTTACAGGTTGGATTTTATTGGCCTACTCTTTTTAAAGATGTTTATAGATATATCAAAACTTGTGATAGATGTCATCGAGTAGGTAATATTTCTAGAAGAAATGAAATGTCTCTTAATTTTATATTAGAAGTTGAGATTTTTTATGTTTAGGGATTAGATTTTATGAGACCATTTATTGCTTCATTTGGAAACTTATATATTTTGATTGTTGTAGATTATGTATCAAAGGGGATTGAAGCACAAGCTTTACCTCGTTGTGATGCTAAAAATGTTTCAAAATTCTTAAAGAAAAAACGTTTTCACAAGATACGGTATGCCGAGAGTGATTATCACTGACGGGGGATCCCATTTTAGGAAAAAATATATTAAAAGTTTGGCAGAAAAGTTTAGTATTATTCATAAATTTTCTACTACCTATCATCCTCAAACCAGTGGTTTAGCTGAACTTTATAATCGTGAGATCAAACAGATTATAGAAAAGACAGTAAATCCTAATAGAGTAGATTGGTATATGAGACTGGATACTGCATTATGGGCATACAGGACTGCTTATAAAACTCCTATTAGTATGACTCCTTACAAGCTTATATATGGAAAAACTTGACACTTACCAGTAGAATTGGAGCATAAAGCATATTGGGCAAAATTTGAAAAATGCTGGTGAGAAGAGATTGTTACAATTAAATGAATTAGATCTTACAATAACAACATAATTTATAAGGAAAAACCGAAGTTAAGACATGATCAGAAGATTAACCGAAAGAACTTTGAATCAGGGCAAGAAGTTTTGCTTTACAATTCAAGGCTAAAATTATTTCCTAAGACATTGAAGTCTAATTGGTTAGGACCCTTTACTGTGACTCAAGTTTATACTTATGGAGTTATTGAAATTGAGATCCTAAGACTATGAATATATTTAAAGTAAATGGACATAGATTAAAACCATATTTTGAAGGTAAAAGACCTAATTTTAAAGAGGTTTTAATGCTCAGTCAACCTGAATAACACCTGAATAGGTTGGGCTGGCGACGTTAAACCGAGCGCTTTATGGGAGGCAACCCATAGTTATCTTTAATAGTCGTATGTTTGTTTGAATTTATTGTTATTTTGTAGTAATATTAAGTCTTACTACTCATATTTATCTTTTGATTATCATAGAATATGAATCTATAGAGAAAATTTGGAACTTATTGGACCACAGCATTTTTATGCAAATTTTTCCTAGGGCACTGACGGTGCGCTCGATGCTGCCAACGACAGGTTTTTTCTGAGAGCTCTAGTATTTAATTGCATAAAGCTCGCCGATGGCGCCTTCGAGGCCGCCGACAGTGGGATCGGCGAGTGGGCAGTTTTTCATGTTCAAAATGACAGTTTTTGGCGGTTTTTAGTGAATTTGTTTTCTATAAACTCCTATGGACGGTTCCTAAACACTCCAAACTCCCAAAAATGAATGGATACTTTCTCGAATCCTTCTCAAATGGCTTCAAATTCGATTAATAACCCAAGATTTCGAGTGTACAACCGGAGAAAGTTTGTCAGTCTGGAGGCGCAACGACTTTTTAACAAGGTAATCTCGAAGAGAAGATTGATTAAAGAAAGAGGATTTGTCAACAGAGGACAAAGCAATTCTTCGTCACCAATTGAAGAAATGATTGTGTGGAGAAGATGTGAAGTGTTTTGCTACACTACTACCGCAGTAGTTGTTCTAGTGGTTAAAGAATTCTATGCCAATTTACATGGAATCAACCAAGGAAGCGTTTATGCGCGAGGTATGTAGATTACATTCAATTCTAGAATTAATGAGTTATATATGCTTCAGAATGTTCCAGTCTGCTATTATTCAAATTTTGTGCCGACGAGAGAAAAGATGAATGAAATATACCAATATTTGACGGATGAAACCGATGACTGGGAAGTTTGAGAGAACTGGTATGTTAGTTTCTCTACAACACTTTTAAATCCAGTTTCAAAACATTGGCGCTTTTTCATCCCTATGAAGTTATTACCGACGATGAAAATTGGCAAAGTCACAAAAGAAAGTTCAATTTTGAACTACTGCATTCAAATAGGATGGCCCATTGATGTTGGATCGATTATTGTGAAGTCTGTGTTTGGCCTGATCATTCAAGGATAATCCCAAGGGCTTGAACATCTGAATGACCCTGCGCTTCTATCAAATTCGAATGTACTTTAGTAACAATTAAATATTTTAATCTTTTAATCGGAGAGTTACTTTCAAATGCAAGTATACGTATCGTTCAAGTAATATAGGGCTCTAATGGAGTCCTAGATATTGATTCCACAGGGAGAGATATATAAAAGCTTACAGACTTAGGAGTATAAAAATCAATTCAGAATTACAACTAAATTGAAATGCCTATCTGTCTCTAATATGCAATCGATAAAAATTTGAAATTTATATTAAAAACTAGTTCAACTAACAATTTACTAATACTACTACTAATGTTAAGTTCAATTATAGATAATAACAAGAATCTTTCTCCTTAGTTAAGATATTTAAGTGAAATGATAATTATAATTAGTTTTAATGTGTTGTGCCAAAAAGGAGCAAACCTATTCTTTACCCTTTGGTCCAGGAATAAAGAATATGGACTTATCCTATGCTTGGTTACTGATTCTGAGGCTAGGCTGGGAGGATACTTATACTTGCGTTTAAGGTAACTCAGCGATTAAAAGATCATAATATTTTATTATTACTGAAATTAAAATTACGCTCCAAATCAAGTTTTTGACACCCTTGCTAAGAATTTATATCTTTTAGTAGTGGTGTCGAATTCTTATATTTAAGTATATTTAAAATCGCGGGATCAATATTATACTTTAAAAGGAGGGTATTTTATATGTTTTTTGGTTTTAGGTATAAGAAATGAACTTTTGGAGAAAAAGAAACAAAAATAGTGCAATTTGGAGCAAAAACGAGCAAGAAATGAAATTTTTCCCTGACACCTTTCAAGAAGTTTTTTGATGCTTAATCTCTTTTACACTTCTTGCATATGTTTGAATGAGATTACACTTTAAAAGAATGTTGTTTTCATGCTTATTTTGTAGGGCTATCTGTTAGGAAAATAATGCAACTGAAATGAGCTAAAATGAAGCTAAGAAGAGCGAAATAGTGGAGCTGCGTAGAAATCTCACTAACGGCACCCTCAAGCTCGCTGACGGCGAGATTTTCCCAAAAAGATCTAAAAATGATAGAAAAACTTGCCGAAGGCACCCTCGAGCCCGCTGATGGCACCCGAGAAGACTCTAGACCAACTTTTAGAGGTTATGGGTCAAAATTCAATGTATTTGGACGCTTTTTCAAAGAGGTGCTTAAGGGAACTCCTAGAAATTCGTCCATACTCTTTAAATTAGTGATTTTAGGTTAGAAAAGTGAGAGGAATGTTAGGAAAATTTGAGAATGTTTAGGGTTCTTAGATTAGGAGTAGAAATGTAGATTTCTACTTTTTTGGAGAGATTGAAGAAGAGATTTTGAGAGAATTTGTAAGGGATTGCACTAGCATTGCAAGAATCAAAGGGAGACTTTGTGGGAGAGATATTCATCTTTCTTTTAAAGGGAAAAAACTAAGTATTGTTCTTCATTATCTTATGATTTTGTAAACACTTACCTAGTGGATTTGCTTTGGTTAAATGAAGTTTTTGTTGTGTTTTCTTCATGCTTTGTGACGTATCTCTCTTACTCTTTCTTCTTCTTTGGGAATAGTGGCATGAGAAGATTATGCCATTGTTTTCCTTTTACTTTTCTTTTGTAATGAGTAGAATTAATATGTAGGATGTTGAGATACATGCTAGAAGAAGTTTTATATATAAATGTGATGGTTTTTACTTGCACTCCATTTACATTGCAATTAAGGACTGTTGTAATGTTAAAATTTGTTGTGAAAACATACGATCCGAGAGGGTTATGCTTTCTACAACTAAGTACGAACCACATTCAAATTCTATGGATGGTTAAGTTCATGGGGATTGAATGCAAATAATTAGGGAAATATAATTATTGGACGTAGAAGTGGAGATTTAAGAGTGACAGACTAAAATCCCTAATTCGGTCCTATTGTTTGAGTACTGAAGCGGAGATGTTAGCCCTCAGGCGAGGGGAACATGGGAGCTACGAAGTGAGAGCCGGTATCCTCCTAGCCTAGCCATGGATTCAGTGAACAAGCATAGGATTAGTCAATGTTCTTTATGTCTGCACTGAAGGGTAAAGAATAAGATTGCTCCTATTTGGTACATATAATATTTAATGCTTCTCATTCCTATACAATATGCATTTCATTACATAAGAATAGTAGTTTTTAGTATCTCAAAATTCTCCAAACCAATTCATCAAAAAAGGGTTATCTTTAGAATTAATATTTGCATTTACTTATAGTTACTATCTTTACATTTAACACTTACATTTAGGAGTAGTTGCTAGATAAAACATCATTTTATTCAACATTCCAAACTAAGGAGTAATTGTAGTAGATTAGAATTTGACTAAGGATCTTTTATCTTGCTTCCCTGTGGGATTTATAACCAGGACTCCACTAGAGCCCTGTAATACTCGAGCGATACGTATACTTACTTTGATATAAGTGACTTTATTATTAATCAATTACACTCATTTTTATCACCTAAAAAAGTCACGGTCAAGTTTTTGGCGCCGTTTCTGGGGACGCTTCGGTAAGAGTTTTAGGAGAATTTTAGTTGAATTAATTAGGCTTAGAATTGGAAAACTTTAGTGTCGTAAAATTGTGTTTTTGTGAAAAGTATTTTTTTTATGAAAAAGTGTTGTGAAAAAAAACTTTTTGTGTGAAAAGTAAAGTGTTTGTGAAATTATTTTGTTGTGTTGAATTTATTTTTTGTTTTATTTGTTTTATTGTTAATGTATTATTTATTGTGTTACGTATGCAAAACAATGGATCTGTAGGACTTATGCTTTATAATACCGAGTTAGAAAAATGGAAAAATAGAAAAACAGAAAGGACTTGAAAAACTAGAAATGTAAATGGAAAACATTCAAAATACTAACTTGGAAAATCATCATAAATCATTGAGGGATTATGTAAATCCTACGATAGATGAAATTCACTCGAGTATACAAAACCCTGTCGTAGAAGCTGACTCGTTTGAACTAAATCTAGCGATTATCCAACATGTGTAGAGAAACCAGTTTGGGGGAACTCCTTAGGAGGATCTCTATTTACACTTATCTAGTTTTCTAGTACTTTGTGCTACATTTCATTATAATGGTGTGTCAGACGATGCTGTTAGGCTAAGGCTTTTTCCTTTCTCACTGAGGGATAAGGCTAAAATGTGGTTATGCTCATTAGCACCTGGTTCTATTAAAAATTTGGAGGAGTTAACTCAGAAATTCCTAGGTAAGTATTTTCCACCTTTAAAGACTACTCAACTTAGAAACGATTTTATCTCATTTTGTCAATATGAAGGGGAATCAATATACGAAGTCTGGGAAAGATTTAAGGAACTCCTAAGAAAGTATCTACATCATGCTCTGCCAAGTTGTTTAGTCATTCAAACTTTTTATAATGGGTTAATAGGATCCCTTAGGTCCATTATTGATGCTGCTGCTGGAGGTTCATTAATGTCAAAAACATTTGATAAGGCGTATGAATTAATTGAAGAAATGGCTACAAATCAATTTAAATGCCCTTTGCATTGGTAAATCATAAAAATGTAGCTAGTGTTCATGATACATGTACGATTAAACTTCTTGCATCTCAGATTGCTTCAATATCAAGAAAGTAGGACCAATTTGGACTGAACCAACCTTAATTTACTCCTATAAGTGAGAAAAGTTCATTAGGGCATATGATTGATTCAAACTGATTATATAAGTCTTCAAATACCATAAAAACCCATATTCTAACTTTTACAACCCATGTTGGAAGAACCATCCAAATTTTAACTGGAATCATACTACTGAGGGTGGAAACCAACAATGGGAAAACAATCATGCAAATCCTAATGGAAGTTGGAATAATCAGGGGAACACAAACTATAGACTTTCATATCCACCGGACTCTAATAATGATCAACAATTTGAGGATAAGAAGGTGTCTATGGAAGAAGTGGTATAGTAAATGGGAAATCAGTTGCAAACTCAAAATGCTGCGATTAAAAACATAAAGAATCAACTGGGAGAAATTGCTAATTCACTTAGCAATAGACCCAAAGGAACACTTCCTAGAAACACTGAGATCAAACCTAAAGAGAACGATAATGAACAACTATTCCTTGTTACTGGACAAACTATGATAGATGTGTAAAAAGGAGAGTTGATTATGAATATTAATGACCAGGAAGTCACTTTTGATGTGTTGAAGACTATGAAATTTCCAGCTGAGAGAAAAGATGATGATTTTTTTTGGATGGATGAAATTGATTATCTATGTAAAGACCATTTCCAATAAAGTTTTGAGAGTAAGATAATAGATAAGGTTGGAATGGATTTTCATAATGAGTTTAAAACGTTATCTAAAGAAGACTATATATATGTTCAAGAGAGGTGTGAAATGATGGACGCTACCAAAAATAGTAAACTTTTAATTCCATCTGTTGAAAAATCTCATGAATTTAAGATGGATGTTCCCCATACAATTTTAAAGCCTCTCTATTTAGGGAATTCATCTACACCACCAATCTTTATATCTTCATATTCAACTCAATTACAAAAAAAACTTGAATTGAATGATGAACAAGATAAAGTTATTGAACTAGGACTTGGAAGAGAATTTGAGGATAAATTTCAAAAGAACTTTGAGTGGAGAAAAGAGGATAAGGATATTGAAAGACCATTGGAAGAAATTCCTAAGGAATTAGAAAAACCTATTTCCTCAATTAAGATAGATATTGAAAGACCACCTCCACCATTTACTCAATATCGCGGGGAAGAATTGGAAGATAATTTGAAAAAAAAGAGTAACATAGAAGATATTGATCCAGAATCTGAATTATCTAAAAAGAATCTGATCCAAAATTTGAGAGATATTGAAGTATATTATAAAGATCCATTTCTTATAAATTTCAAGGATGATATTAATATGCAATTTCAAAAAATTAATAGAAGAATATTGGATCTAGAAAGAAATATGAGGAATAATGATATAAATCCATCTGAAAAGGAAGAGCTAAATGAAAAATTACAGTTTGAGGATTTTGTAGGAATCCCTGGATCTGAATAAAATTGGGCGATTGATCGAGGATTACTTAATTGGAATTTTTATCCAGAAGGAATCATTTATCAGGCTGTCGACATTAAACCAAGCACTTTATGGGAGACAACCCATAATTATCTGTGTGCTTTGATTTAGTGTGCTTGACAATCATGATTGTTAGTGTTGTATTGTATTTGCTTTATAGTGGATTGATCAGTTTGATTGATGATTGGTAGATGTTTGGATTATTAGTGCTTTGATCTGATCTCTGTCTGTGTCTTGAGGGAGTGATTCCTTAACTTCTTATTATGGCTAGACTTGATCTGTTGTAGTAGTTGGATTAACGAGTCCACTATGACTTGGGTCTCACCTAGACTTGAGTTTTACAAGAGAAATCATGAATATCGAACATTGATAGTTCCATCTTAATTTGTTACTTCCTTTCTGTAACTTTATTTTCATTAAGTAGGAGTCGGGAACCTATTTGATTAATACCATGTGGATGATCTTACACTATCTTTATAACTATTAGAGGTGCTTAATTATAAGGATTAGATGATGCCTGAGATTGTTGCCTAGGAGCCAATATGTCAGAAATAATCTTATATTTCAGATTATAATCAATAAAACCATTTAAAATGCACTTTTTTTTATCTGTGTATTGATATCAATAGAAATTGGAAGTTAGTAAGATGTGATGTGTTTATGAAAGAATTGACATCTTTTATCATATGAGTTTGTATTTGAATTGTGTGTTTGTGCTAGTGTTACAATTTTATATAAGACTTGAAGAATATTTTTATATTTCAATTCTGATAAATGTTATGCTAGTTATACTTTGGTTTAGTTAATTTCATTCTGGCATGTTTAGTTTAGATTTACTTTTTGCTACATGATTTCTATCCTGATTAATTATTGTAGATCTTTCTGATAGACACTTGTGGTAGATAGAATTTCTTAACCGTTTTTCTTCCTACTTATATTTTTTGTACTAAATGTTATACATGTTAAAAATTAAGTTTAGAGGTAGGAAGAAAAATGAAATTTTATTGTGAAAGTACTTCCTTTTAGTGTGATTTTGTTACAAGAATGTTTTAGGTTAGGTTTACTTTCTCGTACAGTCTTTCCAACCTGATTATGCATGTATATGAATTTGATAGGATGTTGTAGTAGTAAGTAGATTCAACCTTTACTTTTTCTACCTACAAAATTTTATGGAATTAATTACAAAATATTTAAAAATGTAAGTTTGGGGGAAGAAAATTTTTAAAATGTAACTTTATTTGTCCTCTGTAGCCTGTATTTAATTTGAGATCACTTTTAAAATGACTTGTGGTATGTGGTGTTACCTTTAGGTTACTATAATTTCAATTTTAGGAATGTTAGAAAATTAACTTAGTTGAAATCCTATGTGAGGAAACTGTTCTAGAGTTAAGATATTTTGTAGGAAATATTGGAAACATTATTTTTCTATTTATGGTAGAAAGGAGTTGAATATTTGAAAAGCTAAAATTCTTAGATTTATACTTAATGAGAATTGAGCCTTTATTGAAAACCTTTCTCGAACTAATACTTACACTTATAAAAAGTGAGGGAAAGTTTTGAGTTTTGGATTTTCGAGAGAGGATAGTGAAATTCAAAATTATTAAAGGCTTATCCAGATATAGTAATCCTCACATAAAAAAATGAAAAAAAAAGATTAAAAATAATTCCGAAAGAGAAAAAAAAGGTGAAAAAAGGGTATTGAAAATGATCCTGAAAGAAAAGAAAAAAAAAAGAGAAAATAAGTAAGGAGAAGCTTGAGGAGAAGCCTAATAAAAAATTGGTTCCACTTTAATTTTTTTAAATGAATAAACTTAAAAATAATCCTAAGCTTATTCTTATTTCAAAAGGTATTGGTTAAATTGGTATAGATAAGGAGCTTAAATTCCGTGTTTATACTTTCTAAGAATCTTTATTTTGACAATTTTCAATAACTTTTGAAGTAAATAAAAAAATCAGGATTCCTAAGTTAAATATGAGATATTCTTACACTCTAGTCCAAGGTTGAATTGCTAGAATTTATCCTATGTTGTACTATAATATTTATGAGATGAAATTATAGAAATATCTATTAAAACCCACAACCACAAGTCAACATATTTTATTTTTAAAGTTATAGTGTTACTTGAGGATAAGTAACGGTTAAGTTTGGGGGATTTTGATGCACAAAAAATATATACAGTTTTTGTTATATGATTTTACTCATTTTTGGTGATATTTGATACACCTAAAATATATAGTATTTTTTATGCACATTTTTATACCTATTTTTAATGATATTGCACTTTAATGGAATGTATTTTGTGTTTTTGTTACAGGTATGATGAAAATGGATGGTCATGTTGAAAGGAGCAAAGTTGTATCAAATTTGGAGCAAAAAAATGAAAAATAAAAAATTTGGCATTGGCGGCTAAGCGCCGCTGGGCCGGCACTTAGCTGCCACAGTTAAAAATTGAATTTCAAATGGATTTGGCGCCAATTTCAAAAGGGATGGGATACAACTCTTGGTGGTAACGTCCATAAATTCCTTTGGGTGGCAAGTTTGAATGAAGGGGTGCATTCCTTGGTAGATACATCGAATATGGACACATTTTGAAGAGACACCAAGGCACCTTTTGGTTTACTATTTAAAGAGAGTCTTAGGAAAGATTAAGAGACTCTTCCTTTGCATTTTGAAGGGTTCTTTCTTTCTTTCTTTTGTTTTTCACTAAATTTTTAAGAGTTTTTATTTTAGAGTAGGAGTAGAGAGTAGAAAGGAGAAAAGGGTCGGAGTGAAGAATTATTCTTCCCACTTCTTTGATTTCTTTTAGTTTAGTTTTTATTGAAGTCTAAAGTCTATATTCTGAGTCAACAGAGTTGGGAGACTTGCTCTGAGGAGTAGTTTAGCGAAGAGTCAAATTTTCGGAGGAACTTCCTTAGTCTTGTGGAGAGGATTTTCAGATAAGTGTTTTCTTTTATTTAGTTTATTAATACTTGTTTTCGTTTATTACTTTTGTTATTGTTGTTTTTAATTTCAAATCAATGTGTTTTTATATTTTCTCAATGCATTCTGAGTAGTTTACTTTATCTTTTTCTTTCTTAAATGGAGAAGTAATTAGTTTAAAGAGAATTGTTGTGGAAAGTATAAGTGCCTAAAAGTTGGAAGAAGATGTGAAGATTGATTCTAAAAACTTTGTTTGCTTCTTAATTTGGCCTGTTAAGTTGTAGAATTTCTTGAGATTATGTAAGATCCAATGCGGTATTATCTCATAAAAGTTAGTAAGAATCACATGAAATTATATGAGTGAGAACTGTAGTCCATCTAATTGAATGTAATATTAGAAGATATTTTTATAAAAGGGATTAAAATTAGAGAATTTTAGAGTGACAGGCTAAAACCCCCTAATTTGGTTTGAAGTTTTGAGTTTTTTATGAGAAGTTAGCCCCCAAGTGGTGGGAATCGAAGGAACTCTAGAGTGAGAGACTGATATCTTCCCTGCCTAACCATGTTCAAAATAATATAAATTTCAAATTAACCATGTTCTTTATAGAAGCAAGTACGGCTAAAGAACACATTTGCTTCTATCTATCACAACAAAAATTTGAATACTTCCACAACAATACTTTAAGAATTATTACTACTTCATGAATGGAAAGAAAGAGATATTCTAGTTAATAGTATTTTGCATCCAGAGTTATTAGTTATTGTAATTTTAATTTCTTGCTTTGCATTTTTATTAAGAAAATTTCAAAAGATATATCAACCTTCAAAACTTTTCAAAATCAAGACATACTTTTTCGAAAACAATCAAAGAAAGTAAAAGATAATTTCTCTGATTCCTTTAAAGATTTAACATTTTCCTTGTGGGTTCGATATCTCGGGACTTAATCAGAAAGTCCTATATTACTTGATAAACGATACTTATACTTGCGTACTATCCCATATTATAAAATAATTATTTTCATATCTTAAATCATTATCACACTTATATCTGACGGTACCAAGTTTTTGGCGCCGTTGCACTTATATCTATCGGGGATTAAGTTTTCGGCGGCTGTTGCCGGGGAAAATTAAATTAAATTGCATTTTAAAGAGAATTGAGAAATTTTAAATTTTTACTTTTCTTTGTTTTTATTAGTGTGTTGTATTTTTTTTGTTTTATTATTGTATGCATAGTTCAGGTTCTGAAGGACTTGTGCCTTATGATTCTGAATTTGAAAGAACTATCAGAAAAATCAAAAAAATTAAAAATACAGAAAAAGAAAAAAATATTCAAGAAATGGAAAATCATCAAAATCAAAATGTTGGCATCCATCAATAATTAAGACTTTTAAGAGATTATGTTAACCCTACAGTAGATGAACTTCGTGGTAGTATTTAAAACCCTGCTGTAGCTGCTAATTCTTTTGAGCTTAAACCTGCTATCATCCAAATTGTGTCAAATAATCAGTTTGGGGGAGCAACACCTGAAGATCTTAATTTGCATCTTGCTAATTTTATAGAGTTGTGTGCTACTTTTAAATATGATGGTGTTTCGGATGATGCTATTAGACTTAAACTTTTTCCTTTCTCACTAAGGGATAAAGCTAAAATGTGGTTACATTCGTTAGCACCTGGATCAATTAAAACTTGGGGTGAACTGTCACAAAAATTCCTTGCTTAATATTTTCCACCATCTAAGACTACTAAGTTGAGAAATGATATAACATCTTTTTGTCATTTTGAAGTAGAATCAATATATGAAGCATGAGAAAGATTTAAAGATCTCCTAAGGAAATGTCCACATCATGCGATACCAGATTGGTTAATAATTCAAACTTTTTATAATGGATTAGTTGGATCACTTAGATCAATCATCAATGCTGCTGCTGGTGGATCATTAATGTCTAAACCATTTTCTGATGCTTATGCTTTAATTGAAGAAATAACTACTAATAATTTTCAATGGCCTTCTGAAAGGTTAAATCCTAAAAAGGTAGCCACTGTTTATGAAAATGATGCTTTTACAATATTAGCAAATCAAGTTGTTGTTGTATCAAGGAAGATAAACCTATTTGAGATGAATTTTTCTCAGCCAAATCTCATGATTGAAGAAAATTCATTAGGCTAAATGGTTAATTCTTATTCTTCACGAGAAACTGTGAATGCTATAATCAAACCTAACAACCCATATTCCAATTATTATAACCCAGGTTGGAAGAATCATCCAAATTTTAACTGGAATAACAATAATCAGGGTGGTGTTAATCAATAATCGGGGAACACCCAAGTAAATTCATTGGGAAATTAGAATAACCAAGGTAATAATAATAATATATTAACTTATCCTTCAGGTTATAACAGTGCTTTTCAATTTAAAGAGAAGAAGTTGTCTATGGAAGAAGTAGTATCACATATGGGAAATCAATTACAAATTCAAGGAGCAACCATCAGAATTATTGAAAATCAGTTGAGAAAAATTGAAAATGCCTTAAGTAATAGATCCCAAGGAATGTTTCCAAGTAATACTGAAGTGCATCCAAGAGAAAAGAATAAAGAACAAGTGAAAGCAATTCAACTGAGAAGTGAAAAAGAATTGGAAGGTAGAGTTCAAAAAGAAACTGAAGTAGAGAAAGAAGAGATTGAAAGACCTAAAGAGGACGCTCCAAAAGGTTTTGAAAGACCTATTTCTCTACCTAAGGTTGATTTAGAAAAACCACACTTCCATTTTCTTAGAGACTTCTTCAACAAAAGTTGGATAAGCAATTTTCAAAATTCTTGAAGATATTAAAGAAGCTTACCATTAATATTCCATCTGCTAAAGGCATAGAACAAATGCCAAGCTATGTGAAATTTATGAAGGATATTCTTAATAAAAAGAGGAAGTTTGCAGAAAATGAGCCTGTTGCACTTAGTGAGGAGTGCAGTGCGATAATTTAGAAAAAGCTTCCTGAAAAACTTAAAGATCCTGGTAATTTTACAATTCCATGTGCAATCGAAGAAAGATTATGTGGAAAAGCTTTATGTGATTTGGGTGCAAGCATTAACCTTATGCCTCTATCAATATTCAAAAGGCTGGGACTAGGAGAAATAACCCCGACTACTGTAACTCTACAATTAGCAGATCGTTCGATCACATATCCTAAAGGAGTTATAGAAGATGTTTTGGTAAAAGTGGATCAATTTATTTTTCCTGTGGATTTCATTGTGTTAGATATGGAGGAAGATAAAGAGATACCCATAATTTTGAGGAGACCTTTTCTAGCTATAGGCAGAACCATGATAGATGTGCAAAAAGGGGAATTAACGATTAGGGTTAACGATCAGACTGTTACATTTAACATTTTAAAATCGATGAAATATCCTGCAAGAGGTAAAGAAGATGAGTGTTTTAGGATGGGTGTTATCAAATATTTAAGTGAATGTCATTTCAAATTAACTTATGAAGAGAAAGCTAAAAGAGAAGAATTTGAATATAAGCAAGAAGAGGAGTTATTTGATTCTGAAGATTTTCAGGAAGAAGATTTAAAGTATGTTCGTGAAAGTTTTGAATTGTTGGATATGACTGAAAAAGATAAATCTTATGGTCCATCAATTGAAAAACCTCCTGAACTTGAGTTAAAAATGCTTCCTGATCATTTGAAGTATGTTTTTCTAGGTGAATCCTCAACTTTGCCTCTTATAATTTCTTCTCAATTAACTAAAAAAGAAGAAGAGAGTTTGCCTGAAATTCTGAAGAAGCACAAGAAAGCCTTTGGATGGACAATTATTGATATTAAAGGAATCAGTCATTCAATTTGTATGCACAAAATTCTTATGGAAGATAATTGCAAAGTGCGGGCTGATCCCCAAAGGAGATTAAATCCTATCATGAAAGAAGTTGTTAAGAAAGAAATTTTAAAGTGGTTGGATGTTGGAATTATCTACCCTATTTCAGATAGTGCATGGGTTAGTCCTATTCATTGTGTTGCTAAGAAAAGAGGAGTAACTGTGATGGTTAATGAAAAGAATGAAATGATACCAATAAGACAAGTTACAGGGTGGTGAATATGCATTGATTACCGAAATTAAACCTTGCCACAAGGAAAGATCATTTTCCACTCCCTTTTCTAGATCAAATGTTGGATAGACTGGTTGGGCATAAATACTTTTGTTTGCTGGATGGATATATTGGTTACCACAAAATTCAAATTGTTGATGAGGATCAAGAGAAAACTACGTTACCAGTCCTTATGGTACGTTTCCTTTTAGAAAAATGCCCTTTGGTTTATGTAATGCCCCTACTACATTTCAGAGATGTATGATGGCTATTTTTTGTGATTTAATTAAAATAGGGATTGAAGTTTTTATGAATGACTATTCAAGGTTTGGAATTTCATTTGAATTATGTTTAGAACATCTATCTAAAGTTCTAAAATGCTGTAAAGAAACTAATTTGGTTCTTAATTAGGAAAAATGCCAATTTATGGTAGCAAGAGGAATTGTTTTGGGACATTGGATTTTAGAAAAAGGTTTGGAGGTAGATCCTGCAAAAATTTAAGTTATATCTAATTTACCTTGCCCAACCATTGTAAGGGGAATTAGAAGTTTTTTAGGACATGCTGGATTCTACAGGTGTTACATCAAAGATTTTTCAAAGATTACAAAACCTTTATGCCGTTATTGGAAAAGGATGCAATTTTTAATTTTGATGATGATTGATGTAATGCCTTTGAAACATTAAAAGAAAAATTAATCACTGCACCTGTAATAATTTCACTAAATTGGGAAAAACCTTTTGAATTAATGTGTGATGCTAGTGATTATGCTATTGGTGCTATTTTGGGTCAGAAATATGATAAAATTTTTAAAGTAATTTATTATGCTAGAAAAACTCTTAATGAAGCTCAAATTAATTATACCACTACTGAGAAAGAGTTATTAGCTACAGTATTTGCCTTTGATAAATTTTGATTATATTTAATTGGAACTAAATGTGTTGTGCATACTGATCATTCTACTATCAAATAATTAATGAAGAAAAATGATGCAAAACTAAGACTGATAAGATGGATTCTTCTTTTGTAATAATTTGATTTTGAGATAGTAGATAGGAAGGGTTCTGATAATCAAATTGCTGATCATTTGTCCAGGCTTGAAATAGAAAAATCTTTCTGAGATATTGAAGAAATTAATGAACATTTTCCTGTTGAAAAACTGTTCACTATTAAAGAATGGAGTGTTCCGTGGTATGCAGACATAGTAAACTTTATTGTTAGTAATATTATATCCTATGGTTTTACATATCATGAAAAGAAGAAATTTCTGTCTGATGCTAAGACTTATTTTTACGATGACCCATTTTTATATAAACAAGGAAATGATCTTATAATTCGAAGATGTGTACCTTTGGAAGAGACTTATTTAATTATTCAAAAATGTTATGATTCTGATTATAGGGGACATTTTGGAAGTGATAAAACTGCAGATAATTATTACAATCAGGATTTTATTGGCCTACAATTTTTAAGGATGTGAATATTTATATTAAAAATTGTGATAGTTGTCAGCGTGTAGGCAATATTTCTAGAAGAAATGAGATGCCCTTTAATTATATATTGGAAGTTGAATTATTTGATGTTTGGGGATTAGATTTTATGGGACCATTTACACCATCTTTCGGAAATGTTTATATTTTGATAGCAGTAGACTATGTTTCTAAGTGGATTGAAGCTATTGCTTTACCTCGATGTGATGCTCAAAGTGTTGCAAAGTTTTTAGAAAAAAATATATTTTGAAGATTTGGAATACCAAGAGTAATCATAACTGATGGGTGAAGTCATTTTAGAAATGCGATTATTGGGAAGTTTGCAAAGAAATATCATCTTAATCATCACATTGCTACTACTTATCATCCGCAGACAAGTGGTTTGGTTGAATTATCCAATTGTGAAATTAAAAGAATATTGGAAAAAACTGTTAATCCAAATAGAAAGGATTGGCCAATTAAACTGGATTATGCTTTGTGGGCCTATAGGACTGCTTATAGAACACCTATAGGAATGTCCCCATATAGGCTGATTTTTGGAAAAGCTTGTCATTTACCTTTTGAACTTGAGCATAAAGCATATTGGGCTATTAAAGAGTTTAATTATAATTTGAAAGATGTTGTTGAAAAAAGATTATTGCAAGTGAATGAGCTTGAAGAAATAAGTAATGAATCTTATGAAAATTCTAAGATTTATAAGGAAAAGATGAAGTTATGGCATGATCAGAAGATTCTTACCAAAAATTTTGTACCAGGACAATAAGTTTTGCTGTATAATGCTAGATTGAGAATATTTTCTGGAAAACTTAAGTCCAGGTGGATTGGTCCTTTCATTGTGATAAAATTTTATTCTTATGGAGCTGTAGATATTCAAGATCCTAAGACTAGAAAAATATTTAAAGTTAACGGACATAGACTTAAACCATATTTTTCGATCAATAAATCTAAATCTGATGAGAATTTAATGTTGGGTCACTCAGAATGAGTTCTGGGTATGTCAGGCTGAAGACGTTAAAACAAATGCTTTGTGGGAGGCAACCCATATTTATCGGTGTGCTTTGCTTTATATTTGTTTTGTGTGTTTTATTTGCTTTGTTTGGTTTGTTTTTATGTTTTTAGTGGTAGTAATTTGGAGTTTTTAAACTTAAGTAGAGTTTATTTGAACTTAATTGATGAACTGGAAAAGTCAGAATGAGAATTTGGACATTTAGCAGGCCTGTGCTAAATTGTGCATCGGCGGCTAAGCGCCGACTAGTTGGCGCTTAGGCGCCACATTTATAAAAAACATGAAAAATGTGAATTTAGAGCCTAGATCATGGGGGAGAAGTTGTGGGAGTTATTTAGGAGATTCTAAACGTGTTGGAGAATATTCTAGCATCTCCCAAGTCTATAAAAAGGTCCTGACTTAAGGAAAACACTTGCCCCAAGTCCTATTTTCATTACTGAAGTCTAAAAAGAGAATTTTGAGCATAATGTCTTCCTGGGAGAACAAGATGAAGAAGAAGCAAGATTCTGATAAAAGTAAGTTCATTAGTGATAGTGCTAAGGAGTTATTTAATGGATATCTGGCTGTTAGCATTCAAGGTATTGCAGAGATGATTGCAAAAATTGAAGCCCGAGTGACTTCAATGAAAGCAAAGATCAATGATATTACTTTACATCTGGATCACATGGGATGGAAACTCAAGATGCAATTCAATCATTCAAGTTATGTGAAAGAAATATATAAGGCGATGTTTGTGAAGTACAAAGGGATTGAAGAAGATGATATAAGAATGAACAATGATCGCCTGTTCTATCAAATTTATATTCCTGAAGGGTCAAATGAGAATAATAGTGGAATTAAAAGTGCTTTGCTTCTATTTATTTAGTTTCTTATGTGTTATGTTAGTGTTCTTGTGAGTTTATGTTTGTTGTGTTTAATGTTTAAGTATATGCCTGATGATATGATGGGTACATCTTAGAGGTGTACACTTATCAGTTTAATTTTATAGTGTCTTGTATTTTTAGAATCTTATCCTTTATGTTTCGATAAAAATTCTAGTATTGTATTGAATGTTACGTTTGTTTTAATATAAGTTTTTTTTTGTGAAATTTGTGTGGAATCATTTGTTATTTAACTTTGATTTGGAGTATTAGAAGATTTGTGGGGAGAATTAATTATTGTGGACTAATTAAGGGTAATTAACAAAGTGATTTAGTGCATATACCTTAATTATAAAAATTTGGTTACTGGCGGCTAAGCGCCAGAATACCGGCGCTTATGCGCCAGATTACGCGGCTAAGCGCCGAGAGTTAGCGCTTCGGCGCCAGTTTGCGAAAATTGATTCCCAAAAGTTACAAATCCAAAAATTGCCATTTTCAACCACCCCATCGTCATCAACCTTTGCTTTATCGCGAAAGAGGAGCCTAGGGTATCATATTGTGGATTATTTAAGAGCCGATCTCAACAAAAATTGTTAGATTTGGATTCCTTAAGGTAAGAGCACTACTCCTAAGTAAAGTTTTTTTTATTTTCACCATGTATTTTGAGTACATTATGGAAAATCTTAAAATCAATATTCATGGGGAAAATTTGAGGAAAAACTTGAGAAATTGCTTAGATTTAGTGAAAATATCTTTTGGAAGATAATTTAGCAAGTTTAGTTTAATTATGGAATTTATGGTGAATTTTTCATGAATTTTTAGAGATGGCTCCAAAGTTAAAGCGTGCACGAGAAAAGACGAAGTTTGATTCTGACAAATTTGTTAGTTTGAGGGCTGAGGAAAGATACATTGATGCATTGCAATCACGTAAGCTGATTCCTGAGCTAGTATTTGGTAAGCCAGGAGAGGTGATTGATGATATGATTGCAAGAAGAAACTGGCAGAATTACTGTTGCTTCTCCGCTGTTGTTGTTGTTTTTGTGGTAAGATAATTTTATGCAAATTTACCTGCTGCAGAGGAAAATCAGGTGATGGTTAGGAGGCATGAAGTAAACTTTTCTTCAGGCGCAATCAATACCTTTTATGGACTACCTCCTGATATGTTTTATTTTTATTCTAACTATCATCCTTCGGAATGAGAATTACATGAGATTATGGAATATCTGACTGATGGAAGAGGGTTATGGAAAATTACAAATGATAGAAAAGTGATCTTTCCTGCTTCCAAATGAAATGCCATTTCTAAGGAATGGCATTATTTTATCTCATCTAAGTTGTTACCTTCAAGTCACACCAGTGAAGTGACGAGAGAAGGAGCGGTGTTGAACCATTGTAATCAGCATGAAAAGCCTATTGATATTGGAGGGATAATTTATGATTATGTTTTGAACTGTGCTAGATCAACCACGACTGTAGGTATGGGATTTCAATCCTTGATTCATTCACTATGTGAAAGATCTGGAGTGAAATTTGAAACCTGGGAAGAGGTACTTCAGCCATTGAGACCAATTACTAGTGTAAACGTTGGTGCTTACACTGTACATTCAGAGTTTGGTTGGAGAGAAGGATTTGGTAGGACTTCTACTGCTTGTGCTTCTGCTGCTTCTGCTTCTCGTGCTACTACTTCACGTGCTTTGTCATCTACTGATTCACAAGACTGGTTTATTAAGAAAGATTTTGAAAAAGTGAGTCTTACTCGAGAGCATGTGAGAGATATGGATGGTAAGCTAGATAATGTTGAGAGATATATTGTAAAACATGATGAATTTGAGGAGAATTATCAGCAATATTTAGATAGACTGATTAGAGGAGATCAGAGTGCTGAGATGCCACCTCATCCATTCTATATATCTTATGTTTCATCCAGAGATTGAAACGAGCAAGATGATGATGATGAGGATGAAGAGTAGTCGTATGTTATTTGTTTTAGTTGTTGTAATGATGTGTTGTGTCACTATGTACTTTATTTAGTATTTTCTTTGATGATTATGTGTGATGTGAACCTTGATAGTATGAAGATTATAGTTGTACTGTTTATCTGTTATGCATATTCAGGTATTTTTGTTGTTTTTATTGTTGATTTATATGTTGTTGTGTTGTAGTGTGTAATAGTAAATATTTTTATGTGTATGTTATGTCAGAGTTTTTAGCAGTGTGTAGTTTAATTCCAAAAACTATTAGGAAATTATAAACCTTTATTAGAAACTTCTACTTAAGAAAAATACATGTTTAAAATACTTCAAATTCTACTATAATCTGTTATCTGTATTAGTGTGTTATTTTAGTTGGTGTGTATTTGCTTTGAAAACCTCCACTACTGTAGAAGTCTTCTGAAAATTTTCCTTTTCTTATTATTATAAAAAAAAGAAGAAAAATGTTTTAAAAAACTAAATTTGATTTCATTTTACTCCTCTATTTAATTTGTTATACTTGCATATAAGGATTAAAAATTCCTGCAAGCATGATATGTCAGTTTTTATTTCTCACCCATGTATCATTTCTTATGCTTAAATGTTTTATCTTAATTAAATATTTAAAAGTTGGGGGGGGGATTTTAAAAACAAAGATTTTTAAAAACTAAAATTTTATTTGATTCTCAAGAATACTTAAAAATAAATCTTATTTTTGATTGAGAACAATTATGTACATGAAGTTATATTAAGGGAAAAAAATTTTGAATATAGAAATAAATAAAAGAATTTAGTTAAAATTTATAGTAATCAAGAAAAACTTAAAGTTAAAATTTTCTTAATGAAGAGGTGTTAAATAAAGTTAAACTATCTTTAGTAAGAAGTTTTGTATTTTTGGATAAATAGAAGATTTGACCTTATTCTTCAAAGCCTAAATTTCTTTTATTGAAGAGTAATTGTCAAATATTATTATTATGATTTTTAAGTGAAAGATGTATATCTGATCTTTATTTTAGATGGAAGAATGAAATTCAAAAACATTAAAGGTCTATCCAGATATAGTAATCCTTGCCTTATAAAAAAAAAGTTTATGAAAAGGGAGGAGAAGCTTGAGGATTTAAGGGCCTAATCAAAAATTGGTTTCATACCTAAAGTTTAAGATATAAGTTCAAAGAAAATATAAAACTTAAAGTTGTAATATAGTAAGTAAAATTATTTTTCAAATAAAGATTTTTAAGTGAGAAAAATAAATATTTGAATCCTATATTTAGAAAAATCTACAAATATTTCTGAAATAGATAGAGATATATATTTATCATTTTCAAAAGATATATCAACTTTCAAAACTTTTCAAAATCAAGACATACTTTTCAAAAACAATCAAAGAAAGTTAAAAGATAATTTCTTTGATTCCTTTAAAGATTTCACATTTTCCCTGTGGGTTCGATATCTCGGGCTTAATCAGAAAGTCCTATATTACTTAATAAATGATACTTATACTTGCGTAGTATCCCATATTATAAAATCTTTATTTTCATATCTTAAATCATCAGTGCACTTATATCTGATGGTACCATGTTTTTGGCGTCGTTGCACTTATATCTATCGAGGATCAATATTACACTTTAAAATGAAGGTATTTTGTATATTTTTTGGTTTTAGGTACAAGAAATGGACTTTTGTAAAAAAGTAACAAAAACGGTGCAATTTGGAGCAAAAATGAGCAAGAAATGAAATTTTGCCTTGACACCTTTTGATAAGTCTTTCGATGCTTAATATCTTTTACACTTATTGCATATTTTTGAATGAGATTACATGTTAAAGGAAGGTTGTTTTCATGCTTATTTTGTAGGGCTAGCGCAACTGAAATGAGCTAAAACGGAGCCAAACAGAGCGAAACGGTGGAGCTGCGCAGAAATCTTGCCGATGGCACCCTCGAGCTTGCCGACGATGAGATTTTCCCGAGAAATACAAAAAAATGACAAAAACTCACTGATGGCGACCTCGAGCCCGTTGATGGCGCCCGGGTAGACTCTGGACCGACTTTTGGCGGTTTTGGGTCGAAATTCAAGAATAGGGTAATTCATCATTTATTATTTAATTTAAGAATTATGTAAGTGAAGGGCCTGAAAGGATAAATTAAGGTTATTAAAGTGTTTAGTCAAATTTTGATTTGGGGCTTGTATTGTCATAAAAATACTCTACTTTTGATTATATTAACTTTTCTAAACCTATTTATTTAAATTTGATCAAGCCTAGTTCACTACTAAGCCCCTGAAGATTTTAGGTGAGTATATTTTATAACTTTAAGGAAAATTGAACTTTAAGTGGTGAGAATTTCTGTTAAAAGATCATAGTATTGCTTTGAACACCAAGTAAAGGGGTTAGGCTGGACGTTTATTAATTTCCAAGATCATGCCCCTAATCTTAAGATTCTCGTAATTTGATTATTCTTCTAAATTATAATAATTAAGGAAATTTAGATGTTTAATTTTGATGTGACAAAATTATAGTAAGTTTGTACCATTTATCCCTTAATGTTTTAACCATTTAGATGAACTTATTAAAATCAAAATTTTACCCATTTTCCCTCTTAAATTTAAGCCTAAATATTAATTAAGGCTAAGTATCCAAAATTACCTTTGTGCCCTTAAGGTCCTATCACCTCATAATTCATCAAATTTAATTCAACTGACTTTGGAATTTTTATCCTACCTTACTAATGGGTTGATTAAAACATTAGAGGAGAAAATGTGATTTTTTTCAAAATTTACTTTTATTTATATATTTATTTTCATGCAAAAATTGTATTTTCAATGAAAAATCAATAACTTGACCAAGACAAATCCTAATCCTTTGAAATCTTCACTGGTGATAGCCCTAGATCAGTGAATCACTTAGACTAAATTTCTGATTTATTATGTTTTAATTTAGTTAGAATTATTTTAATTTCTAGAGTTTTAAATAATTATAAAATATTTTTAAAGTTGAAAATTCAATTTATATTTTACAAAAATCTCTTTGAGGTTAAGGAACCCAGAGAAACAAATTTAATATTTTTCTAATTTTTATTTTAATTATTAGAATTATTTTAGTGGAAAAATAAAGAAAATTCATTTTTAGCCTCTTAAAAATTGATTTAAGCCTTTAAAAAATGATATTTTAATTTTGAAACTCAGGAAAATTATGGGGATGGTTCCTAAGTGATTAGGAGACCAAATGTGATAATTTGGTGATTTTTTAATATTTTTGTGATTTTTAATATTTTTTAATTATTTAAATATTAAAATATGATTAAAAATGAAAATTTTATAAAAATCTCAATTTTATTTTTAAAAGAACTCTCTGATCACAAAAAACTCTCGAAACCATTCTTATAAATTTTTGACATGTATTATAATTTTTAAAATTCATTTTAATGTTAAAAAGAGCTATTAAACTTAGAAAATTATTTAACCTATTAGATTAATTCCAAATGACCTCAAACATTTTAGGGGAGTTCCACTATCCCTGAAGCATAGTGGAGAGCAATTTTTGTGTTATTTTGATTTTATTTTGTCCTAATTAATTAAAAGTTTGTCTTAGGTCAAGTGGACAATTAGGCTTATTTTTATCATTTAAAATCATGACAAATTTTTTCTAGGGCTCTCTGACCATAAAGAACCTATCATAATTTTTTTGCATTTTTCTAAGCTAGATGCAAATTATCATATTTAATTTATCAAATAATAGACATAAATTTGAAAAATATCATTCTTCGTTTTGGGATCTTCTCTAACTTTAAAAAAATCAAGAGAGATCCCTCATGGTAGAGGGAACAACATACCAAAATTTCAAGCTATGGAGAAACTCCATGCATGGAGAATTAACAGACTGAAAAATAGTATTAAAGTTATTAAAAATAAAATATGCATCAAAAATATTTTAAAACATTTCCACATTATTCTCCTCTATTCACTGGGCACTAGGATTTTTTTCTTTTATTTTTATGATTTTTCTAGGCCAAGATATGGATTTTTAAAGTTCAGGTGATTTAAATAAATCAAAAAAATATGATTATTCTACTTAAGTGACTTAGCGCCACCTCAACCTATGGTAGATCGAACTCCCCACGCGACACGCTCCTATTCGATGCCACCAGCTGATTGGGATGACACGCGGCCCGCTGTCCTGTTCCATCTTCTTGTCCGGCGCAATCCGATCCGTCCAACGAAAATACGCGTGATCCAACGGCTTCCCGTCTTCGTCCCCAACTGGTGTGATCCCGTGACCGTCCACACTAAAACCCTAATTTCTCAGCCTAGACTCAACCAAATCGCTTCAGGTTTGATTCTATAGATTCGTCTAGGCATGGTTAACATATCCATACGGCTAAACATGGTTTAAATTAACCTTAATTACATGGAGAATCCAGAGAAGCTCGGGAAGAAGAAGGGGTCAATACCATGGCTTTGAGAAGTGAATCTTCGATCTGAGATGCTCAACACCTTCGTTGGAGCCTAGGAGCTCAGGGATGAAGCCTCTTGCCCTGGTGAATTTCTGAGGTATAAAAGTGATGAGGTCCGATTTCGAGCATTGATGGAAGTCTGGAGTCGAGGTTATCTGTGATGGGGCTTTGATGGGGGGATCCTCTTCTTTCAGTGCTGTGAAGGTGTGGGTACAATTATTTGAAGTTTGGTGCACTGTGGAGTTGTGATGAAAAATGTCCTAGTTTCCTGCTAAATTTGAGCTCTGCAATTGAGCTCCGGCATTGGGAATCAATGGCTGAATACAGTGGGATCACTCTTAGGACCTCACAGGGAAGCTCTGGAAGCAATTTGGTGGAGTTTCCTTGAGAAAAGTTCAGCACCTGGTTTTGGGCTCGAAGAGGTCTATTTATGGCTTACCGTGGACTTTTATATTGCAAGAAATTATGAACTCAAATTTATATATATTTATAATGATTTTGTAAAGTCCAAAAATTCAATGCAAGTATACGTATCATATCAAGTAATACAGGGCTCTAATAGAGTCCCGTTTATCGATCCTACAGGGAAGGCTAGAATCTCACTAATGATAATGTAATACTGAATTCCAATACTTAAATTGCGATTAAAGTTTAGAATTTACTTTTGCTACCAAGATGCAGAAAATAGTAACAATTAAGCAAACTACATTTACTTTTATATCATTAAAACAAAATCAACTATCAAACACACACTTAGCTATATATTTGAAAAGTTTTAATATATTAGAAAAGTATCTTTCCTCTTGCAATGAAAATATGATGTGCGGATGATATGGAATGATTATCTATGGTTTTGTGCCAAATAGGAGCATAATTGATTCTTTACCCTTAAAAGAGTACCCCCTCTTCTAAGCAAGAAAAGATCATTAACATATCCTAAGTTTTGTTACTAAATCTAAGGCTAGGCTGGGAGGATACTGGCTGCCACTATGGAGCTCTCACTCACCCTTTACCTAAAAACTAACCTTAAAGTTTAATTACTAATCTTATGACCAAATTGGGGATCTCGCCTGCCACCCTGAAACCTTTAATTTGACGTCCATCAAAACACATTTCCCTATTTATTTGCATTGAATTCCCATGAACTACACAATTCATCCATGGAAATTGAATGGGTTCTTCATTGTTGTTGTAAGACATTAATTCCATTCAGAGTTAATTCCACAACATATTTTAACAATCCAATTGGCAAGACAAAAAGTAAATTAAGATCGAAATAAAAACCATCACAATTTCTTTAATACTTTAAAAACACTTCAAATCCACATCAACACATCATCACATCTCTATGCAAGAAGAAAGATAAAGGAGACTACTCAGATTTCATAGAGAAGACACAATAAAACATGAATTTTATATATAAAAGAAAAGTCATACAAACCACAAAAGAAAATACAACTTATCTCTTTCTCTTCATCAATGCAATTCCCTTGAAGTTCATTTGAATCCTTTTCTATCTTCTTTGCAACACTCGATTCCCTCTTTAGAATGGAAAGGAAGAAACAATCTCTCACTTTACTCCTTCTCCTTCACTCTTTAGAGAAGAAACCCTCTCAAATTGTCACTTCTACACTCTTCTCTCCTAAGCCCTAACACTCAAAACACATTAGACTCTCTAGAATACACAAGACACACTCAAATTTTCTTCTAAAAATAGTTACTTATAAGTTAGGAATGAAATCCCAAGAGTTTTCATAGGCATCCCTTCAAAAAGTGGCCAAAACTCTTCAAATTTGAAGTCCAGCGACATTGGACGCTGGCAGTGCCCGATAGGGCACGGGCGGCGCCAGAACCTATTTTCCTTCTTTTTGCTCCTTTTTGCTCCTTTTTGCTCCGAATTCATTCCTTTTCGCTTCTTTTTGCTCCAATCACCTAAAATCATCATACCTGTAACAAATCATGAAAAATAACTTTCTTTAAAGTGCAATATCAACATAAACGAATAAAATTTTATGGCAAAATCAGCATAAATTTTTGTTGCATCAAAATCCCTCAAACTTTAACTATTACTTATCCTCAAGTAATCCTTTTACTACATAAAATATAACTTTAGGCAATGCACTATTTATATGTAAGATACTAAAATTTTTCATTCAAAAGAATATATTGGTTAGACTTTTAGATAGAAATTTAGTAACTCAGGTCAACACTATTGGTATAAGAATATTCAGTAACCAAGTCTACGGGTTCTAGTCTTCTATTTATTTCAAGATAAATGATAATTTGTCATATTAAAAGTGTCTTGAAAGATTATGTGAAAAAGGAGTTTGAACTGGCGCTTAACATATCCTATTTCATTGTTTCAGTATTGAACTGGCGCTTAGGCGCCAGATTCTGGTGCCTAGGTGCCAGACCTAAAATTTTGGCAACTTTACTTTTTGGCTATATTTTTGCTCCTTTTTGCTTTTTTTTTCCTCCTTGAACTCTTTTTTTATCAACTACATCCAAAAACATAAAAATATCTTTCATTAAAGCATAATATCCTTATAAATTTAATTATAAATAAGGCATAAAAATTTGTATTTTTAAAGTGTATCAAATTCCCCCAAACTTAAATGTTACTTGTCATCAAGTAACCCTTTTTATTACATAAAATGTATAACTTTTGGAATGAAGTTTAAATATTTAAGATTCCTTGTAATTTTTGGCTTTATAAAAGCTTTAACAAATCATAAACCAAATTTCACTAATTAAGTTTAATTTTAAGAATTTAAAGAATATTTAACTACCAAATCATAAGACTTTCAATTTTTTCATTTATTTCAAGAATAATTGTAATTTATCATATTTAGGTCACATAGAATATTTACAAGAAAAAGACTTTCATGAAAATTTTTTCTAGTAAAAATATTTGTACATAAAAATTAAGTTAAAAATGTAGTTAGTTTTCTTCCAATAAGATAATTCAAGTGAAGCCAATTTTTTATTAGGCTTTCCTCAAGCTTCTCCTCTCATTTCTTTTTTTTTCTCTTTTTTTTTTCTTTTTTTAAGGATATTTTTCATCCTCCATTTTTTTTTATTTATGAGGATTACTATATCTGGATAGCCTGTTAATGATTTTGAACTTCACTATCCTTAACTTATATTTAAAAAAAACTTATACATTGTCACTTAATAAATATGACATTCTTAATAAGTATTTTTCAAAAATTATTTCAATCTTTTCTTTTTCAAGTAATAATCTTGATTCCTTAGTATTTTAAAAATGCAATTATCTTTACTATAAATAGAAAAAAATTTTAATCTTATTATTCTTTAAGTTAAATAATTCTATTCTTAAAATCAATCAAAATTATTGAAATTTTAGTGAAGTCTAATAAATTATTTATAAATTCAAAAATTTAAGTAATCTTAAATAGATTTTTCATTCCTTATGTTATGTTAATATATTTTTTTAAAGAAAATATTAGTACATTAAGAACAAGTAATATTTAATATTTGAAAATGTTTTCCCTTCCCCCAAACTTCAGTTTTAGTATAAAAATGAATCATAAAATTTTCTAAAGCATGTGAGAAAGAATAAAACAGGAATTTATCTAGGTACAATGATGATGTAGTAAGGAAAAACTCATTTCGACTTCTACTCATGCTTTAATATGTATGCAGCAGAAACAATAAAGCATATACATAAAAGTTTGCAGAGCAGGAGTTAATTTATACAATTTTTTAATATATATATATATATTATTATTCTCCTTTTTTTATTTAAAACATGCAAAATTACTAACTATTCAAGAATACTAAACAGTAGGCTGAAACTGAAACAAACATTTATCATATAAAATAAAAATTCATCCAACTTCAGTCTTTAATACATGACACATAAGATGATCCAAAACAGTCTAAACATCAAAAGTCCACACAAAGTTATTTAAAAAATCAACACTAACAAATAACAACAAATCAGACTCATCAATACTAACATACTAGAAATAAAATACTAAAAACAGAATCAAAACATCTCAAGAGGTAAATAAAACTACTAATCACTAGCTGTAGCCTTGTCGTCGTCGTCATCAAAAGAAAATTCTACATCCTTCAGATCAACAAAAGGTGAGAATCTAGGACAGGTAGGGAACTGAACATCATGATCACCCTTCAGGAATCTAACAAGAGACTCAGAATACTCAGCTTCATAATCCCTCTTCCTTTGGGTGTACTAAAAAAGATGATCGATCTTCTTATCGATCATATCTACTCTACCATGAGTTAAAAATAACTCATTCTACTGCTCCATAAACTTATCATGCATATATTCCCAGAAACTAGATGGTGGCTCAGCAATAGAAGTAGAAGGTCCAGAAGTAGAATCTCTACCAGAAGTAGGTAATGAACTAGATGGTGTCGTAGAACTCTTACTTCAGAGTCGATCATAAATACTGACACTTTCTCGTCCAATGGGCTTTGTAGACTTGAGCTTCTCCTCTGAAAGCATAGAAATAACTCCAGCATTCTCGCGTAGAGAATAAATAAGAGATGGAAATATCAGTCCCACAGAAGAGCTAGAATGAGCAGTGGCCTCTATAGAATCATAAATGGTACTCCCATTATCAATCAGCTTCCTCTCCTGTATGCAGTAGTTGTGGATAGCTCTGTCCTTGGTAACCTCACTCAAATGGTTGGATGGAAGGAGGCGAGCAGAAATAAAGTAATGCCATGCCCTAGAAACACCATTTAACTTAGAAGATGAAAAATTTACCCGTTTTTCATTCCGGATTTTCCAAGCTCCAGTACTATCTGTCAAATAAGCAATAATCATCCCCAGATCTCCCTCAGATGGAGACAATCTAGAGTAATAACACTCGATGTTCTGTGGCAGGCCGTAGAAAATGTTGATTCGCTCTAGAGTAAATCCGACTCCAAATCCTCTTATGAAGATTCCAAAATCTTCGGCATCCAAGAAATTTGCAGAAAACTCTCGGACGACAGGGATAATAGCAACATCAGTGAAATAACAGAATCGTTGCCAGTTCAGTGCAACGATCGTATCTTCAATCCTTCCTCCAGATTGTAAAAACTTTGTTCCGAGATAAACTTTCTTGTCATAGTAAAATTGTTGTAACAAAAATGTGCCGCGGTAGTGGCAAACTTGCTACGATCAAAATTTTCTCATTTCTTTCCTCGCTTAGATTTATGTTCCATCTAAATGTGAAATAAAAAAAACGCAAAATAAATTTGTAGGATCAAAGGACATAAAGTAATTTAAGCTTTTCAAACTTGAAAGAGCATAAAAATCAATGGATTTAACTCTAAAAATCAATTTTTTTGCTCAAAATTTTGGTTCTCTTTAAAGAGAGCAAAATCCATGGTGAAATTTGAAAAAAAATGGTTTAGAATGTTGATCTGACCTCGAGATGAAGAAATCGAGTGATTCAAAACTCAAAAACTTGAAAATTCGGCATCAAAATGGATCTTAAGGCTCTATTTTGATGAAAATGGGAAGAACGTGAAGCTTAGGTGTCAAAAATGGCGTTGGGAAGTTTTCGATTTAGGCCGAACCGGCGCATAGGCTCCGATTTCTGGCGCCTAGGCGCCAGACTCACCTTTCTAAAAATTCAATTTAAATATTATAATTTTCACAAAAGCTTATCAAATTCAACATCTAATTACTCATATGAGAGTATTACTCTAATTTCTAACTTCCAAACATTTCCACAATTAATTAAAATGATAAATTAGATCCACATTTCAAACTCAAGATATAACCAAACTCTTCAATTCCATTTCATATTTTTCCATTCCAAGCTCAATAAATTCCAGAAAAAGACTATAACAAGGTTCATTATTCTATAAACAACACAAACAATACTAATTCAAAGAAAATTCTCAATCTAACAACACACATTGAACTATTAAGCAAACACCCAATCTAAACAATCGACTCAAAAGAATATGACTCAATCACACTTAGAACACATAAAAGATTTATTCAACAACGAATTTTAATTTCCATCCCTCTCGCAATGTAGTTTGCTAGGCCTGCGTGGATAGAAAACCAACACCCTAGGAAATTCCAAAGTCGTCTTCTCATCAATCCACTTGTTCTTCTCATACATTGCTACTTGAGCATCTTGATAGGCTGCCATATGATCAAACTGAAGTTTCGTCTGCCATTCCAATTGCTCAATTTAATGATACATCTCATGCAAACGATTCCCAATGCTTTGAAGTTCCGCCTCAATCTTTTCTAAATGACTAAATAACCTCTCCATACTAACTGCAATAAAATCATTAAAATAAGATTGAAGATATTTGGAAGATTTGTCTCTTACCTCATTGCCATGATTTCCTCTCTCCATTGCTTCCAAACTTCTCTTTTCTTCTCCAAAATGAATTATTATAGTAAAAATTTGGGTTACTTAGGGATTGCGGACGAAGATATGACACTTTATAGGGAGGTTTCGTGTGAAAAACTGAAGATTTTTTTATTTTTATACGATCTGTAACAGGGGTGCTTAGGCACCGAATTCTGGCTCCTAGGCGCTGGACTATCGATATCATTGGTTATACCGGCGTTTAGGCGCCGAATTTGGGCACGTAAGTGCTGGAACCACGTTCGACTCCATTTTGCCTATCGTCAATTTTACAAAGTTTTAGTCTTAAAAATATGTCTATTAAAAAGGTATGATCAACACACAAACATTGATAAAGATAAATTCAAATGACAAACAATCACAATGATAATATATGGGTTGCCTCCCACAAAGGGTTTGGTTTAACGTCGTCAGCTCGACCTAATCAGTTGAATTAATCTGGTAGACTTAGTTCGTAAGCCTCCTTGTAATTTGATTTCATTTCTCCCATATAAGGCTTCAGTCTTAATCCGTTAACTTTAAATATTTTTTCCGTATTGGGATCTTCAATATCCAAAGCTCTATAAGGGTATACCTTCTCAATTATAAATGGTCGCATCCATTTAGATCTTAATTTTCCAGAAAATAGTTTTAAACGAGCATTAAATAATAATACTTCTTGTCCAGGCTCAAATATTTTCCTTGAAATCTTTTTATCATGCAAATTCTTCATTTTTTCCTTCTAAATCTTTACATTTTCATAGGACTCATTTCTTATCTCTTTCATTTCATTCAGTTGTAATAGTCGTTCTCTCCTGCAGCATTCAAATCATAATTAAACTCCTTTATCAGCCAGTAAGCTTTATGTTTCAGTTGAACAGTTAAGTGATAATGTTACCATAAATTTATCGATAAGGTGACATTTTGATAGGTGTCTTATAAGCTGTTCTATAAGCCCATCATGCAGAATCAAGTCTATTAACCCATTCAGCTCTTTTAGGATTAACAGTCTTCTCTAATATTCTTATAATTTCTCTATTTGATACTTCAGCCATTCCACTTATTTGTGGGTGATAAGTAGTTACAATTCTATGTTTAATTCTGAATTTTTCTAGTAATGATTGAATTCTTACATTTCTGAAATGACTTTCCCCATCTGTGATAATTACCCTAGGCATTCCGAATCTTGTAAAAATCATTTTCTTTAAAAATTTTGATACACTTTTGGAATCACAGTTAGGTAAAGCTACAGCTTCAATCCTCATTGAAACATAATCAACTACTAATAAAATATGAATCTTTCCAAATGATGGTATAAAAGGTCCCATAAAGTCTATGTTGACCTCATTTTTGATGAGGTATTCTCTTCTTCTCTTTAGTACTTAGGATCTAGCCTTAGGCTTTTCCTTTGACTATCTTAGAGGATTAGAATTGGGACCCACCACTTAGAAATTCAAACCACTTCTCAACTCCCCGCAAACTCCACAAACTTGACTATAGACCCCTAATCACCTAGAGGGTTGAAATCAAATGTGGAAGTTTAAAGGATGAGTTCCTATAGGACTCTTTGGCCTTAGGACTACCCCAGGTGGCTCGGTCCAGTGAAGGGCTGACTTACACACACACTACACCTATACACTACACTTTCACACACATCCTAGAAACACACCCATACCTAACTTGACCTCCTGACTCATGTAGGTAATTCACATGGATGGTCCTTAACCCCTAAGCCCTTGGCTAAGAGGGTTAGGAACAACATAGTGGATGCTTCAAATGAGTCCCTTCATGGCTCATGTGGGCTTGATATGGCTTCATGGCTCAACCAAGATGATTTTAATCCACTTACATTTACCTAATCTTCAATTTTCCAAATTTTCAATTTTTGACCCCCGGGACCCTACACCCGCCTAACCTACCCAAAGCCCTTGAAACTACCCAAAATTTGCAAAATCACCTAAATTACTCAAAATTCCTCAAAACCAATCCCAAACATTCCCACATTACTCAAATTGATCATCCATACCCAAAAACACCAAAAATTCCAAAAATACCTCCCAATACCCTCCAAATACCCAAAATACCCCTCTTGACCCAAAAATCCAAAAATTCAGAAAATTCACAGAAAATTCCAAAAAATCTCAAATATTTCCAATTTCATTTTGTTCAACAACACCATGGGCCAATTTTGTCAATTTACCCCACTTTTGTCAAAACTCCCAATTTGACCCATTTTAACCCTAAGTGAACCTAATGTCAAGCCAAATCTACCCAATTGACCCAAATTCTGGTCCAACTCAATTCTAAACTTCAATTCAACATTCCCAACACCAATCTAGACCAAATCCAAGTCCAATTTGATTGACATTTGAATCCAATTTCACTTTTGGCCTTAAAGCCCAATTTGGACCCATGACCCAAACCTAACCCAAACTAACCCAATTCAACTCCAATTAACCCCAAACCTTTTCTAAACCTTCCTTAGCATCCCCACAAACAAAACACTAACATGATTTGCCCAAAATTTAGACCCAAACCCCACTCAAATTCAACCCAAAGCTAAAAGGCCCAATTTTGACCTAGAACCTAACCTAACCCAAATAAGCCCAAACCCCAAAATCAAAACCCAACCAAAGCCAAAACCTCTTTGAAACACTCCCATAAACATTTCCCAACTTTTATTTTACACCAAATTCAACCTTAGCCCAACCTAAGCCCAAGTTAGCCCAATTTGGCCTACTTTGGCCCCTTTACCAAGAAAAAAAAAGCCCAAATTCAAACCAATTCTATTCCAAATCACACCAAATTGATTCCAAACCATTCATGAAACATCCCTAAGCTAAACCCAAAATTTATTTGGCATGGTTTTTTCACAAAATTCTTCATCCAAAAGTCTATTTTGAAATATAAAGGCCCACCTATTGAAGCCTTTTAAAAAGCCCACTTCCACGAAACCCAAAAGCCCAAAAATTCATCTAAAGCCCACAAGACAATTCCTTCTCATCATCCACTTGATAAAATCATTCCCAAAAGTTTGAAACCTATGATTAAATCATTCCAAATTAGGCTTTATCCAAATTCCCATCAAAATGCCAAAATTCCTAAAATCCATTCCAATGAAATTGACTAAGCCATACCCAAGCCCAAATAAAGCCATGAAGCCATCCTCAAGCCCCATGTAAAGCCATGAGAGGTTTGACATGTGACCATCCCATAAATGGCAAGAGGAGGAGCCTCTTTAAGGATTCTCTTAAAGGTGATTAAACCTTTTCATGCTTCCCTAAACTATGTTTAAACTTAAACATGCTTCGGATAGTGACTTCTCCCTCGCTAATCTAGCCGACTCACCCGACCTCCCTCAGCCCAAATTAGAACCTGAAAAGGTGCACCCAACCCAAACCCATAGGATGATCAAATTGAGCCTAAAAGAGCCCCTTCCCCATTCCATTTTTAATGGAGCTTTCTACACATGGCCACTCTCCATTGCTTGCACCATTGCCAACCCCTGACCCTCCTGATGACAACAATGACCTGACCCTGGCCGGCCAGCCACCACAACAGCCAGAAACCACCAGGCCGAGAGCACCCATGTGAGCCAAACTTTGGAATTCCACCTTGCTGAGTTGCCCCATGCCCAATGGCCATCACGGCTGTTCTTCCCTCGACCTAAGCAGCCGATCCTAAGCCCTAACTCCCCCGGGAGGCCCTCCACCCTCTCCTATTTAAACCTCACCTCCTCTCGGCCATGAGAGGTGCCGAACTCGTACCTTACTGAAACCCTGCCAAAATTGCTCCAGACCACTCTCCATACTTAGAGCAGTTGATCCCCAGTGACAATTTGCCCTAATCCCCACCAACAAAGCCCTATTTCTCAGCCAAAATCCACCCAAAACCAGGACACTTCTCCACAGTGGATCAATCCTCAAATTGATTGGTCCTACACCTTCACCAGACTAAGAGAAGAAGTCCACCAGCAAAAGCCCCCTCTCCAGGCTACCCATCTGTTCCAGACTCCAAGCTTTATGATCGGGCTTGGTCGAAATCCTACCTAGACAATTCACCAGGCCAAGGGACTTCATCTGGAGCTTGCTTGGATCCAATCGAAGGTGACACAACCCTCAGATTGAAGCCACACTTCTTTGAGCAAAGGTATGAGCTAACTCTTTATCCCGAGCTTCTGGAGATTCTCCATTTCAAATGCCTTAATTTCAATGCATGATCACCATGTAGATGTATTCGTCTCTTCAAGACGAATCCATATGGCACAAGAACACGAAAATCCATTGAGAAATGAGTGAGTTCTTAGGGTTTTAGTGTGGACGGCTCTCGGGTGAGAACGGCTGGGGACGATGAACGGATGCCGTTCATTCCATACATGCGCGGACGGACGACTCAGATCTGGTCAGATCGGCAGATGATACGCGGAAGGCGGGACCCCGGCTGCTGACTCAAGTGGCGGCGTCGAATGGCAGCGCGACACGCGACGTTTCGGAGATGCCTAGGATGAGTCAGCGCCGCCGTTTTAAGTAGAAAATTAGGGTATTTTTGATTTGTTTAATTCCCTAAACTTCAAAAATACATAACTTTGTGTAGAAAAATCAGAAAAATAAAATAAAAATACCCTCTTGCTCAGTGAACAGAGGAGAATAATGAGGAAAAGAAATCATTTAATTTCATCAAGTATTTTATTTTTAATGATTTATTTACCCTCTGCATTGTTTTAATTCTCCATGCATATAGGAAATTCACCATGGCATGAGACCATAGGGCTTTTGAAGCCTCCGAATTTGGGAACATTCCCTGAATTTTCCAAAGTCGGAGGGCATCCCTATGAGAAGTTATTGATTTTTCAAATTCATGTTGTTGTTTTGAGTATTTTAAATCTAATAATTAGCATGTTGTGAAATAAATTCTAGGAAAATTTGGTGATGTTTATTATGACCAGAGGAACCTAGGAAAAATAGGTTTTGAATTAATCCACTTGGAATAACACTAATTGGCTTAAACTGAAATCAATTCTCCACTGACCTTTAGGATCAGAGGAACCCACCATAAAAATTTGAAGTCAATTGGACATGGTTAGCCCTACTAAATGGGTTGATTAAGCCATTTAGCCAATTTAAACTTTAAAAATTCATAACTTTCAAAATACTTTTCAAAAATTCACCAAATTGGTTTTGGAGCCTCTCTGATATCAGGGGAATTTAGGAAAATTAAAATTTCAATTTTCTAAAAAAGTTAATTTTTTGTATTATTTTAATATTTTAATAATTAAAAAATAATAAAAATCACAAAAATAATAAAATTCACCAAAATGTCACATTTTGAATTTTAATCACTTAGGAACAAACCTCGCATTTTTCTTAGGTCTATTTGATGAGATATTAAATTTTAAAGCCCTAAGGTAATTTTAAAATTAAAAAAATGTATTTTTTTAGCATTTCCACTAAAATAATTCTAATAAATCAAAGAAAAATTAGAAAATTGTAAAAATTGATTCTGTGATTTTCTTAATATCAGAGAGATTTTTGAAAAATATTAAATTCATTTTTCAACCTTTATTTTATTTTTTTAAATTAATTAATACTCTAAAACTTAAAATAATTATAATAAAAAGAATATAATTCAACAAATCACCAAAATTGGTCCAAGTGGTCCTCTGGTCATTAGAAATGTCCCATAATTTTCTTAAGGACAGAATCTTTCCCTTGGTCATATTTTTAAATTTTCCTTGGAAATCTTTATTTTCCACCGAAAATAATTACATAAATAAATTAAATACAGAAAAATCACATTTTCTCCTCTCATGTCTTTATTGACATATGAGTGAAGTCACATAAAAATTTCAAGTTCATTTAAGCTCAATTTAGTGAATTATGAAATTATTAAGCTTGAAGGGCAAAATGGTAATTAAAATTTTAACCCTTAATTAAAACTTTAGGCTTAATAAAATTAAAGAGTAAAATATATGATCCTAATCTGATTTGGATGATTAAAATTTAAATAATTAAAGGGTAGAAACCTACTAAACAATTTAAAAATAATTGAAATAAACCTTAATCAAATAATTAATTAAATTTGGAAGAATAATAAAATTGGAATTATTAAAATAGGGATATTATTAGGAAGAGATTTGTTCTTTAATTTAAGAATCCCTAAATTAATCATCTCAATAATATTTAATTCTTAATTAAAATGATAATCCAAATTTAAGATTTAAAATGCTAAAAGACTTAATCATTAAATTAAATTAAAGTTAGATTATTTAAATTAAACCCTTTTAAAATTTAAATTAAATTAAAATTAAAAGTAAAATTAAATTAAAATTTAAATTAAATTAAATTAAATTAAATTAAATTAAACAAATTAAATTAAATTAAATTAAATTCAATTCAATTAAAGTAAATTAAATCAAATTAAATTAAATCAAATTAAATTAAATTAAATTAAATTAAATTAAATTAAATCATATCAAACTAAATTGAATTAAATTAAATTAAAAATAAAATCAAGTTAAAATTAAAATTAATTTAAATTAAATAAATTAAATTGAAATTAAAATTAAACCAAATTAAATTAAATTAAAGTTAAGTTAAATTAAAAATAACATCACCTAAGACATAAAGAAATTCAAAATGAAGCAACTTGAACACTATTCCAAATTTAAACCCGATAATTGAAATTAAATTAAATCATAAACCATTTGAACATCAATTTGCCCTCGAAAGCTTTTGTTGTCATAACTCCTAAACAAAACATTAAGTGAAGTATTACTTCACTCATAGGATATTCAAACATCCTAGTTCACTGAGCAAGAGAACAAAACTTAATTAAACCTCGGACGATTACTTCACCTGATTGATTAAATCCATTTGGACTTAAAACAATCCCAGCAGTATTGAAAAGATGTTTAAGACTCGTCTTAAGGACTTCCTCAATATAATAAGATGTTTATAAGAACAACTAAACTTAATTGTTCTTTGATGAAGAAAATCGTCCTCAAACAAAAAAACACAAGAACCTAGATGTCATAGGAAATGACTAGCTGTAGGATTAGGAATTTGGTAGAAAACCATAACCCTTCCCTTAGCTTTACCTAGGAACTTGCTTAAATATTCTAAATTGTGTTTGAGTGCAGCTTGGGATGACGGGAAGACCCTCGAGATACGCTTTTATTTTATTGCAATTTACTTTATTGTAATTTATTTAATCGCATCGCACTTATTTTTCTTGCATGATAAACAACTGTTGCATGAAAACCCACACCTTTAGGATAGTCCCTAAAACTGAAACCAAAACTAAATTAAAAGTCATTATAAGATAAAATTCACCGCCACAACATTTCAAAATATAAAACAACTCAAAATTTAATCACAAACAGTAACACAAAACTATAATTACAACTAAATTAAAACGTCTTGTTGGATGATCGGGAATACCTCGGATGATGTAACCTACGTGTTGCTAACGGGATTTCCCACGGTCTAAATGAAAGTGTGGAACTCATTTAGTTGAGTTTAGCAAATTCATCTGGACTAAGTGAATCCGATAAAAAAAAAGATGTCGGAAGGAGGGAACCGTGTGATCTTAACCGGTGTTGTTATAATCAACTTTAAGATTTGTTTTAAATAAAACATAAAAACACTTGGAAATTAAGATTTTCTCTAAACCAAAACACTTTTCTCATCTCCTGATTTATGACTTCTATAACTTAACCTCTGCAACAACAAGGAGCTCGGAGCATGGTGGGCAGCACGGCCATTGTCATCAGCAAAACCTGAGTCTACTTCAGCAAAACTTTCTTAGAATTAAATAACTAAGTCATAGGATTTCGAGATAGTTTGCCTAGTGCAACATAAATCCTCAAATCTTCGTTAGGCATTTGCATGATCATGTCATGTAAATTAAGCCCTAACCGGTCTTAGGACTCCGAGGTAAATGTTCGCAAGATTCTTTTTTGATACTTACTCGACCCGCATACTACTTGATAACCGCAAGAAAAGGACTAGAACTACGCCGTTTGCTCATTTGCAAACTTTGGTAGAAAAGTTAGCAAGAAGCGCATGATATCGGAGATTCTACGAAGGATAGGGCGGGTGCCGGTCAAATCCGTCTTGGGCCCGAGTAGAACCCGCTGTCATGACGGAAAAGCCAAGTAAAAGAATGAAGGCTAGTCCTTTGTCGTCGTCTCGGGATTACGGATTAGGGAGGATACCACCTTCCGGCATTTGGGCGACGGACAGCGTGTGGTCCTGGACAGCCTGTGCTAGAAGGATGTCGCCAGTCCCCCTTCTTGGGCGGTTGAGATTGAAACAACGGCCCAAGAAAGAAAGTCTCGCCGGAGACTTGAATGCGAAGAAAGTGCTACTGCGATAAGGGGGACCCGAGCGGCTATCACATAAACAATAGTGAAGACACACGAAAGCTACCGTAGAAGATGCCATGGAAAAATTGAGAGCCGATATCCGACGATTGGCAAAGAAAGAAGAAAAGTTCGGAGATGAGATTGATTCATCGGAATTCATGGAAGACGAATATGCGAGAAATCAACATGGTCGAAACACGAGCTTCATCAGCTTCGCAAGGTGATCCTGCGGCGCGAAGAGGAACGGGGGCGGTGAAGGCGGCTTCGGGAGAAAGACGACACGATCGCTCAAATGGAGAAAAGGATGAAAGAGATGGGTTGTAGCTGCGGCCACTCTTCGGAGTCAAGTGCAACCACAAGAGAGACACCCCCGAGAGGTCATTCGCATTGTAGACGGAGGAAAGAGATTACATCGTACGTGGGGATGATCGGTGAAAAAGGATACAACACAAAGTATGATCACACAGAAAAGGATATCAAGAACTTGGTGGAACGACGGAGTGCGAGAAGCACGCACAATCAAAGGCGGGACATCCATTCGGACGGGTAGGCCTTACCCGAGAAGAATTCGACGTCAATACCGAAGGCTTCGTACCACCGTTCAAGACCCGCGGAACCGGGAACCCCGACGACATGTTGCACACTTTTGTGCCAGTTGTTGTAATGCCGGCGGGAGCGATGCATTGCTCTTCCGACGGTTCGTCGAGCGGTACGTCGGGGAATCGCCTTCGGCGGGTATGCGGGGGAGTACGAATGGTTCGGTGAAGACGTTCTCGAGGCTAGAGGAGCCTCTTCATCAAGCGATTAATAGGAGCTTAGCACCACATCACTATAGGTGATTTAGTGGTAGAAAAAAGCCGAATGAAACTTTGGTGGATTACATACTCCGATGCGGGAACTTAAGCATGAAATGTGAACCCTGGCTTGCGAGAACAACATGCGATCGGCATTTTACTTAAGCATTCCGGCCCGATAGCACTTCTCCTCAAAGGATTCACTATTAAGACTTTCGAGAAGTTGTTAAGCAAGGCCGGAAGCTTGCAAGAAGAGCGAAGCAATTAAGTTTCGCCGGCAGACGTACGAAGCAAAAGCACAGCGAAGACTTTTGAAAAGAAATCACGAGATCGGCTAGCCGACGATTGTGAGCGAACGCCGTGCAAATACCACCCCCGGGAGACGGCCACGGCAACCACAACGAGTGCAACAACCCGGCCCGGCTATCGGAGTCATCTCAGCGGTATGAACGACCGCCTCGTCGCGAGCGTACATTAAGGGAGCTTCGAAATGAGAGAATATCAGTTCCAAGAATGAAACTTGATGTAGAAAATGTTCCATAGTCGATGAAGACTCCGGATTTCAGTTTGCCCGAGCCTAAAAGACCGGAGAAGTCAACAAGAAAGGTGATCCCAACTTTTGCCCCTACCACGGATGCTTGGGCACAAGATGAAAGTTGCATTATACCTTCAAAGTTGGCTCAACGACAACCTTCGAAAGGGAATATAACGATCCCGAAGGAGTATATGAAGGAACCCCCGAAGGAGGTTCAGTCGATGTTATCTCAGGCGATCCCATCATTCGATAGATCCACACGGCCCGACGATGGATGGACTACCACGGACGAGGTCTTCGAAAAGATTTTAGACGGCATCGAAACCGCCTCGGTGCGAGCCTCAATTCGAGTTCGAGACTGTTAAGCCGGTACTATCACTGCCGATAGAAGAACCACCTCAACGGGGAGACGATTGAAGGAAAGAAGAAAATCGACGAAGAAGGAGGGCCCAAGGACTCTTTAAGGCTAGACTAGGGGCTGCTTATCCTAGGATAGTTGTTCCGATTGGAGGAGAAATCCATCGAATCTACGATTTTTTGTATGATTATACGCTCACTTCGGTGGGATCATATAATGATAAGGGTGATGGCGTTGGCTATGTTTGAGTTTGTTTCTAACGATTACATAACTAGCGACGATACGGACATCGATTTCGATACCAGCGACAATTCTCGAAATCATACACGATCTCGACGAGCAAAATAACGAAGAAGACATCCATCAAGGAGACTACAAGAGTTACATTTGATCTCAACCCTCTAGGTGATTAGGGGCCTACAATCAAGTTTGTGGAGTTTGCAGGGAGTTAAGAAGTGGTTTGAATTTCTAGGTGGTGGGTTTCACTCCTAGTCCTCTAAGATAGTCAAAGGAAAAGCCTAAGGCTAGATCCTAAGTACTAAAGAGAGAAGAGAAGACCTCATCAAAAATGAGGTCAAAAAATGGACCCCCAATAGGTGTGGTGTGCTAAACAAGCACACCGCGCGTATTGGCGTTGACCGAAGAGATCAAAAAAACCAACACAGATGTCTAAGTGACAGACCTAGGACAAAATTAAAGAATTTCCACTGGGGAGTGTCAAGTATATCTCTGAGACTGGAGATTCCTGAAATCTCGCTGGGGAAAGGAAAAGGAGGTGAATCCCAAATCGCATGATCTGGGGGAATTTCGATTTAGATTTTATTTTGTTTCAGTTTAATTTTTGACGTGTGAGCTCAGATTTTTAGATTGAGTTTCAATTTAGATTGAAGTTTTGTTAAGATTAATCTGAAGGGATTTGAACTTGAAATGAAAATTGGAATTTTGTGGTTTTAGATGTAACATCTTCAACCTCAAAAGAAAATTGAATTGATTGGATTAAATCATTACAATGAGGAGAGATCTCAGTGCAACGCGGTATTGGATGTAAAATCCTTAACCTCAAGAGTTTGATTTTGATGTATTTCATTGCGACAGGGAAAGAATCCTAAAGCAATGCAGTCTCGGATGTAAAATTCTCAACCTCAAAAGTTTGATTTTGATGTATTTCATTGCGACAGGGAAAGAATCCTAAAGCAATGCAGTCTCGGATGTAAAATCCTCAACCCCAAAAGTTTGATTTTGATGTATTTCATTGCGATAGGGAAAGAATCCTAAAGCAATGCAGTCTCGGATGTAAAATCCTCAACCCCAAGAATTTGGTTTTTGATGTATTTCGTTGCGATATGGAAAGAATCCTAAAGCAATGCAGTCTCGGATGTAAAATCCTCAACCCCAAGAATTTAAATTTGTTGTATTTCATTGCGATAGGGAAAGAATCCTAAAGCAATGCAGTCTCGGATGTAAAATCCTCAACCCCAAGAATTTGATTTTTGATGTATTTCATTGGGATAGGGAAAGAATCCTAAAGCAATGCAGTCTCGGATGTAAAATCCTCAACCCCAAGAACTTAAATTTGATGTATTTCATTGCGATAGGGAAAGAATCCAAAAGCAATGCAGTCTCGGATGTAAAATCCTCAACCCCAAGAATTTGATTTTTGATGTATTTCATTGCGAGAGGGAAACAATCCTAAAGCAATGCAGTCTCGGATGTAAAATCCTCAACCCTAAAAGTTTGATTTTGATGTATTTCATTGCGATATGGAAAGAATCCTAAAGCAATGCAGTCTCAGATGTAAAATCCTCAACCCCAAGAATTTGATTTTTGATGTATTTCGTTGCGATAGGGAAAGAATCCTAAAGCAATGCAGTCTCGGATGTAAAATCCTCAACCCCAAGAATTTAAATTTGATGTATTTCATTGCGATAGGGAAAGAATCCTAAAGCAATGCGATCTCGAATGTAAAATCCTCAACCCCAAGAATTTGATTTTTGATGTATTTCATTGCGTTAGGGAAAGAATCCTAAAGCAATGCAGTCTCGGATGTAAAATCCTCAACCCCAAGAATTTGAATTTGATGTATTTCATTGCGATAGGGAAAGAATCCTAAAGCAATGCAGTCTCGGATGTAAAATCCTCAACCCCAAGAATTTGATTTTTGATGTATTTCATTGCGATAAGGAAAGAATCCTAAAGCAATGCAGTCTCGGATGTAAAATCCTCAACCCCAAGAATTTGAATTTGATGTATTTCATTGCGATAGGGAAAGAATCCTAAAGCAATGCAGTCTCGGGTGTAAAATCCCCAACCCCAAAAGTTTGATATTTGATGTATTTCATTGCGATTGGGAAAGAATGCTAAAGCAATGCAGTTTCGGATGTAAAATCCTCAACCCCAAAAGTTTGATTTTGATGTATTTCATTGCGATAGGGAAAGAATCCTAAAGCAATGCAACCTCGGATGTAAAATCCTCAACCCCAAGAATTTGATTTTGATGTATTTCATTGCGATAGGGAAAGAATCCTAAAGCAATGCAGTCTCGGATGTAAAATCCTCAACCCCAAAAGTTTGATTTTGATGTATTTCATTGTGATAGGGAAAGAATCCTAAAGCATTGCAGTCTCGGATGTAAAATCCTCAACCACAAGAATTTGATTTTGATGTATTTCATTGCGATAGGGAAAGAATCCTAAAGCAATGCGATCTCGGATGTAAAATCCTCAACCCCAAAAGTTTGATTTTTGATGGTAAGTGATTTTGCAAAGATTTGTAATGTTGATTTGAAAAGTATGGAATTTTGGTGTTTCGAGAATTTCATGAAAGTTGTAAAAGACTTTTGTGGAAAGAAACAGATTAGGAGGGAATACGTAGATGCTACATATCCCACTCAAAAGAGTTGATCGAAAGTTGCTGGTTTGGATTGGATACAATTCCTCGCCATCAGATCCGAATCGAAAACCTCGTGGCTCCGTGTCAATGGAATCGACCGCTTCCATCCCAGACAAGGGAGAGAGTAGAACAGATTGGATTTCAGATTTGGAATGTTGAGTTTGAATTTGATTGAGATTTGATTTGAGATCTGGAAGGTTGAATTTGAATTTGATTGAGACTTGATTTGAGATCTGGAAGGTTAAATTTGAAATTTGATTGAGATTTGATTTAAAATTTGGAAGGTTGAATTTGAATTTGATCGAGATTTGATTTAAAATTTGTGTTCATTTTGTTTGTCCTTTAACAATTCAAATTTATTTTATCGTTCATTTAATGTTCATGTGAATTTGGCGTTCATCATTTTTTTATTTAGATTTTTAAGGAAAGTTTTCTTTTATTCTTTTTGTTTCTTTTCTGTTCTTTGTTCGAAGTTCATTTAACTTTAATGGCGTTTCCCAGTCAATTTGCATAAAAGAAGTGAAGGCCAAAATGTGACATGGTCACTTTCATTCCAATCATGTCGAAGATACATCATACAACTCGATTTGGAATACATCTCATACAATCCATGTAGACTCAAAACGGATTGTGTATGATCTTTGTCGATCCATCCAAAAAGGCATTTATCAGAAATCCATGTCTGAATAGTGAGGTACATGGTCAATAACATCACCTTCCAAGCCATCCTTGGCAAGGATGTCGTATGGATGTACGTTGGAGGTGTGATATTTTCCATGAAACTCACAGCTCGTAAGGCCGAAGGCTCTCTAGCTCTGGGTCTGGCTGGAAGTGGTAAGGTGCTTTTCTGTCATCCATCCTTTTGAAAGTAACTGAGATACGCTTCATTGGTACTCCTGATATGCATTGTATAGCGACATCTGCTCCATTCCCCTTTAGTATCATGACGGAATCTACCGGTAATGGTATCTTTACTGGCCCTCGGAACTCACCTGGGCCTGCTATCTGGAGATCAGATCCGAACATGATATTACACTCGTTCAGAAAAGAAACAGTGCAGAAAGGTCTGACAAAGTCGTGGTGATAGATGTGCGGGGGTATGCAGTCACCCTTCTTGTAAATTTTAATGATGCAACTGTTGGGTATGCAATCTGCTAGCAATACCCTCCATGTTATCATTCTCTTTACCATCATTTTGATGACCAATGGCATTGTATCTACCTTGCCATGACGGAGTATTCCCGGTGGGTTTCCCTTCCTGTCTTCTGCGAAGTTGTAGCAGCATCCACATTGTATGGTAATTCTTCCTTTCCCTGGCATCCATCTCCGGGGTTCCGAGTAAGTGTTTTCTCTTAGGCGGCCTGCTCGACCCATTCTTTTCAAATCCCGGATGCAGTCCACAATTTGTTGTTGTTCGTATTCTGAGAACACGTTTGTATGTAGCTCGAGGCCTTCTAGTATATTGATCCTCCTGCCTCTGATTCTCTCGAAGTATTCAAAAGTTTGTTTGTTGACATTCTGCATTCTTTCTAGCTCGTATTCTGGAATAATTTGCAAATGGCGAGGCCTGGTGACGTACTGTGGGATATATGGCTCAATCCCTTCGCGTTCTCCTGCATACCTCGGCTCCTCGGGGATGGTCTCTGTTGGGACATCCTCCGGGGTTGCTTCTGCAACAAGGTCATGCATTACTGGTGGCTTTATCTGGTGGCGTGGTAGCCTTCCTTCTTCTGATCTTCTTGAGATTTCCCTGGTCTCTTCTTTTATCCTCGGAGCTAGCCTCCTTTCTTTAGGTTCCTGTTGAACCGATATCCTTGAAGTATATGCATTGGTAGTAGTGGCCACCTAGTCGCGCTGGTCCGCTGCTAGTTTAGTTAACATCTTGCGGATAAGGCGATTTTTATTTCTTCACTGAGTTGCTGTGAGAGTAGCTCTTCGTACTTCCTGAATCTCTGTGGGCGCGGCGCTGACAAGCTCGCCCTCTCGCCGTAGCGACTACGGATTTGATTCTCTTGTCCTCCTCGGTGTTTGTTTTCCTTTTCTTCTTGCTTGGGTTGGTGGCTTGGGCCACCCACTTTCATTATCGTCCGATCGGGCGGTTCCTCTCGATCAACTCGGGACCCGGTCACTTTCCTCGTATTGCGAGCTCGTTGGTGCGAAGTCCGTGTCAATCTCTATTATCGCTCCATCTTTCACCCTCTTTTCGTCGAGTGCAAGGCTTACGTCATTTCTAAAGTTCAGGAACAACCCCTCATTCGACATTTCCCTGCGAAAAGATAAGGAAAATGATCAGGGGCTGTACTAAGAACAAGAACATTAAGAAAAAGTTTATTAGAGACAGAGTTTTCTTTTGTATATATTTTTTTTTAAAATTCAACAAGAATGAAGTGGGAAAAGATCGGGGAAAAGATTTTTGATTGGAAGAGAGAATAAGAAAGACATTATTATCATGATTTTATTTATTTTAACACATTTTTATTATTTTTGGGTTCGGACCCAGTCATAAGTAATTACTTCGCCCGTGCTTCTAGGGATGAAGAATTCATTACTTCGAAACATCAGGTGGCGTAATACTTCTTCAAGTATCGTCCGTTGATCGGAAGCATGTGTCGTTCTCCTTGGCAATTCACAAATTGGTAAGAGCCTCCTGAGTAGACTGCCTCAACCACAAACAGTCCTTCCCAAGTGGGTTCAAATTTTCCTCCTATCTTGCGGTGTGCAAGAATAGGTCTCTTGAGAACGAGAACTAAGTCACCAACTTTAAAGGTTCTTGGGCGGACCGGTTTATCATGGGCTTGAACCATCTTAGCTTGGTATAGTTCTAAATTCTCGCTGTCTTCGCAAGTCTTTTCCCTTCCGAGGCTTTCTAATTCCTCTAGTCGTAATTTGGCATTCTCTTCGTCGTGATTTTGTTTGCAACTCGCAATTCGAGTGAAGGAAGTTGGACCTCTAAGGGTAACACCGCCTCAGACCCATACACCAGAGCGTAAGGTGTAGCTTGAGTAGGAGTTCTGAAGGTTGTCCGGTAGGCCCATAAGGCTTCTAATAACTTCTCGTGCCAATTTGTCTTATTATCGTCCAAAGTTTTCTTTAAAATTTGAACGAGAGTTTTATTAAAAGCCTCAGCTAGGCCGTTTGCTCTTGGATAGTAAATTGTTGAATACCGCCAGTCGATTCCGTGTCTCCTGACAAAATTGTTAATTTGCGTGCTTCGAATGCCGACCCATTATCCGAGATAATCTCGCGCGGCACTCCGAAACGGTAGACAACTTGGTTCTTGAAAAATTGTAGCACGTGGTGTGCTTTCACTTCTCTGAGTGGAACTGCTTCTGCCCACTTGGAAAAGTAATCTGTAGCCGCAAGAATGAAGCGATGTCCTTTTGAAGACGGTGGTTCTATTGGACCCACTATATCTGTGCCCCAACATTCAAATGGCCATGACGCAATTGTCCGATGTAGCACATTTGGAGGTTGGTGTAGAACCACTCTGTGCACTTAGCATTGGTGACAGCTCTTGGCGATTTTCATGCAGTCGGTCATCATCGAGGGCCAGTAGTACCCTAGTCTTTTAATTTTCATTTTCATCTTCGGACCCGACTGGTGAGCGCCACAGAGTCCTGAATGTACCTCGTTAACAATTTCATGGGCCTCGGACCCGCTTAGGCACCTTAACCACATTTGATCAAAAGACCTTCTGTATAACTTGTTGTTTATTTATGCGTAGGATAGAGTTCTTTTCTTGATCTGATGGGCTAACGACCTATCATCTGGTAGTTTTCCTGTTTGCAGGTAGTATATTAATGGCTGTCGCCAATCGTCTGTGTTTTCACATCACTTGCTGCAATCGATTCTTTTTCTTTTCTCGATTTGTGTATTATGTCTATGTCGAGTCGTGATAGGACCCGGCGTCCGTGAACCGACACTTCCATCGATTCATCTTGCAAGCGAGCAAATTCTTTTGCGAGGCGGGCTAACGCATCTGCTAAAGCGTTTTCTTTCCTGGGAATTTTGTAGATTGTCACATTCGGAATCTGTTCCAACAACTTTATGGCATACTGGAAGTATTGCTCGAGTCTTGGCTTTAAAATTCTGTACTGTCCGGAGATCTGTTGAATGATTAACTGCGAATCCCTGTAGATGTTGATGTTTGTTATCCCCAATTGAATAGTTAATTCCAGTCCTGTTACGAGGGCTTCGTATTCTGCTTCGTTGCTTGTACATGGCTCTGTTAAGTGGTAGGAGTATCTTAACATCCCCCGCTCCGGTGTTATAAAGATTAGTCTGATTCCTGCCTTACCGGGTACTATCACTTGCGATTCTTCATCTTTGTGTGCTGAAGATGCTCCGTCAAAATATAATTCCCAACGTCAATCATTAGGGTCTTCTAAGCTCATTACTTGTTCATCTGGAAAGTCGTCATTGAGAGGAGATTCTGCCGGTAAAGGGTGTGTTGCGAGGAAGTCTGCTAGGACTTGTCCCTTTACAGAACGAAGAGGCCAGAAAGTTATATCGAATTGCAATAATATCATTGACCACCTGGCAAGTCTGCCAGAAAGCGTTGGACGGGTCATCAAGTATTGCAATGGATTAAATTTCGAGATCAGGTTGACCTTATGAGAAAGCATGTAGTGCCTGAGCTTTTGAGAGGTGAAGATAAGGGCAAAACAGTGCTTTTCAATTGTGGGATACTTTATTTCCATCGGAAGTAAACGACGGCTTAGGTAATAAAGAGCATTTTCTTTACCCTCATCATTGACCTGGGCTAATAGGGCTCCGAGTGAGTCGTCTAAAGCAGCGGTATAAAGTATCGACGGTCCACTCGAGACCGGAGTTGCTAAGACGGGAGGTGTCATTAAATATTGTTTAATGTCCTCAAAGGCCTTCGGCATTTCTCTTCCCAAATAAATTTGGCGTCCTTTTTAACTAGTGCCGAGAAAGGCTGACACCTACCTGACAAGTTTGAGATAAAGCGTCGAAGATATGCCAGCTTCCCTTGAAAAGATCATAGTTGTTTTAAGGTTTTGGGAGGCGGCATTTCTAAGAATTTTCCAGAGGTGACGCCGAAGGCGCATTTTAAGGGATTCATCTTAAGGTTTAATTGTCTTAATCGTTCGAAAACAATTCTCAAATCATATAGGTGGTTTTCCTTTACTTTGCTTTTGATGACCACATCATCCACGTAGCATTCGACTTGATTGTGAATGAGATCATCAAAAATTCTTGTCATCGCTCTCTGGTATGTTACTCCTGTGTTCTTCGATCCGAATGGCATCACTTGTGTAGCAATATACTCCGATCGGCGTTACGAATGCTCGTAAGTTTTTCATCTTCCGGAGCCATTTTTATGTGGTAGTATCCCGAAGATCCATCCATGAATGAGAATATTTCATGTGTTGAAGCAATGTCGATCATTAATTCTGGGATCGGTAGAGGGAATTCATCTTTTGGATATTCCTTGTTTAAATCTTTGAAATCCACACAAATTCTGATCTGACCATTCTTCTTCTTGACTGGTACCACATTGGCTAACCATGTCGGGTATTGTTCTTCACAGACAAATTTGGCGTCTATTAGCTTTTTAACTTCAGCTATGACTTGTTGTTCAATTTCTAGAAGCATTCTTCTGGGACCTTGTCTGATTGGAACAGAAGTAGGATCCACTCCTAGCTTATGGACTGCGACCTCTGGAGCTAATCCTGGCATCTCATCATAGCTCCAAGCAAAACAGTCTTTAAATTCCATTAATAACTTGATTATTTCTTCAGAGTCTTCTTTATTGAGTAAGGAGCTAATAAAGGTAGGTCTAAGCTCTTCGCTAGTACCTAAGTTAACTTCCGTTAACTCATCTATTGTAGATTTGATCTCTTCTTCGAACTCTGGTGGAGCGTTTCCAATTTGTAAATCTTAAAGTTCTTCTATAGTTCCCATGTAGTTTTCATTAGACTCGAAAGTGACAACCAAGCAAAATTCAGTATAGTCAACTGATCCTACTGTGCCGAATCCGAGAACATGTTTTGAATTGGGTGGACGACCGGAGTAATTCCATAATTTTTCAAAATGTTGTGATTGACCTTTTGTCGATTGTCGAGGTAAGAAACCATGCTGAATTAAATTTTGAACACAGGGAGAGTACCACTCAAAAGGCAATTCCATTAATATTGATGAAGTAGCATCTTGAAATTGTACATTATTTTTAGTTTTGGAGGAAGGAGCATCACGATAGAATTTAATGGGCTTTGCACCGCCGCTATGTACCTCTTTGACCACCATAACCTCGATCTTATTAGAATGGATCAGGGTCAGGGTCATAGTATGTACATAGCGGTTAATCTTCTCGTACATCGATTTATATTCCTCATTCTTTTCATCTACGAGAGAGATCCTGAATTGCGGTTTCTTCCGAATTAGTGTCGCCGCTTCTTGCTTCATCTCTTTTTCTTCTTCAGAACTGTCTTCCCAATCAACATTGATGGCTGGTTTTCTCTGTCCAGCTGTCTTAACGTCTCTGCCACGACCTCGTCCCCGGCCTCGACCTCGGATGCGAGTTGTGGAGAAACCTTCACCATCTCGCCGTAAGGGAGTGGTGAGTGACTGTTGGACTAGAAATTCAGGTTCTTCGTCATCCCGAACTTCCTTTACTTCATTTGTTATGGTATCTCTGGAGAAGATTGTTTTCTTTGGTGGTTCATAATAAGCTGCATCTTCATGGATTCCAATCTCATGTACGGAGAACGGTTGTAAGTCACCTTTGATGCACTGTTCCCCTCCAACGTAGTATTTGATGCACTGATGTAGAGATGATGGTACCATCCGGTTCACATGTATCCATGGTCGGCCCAGTAGAGCGTTGAATGACGTCTCTGAATCAATTATGTGAAATTTCGCGGTTGTCTTTGCTAAGTCACCGGTCTTCATTAGCAGTGTTATTGATCCGAGGGCTCTTTCTCCTTTACGGTTGAATCCTCTTAATAACATTTTGTCCGCTTCGAGCTCGCGAGCATCAATTTCCAAGTATGCTAGCGTTCGAAGATTCATTATATTGATTGATGCTCCTGGATCCACCAATACTGCGGAGAGTGTAAACTTCCCAATTGTAATCGAAATGTACAACGGTCGGTTGTGGTCCGGCGTCCCAAGTAGTAGGTCATTGTCCGTGAAGGTAACACCTTCGTTGTTCCTTTAACGAGCAAACCTCATCTAAGGAATCTCCGGTCATTTGAGCTAAGCAAATTCTCGGATCAAGTAAGGCCTTGATCGGAGCTTCTCTCATCTCCTTTGATAAGATGAGAGCGTCGTAGATGCTCGGCTTGGCGGTAGTTTCCTAAGATGGGCTAGCACGTTGTAATCCACTTTATTTCCATGTGTCTCGATTTCTTCCCGAATGGGTATTTCTTCTGCCGGGGTTGGTTCTTCCTGAACAACCACCTGCTTTCCTTTGTCCTTTGGACCCATTCTCGGAGGTAGAACTCTTCCACTTCTTAAGTTGACTTCTGTAATTTCTCTTGAATCTGATATTGAGTTTGCTGGTGTCTCCTCCTGAATCGAAATGACAGGTTTTTCTGGATTAGCTTCAGAGTCTGAAGGCTCTAACTCTATTGTGACTGGAGATCCTCGAAACTCGCAAATAGATTCATTGCTTGTTGAACTCACGTAGCCTCCTTGGTGGATGTCTTCTTCATCATTGTGATCGTCGAGATTGTGTATGATTTGAGAATTGTTACTTGTATCGGAATCGATGTCCGGATTAGGTTGGTTGTTGCTAGTTACGTAATCGTTAGAAACAGTCAAAACGTAGCCAACGCCATAACCCTTATCATTATAAGATCCCACCGGAGTGAGCAAATAATCATACAGAGTCAAAGGTTCGAGGGATTTCTCCCCCGAATCGGAAACAACCATCCTAGGATAAGCAGCCCCTAGTCTAGCCTTAAGAACCTCAGTCTTTTCTTCTTCATCAATTTTCTTCTTTTCTACAATCGTCTCTTGTTGAGGTGGTTCTTCTATCGCAAGTGATAATGCCGACTTGATAGGTTTCGAACTCTGAATTGAGGCTCGCACCGAAGTGGTTTGGATGTGATCGAAAATCTTCTTCTAAGACTTTGTCCAAGCGGTAGTCCATCCATCATCAGTCGCATAGGGATCTATCGGAACAATGAGATCCGTCGAGATAACATTGATGGAACCTCCTTTCTGGGGTTCCTTCATGTATTCCTTTGGGATCGTTATATTCCCTTTTCAAAGATTGTCGTTGAGCCAACTTTTGAAGGTAATGCAATCTTCTATCTTGTGTCCAAGCATCCGGTGGTAAGGGAAAAAGTTGGGATCACCTTTCTTGTCGACTTCTTCTGGTTTCTTAGGCTCTAGCAGTTGGAAATCTGGAGTCTTCATCAGACTGCGGAACATTTTCGGCATTGCCTCATTCTTGAACGGATACTCCCTGCTCAGAAGCTCCCTTAACGTACGTTGTGGATGAGGCGGTTGTTCATACTGTTGAGATGACTGATAGTCGGGTCGGGGTTGTCTGGTAATTCCGTTGAATTTGCTCGCGGCCGTTCGGAGGTATTTGTATTGGTCTGCTTGCCTTTATCGACTGCTGCGACGATCCCGGACTTCTTTTCAAAAGTTTTCACGGGCTTCTGTTTGTCTGTTTTGTCGGTGAAACTTAATTGCTTCTCCTCCTCTTTCAAGCTTCCGGCCTTGCTTAACAACTTCTCGAAAGTCTTAATAGTAAATCCCTTGAGGAGAAGTGCTATCGGGCCATGAATGCTCTTCAGTAAAATGCCGACGGCATGCTGTTCTTGTAGCTGTGGCTCACACTTCATACTTAGGTTCCTCCATCGAAGTATGTAGTCCACCAAAGTTTCGTTCGGCTTCTGCTTCTCTACCACTAAATCACCTATAGTGATGTGGTGCTGAGCTCCGACAAATCGCTTGATGAAGAGATTCTCTAATTCTGAAAATGTCTTCACCGAACCATTAGGTAATTCCGCATACCAATCAAAGGCGGTCCCTGACAGGCTGCTGACAAATTGTCGGAATAGTAAAGCATCACTTCCGCCGGCATTGCAACAACTGGCACAAAAATGTGCAACATGCTGCCGAGAGTTTCCGGTTCCATCAAAGGTCTTGAACAGAGGTTGTACGAAGCCTTTCGGATATTGGACAATGTCGAATTCTTCGGGGTAAGGTCTACTCATCCGAATGGATGTCCCGCTCTTTGATTGTGTCAAGGCTTCTCGCACCTGCTGTTCCACCATGTTCTTGATATCCTTTTCCGGAATCATGCTTTGTGTTGCATCCTTTTTTATTTGATCATCACCGTTGACGGATGTAATCTCCTTTCCTCCGTCTACAATGTGAATAACTTCTGGGGGTGTTTCTCTTTGGGGTTGAACCCGACTGCGGAGAGTGGCTAGGTGCTGCAGCCATCTCTTCCATCCCTTTTGCCATTTGGGCGATCGTATCATCTTTCTCCTGAAGCTGCATCCTCATTACTTCCGGCTCCTCTCTTTCTGCGGCTGCAGGAGCACCTTATGAAGCTGACAAAGCTCGTGTTTCAACCATGTTAATTTCTACATATTCATCATCCATGAACTCTGACGAGTCGACTTCATCTCCGAATTTCTCTTCTCTTTCACTTGCTAATTGCTGAATATCAGTCCTTAGCTTTTCCATAGCATCTTCTAGTGGTCTTTTCTGTACATCTTTGCAGTTGTCATGCTATAACTGTCGGGTTTCCTTCTCATGAGCCCTTCATTGCTGTAGCGCTTTTTTCGAACTCAAGTCTCCTGACGAGACTTTCCTTCTCGAGTTGTTATTTTAATCTTAATTGTCCAGTAGTGGGACGCCATACCATCCTTCTAGCGAGCGAAGGTCTAGGACCGGATGGTACTGTCGACCCAAATGCTAGAAGGTGGTATCCTCCCTAATTTGTAGTCCTGAAACAATGACAGGTGGACTAGCTTTCATTCTCTTATTCGGCTTTTCTGCAGCGATAGCAGACTCTACTCGCGGTCCAAGATGGGACTTGGTTGGCACCCGCCCTATCCTTCTTAAAATTTCTGATACAGGGCATTTTTCTTTCTTTGCTAACTTTTCTATCAGGGTTTGCAGTCGAGCAAATGGCGTAATGCTAGCCCTTTTCTTACGGCTGTCGTTGTAATATGCAGGCTGAGGCAATGCAGAAGCAATCTTGCAGACATTTTCCTCGTCCTCTGCGGAGAAGAGGGGATGGAACCTACTTCCTCCCAAGAGTGGTATGTATTCAGGTAGCGGTGTATACTCGGGCAGTTCTTGGATTTCCTCCAAGAAAGCAACTTCAGCAGCTCTGGCTTCTCTAGCAATCATTCTATTTCTGTTCCTCCTCCGAGTCCGTGTCAGTGATGGAATTCTCGAGCTGGACCCGATTTCAAAAATGGAAGGTTTTACAGGAAGATCTGTACCCTCCACGACAACAAGTTCATCACAGTTCTGAATTTCCTTCACCTTTAGTCTGACAGAAGCCGGGGTAGGTGCAGAGACAACTAGACCAGTGGGGGTAGCAACAACAGTCCTTCTGCGAACAACAGTACTCCTCTCAGTTGGAATTTTTTGCAGAGGAGGGAATTCATGAGTTGACTTGAGGTTAAACTCAATCAACGGTTTCTCAGTTTCCGATACTTTGCTTGTGAGTGAAAAGAGAGTGACGTCGGAGATTTTGATGTCGGTGTCCCCGAATTCTTGTCCGAATCGAATGATTCCATTATCAGGCAGTTCGTCCTTGAACACATCCAGGTCCAGTCCATTGATGAAGGAGAAGATCAGTTTTGGGGCTTCCATTTTTGCAGGGCAGATTCCAAGTGTTAGTCCCCGAATCGTGCTTCTTCTTGTCATAAAACTTATGACGCAAAAGAAAGAGTCCGAACACATTTCCGTTTATCTTAGTGTATTTGTGGTATTAAAAGAAAATTTATTTAGATAATTGTTTTTCGAAAAGATTTGTTCGTTAGGACGAAGAATTATTAAAAGGAGAGTTGTAGGAAGGGTAAAAGGAATTGATTAGGAACAGGAAAAGGAAGAGAAAGTCTTGTAGAAACTTCTCGACCCGCAAGATCGCTCCTAAACTAATACCTATTGGGGGTCCACCCCACCTCAGAAATGAGGTAAAAGTATCTCGGAACCTTGTTGACCTCATTTTTGATGAGGTCTTCTCTTCTTCTCTTTAGTACTTAGGATCTAGCCTTAGGCTTTTCTTTTGACTATCCTAGAGGATTAGAATTGGGACCCACCACTTAGAAATTCAAACCACTTCTTAACTCCCTGCAAACTCCACAAACTTGATTGTAGACCCCTAATCACCTAGAGGGTTGAAATCAAATGTGGAAGTTTAAAGGATGAGTTCCTATAGGACTCTTTGGCCTTAGGACTGTCCTGGGTGGCCTGGTCTGGTGAAGGGCTGACTTACACACACACTACACCTATACACTACACTTTCACACACCTACTAAAAACACACCCATACCCAACTTGACCTCCTGACTCATAAAGGTGATTCACATGGATGGTCCTTAACCCCTAAGCCCTTGACTAAGAGGGTTAGGAACAACATAGTGGATGCCTCAAATGAGTCCCCTCATGGCTCATGTGGGCTTGATATGGTTTCATGGCTAAACCAAAATGATTTTATTCCACTTACATTTACCCAATCTTCAATTTCCCAAATTTTCAATTTTTGACCCCCGGGACCCTACACCCGCTTAGCCTACCCAAAACCCTTGAAATTACCCAAATTTTTCAAAAATTTCCAAATCACCCAAAATTCCCCAAAATCAATCCCAAACATTTCCACATTACTCAAATTGATCATTCATAGCCAAAAATATCAAAAATTCCAAAAATACCTCCCAATACCCTCCAAATACCCAAAATACCCTTCTTGACCCAAAAATCCAAAAATTCAGAAAATTCCCAGAAAATTCCAGAAAATCCTAAATAATCTCAATTTCATTTTGTTCAACTACACCATAGGCCAATTTTTTCAATTTACCCTACTTTTGTTAAAACCCCCAATTTGACCCATTTTAACCCAAAGTGAACCCAATGTCAAACCAAACCTACCCAATTGACCCAAATTCTGGTCCAATTCAATTCTAAACTTCAATTCAACATTCCCAACACCAATCTAGACCTAACTCAAATCCAATTTGATTGACATTTGGATCCAATTTCACTTTTGGCCTTAAAGCCCAATTTGGGCCCATGACCCAAACTTAGCCCAAACTCACCCAATTCAACTCCAATTAACCCCAAATCTTTTCTAAACCTTCCTTAACATTCCCACAAACAAAGCACTAACATGATTTTCCCAACATTTAGACCCAAACCCCACTTAAATTCAATCCAAAGCCAAAAAACCCAATTTTGACCTAAACCCAAACCTAACCCAAATGAACCCAAACCCCAAAATCAAAGCCCAACCAAAGCCAAAACCTCTTTGAAACACTCCCATAAACATTTCCAAACATTCATTTACATCAATTTCAACCCTAGCCCAACATTGGCCCAAGTTAGCCCAATTTGACCTATATTGGCCCATTCACCAAAGAAGCCCAAATTCAACCCAATTCAAGCCCAAATCACTCCCAATTTGCTTCAAATCACTCATGACACATCCATGAGCTAAACCCAACAATTATTTGGCCCAAACTTCTACAAAATTCCCATCCATAAATCTATTTTTAAACCAAAAGCCCACTTACATGAAACCTTCCTAAAAGCCCAAATTTCATGCTAAAGCCCGTATGACAATTGCTCTACATCACACCCTTAATTAAAATCAATCCCTAAGTTTGAAAATTCATCATGAAGCCATTCTAAATTAAGCCCTATACAAATTCCCATCAAAATACCAAAATTTTTCTTAAATTCATTTCCATGAAATTGACCCATCTTTTCCCAAGCCAAAGGTGAGCCATGAAGCCACTCTTAAGCCACATGCAAGCCATGTGAATTGTTTGACATGTGACCATACCACATTGGGTAAGAGGAGAGGGAGCTTTCCTTAATTCCTAAAAGACTTTAACCTCACCCATGATACCCCTTAACCAAGATTTAATCCAAATATTCTTGGATAAGGACATCACCACCTTTTGATCAGCTAACCTAACTGATCTTCTCAGCCCAAGGCTAGCCATGGGGAGGTGAACCCAGCCCAAACAAATGGGTTGACCAAACCTAACCAAGATTAGCCATATCCCAATTCCATTTTGATCCAACCATTGTACACTTGGCAACTGCCATGTGTTTGGGTTTGGTTCACCTCCCCATGACCTGGTTTTAGGCTGAGAGAATAAGTTAGGTCAGCTGGTCAAAGGTGGTGAGGTCTCTTTCTAAGAATATTTAGATTAAATTTGGGTTAAGGAGAATCATGGTTAAGGCTAATGACTTTAAGAGATTAAGGAAAGAGTCTCCTCCTTTTGACCAAAATGGCATGGTGACATGTAAAGAGGCTCTCATGGCTTCCATGTGGCTCATGCATGGCTTCATGGCTTGCCTATGGCTCAGGATGGCTTGGCTTTATTTCATGGAAGTAGAATTTAGGAATTTTGGTACTTTGGGGGAGAATTTTCATGAAGCTTGATTTAGAATGGTTTAATGATGATCTTGAAACTTAGGGGTGATTTTGATTAAATGGATGATGAGGGGAAGTGTCATGTGGGCTTTGGATGAATTTTGGCCCTTTGAAATGGTTTTGGATGGGCTTTTAAAGTGATTTAGGGAAGTGGGTTTTTTTTTTATTTTAGGATGGGCTTTTGGGTGAAAATTTTGTGAAGTACCATGTCAAATAAATGTTGCAATTGGTTTAGGGATGTTTCATGAATGGTTTGGAGTCAATTTGGTGTGATTTGGAATTGAATTGGTTTGAATTTGGACCTCTTTAGTAAATGGCTCAATGTAGGTCAAATTGGGCTAATTTGGGCCAATGTTGGGCTAGGGTTGAAATTGATGTAAAATTAATGTTGTAAAATATTTATGGGAGTGTTTCAAAGAGTTTTTGGCTTTGGTTGGGTTTTGATTTTTGGGTTTGGGCTTATTTAGGTTAGGTTTCGGTTTAGGTCAAAATTGGGCCTTTTAGCTTTGGGTTGAATTTGAGTGGGGTTTGGGTCTAAATTTTGGGTAAATCATGTTAGTGTTTTGTTTGTGGGGATGTTAAGGAAGGTTTAGAAAAGGTTTGGGGTTAATTGGAGTTGAATTGGGTTAGTTTGGGCTAAGTTTAGGTCATGGTGCAAATTGGGCTTTAAGGTTAAAAGTGAAATTGGATTCAAATGCCAATAAAATTGGGCTTTGATTTGGTCTAGATTGGTGTTGTGGATGTTGAATTGAAGTTTAGAATTGAATTGGACCAGAATTTGGGTCAATTGGGTAGGTTTGGTTTGACATTGGGTTCATTTTGGGTTAAAATGGGTCAAATTGGGGATTATGACAAAAGTGGGGTAAATTAACAAAATTGGCCTATGGTGTAGTTGAACAAAATGAAATTGGGAATATTTGGGATTTTCTGGAATTTTCTAGGAATTTTCTGAATTTTTGGATTTTTTGGCTAAGAGGGGTATTTTGGGTATTTGGAGGGTATTGGGGGGTATTTTTGGAATTTTGAGTATTTTGGATAAAAAATGGTTAATTTAAGTGGTGGGAGAATGTTTGAGATTGATTTTGAGGAGTTTGGGTGATTTTGGAGAATTTTGAAAAATTTAGGTAATTTCAAGGGTTTTGGGTAGGCTAGGCGGGTCTGGGGTCCCGGGTGTCAAAAATTAAAAATTTAGAAAATTTAAGATTAGGTAAATGTAAATGGAATGAAATCATTTTGGTTGAGCCATGAAGCCATATCAAGCCCACATGAGCCATGAAGGGACTCATTTGAGGCATTCATCTATGTTGTTCCTAACCCTCTTGCCGAGGGCTTAGGGGTTAAGGACCATCCATGTGAATCACCTTCATGAGTCGGGAGGTCAAGTTGGGTATGGGTGTGGTTTTAGGAGGTGTGTGAAAGTGTAGTGTATAAGTGTAGTGTAAGTCGGCCCTCACCGGACCGGGCCGCCCGAGGCGGTCCTAAGGTCGAAGAGTCCTATGGGAACTCATCCTTTAAACTTCCACATTTGATCTCGACCCTACAGGTGATTAGGGGCCTACAATCGAGTTTGTGGAGTTTGCAGGGAGTTAAGAAGTGGTTTGAATTTCTAGGTGGTGGGTTTCACTCCTAGTCCTCTAAGATAGTCGAAGGAAAAACCTAAGGCTAGATCCTAAGTACTAAAGAGAGAGAGAAGACCTCATCGAAAATGAGGTCGACAAATGGACCCCAATAGGTGTGGTGTGCTAAACAAGCACACCGCGCGTATTGGCGTTGACCGAAGAGATCAACAAAACCAACACAGATGTCCAAGTGACAAACTTAGAACGAAATTAAAGAATTTCCACTGGGGAGTGTCAAGTATATCTCTGATACTGGAGATTCCTGAACTCTCGCTGGGAAAGGAAAAGAAGGTGAATCCCAAATCGCATAATATGAGGGAATTTCGATTGAGATTTTATTTTGTTTCAGTTTAATTTTTGATGCGTGAGCTCAGATTTTTAGTTTGAGTTTCAATCTAGATTGAAGTTTTGTTAAGATTAATCTGAAAGGATTTGAACTTGAAATGAAAATTAGAATTTTGTGGTTTTAGATGTAACATCCTCAACCGCAAGAATTTGATTTTTGATGTATTTCATTGCGATAAGGAAAGAATCCTAAAGCAATGCAGTATCGGATGTAAAATTCTCAACCCCAAAAGTTTGATTTTGATGTATTGCATTGCGATAGGGAAAGAATCCTAAAGCAATGCAGTCTCGGATGGAAATTCCTCAACCCCAAGAATTTGATTTTTGATTTATTTCATTGCGATAGGGAAAGAATCCTAAAGCAATGCAGTCTCGGATGTAAAATCCTCAACCCCAAGAATTTTAATTTGATGTATTTCATTGCGATAGGGAAAGAATCCTAAAGCAATGCAGTCTCGGATGTAAAATCCTCAACCCTAAAAGTTTGATTTTTGATGTATTTCATTGCGATAGGGAAAGAATCATAAAGCAATGCAGTCTCGGATGTAAAATCCTCAACCCCAAAATTTTGATTTTGATGTATTTCATTGCGATAGGGAAAGAATCCTAAAGCGATGCGGTCTCGGATGTAAAATCCTCGGCCCCAAGAATTTGATTTTTATGTATTTCGTTACGATAGAGAAAGAATCCTAAAGCAATGCGATCTCGGATGTAAAATCCTCAACCCCAAAAGTTTGATTTTGATGTATTTCATTGCGAAATGGAAAGAATTCTAAAGCAATGCAGTCTCGGATGTAAAATCCTCAACCCCAAAAGTTTGAATTTGATGTATTTCATTGCGATAGGGAAAGAATCCTAAAGCAATGCAGTCTCGGATGTAAAATTCTCGACCCCAAGAATTTGATTTTGATGTATTTCATTGCGATAGGGAAAGAATCCTAAAGCAATGCAGTCTCGGATGTAAAATCCTCAACCCCAAAAGTTTGATTTTGATGTATTTCATTGCAAAATGGAAAGAATTCTAAAGCAATGCAGTCTCGGATGTAAAATCCTCAACCCCAAAAGTTTGATTTTGATGTATTTCATTGCGATAGGGAAAGAATCCTAAAGCAATGCAGTCTCGGATGTAAAATCCTCAACCCCAAAAGTTTAATTTTTGATGGTAATTGATTTTGCAAAGATTTGTAATGTTGATTTGAAAAGTATGGAATTTTGGTGTTTCGAGAATTTCATGAAAGTTGTAAAAGATTTTTGTGGAAAGAAACAGATTAGGAGGGAATACATAGATGCTACATATCCCACTCAAAAGAGTTGATCGAAAGTTGTTGGTTTGGATTGGATACAATTCCTCGCCATCAAATCCGAATCGAAAACCTCGTGGCTCCGTGTCAATGGAATCGACCGCTTCCATCCCAGACAAGGGAGAGAGTAGAATGGATTGGATTTCAGATTTGGAATGTTGAGTTTGAATTTGATTGAGATTTGATTTGAGATCTGGAAGGTTGAATTTGAAATTTGATTGATATTTGATTTAAAATTTGGAAGGTTGAATTTGAATTTGATCGAGATTTGATTTAAAATTTGTGTTCATTTTGTTTGTCCTTTAACAATTCAAATTTATTTTATCGATCATTTAATGTTCATGTGAATTTCGCGTTCATCATTTTTTTATTTAGATTTTTAAGGAAAGTTTTCTTTTATTCTTTTTGTTTCTTTTCTGTTCTTTGTTCGAAGTTCATTTAACTTTAATGGCGTTTTCCAGTCAATTTGCACAAAAGAGGTGAAGGCCAAAATGTGACATGGTCACTTTCATTCCAATCATGTCGAAGATACATCATACAACTTTATCTGGAATACATCTCATACAATCCATGTAGACTCAAAACGCTGTGTATGATCTTTGTCGATCCATCCAAAAAGGCATCTGTAAGAAATCCATGTCTGAATAGTGAGGTACATGGTCAATAACATCACCTTCCAAGCCATCCTTGGCAAGGATGCCGTATGGATGTATGTTGGAGGTGTGATATTTTCCATGCAACTCACAGCTCGTAAGGCCGGAGGCTCTCTAGCTCTGGGTCTGGCTGGAAGTGGTAAGGTGCTTTTTTGTCATCCATCCTTCTGAAAGTAACTGAGATCCGCTTCATTGGTACTCCCGGTATGCAATGTTTAGTGACATCTGCTCCGTTCCCCTTTAGTATCATGATGGAACCTACAGGTAATGGTTTCTTTACTGGCCCTCGGAACTCACACCTGGGCCTGCTATCCGGAGGTCAGATCCGAACCTGATATTACACTCGTTCAGAAAAGAAACTGTGCAGAAAGGTCTGAGAAAGTCGTGGTGATTGATGTGCGGGGGTATGCAGTCACCCTTCTTGTAAATGTTAATGATGCAACTATTGGATATGCAATCTGCTGGAAGTACCCTCCATGTTATCATTCTCTTTACCATCATTTTGATGACCAATGGCATTGGATCTAACTTGCCATGACGGAGTATTCCCGGTGGGTTTCCCTTCCTATCTTCTGCGATGTTGTAGCAGCATCCACATTGTATGGTAATTCTTCCTTTCCCTCGCATCCATATCCAGGGTTCCGAGTAAGTGTTTTCTCTTAGGTGGCCTGCTCGACCCATTCTTTTCAAATCCCGGATGCAATACACAATTTGTTGTTGTTCGTATTCCAAGAACACGTTTCTATGTAGCTCGAGGCCTTCTAGTATATTAATCCTCCTGCCTCTGATTCTCTCGAAGTATTCAAAAGTTTGTTTTTCGACATTCTGCATTCTTTCTAGCTCGTATTCTAGAATAATCTGCAAAATGGTGAGGCCTGGTGATGTACTGTGGGATATATGGCTCAATCCCTTCACGTTCTCCTGCATACCTCGGCTCCTCAGGGATGGTCTCTGTCGGGACATCCTCCTGGGTTGCTTCTACAACAAGGTCATGCATTACTGGTGGCTTTATCCGGTGGCGTGGTAGCCTTCCTTCTTCTGATCTTCTTGAGATTTCCCTGGTCTCTTCTATTATCCTCGGGGCTGGCCTCCTTTCTTTAGGTTCCTGGTGAACCGGTATCCTTGAAGTATATGCATTGGTAGTAGCGACTGCCTCGTCGCGCTGGTCCGCTGCTAGTTTAGTTAACATCTTGCAGATACGGTGATTTTTATTTCTTCGGCCGAGTTCTTTGTGAGAGTAGCTCTTCGCACTTCTCGAATCTCCGAGGGTGCGACGCGACAAACCCGCCCTCTGCCGTAGCGACTACGGACTTGATTCTCTTGTCCTCCTCGGTGTTTGTTTTCCTTTTCTTCTTCTTTGGGTTGGTGGCTTGGGCCACCCACTTTCATTCTCGTCCGATCGGGTAGTTTCTCTCGGTCAGCGGGACCCAATCACTTTCCTCATATTGCGGGCACCGTTAGTGCGAAGTCGAGTCGATCTCTATTATCGCTCCATCTTTCACCCTCTTTTCATCGAGTGCAAGGCTTACGCCATTTCTAAAGTTCAGGACCAACCGCCCGTTCGACATTTCCCTGCGAAAATACAAGGAAAAGGATCAGGGGTTGTACTAAGAAAAAGAACATTAAGAAAAAGTTTATTAGAGACAGAGTTTTCTTTTGTATATATATATTTTTTAAATTCAACAGGAATGAAGTGGGAAAAGATCGGGGAAAAGATTTTGATTGGAAGAGAGAACAAGGAAGACTTTATTATCATGATTTTATTTATTTTAGCACATTTTTATTATTCTTGGGTTCGGACCCAGTCATAAGTAATTACTTCACCCGTGCTTCTAGGGATGAAGAATTCATTCCTTCGAAACATCAGGTAGCGTAATACTTCTTCAAGTATCGTCCGTTGATCAGAAGCATGTGTCGTTCTCCTTGGCAATTCACTAGTTGGTAAGAGCCTCCTGGGTAGACTGCCTCAACCACAAACGGTCCTTCCCAAGTGGGTTCAAATTTTCCTCCTATCTTGTGTTGTGCAAGAATAGGTCTCTTGAGAACGAGAACAAAGTCACCAACTTTAAAGGTTCATGGGCGGACCAGTTTGTCATGGGCTTGAACCATCTTAGCTTGGTATAGTTCTAAATTCTGCTGAGCTGCAAGTCTTTTCCCTTCTAGGCTTTCTAATTCCTCTAGTCGTAATTTGGCATTCTCTTCTGTCGTGATTTTGTTTGCAACTGCAATTCCGAGTGAAGGAAGGCTGGACCTCTAAGGGTAACACCGCCTCGGACCCATACTCCGGAGCGTAAGGTGTAGCTTGAGTAGGAGTTCGAAGGTTGTCCGGTAGGCCCATAAGGCTTCTAATAACTTCTCGTGCCAATTTCTCTTATTATCGTCCAAAGTTTTCTTTAAAATTTGAATGAGAGTTTTATTAAAAGCCTCAGCCAGGCCGTTTGCTCTTGGATAGTAAATTGTTGAATACCGCCAGTCGATTCCGTGTCTCCTGACAAAATTAATGATTTGCGTGCTTCTGAATGCTGACCCATTATCTAAGATAATCCTGTGCGGCACTCTGAAACGGTAGACAACTTGGTTCTTGAAAAACTGTAGCACGTGCTGTGCTTTCACTTCTCTGAGTGGAATTGCCTCTGCCCACTTGGAAAAGTAATCTGTAGCCGCAAGAATGAAGCGATGTCCTTTTGAAGATGGTGGTTCTATTGGACCCACTATATATGTGCCACAACATTCAAATGGCCATGATGCAATTGTCGGATGTAGCACATTTGGAGGTTGGTGTAGAACCACTCCGTGCACTTGGCATTGGTGACAGCTCTTGGCGATTTTCATGCAGTCGGTCATCATCGAGGGCCGGTAGTACCCTAGTCTTTTAATTTTCATTTTCATCTTCGGACCCGACTGGTGAGCGCCACGAGTCCCGAATGCACCTCTTTAACAATTTCACGGGCCTCGGACCCGCTTAGGCACCTTAGCCACATTTGATCAAAAGACCTTACGTATAACGTGTTGTTTATTAATGCGTAGGACGAGTTCTTTTCTTGATCCGATGGGCTAACAACCTATCATCCGGTAGTTTTCCTGTTTGTAGGTAGTTCATTAATGGTCGTCGCCAATCTTCCGTGTTTTTCAGTCACTGCTTGCATGTCGATTCTTTTTCTTTTTTCGATTTGTGTATTGTGTACATGTCGAGCCGTGATAGGACCCGGCGTCCTTGAGCCGACACTTCCACCGATTCATCTTGCAAGCGAGCAAATTCTCTTTCGAGGCGGGCTAACGCATCTGCTAAAGCGTTTTCTTTTCTGGGAATTTTGTAGATTGTCACATTCGGAATCTGTTCCAACAACTGTAAGGCATACTAGAAGTATTGCTCGAGTCTTGGCTTTAAAATTTCGTACTGTCTGGCGATCTGTTGAATGATTAACTGCGAATCCCCGTAGATGTTGATGTCTGTTATCCCCATTTAAATAGTTAATTCTAGTCCTGTTACGAGGGCTTCGTATTCTGCTTCGTTGCTTGTACATGGCTCTGTTAAGTGGTAGGAGTATCTTAACATCCCCCGCTAAGGTGTTATAAAGATTAGTCCGATTCCTGCCTTACCGGGCACTATCACTTGCGATTCTTCATCTTTGTGTGCTGAAGATGCTCCGTCAAAATATAATTCCCAACGTCGCTCATCAGGGTCTTCTAAGCTAATTACTTGTTCATCTGGCAAGTCGTCATTGAGAGGAGATTCTACCGGCAATGGGTGTACTGCGAGGAAGTCTGCTAGGACTTGTCCCTTTACGACATGAAGAGACACGAAAGTTATATCGAATTTCAATAATATAATTGACCACCTAGCAAGTCTGCCAGAAAGCGTTGGACGGGTCATCAAGTATTGCAATGGATTAAATTTCTAGATCAGGTTGACCTTATGAGAAAGCATGTAGTGCCTGAGCTTTTGAGCGGCGAAGATAAGGGCTAAACAGTGCTTTTCAATTATGGGATACTTTATTTCCGTCGGAAGTAAACGACGGCTTAGGTAATAAAGAGCATTTTCTTTACCCTCATCATTGACCTGGGCTAATAGGGCTCCGAGTGAGCCGTCTAAAGCAGCGGCATAAAGTATCAGCGGTCTACCTGAGACTGGGGCTGCTAAGACAGGAGGTGTCATTAAATATTGTTTAATGTCCTCGAAGGCCTTATTGCATTTCTCTTCCGAAATAAATTTGGCGTCCTTTTTAACTAATGCCGAGAAAGGCTGACACCTACCTGACAAGTTTGGGATAAAGCGTCGAAGATATGCCAGCTTCCCTTGAAAAGATCGTAGTTGTTTTAAGGTTTTGGGAGGTGGCATTTCTAAGATAGCTTTAATCTTTTCTGGGTCGATTTCAATTCCATGATGTCGGACAATGAATCCTAAGAATTTCCCAGAGGTGACGCCGAAGGCGCATTTTAAGGGATTCATCCTAAGGTTAAATTGTCTTAATCATTCGAAAATAATTCTCAAATCATATAGGTGGTTTTCCTTTACTTTTCTTTTGATGACCACATCATCCACGTAGCATTCGACTTGATTGTGAATGAGATCATCAAAACTTCTTGTCATCGCTCTCTGGTATGTTGCTCCAGCGTTCTTCAGTCCGAATGGCATCACTGTGTAGCAATATACTCCGATCGACGTTCTGAATGTTGTAAGTTTTTCATCTTCTGGAGCCATTTTTATCCGGTTGTATCCCGAAGATCCATCCATGAATGAGAATATTTCATATGTTGAAGCAATGTCGATCTTTAATTACGGGATCGGTAGAGGGAATTCATCTTTTGGACATGCCTTGTTTAAATCTCTGAAATCCACACAAATTCTGATCTGACCATTCTTCTTCCTGACTGGTACCACATTGGCTAACCAAGTCGGGTATTGTTCTTCACGGACAAATTTGGCGACTATTAGCTTTTTAACTTCTGCTATGACTTGTTGTTCAATTTCTAGACGCATTCTTCTAGGACCTTGTCTGACTGGAACAGAAGTAGGATCCACTCCTAGCTTATGGACTGCGACCTCTGGAGCTAATCCTGGCATCTCATCGTAGCTCCAAGCAAAACAGTCTTCAAATTCCAATAATAACTTGATTATTTCTTCGGAGTCTTCTTTATTGAGTAAGGAGCTAATAAAGGTAGGTCTAGGCTCTTCGCTAGTACCTAAGATAACTTTCGTTAACTCATCTATTGTAGATTTGATCTCTTCTTCGAACTCTGGTGGAGCATTTCCAATTTGTAAATCTTCAAGTTCTTCTGTAGTTTCCATGCGGTTTTCATTAGACTCGCAAGTGATAACCAAGCAAAATTCGGTATCGTCAATCGATCCTACTGTCCCGAATCCGAGACCATGTTTTGAATTGGGTGGACGACCGGAGTTATTCCATAATTTTTCAAAATGTTGTGATTGACCTTTTGTCCATTGTCGAGGTAAGAAACCATGCTGAATTAAACTTTGAACACAGGGAGAGTACCACTCAAAAGGCAATTCCATTAATTCTGATGAAGTAGCATCTTCAAATTGTACATTATTTTCAGTTTTGGAAGAAGGAGCATCACGATAGAATTTGATGGGCTTTGCACCGCCGCTACGTACCTCTTTGACCACCATACCCTCGATCTTATTAGAATGGATCGGGGTCAGGGTCATAGTATGTACATAGCGGTTAATCTTCTCGTACATCGATTTATATTCGTCATTCTTTTCATCTTCGAGAGAGATCCTGAATTGCGGCTTCTTCCGACTTATTGTCGCCCCTTCTTGCTTGATCTCTTTTTCTTCTTCAGAACTGTCTTCCCAATCAACATTGATGGCTGGTTTTCTCTGTCCAACTGTCTTAACGTCTCTGCCACGACCTCGTCCCCGGCCTCGACCTCGGATGCGAGTTGTGGAGAAACCTTCACCATCTCGCCGTAAGGGAGTGGTGAGTGACTGTTGGACTAGAACTTCAGGTTCTTCGTCGTCCCGAACTTTCTTTGCTTCATTCGTTATGGTATCTCTGGAGAAGATTGTTTTCTTTGGAGGTGCATAATAAGCTGCATCTTCATGGATTCCAATCTCATGTACGGAGAACGGTTGTAAGTCACCTTTGATGCACTGTTCCCCTCCATCGTAGTATTTGATGCACTGATGTAGAGATGATGGTACCATCCGGTTCTCATGTATCCATGGTCGGCCCAGTAGAGCGTTGAATGACGTTTCTGAATCAATTATGTGAAATTTTGCAGTTGTCTTTGCTAAGTCACCGGTATTCATTAGCAGTGTTATTGATTCGAGGGCTCTTTCTCCTTTCTGGTTGAATCCTCTTAATAACATTTTGTCCGCTTTGAGCTCGCGAGCATCAATTTCCAAGTATGCTAGCGTTCGAAGATTCATTATATTGATTGATGCTCCTGGATCCACCAATACTGCGGAGAGTGTAAACTTCCCAATTGTAACTGAAATGTACAACGGTCGGTTGTGGTCTGCTGTCCCAAGTAGTAGGTCATTGTCTGTGAAGGTAACACCCGCTGTTCCTTTAACAAGCAAACCTCATCTAAGGAATCTCCGGTCATTTGAGCTAAGCAAATTTATGGATCAAGTAAGGCCTTGATCAAAGCTTCTCTCATCTCCTTTGATAAGATGAGAGTGTCGTAGATGCTCAGTTTGGCCGGTAGTTTCCTAAGATGGGCTAGCACGTTGTAATCCACTTTATTTCCATGTGTCTCGATTTCTTCCCGAATGGGTATTTCTTCTGCCAGGGTTGGTTCTTCCTGAACAATCAACTGCTTTCCTTTGTCTTTTGGACCCATTCTTGGAGGTGGAACTCTTCCACTTCTTAAGTTGACTTCTGTATCTTCTCCTGAATCTGGTATTAAGTTTGTTGGTGTCTCCTCCTGAATCGGAATGACAGGTTCTTCTGGATTAGCTTCAGAGTCTGAAGGCTCTAACTCTATTGTGACTGGAGCTCCTCGAAACTCGCAAATAGATTCATTGCTTGTTGAACTCTCGTAGCCTCCTTGGTGGATGTCTTCTTCATCATTGTGATCGTCGGGATTGTGTATGATTTGAGAATTGTTACTTGTATCGGAATCGATGTCCGGATTAGGTTGGTTGTCGCTAGTTACGTAATCGTTAGAAACAGTCAAAACGTAGCCAACGCCATAACCCTTTTCATAATAAGATCCCACAGGAGTGAGCAAATAATCATACAGAGTCAAAGGTTTGAGGGATTTCTCCCCCGAATCGGAAACAACCATCCTAGGATAAGCAGCCCCTAGTCTAGCCTTAAGAGCCTCAGTCTTTTATTCTTCATCAATTTTCTTCTTTTCTACAATCGTCTCTTGTTGAGGTGGTTCTTCTATCGTAATTGATAATGCCGACTTGATAGGTTTCGAACTCTGAATTGAGGCTCGCACCGAAGTGGTTTGGATGCGATCAAAAATATTCTTCGAAGACTTTGTCCAAGCGGTAGTCTATCCATCATCAGTCGCATAGGGATCTATCGGAACAATGAGATCCGTCGAGAAAACATTGACGGAACCTCCTTTCTGGGGTTCCTTCATGTATTCCTTCGGGATCGTTATATTCCCTTTTTGAAGATTGTCGTTGAGCCAACTTTTGAAGGTAATGCAATCTTCTATCTTGTGTTCAAGCATCCGGTGGTAAGGGCAAAAGTTGGGATCACCTTTCTTGTCAACTTCTTCTGGTTTCTTAGTCTCTCGCAGTTGGAAATCTGGAGTCTTCATCAGACTGCGGAACATTTTCGGCACTGCCTCATTCTTGAACGGATACTCCCTGCTCAGAAGCTCCCTTAATGTACGTTGCGGACGAGGCGGTTGTTCATACTGTTGAGATGACTGATAGCTGGGTCGGGGTTGCTGGTAATTCTGTTGAATTTGTTGTGTCCGTTTTGGCTGTATTTGTATTGGCTGCTTGCCTTTATCGACTGCTGCGACGATCCCGGACTTCTTTTCAAAAGTTTTCACGGGCTTCTATTTGTCTGTTTTGTCGGTGAAACTTAATTGCTTCGCCTCCTCTTGCAAGCTTCCGACCTTGCTTAATAACTTCTCGAAAGTCTTAATAGTAAATCCCTTGAGGAGAAGTGCTATCGGGCCATGAATGCTCTTCACTAAAATGCCGACTGCATGCTGTTCTTGTAGCTGTGGCTCACACTTCATACTTAGATTCCTCCATCGAAGTATGTAGTCCACCAAAGTTTCGTTCGACTTCTGCTTCTCTACCACTAAATCACTTATAGTGATGTGGTGCTGAGCTCCGGAAAATCGCTTGATGAAGAGGTTTTCTAATTCTGAAAATGCCTTCACCGAACCATTCGGTAATTCCACATACCAATCAAAGGCGATCCCTGACAGGCTGCTGACAAATTGTCGGAAGAGTAAAGCATCACTTCCGCCGGCATTGCAACAACTAGCACGAAAATGTGCAACATGCTGCCGAGGGTTTCCGGTTCCATCAAAGGTCTTGAACAGAGGTGGTACGAAGCCTTTTGGATATTGGACAGTGTTGAATTCTTCGGGGTAAGGTCTACCTATCCGAATGAATGTCCCGCTCTTTGATTGTGCCAAGGCTTCTCGCACCTGCTGTTCCACCATGCTCTTGATATCATTTTCCGGAATCATGCTTTGTGTTGCATCCTTTATTAATTGATCATCCCTGTTGATGGATGTAATCTCCATTCCTCCGTCTATAATGTGAATAACTTCTGGGGGTGTTTCTCTTTGGGGTTGAACCTGACTCTGGAGAGTGGCTAGGGCTGCAGCCATCTCTTCCATCTTTTTTACCATTTGGGCGATCGTATCATCTTTCTCCTGAAGCTGCATCCTCATTACTTCCGGCTCCTCTCTTTCTGTGGCTGCAAGAGCACCTTGTGAAGCTGACGAAGCTCGTGTTTCAACCATGTTAATTTCTGCATATTCATCATCCATGAACTCTGACGAGTCGACTTCACCTCCGAATTTCTCTTCTCTTTCTCTTGCTAATCGCTGAATATCAGTGCTTAGCTTTTCCATAGCATCTTCTAGTGGTCTTTTCTGTACATCTTTGCAGTTGTCATGCGATAACTGTCGGGTTTCCTTCTCATGAGTCCCCTTCATTGCGGTAGCGCTTTCTTCGGACTCAAGTCTCCTGACGAGACTTTCCTTCTCAGGTTGTTGTTTTAATCTTAATTGTCCGGTAGTGGGACGCCATACCATCCTTCTAGCAGCAGAAGGTCTAGGACCGGATGGTCTGTCAGCCAAATGCTAGAAGGTGGTATCCTCCCTAATTTGTAGTCCTGAAACAACGACAGGTAGACTAGCTTTCATTCTCTTATTCGGCTTTTCTGCAGCGATAACAGACTCTACTCGCGGCCCAAGACGGGACTTGGCTGGCACCCGCCCTATCCTTCTTAAAATTTCTGATACAGGGCATTTTTCTTTCTTTGCTAACTTTTCTATCAGGGTTTGCAGTCGAGCAATTGGCGTAATGCTAGCCCTTTTCTTACGGCTGTCATTGTAATATGCGGGCTGAGGCAATGCAGATGCAATCTTGCAGACATTTTCCTCGTCCTCTGCGGCGGAGAGGGGATGGAACCTACTTCCTCCCAAGAGTGGTATGTATTCAGGCAGCGGTGTATACTCGGGCAGTTCTTGGATTTCCTCCAGGAAAGCAACTTCAGTAGCTCTGGCTTCTCTAGCAATCCTTCTATTTATGTTCCTCCTCTGAGTCCGTGTCAGTGATGGAATTTTCGAGCTGGACCCGATTTCAAAAATGGAAGGTTTTACAGGAAGATCTGTACCCTCCACGGCAACAAGTTTATCACAGTTCTAAATTTCCTTCCCCTCTAGTCTGGCAGAAGCCGGGGTAGGTGCAGAGACAACTAGACCAGTGGGGGTAGCAACAACAGTCCTTCTGCGAATAACAGTACTCCTCTCAGTTGGAATTTTTTGCAGAGGAGGGAATTCATGAGTTGACTTGAGGTTAAACTCAATCAACGGCTTCTCAGTTTCCGATACTTTGCTTGTGAGTGAAAAGAGAGTGATGTCGGGGATTTTGATGTCGGTGTCCCCGAATCCTTATCTGAATCGAATGATTCTATTATCAGGCAGTTCGTCCTTGAACACAGCCAGGTCCAGTCCATTGACGAAGGATAAGATCAGTTTTGGGGCTTCCATTTTTGCAGGTCAGATTCCAAGTGTTAGTCCCCGAATCGTGCTTCTTCTTGTCGTAAAACTTATGAAACAAAAGAAAGAGTCCGAACACATTTCCGTTTATCTTAGTGTATTTGTGGTATTAAAAGAAAATTTATTTAGATAATTGTTTTTCGAAAAGATTTTTTTGTTAGGACGGAGAATTATTAAAAGAAGGAGAGTTGTAGGAAGGGTAAAAGGAATTGATTAGGAACTGGAAAAGGAAGAGAAAGTCTTGTAGAAACTTCTCGACCCGCAAGATTGCTCAATAAACTAATACCTATTGGGGGTCCACCCCACCTCAGAAATGAGGTAAAAGGATCTCGGAGCCTCTCTGTTTAGGGGTGTCTAAACAGTGGCTCCTAAATCCGAGAGAATGTTGGCTATACTCGCTCAAGGTAGAAATGAACATAGTATTCCAACGGAAAGAAGGGTAGTTTGATCCACTAGGGACATGGATACGCTACTGATTTTTTGAAAGCAGAACTATCTGATTAAAAATGGAGAGAGGAATTTTTCCCCAGCGGAGTCGCCAGAAGATGTCGGCATATTTTTAGGTTATGTGTTTTATTTTTGAAAAGGGGTCGCCTAACAGAAATTGTCGGTGATATTTAGATTTTTAAATTTAATTTAAATATATATATATATGGTTTAGAAAGTAGTATTTGATTTTGAAAATAATTTTAAGATATGAAATCAAACCGATTTCACATCCCAGATAGTTTATATAAACGAGCACCGCATCACAAACCATGTATCTATCCCGAAGAATAGACACACTGCTAGATGATGGGGCTCGATTAAATAAACTAGGAAATTTGTGACATTCTTTTGGTCTGCGAACCAATTTTATAAGAGGAAAAATTCCCCTGCTTAATGCAAAGAAATTAAGTAGGGTTTATATTACCTGGGTTCTTAAAATTCCCTATAAGGGCAAGCCCCTATAGTTAATTACATCTTAAGTGACGGGAATCACTTAAGAAAACTCTCGATAATAATCAGTAGTTCTGCTCTCAAGAATCTCAAAGTTTAAGTTTTCAAGGGATTGGATTTTGGAATTTCAATAGGGAATGGATCAAGTTTGGAACATTTTGTTTTTGGAATTCAAAGGAAAAAAATGGTAGGAGAAATTACAGATTCGAAGCGAACTTCGGTAATTTCCCGACTATCCTATTGTTTGGCTTGAATTTAGGAAAGTCCTAATGTTTGTTTAATGTCTTGATCTTGCCAATTTTAATTAATTAGGACTTATATTTTTATGACATGATCATACAAATAGCCTCGAAGATGTGAGGGTTTATGTCGTATCGGACGACTACCTCGGAAATCCTAAGACTAGTTAGGGCTTAATTTGTAATGCAAATGCCTAACAAGAGGTTGAGGATTTATGTTGCACTAAGCAAATTACCTCGAAGTCCTATGGTTTGGTTATTTAATTCTAAGAAAGTTTCGTTGAAGTAGACTCGGGTGTTGCTTGATGACGATGGCCGTGCTGCCCACCATGCTCCGAGCTCCTTGTTGTTGCAGAGGGTTAGTTTTAGAATATTGTAATCAAAAGAGAAGAGAAGAGTTTGGTTTTAGAAATCTTAAAGTCCAAGTGTTTTTTATGTTTTAATTAAAACAAATCTTAAAATTGATTATAACAACACCGGTTAAGATCCCACGGTTCCATCTTTCCGGCATCATTATTTTTATCGGATTCACTTAGTCCAGATGAATTTGCTAAACTGAACTAAATGAGTTCCACACTTTCATTTAGACCGTGGGAAATCCCGTTAGCAACACGTAGGTTACATCATCCGAGGTATTCCCGATCATCCAACAAGACGTTTTAATTTAGTTGTAGTTGTAGTTTTGTTGTTTTGTTTGTGGTTAAATTTTGAGTTGTTTATATTTTGAAATGTTGTGGCGGTGAATTTTATCTTGTAATGACTTTTAATTTAGTTTAAATTTCAGTTTTAGGGACTATCCTAAAGGTGTGGGTTTTCATGCAACAGTTGTTTATCATGCAAGAAAAGTAAGTGCATTTGCAATAAGGTAAATTACAAGAAGGTAAATTGCAATAAAATAAAAGCGTACCTGGAGGGTCTTCCCGTCATCCCAGGCTGCACTTAAACACAATTTAGAATATTTAAGCATTTAAAGCAAGTTCCTAGGTAAAGTTAAGGGAAGGGTTATGGTTTTCTACCAAGTTCCTAATCCTATAGCTAGTCATCTCCTATGACGTCTAGGTTCTTGTGTTTTGGTTTGAGGACGATTTTCTTCATCAAAGAACAATTAAGTTCAATTGTTCTTATTAACATCCTATCGTATTGAGGAAGTGCTTGAGACGAATCTTAAACATCTTTTCAATACTTCTAGGATTATTTTAAGTTCAAGAGAATTTAATTGTACAACGAATCAATCATCCAGGAGTTCAAGTTTTGTTATCTTGCTTAGTGAACTAGGATATTTGAATATCCTATGAGTGAAGTAATACTTCTCTTAACACTCCTTTTAGGAGTTATGACAATAAGAGCTTTTGAGGGCAAATCGATGTTCAAGTGATTTATGATTCGACTTAATTTTGATTAATGGGTTTAAGTTTGGAATAGTGTTCAAGTAGTTTTAGATTTAATTTTTGAATTCTTTATGTCTTAAGTGATGTTATATTTAATTCAATTTAATTTAATTTAATTTTAATTTAATTTAATTTGGTTTAGTTTTAATTTTAATTTAATTTTATTTATTTAATTTAATTTTAATTTTATTTTAACTTGATTTTTTTTATTTAATTTAATTTAATTTAATATGTTTTGATTTAATTTAATGTGATTTAATTTAATTTAATTTAATTTTTTATTTAATTTAATTTAATTTAATTTAATTTTAATTTTAATTTAAATTTTAATTTGGTTTTATTTTTAATTTTAATTTTAATTTTAATTTTAATTTAATTTTATTATTATTTTTTAATTTTAATTTAATATTTTATTTTTTTTATGCTTTAGGGATGATTTAATTTTAATTGTTAAAGTATTGATTTAATTGAAATTTTAAAAGGATTTAATTTAAATGTTTTAATTTTTAATTTAATTTAATGATTAAGTATTTTAGCACTTTAAATTTTGAATTTGGATTATCATTTTAATTAGGAATTAAATATTATTGAGGTGATTAATTTAGGGATTCTTAGATTAAAGAATAAATTTCTTCCTAATAATATACCTATTTTAATAATTCCAAATTTTTTATTATTCTTCCAAGTTTTAAACAATTATTTAATTAAGGTTTATTTTAATTATTTTCAAATTGTTAGGTAGGTTTCTACCCTTTAATTACCTAAGTTTCAAACATTCAAAATCAACTTAGTATCAAATATTTTACCCACCCTTTTAATTAAACCTAAAATTTTTAATTATAGGTTAAAATTTTAATTACTATTTTGCCCTTTAAACTTACTAATTTCAAAACTCACTAAGTTGAGCTTAAATGAATTTGAAATTTTTATGTAACTTCACTCATATGTCAATCAAGACATTAGAGGAGAAAATGTGATTTTTCTGCATTTAATTTATTTATATAATTATTTTTGGTGGAAAATAAAAATTTTCAAGGAAAATTTAATAACATGACCAAGGAAAAGTTTCTGTCCTTAAGAAAATTATGGGACATTTCTAATGACCAGAGGACCACTTGGACCAACTTTGGTGATTTTTTGAATTATATTATTTTTATTATAATTATTTTGAATTTTGGAGTATTAATTAATTTAAAAATAAAATAAATGTTCAAAAATGAATTTTATATTTTTCAAAAATCTCTTTAATATCAAGGAAACCAGAGAATCAATTTTTATAATTTTTTGATTTTTCTTTGATTTATTAAAATTATTTTAGTGGAAATGCTAGAAAATATATTTTTTAATTTTAAAATTACCTTAGGGGTTTAAAATTTAATATCTCATCATAGAGACTTAAAAAAAATATGGGGTTTGTTCCAAAGTGATTAAAATTCAAAATGTGACATTTTGGTGAATTTTATTATTTTTGTGATTTTTATTATTTTTTAATTATTAAAAATATTAAAATAATCTAAAAAATCAACTTTTTTAGAAAATTACAATTTTAATTTTCTTGAATTCCCTTGATATCAGAGAGGCTCCAAAACCAATTTGGTGAATTTTTAAAAATTATTTTGAAAGTTATGAATTTTTGAAGTTTAAGTTTTGCTAAATGGATTAATCAACCCATTTGATATAGCTAACCAAGTCCAATTGACTTCAAACTTTTATGGTGCGTTCCTCTGATCCTAAACGTCAGTGGAGAATTGATTTCAAGTCAATTTGATGTATGATTAGCTCTAATTAATTAAGGTTCCATTTTGGGTGTTTAAGCCAATTAGGGTTATTCTAAGTGTGTTAACTCAAAAGCTATTTTTCCTAGGGTCCTCTGGTCATAAGAAACCTCTCCAAATTTTCTTAGAATTTATTTCACAACATGCTAGTTATTGGAATTAAAATACTCAGAATAATGACCTAGAATTGAAAAATCAATAACTCTTCATAGCAATGGCTTCTAACTTTGGAAAATTCAGGGAATGTCCCCAAATTCAGAGGCTTCAAAAGCCCTATGGTCTCATGCCATGGTGAATTGTATACATGCATGGAGAATTGAAAATGTGAAGAAAGTAAATAAATTATTAAAAATCAAATACTCAATGAAATTAAATGATTTCTTTTCCACATTATTCTCCTCTGTTTGCTGAGCAAGAGGGTATTTTTATTTTATTTTTCTGATTTTCCTACACAAAGTTATGCATTTTTGAAGTTTAGGGAATTAAATAAATAAGAAAATACCCTAATTTCCTACTTATCCACGCGGCGCCACTCCATCCTCGGTAGCTTCGAAAGGCCATGCGTCATCTTCTGATTCGGCTCCGCCATCCAACTCAGCGCTCCAGGGCCCTGCGGTTCACATACCATCCAGCTCGATCCAGACCGTCCACTTGATACACGCTCGATCCGACAGCTCCCACTCATCGTCTACGACTGATGTGCACCCGTGACCGTCAACCTTCTAACCCTAATTTCTCACTCGATTCTCAACGGAGTTTCGTGTTCTTATGCTCTATGGATTCATCTTGAGGAGACGAACACATCCATACGGTAAATATGTATTGAAATTGACTCAAATTAAATAGAGAATCTCTGTAAGCTCGGGAAGAAGAGTGAGTCCATACCTTTGCTCAGAGAAGTGAAGCTTCGATCTGAGAGTTGTGTCACCTTCGATTGGGTCCAAGAAAGCTCCAGATGAAGTCCCTTGGGCTGGTGAATTGTCCAGGTATGATTTCGACCATAGCCGATTACAAAGCTTGGAGTCTGGAACAGATGGGTGGCCTAGAGAAGGGGCTTTTGCTGGTAAACTTCTTCTCTTGGTCTGGTGAAGGTGTAGGACCAATCAATTTGGGGATTGGCTCACTGTGGAGAAGTGTCCTGGTCTTGGGCTTAGATTTCAACTCTAAAATTGAGCTCACAGAGAGGAAATGGCATGGGGATTTCAATGGGGATCAAGTTTTCTATGTGTGGGGAGTAGTTTGGAATGATTTTGGCAGAGTTTCCTTAAGGTTGGTTCAACACCTCTTCCATGGCCGAGAGAGGTGGTGTTTAAATAGGAGAGGCTGGAGGGCCTCCCAGGGGGAGTTAGGGCTTGGGATCAGCTGCTTAGGTCAAGGGAAGAACAGCCATGGCAGCCACTGGACTTGGGGCAGCTCAGCAAGGGGGAATTTCAATGTTGGCTCACATGTGAGCTCTCGGGTGTGGTGTTTTCCGGCGATCCAGGTGGCTGGCCGGCAGGCATGGGTCACCTTCTGTGTCCAGGTGGGTCGGGGCTGAAGGTTTGAGCGATCAGTGGGCCTTGCCATGTGTAAAGGGCGTGGCTTGGAATGGAATGGGGAAGAGGCCATTTTGGCTTGGTTTGGGTCAACCCATGTGTTTGGGTTGGGTTCACCTCCCCATGACCTGGTTTTAGGCTGAGAGAATAAGTTAGGTTAGCTGGTCAAAGGTGGTGAGGTCTCTTTCTAAGAATATTTAGATTAAAATTTGGGTTAAGGGGAATCATGGTTAAGGCTAATGACTTTAGGAGATTAAGGAAAGAGTCTCCTCCTTTTGCCCAAAATGGCATGATGACATGTAAAGAGGCTCACATGGCTTCCATGTGGCTCATGCATGGCTTCATGGCTTGCCTATGGCTAAGGATGGCTTGGCTTGATTTCATGGAAGTAGAATTTAAGAATTTTGGTACTTTGGTGGAGAATTTTCATGAAGCTTTATTTGGAATGGTTTAATGATGATATTGAAACTTAGGGGTGATTTTGATTAAATGCATGATGCGGGGAAGTGTCATGTGGGCTTTGGATGAATTTTGAAATGGTTTTAGATGGGCTTTTAAAGTGATTTAAGGAAGTAGGTTTTTTTTTTATTTTAGGATGGGCTTTTGGGTGAACAATTTGAAAAGGACCATGTCAAATAATTGTTGCAATTGGTTTAGGGATGTTTCATGAATGGTTTGGAGTTAATTTGGTGTGATTTGGAATTGAATTGGTTTGAATTTGGGCCTCTTTGGTAAATGGCTCAATGTAGGTCAAATTGGGCTAATTTGGGCCAATGTTGGGCTAGGGTTGAAATTGATGTAAAATTAATGTTGGGAAATGTTTATGGGAGTGTTTCAAAGAGGTTTTGTCTTTGGTTGGGTTTTGATTTTGGGGTTTGGGCTTATTTGGGTTAGGTTTGGGTTTAGGTCAAAATTGGGCCTTTTAGCTTTGAGTTGAATTTGAGTGGGGTTTTGGTCTAAATTTTGGGTAAATCATGTAAGTGTTTTCTTTGTGGGGATGTTAAGGAAGGTTTAGAAAAGGTTTGGGGTTAATTGGAGTTGAATTGGGTTAGTTTGGGCTAAGTTTGGGTCATGGGTCCAAATTGGGCTTTAAGGTCAAAAGTGAAATTGGATTCAAATGCCAATCAAATTGGGCTTGGATTTGGTCTATATTGGTTTTGGGGATGTTGAATTGAAGTTTAGAATTGAATTGGACCAGAATTTGGGTCAATTGGGTAGGTTTGGTTTGACATTGGGTTCATTTTGGGTTAAAATGGGGTCAAATTGGGGATTTTGACAAAAGTGGGGTAAATTGACAAAATTAGCCCATAGTGTAGTTGAACAAAATGCATTTGGGAATATTTGGGATTTTTTGAAATTTTCTGGGAATTTTGTGAATTTTTGGATTTTTTGGCTAAGAGGGGTATTTTGGGTATTTGGAGGGTATTGGGGGGTATTTTTGGAATTTTGAGTATTTTGGGTAAAAAATGGTCAATTTGAGTGGTTGGAGAATGTTTGAGATTGATTTTGAGGAGTTTGGGTGATTTTGGAGAATTTTGAAAAATTTGGGTAATTTCAAGGGTTTTGTGTAGGCTAGCGGGTTTGGGGTCCCGGGTGTCAAAAATTAAAAATTTAGAAAATTGAAGATTAGGTAAATGTAAGTGGAATGAAATCATTTTGGTTGAGCCATGAAGCCATATCAAGCTCACATGAGCCATGAAGGGACTCATTTGAGGCATTCACTATGTTGTTCCTAACCCTCTTAGCCGAGGGCTTAGGGGTTAAGGACCATCCATGTGAATCACCTTCATGAGTCAGGAGGTCAAGTTGGGTATGGGTGTGGTTTTAGGAGGTTTGTGAAAGTGTAGTGTATAAGTGTAGTGTAAGTCAGACCTCACCAGACCAGGCCACCTAGGGCAGTCCTAAGGTCAAAGAGTCCTATAGGAACTCATCCTTTAAACTTCCACATTTGATCTCGACCCTCTAGGTGATTAGGGGCCTACAATCAAGTTTGTGAAGTTTGCAGGGAGTTAAGAAGTGGTTTGAATTTCTACGTGGTGGGTTTCACTCCTAGTCCTCTAAGATGGTCAAAGGAAAAGCCTAAGGCTAGATCCTAAGTACTAAAGAGAGAAGAGAAGACCTCATCAAAAATGAGGTCAACAAATGTCACGCTGGGAATCTGCTCTAGCAATTGCATCATGTACTTCTGGTATTTTTCTAATCTTAGCTTCAAAATCTTATATTGCCCTGCCACTTGCTGAATGAAAAGCTGCGAGTCACCATAAATGGCAATGTCTGTAATTTCTATTAGTATTACCAATTACAGGCAGGTGATTAATGCTTCATATTCTGCTTCGTTGTTCGTACACGACTCTATAAAATGGTAGAAAAATCTTAGCCCTCCCTGATTTGGTGTCACAAAGATTAGACTAATGCTTTTTTTTCCTGATAATACCATCTGTTTTTCTTTATCTCTTCTGGCAGGTGACGCTCCGTCGAAGTACATCTTCCAACATTTGGCATTAGGCTGTTCCACTAATAGTATATGATCTACTTAAAAGTACCTATTTTTATGCCTTATTTATGATTCAATTTATAAGGATATTATGCTTTAATGAAATGTATTTTTATGTTTTTGGATGCAAGTGATAAAAAATGAGTTCAAGAAGGAAAAATGAGCAAAAATGAGCAAAAATAGAGCTTAAAAGCAAAGTTGCCGAAATTATAGGTCTGGCGACTAGGCGCCAAAATCCGGCGCCTAAGCACCAGTTAGATACTGAAGCATATAAGATTTTTGAGAACTTTGGGCAGTTATTTTGACGGTGTTAAGCGGTTATCAGACCTTCTAGAAGACTGGAAGTTACTCCTAATACATGGGACATGTGAAACAATGCATCTGGACATGGGAAAACAGTTTTAACCGCGAAGAGGTGCGATCCATAGTGAAGAGGTGCGAAGACTTGGTCACAGACTCCTCCGCCTAGGCAATAGATCCTGACACCTATGCATCACAAATACTTTCTAGAAGACACATTGTATTTGGACAAATTTTGAAGAGGTGCCTTATGCAACCCCTGGTCATTTTCAAAGCTTTATAAATAGGAGTCAATTCTACAAAGAAAAGTGCCCTCCAAGTACCCCAGATTTCTCTCACGCTTGAAAATAATTTTAGGGAGTCACCTTCTTAAGTAATTAGTGAGTTTATTTTAGTTATTTTGAGTGTTACTACTCAATTCCTTGAGAAGTGTGAGTTTGTAAGTGTTGGTGCTGTTGAAGTCTTTCATTTTGCGTTGGTGTCTGTAGGAGTAAGCGGATCACTTAAAGGAACATTCCAGATAAGTATTTGTAACTTGGTTCAAAGTTTTATAAATATATTCTGTTGTGTGAATTCAATGTGTTCTGAGTAGTTAATTTTCTTTCTCCTTTGAACCATGAAAAGATAATAAAGATAATTTAATTTCGTTGGAGAATTTAAACTTAAATTTTATAAAAATTATGATGATATTAATACTTGATCTTAATTTACTTTTTAAACTAGCCATTTGAATTGTTAAAACATGTTGAAGAGCTCTGAGACCTATCCGGAGATGAGTTCTTAACTAGTAGATATCACATGAATCTTTGGGTAATCAAAGGCCTTGATCGGGTTATTCATGGTGAAGTGCAAATAAATAGGGAGATATTGTTTATTGGGCGTATAATTGATTAGTTTTTAGAGTGACAGACTAAATTCTAATAATTTAGTTTATAGAAAGGGAACAGGTCACTAGTAGGGCTGACCATAGCCACACTTGGATATCTAGAAGAGTGAGCCTAGATTAACCCATTCTACTAATAATACATCCTGAACCGATCTGTAGATTAGCCAATGTTTTTTATACTATCGAGCAAAGGTAAATAATAGGAATGTTACTATTTTGGCACAATATCATAATCTAAGTTCTCCACGAATGATAATTAATCTAAAAAATCTTGGATTAGTTGAAAAGGAGAAATTTGTTTTACTTATACTTGCATTAATCTTTACTTTATTGACACTTCCTTACATTAAGTAGAAAATTCATTAAATTTAAAATTTGATCTTTGAAAAGAAATAAAAATATAAATATTTTTAATTTGAAAATCTATTAAATTCCTTTAACTAATCTTAATTAAATCTTTCCTGTGGGATCGATAACCAGGACTCCAATAGAGCCCTGTATTACTTGAAACGATAAGTATACTTGCATTTAAAATCGAGACTTTACAAAATTATTTAAATTTAAATTCATAAGTTCTTGCATATACAGAGAGTGTAAAGTCGTGCGGTCGAGCATCAGTCAATTCAAGTTTTTCTCGCCGTTGACAGGGAAGAAAAGAAATTAAGAAAGGAAGGAATAAAGTGAAAAGATAATTTCTAGATTTTTTAAATTAAAATATATATACACTTTTATTTCTTTAAATATATATATATATATATATATATATATATATACAAAAATAAAATATAAAATATATATATATATAAACAAATATACCAAAAAGATTTTATTTTATTTTTATGCGTAGTTCTGGATCTGAAGGATTATTACCTTTTGATTCTGAATTAGAAAAAACTATTAGAAGAATTAGAAAAGGGAAACAAATTCAAAAATATCAGGAAATAGCTAACTTACATAACAATAATCAAAATCCAATAGAAATTCATGAACAAAATGTTTATAAACCATTAAAGGATTATGCAAACCCTATAGCTGATGAACTTCATATTAGTATTCAAATGCCTATTGTAGATGCTAATTCTTTTCAGCTTAAACCTTATATTATTCAAATGGTTCAAAATAATCAATTTGGAGGAACACCAAATGAGGATCCAAACTTACACCTTGCTAGTTTCTTAGAACTTTGTTCTACCTTTAAATATAATAATGTTTATGATGATGCTATTAGGCTTAGACTCTTTCATTTTTCCTTAAAAGATAAAGCAAAGATGTGACTCAATTCATTAGCAACTAGTTCTATTAAAACATGGGCAGATATGACACAAAAATTCCTTGCTAAATATTTTCCTCCTTCTAAAACTCCTAAATTAAGAAATGATATTACTTCAGTTATGCAATTTAATGGAGAATAATTTATGAAGCATGGGAAAGATTTAAAGAACAATTAAGAAAATGTCCTCATCATGCTTTACCAGATTGGTTAATTATTCAAACATTTTATAACGGACTTATTGGATCACTTAGATCTATTATAGATGCTACTGCTGGCAGTTCTTTAACGGCTAAGACATTTGATGAAGCTTATACTTTAATTGAAGAAATGGCTAATAATAATTTTCAAAATCCTTCTGAAAGGGTTAATCCTAAAAGAGTGGAAAGTATTCAAGATAAAGAAGCTTTTTTTATTTTAGCTTCACAAGTGGCTGCGATATCTAAAAAATTTGATAATTTTGTTATTAATATGTCACATGTAAGTAATGATAATTCTGCAAATACTGATAATTCTCAAACAATACAAACATTGCAAGCTATTGCTAGTATAACTAATAACCCTTATTCAAATTATTATAATATAGGTTGAAAAAATCACCCTATTTTTAATTGGAATAATGGACATCAACAATGAAGTAATAATCAAGTTAATCAAACCTGAAATTGGAATAATCAAGGAAATTCAAACTTTAGACCAACTTATCCTACAGGTTTTAACAATTAGCAAAAAAAATTATCTGTAGAAGAATTGATCTTGCAACTAGGTAATAAGCTACAAAGTCAAAACACTGCTATTCAAAATATTGAGAATCAGATGGGTCAAATTGCTAATTTTATTAATTACAAACCTAAAAAAACACTGCTTAGCAACGTCGAATTTAATCCAAAAGAAACTGGAAAAGACCATGAACAAGCAAAAGCTGTACAACATAGAAGTGGAAAGGAATTAAAAGAGAAGATTCAGAGTGAAATTGAAAAAGAAAGAGAGGTTGAAGAAATTGAAAAACCTTAAGAAACTCTTTCTCCAAGTAAAGATCAAACTAAAATTTCTATTAAAGTGGAAGTTGAAAGACCACCACCACCTTTTCCTTAAAGACTAAAACAGCAAAAGCTTGACCATCAATTTTCTAAGTTCTTTGAAATTTTTAAGAAACTTACCATCAATATTCCTTTTGCTGAAGCTTTGGAATAAATGTCGAGCTATGAAAAATTTATGAAGGATATTTTAAGCAAGAAACGAAAATTTGAAGCTTATGAAACTGTTGCATTATGTGAAGAATGTAGTGCAATAATTCAAAAGAAATTACCTCAGAAACTTAAAGATCCTGGAAGTTTCACTATACCATGTGCTATTGGAGAAAAATTCTGTGGAAAATACTTATGTGATTTAGGAGCAACTATTAATCTAATGTCCTATTGTATCTTTTGAAGGTTATATTTAGGAGAGATTTCTCCCACCACTGTAACCCTTCAGTTAGCTGAACGATTAATTACTTATCCTAAAGGAGTTAAAGAGGATGTTCTTGTTAAGGTGGATAAATTTATCTTCCCTATGGATTTCATTGTACTGGATATGGAAGAAGATAATGAAATACCTATTATTTTAGGGAGACATTTTCTAGCTACCAGATGTGCTATGATTGATGTGTAAAATGGAGAATTAACAATGAGAGTTAATGATCAAGAGATAACGTTTAATGTTTTGAAATCAACGAGGTATCCTGACAAAGAAAAATGCTATCAGATGGATATTTTTTATTATATAACTGAAAAGCATTATCACGAAAAATGTAAGGTCATTTCTGATGAAAGAAATGATGAATCCATAATATATAATGAGTAGTTAACTAAGAAATTGAAGAAGTGAATGAAGAAAATTTATTTGAAGAAACTTATTATATTCATGATAATTGGGAAATTTTAGACACAACTAGAAAATGATATACTTTTAACCTCAGTTGAAAAAGCTCCTGAACTGGAATTAAAAATGTTACCTACACATTTAAAGTATGCATTTCTTGGAAATTCATTAATGTTACCTGTGATTATATCTTCAGAGTTAAGTAAAGATCAAGAAGAAAAATTAATAGGAGTTCTGAAGAACTATAAGAAAGCTTTTGATTGGACTATTGCAGATATAAAAGGAATAAGCCCTTCAATCTATATGCATAGCATTTTAATGGAAGAAAATTGTAAACCCACTATTGAACCTCAAAGAAGATTGAACCCAATTATGGAAGAGGTTATTAAAAAAGAGATTATAAAATGATTAGATGATAGAATTATTTATCCTATTTTGGATAGTCAATGGGTAAGTCCTATTCATTGTGTTCCAAAGAAAGGAGGAGTAACTGTCATAGTTAATTATTAAAATGAATTAATACCTACAAGACAAGATACTAGATGACTAATTTGTATTGATTATCGAAAATTAAACAATGCCACTAGAAAGGATCATTTTCCTTTACCTTTCTTGGATCGGATGCCGGATAAATTAGCTGGACACTCATATTTCTATTTTTTGGATGGATATTCTGGTTATCATCAATTAGTCATTGCTCCTGAGGACCAAGAGAAAACAACATTTACTAGTCCTTATGGAACATTTGCTTTTAGAAGAATGCCTTTCGGTTTATGTAATGCACCTGCAAATTTTCAAAGATGTATGATGTTAATATTCTGTGATTTAATTGATAAAGGAAATGAAGTATTTATGGACAATTTTTCAGTATTTAGATCTTCTTTTGAATCCTATCTGGAAAATATAACACAAGTTTTGAAAGGTGTGAAGAAACAAATTTGGTTCTAATATGGAAAAAATGTCAATTTATGGTCACAAATGGAATTGTACTTTGACATAAAATTTCACAAATAGGTATGGAAGTTTATCAAGCAAAAGTGAAAATCATTGCTGAACTTCAACCACCTACTACCGTTACTGATGTGAGAAGTTTTTTTGGTCATGCTGAATTTTATAGAAGATATATAAATGATTTTTCTAAGATTGCTAAACCTCTTTGTCATTTATTAGAAAAAAAAGCTAAGTTTGAATTTAATGAAGATTTTCTGAATGTGTTCAATATTCTAAAAGAAAAATTAATCACTGCACCTCTCATTGTTGCACCTGATTGGAGTAAACCTTTTGAATTAATGTGTGATGCAAGTGATTATGCAATTGGAGCTGTATTGAGACAAAAGTATGAGAAAGTTTTTAAAGTTATATATTATGCTAGAAAAACTCTAAATGAAACTCAAATAAATTACACTACTACTGAGAAAAAGCTTTTAGTAATTGTATATGCCTTTGATAAATTTAGAACTTATCTTCTTGGGACCAAATGTATCGACATACTGATCATTCTGCTATTAAGTATTTAATGTCTAAAAAGGATGCTAAACCTAGATTGATCAGATGGGTTTTACTTTTATAAAAATTTGATTTTCAAATAGTGGACAGAAAAGGAGCTGACAACCAAATTATTGATCATTTATCAAGAATAAAAAATAATAGTTAGAAGATTTATGAAGCAAACATTAATGAGAAATTCCCTGATGAACATTTATATGTTATTCAAGATTACAAATGCCTTGGTATGCAGATATAGTTAACTATTTGGTTTGTAATATTTTACCATATGGATTGAATAACAAATACATTAAGAAATACAAGAAAGATTCTTAATCATATATTTGGGAAGATCCTTATATATTTAAAATAGGAAGAGATTCTGAGATTCGAAGATGTGTACCTTATGAAGAAACTTTTACAATTATTAAAAAATGGCACGATTCTGAATTTAGAGGACACTTTGGAATGGATAAAACTTCATTTAAAATTTTAAATTCTGGAATTTATTAGCCTACATTATTCAAAGATGTTGGACATTATGTGAAAACTTGTGATCAATGTCAAAGAATGGGGGATATATCCATAAAAGATGAAATGCCTCTAAACTACATATTAGAAATTGAAATTTTTGATGTATGGGGTTTAGATTTTATTGAACCTTTTGTACCATCATCTGAAAAGATTTATATTTTATTAGAAGTTGATTATGTTTCAAAGTGGATTGAAGCTGTAGCCTTACCTAACTGTGATTCCAAAAGTGTTTCGAAATTTATTGAGAAGATGATTTTTACAAGATTTGGAATGCTAAGGGTAATTATCACAGATGGGGGAAGTCATTTCAGAAATATAAGAATTCAATCAATACTGGAAAAATTCAGAATTTAACATATAATTGCAACTGCTTATCACCCACAAACAAGTGGAATGGCTGAAGTACCAAACAGAGAAATTAAAAGAAAATTAAAGAAGATTGTCAATCCTAAAAGAGCTGACTGGGTTGATAGACTTGATTCTACATTATGAGCTTATAGAACAACTTATAAGACACCTATCGGAATGTCACCTTATTTGTTAATTTATGGTAAACATTGTCACTTACCTGTTGAACTGGAACATAAAGCTTACTGAGCGATAAAGGAGTTCAATTATGATTTGAATACTGCAGGAGAGAAACAATTGTTACAACTGAATGAAATAGAAGAAATAAGAAATGAGTCCTATGAAAATTTAAAGATTTATAAGGAAAGAATGAAAAAATTGCATGACAAAAAGATTTCAAGGAAAATATTTGAGCCTGGATGAGAAGTATTATTATTTAATGCTTGCTTAAAATTTTTTCCTGGAAAATTAAGATCTAAATGGATGGGACCATTTATAATTGAGAAAGTATACCTTATGGAGCTGTGGATATTAAAGATGCTAAAATTGAAAAAATATTTAAAGTCAATGGATCATGACTGAAGCCTTATATGGGAGAAATGAAACCAAATTATAAGGAGGCTTACGAACTAAGTCTACCCTATTAATTTAACTGATTAGGTCGGGCTGACGACGTTAAACCAAGCACTTTGTGGGAGGCAACCCATATATTATTATTGTGATTGTTTGTGATTTGAATTTATTTTAATCGATGTTTGTATGTTGATCATACCCTTTTAATAGACCTATTTTTTAAGACCGAAACTTTGTAAAATTGACGATAGGCGAAACGGAGTTGAACATGGTTCTGACGCCTAGGCGTGCAAATTCGGCCCCTAAGCGCCAGTATAACCAATGTGTGTCGGTAGTCCGACGCCTAAGCAGCCCAGTTATTGTTCACGTAAAAACCAAAGATCTTCAGTTTTTCACAAGAAATCTCCCTATAAATTGCCCTATCTTCATCCCCAATCCCTTAGCAACCCTATTTTCGACCAAAACAATTCATTTTGGAGGATAAGAGAGAAGTTTAGAGGTAATGGAGAGAGGAAATCATGGCAATGAGGTAAGAGATACGACTTCCAAAGATCCTCAACCTAATTTTAATTGTTTTATTGTAGTTAGTATGGAGAGGTTATTTAGTCATTTAGAAAAGATTGAGGCAGAACTTCTAAGCGTTGGGAACCGTCTGCATGAGATGTATCATAATATTAAGCATTTATAATGGCAGAAGAAACCTCAATTCAATCATATGTCGGCCTATCAAGATGCTCAAGAAGCAATGTATGCAAAGAACAAGTGGATTGATGAGAAGACGGCTTTGGAATTTCCACGGGCATTGGTTTTCTATCCATGCGGGCCTAACGAACTTCATTACGAGAGGGATGGAAATTAAAGTTCGGTGTTGAATAGATCTTTTATGTGTTCTAAGTGTGATTGAGTTAAGTTTTAGTGAGTCGAAGATTTGGTTTGTGTATTTGCTTAATTGTTCAATGTGTGTTGTTGGATTGAGAATTTGCTTTGAATTGGTATTATTTGTGTTGTTTACATAATGATGAACCTTGTTACAGTCTTTTTCTAAAATTTATGGAGCTTGGAATGAAAAATATGAAATGGAATTGAAGAGTTTGGTTATATGTTGAGTTTGAAATGTGGATCTAATTTATCATTTTAATTGATTGTGAAAATGTTTAAAGGTTAGAAATTCGAGTAATACTCTCATGTGAGTAATCAGAATTTGAATTTGTTAAGTTTTGGTGGAAATTATAATATTTAAAATGAATTTTTGGAAAAGCGAGTCTGGGGCCTAGGCGCCAAAACTCGACGCCTAAGAGCCGATTCGACCTGAACCCAAAACTTCATCTTTTTAAACCCACTGACACCATTTTTAACGCCTAAACTCCCTTCTTCTTCCCTTGTTCATGAAAATTAACTTTAGGGATCCATTTTGAGGTCAAATTTTCAAGTTTTTAAGCTTGGAATCACTCGATTTCTTCATCTCGAGGTCAGATCTACCTTCTTAACCATTTATTTTCAAATTTCACCATTGATTTTGCTTTCTTTGAAGAGAACCAAAATTTTTATAAAAATTTGATTTTTAGAGTTTAATCCATTGATTTTTAAGCTCTTTCAAGTTTAAAAAGCTTAAATTAGTTCATTTTCTTTGATCCTATAAATTTATTTTGCATTTTTATTTCACGTTTAGATGACACCTGAATCTAAGCGAGGAAAAGAACGAGAAAATTTTGATCGTAGCAAGTTTTCCACTGCCGCGACACATTTTTGTTACAACGATTTTGCTATGACAAGGAAGTTTATCTTGGAGAGGAATTTTTACAATCTTGGTGGAAGGATTGAAGATACGATCGTTGCACTGAACTGGCAATGATTCTGTTATTTCATTGTTGTTGCTATTATCCCTTTCGTCAGAGAGCTTTTTGCAATTTTCTTAGATGTCGAAGAGTCCGAGATCTTCGTGAGAGGAGTTGGAGTAGGATTTACTCCAAAGAGAATCAACATGTTCGACGGCCTGCCACCGAATATCGAGTTCTATTATTCTTGATTATCTCCATCTGAGGGAGATTTAGAGATGATTATTGCGTACTTGACAGATGGTACTGGAGCTTGGAAGATCCAGAATGAAAAATGGGTAAATTTTTCATCTTCTAAGCTAAATGGTGTTTCTAAGGCCTGATATTACTTTATTTCTGCTCGTCTCCTTCCATCCAACCATTTGAGTGAGGTTACCAAGGACAGAGCTATCCTCAACTACTGCATACAGGAGAGGAAGCTGGTTGATGTTGGGAGTATCATTTACGATTCTATAGAGGCCACTGCTCATTCTAGCACTTCTGTGGACTGGGATTTCCATCTTTGATTTATTCTCTGTGCAAGAATGCTGGAGTTGTTGCTGAGCTTTCAGAGGAGAAGCTCAAGTCTATAAAGTTCATTGGAGGAGAAAGTGTGAGTATTTATGATCGACTCCGAGGTAAGAATTCTACCGCACCATCTAGTTCTTTACCTACTTCTGGTAGACCTTCTACTTCTGGACCTTCTGCTTCTGCTACTGAGCCACAATCTATTTTTTGGGAGAATATGCATGAGAAATTTATTGAGCAGCAGAATATGTTACTTTTGACCCAATGTAGAGTTGATACTATAGATTTGAAATTGAGTCATCTTTCTGAGTACACCCAAAGGAAGATTGATTATGATGCTGAGTATTTGAGTCTCTTGTTAGATTCCTGAAGGGTAACCATTCTGTTCAGGTCCCGACCTGTCCTAGATTCTCACCATTTGATATCCAGAACAAGAATGTAGACTTTTCCTTTGATGACGACGAGGATGACGAGACTGCTAGTGATGATTAGATTTTTAGGATTGTGTGTCTGTGTTGTTTATGTTTTGTGTTAGTTTTGCATGTGTGTGATGATTTGTTTGATTTTAAGTTTGATGCACTATTCTGAGACACTTATTGATGTACTAATAATTGTTGGATTTCTAAAATTTAATTTTGTAATGAGATGCTTTATTTCTGTGTTAGTGTAGTGATCATAACACTTGTTTAGTTTAGTTATTTTTATTAAAAGTTTTTGTAGAAATTGATCCTGCTTACTAAAATTTTTATATATATGCTTAGACCTTTCTTTTATATTCATAAAAAGCATGTGTAGAAATAAAATTTTTCATTCTTGATTATTTTTCATATACTTAGAAAAATTCTTATTCTTTCTCTCATGCTTTAGAAATTTTCATGATTATTGTTTATACCAAAACTGAAGTTTGGGGGAAGAAAAAATTCTTTGAAATTTCAATATTATTTGTCCTTAATGTAATAATATTTTCTTTAAAAAAATATTAATATAACATAAGGAATGAAAAATTTATTTAAGATTACTTAAATTTTTGAATTTATAAATAATTTAGTAGACTTAACTAAAATTCCAATAATTTTGATTGATTTTAAGAATAGAATTATTTAACTTAAAGAATAATAAGATTAAAATTTTTTCTATTTATAGTAAAGAGAATTGTATTTTTGAAATACTAAGGAATCAAGATTATTACTTGAAAAAGAAAAGATTGAAATAATTTTTGAAAAATACTTATTAAGAATGTCATTTTTATTAAGTGAAAATGTAAAGGTTTTTAAATATAAGTTAAGGATAGTGAAGTTCAAAATCATTAACAGGCTATCCAGATATAGTAATCCTCAAAAAAAAAAACGGAGGATTGAAAAATATCCTTAAAAAGAAAAAAAAAGAAAAAAAAATAAGAAAAAAAAGAAGAAAAGAGCAAAAAAAAGAAATGTGAGGAGAAACTTGAGGAGATGCCTAATAAAAAATTGGCTTCACTTGAATTATCTTATAGGAAGAAAAATAATTACATTTTTAACTTAATTTTTATGTACAAATATTTTTACTAGAAAAACTTTTCATGAAAGACTTTTTCTTATAAATATTCTATGTGACATTAATATGATAAATTACAATTATTCTTGAAATAAATGAAAAATTGAAAGTCTTATAATTTGGTTGTTAAATATTCTTTAAATTCATAAAATTAAACTTAATTAGTGAAATTTGGTTAAAGATTTGCTAAAGTATTTATAAAACCAAAAATTACAAAGAATCTTAAATATTTAAACTTCATTCCAAATGTTATAAATTTTATGTAAATAAAAGGGTTACTTGAGGACAAATAACTGTTAAGTTTGGGGGAATTTGATCTACTTAAAAAGTACGTACTTTTATGCCTTATTTATGATTCAATTTATAAGGATATTATGGTTTAATGAAAGGTATTTTATGTTTTTGGATGTAGGTGATAAAAAAAGAGTTCAAGAAGGAAAAATGAGCAAAAATGAGAAAAATAGAGCTTAAAAGTAAAGTTGTCGAAATCATAGGTCTGGCGCATAGGCAACAGAATCCGGCGCCTAAGCGCCTGTTCGATACTAAAGCAGATAAGATTTTTTACAACTTTGGGCGGTTATTTTGATGGTGTTATGCAATTATTAGACCTTCTAAAAGACTGGAAGTTACTCCAAACCCATTAACCCAATAGGTCAACTTTTGACCAAAAAGTTAACTTTGGTCAAAATGGTGAAACCTTGACCCAATGACCAACCCATCAACCCAATAGGTGAACTTTTGACCAAAAAGTCTATTTTGGTTAAAATAGTCAATTTTTGACCTAATGACCACCTCATTGACCCAATAAGTAAATCTCTGGCTAAAAAGTCAACTTTAGTTAAAATGTTCAATCCCTGGCCTATTGACTTGAATTAGTTAAAAAGGAGAAAGTTGTTTTACTTATACTTGCATTAACCTTTACTTTTTTACTGCTTGCTTACATTTAGTAGAAAATTCATTAAATTTAAAATTTGATCTTTAAAAATAAATAAAAATATAAATATTTTTAATTTAAAAATCTATTAAATTCCTTTAACTAATCTTAATAAAATCTTCCTCGTGAGATCGATAACCAAGACTCCAATAGAGCTCAGCATTACTTGAAATGATATGTATACTTGTGTTTGAAATCGAGACTTTACGAAATTATTTAAATATAAATTCATAAGTTCTTGCATATACAGAGAGTGTAAAGTCCTGCGCCCAAGCATCGGTCAATTCAGTATCTACTCGTCTGGTAGTTGATTGTTGAGAGGGGACCCAGCTGGTAGTGGGTGGGCTGCAAAAAATTCTGCGACAATTTGCCCTTTAATAGTGCAAAGGTGCACAAAAGTTATGTCGAATTCCAATAAAATCATTGAACATCATGCTAAGCATACAGAAAGTGTTGGTCAAGTCATCAAATATTGCGAGAGATTAACTTTTAAAATCAGGTTAACCTCATGAGATAACATGTAATGTCTAGGTTTTTTTAGCTGTGAAAACCAAAGGTTGACAGTGTTTCTCAGTAGGGGGATACTTTACCTCCGTTGCTATTAGAAGTCGACTCAAGTAATAGAGTGTGTTCCCCTTATCCACATCATTGACTTGAGCGAGTAAGGCCCCAAGGGACTCGTCTAAAGCTGCAGTATAAAGTATCAAAGGTCTACCCGGGATAGGGGCTGCCAAAAAAAGAGGTGTTGTGGAGTATTATTTAATATCTTTGAAAGCCCGTTGGCATGGTTCTCCCAAGCAAAGTTGGCATTCTTTTGAAGTAAGTTTGAAAAAGGGTAGACACCTTCTTGACAGATTAGATATAAAGCGCCTTAGATATGCCAATTTACCTTGAAATGAATGTAGTTGTTTCAATGCTTTAGGATGATGCATTTCTAAGATAGCTTTAATATTATCTGGGTCAATTTTGATTCCCTAATTACTGACAATGAATTCTAGAAATTTCCTGAATTTAACGCCGAAGGAGCACTTTAAAGGATTCATCTTGAGATTGTATTGATGTAATCATTCAAATACGATCCTCAAATCATAGAGGTAGTTATCTTTCTCTTTGATCTTGATGAGCAAGTCGTCCACGTAGAATTTCACATGGTTGTAAATGAGGTCATCAAAGATCTTTGTCATTGCTCTTTGGTAAGTTGCTCCAGCATTCATTAGTCCAAACAATACTACTGTGTAGTAGTAGATCCCAATCGTTGTTCTGAATGATATAAGTGTTGCATTCACTGAAGCCAACTTGATTTGATTTTATCCAGAAGATCCATCCATGAAAGAGAATCTAGTGCACCGGCGCAATATCCACCATTAGTTACAGCATTGGTAATGAGCATTCATCCTTCAGACATGCTTTCTCTATGTCTCGAAGGTCGATACATACTCAAATCTGTAAATTCTTCTTCTTTACTGGTACAAAGTTGGCTAACCATGTCTTGTATTGCTCATCTTGTAAAAAGTTAGCGTCTATTAATTTCTTTATCTTGGTTATGACTTGCTGCTCTATATCTAGACACATTCTTCTGGCAGCTTGCTTTACTGGCGTTGTACTTTGATCTACCCCAAGTCGGTGGACTACAACTTCCAGAGATAATCTTGGCATTTCATCTTAACTCCAGGTAAAGCAATCTTTGAATTCTAACAATAACTTGATCAAATTTGCATACTCCCTTTCAATGTGTAATGAACTTATAAAAGTCAGCCAGGGTTGATCCTCAGTCTTGAGATTGATTTCTTTTAATTCATCGAGCATTGATTTGATTTCATATTCCAACTCAGGTGCAGCATCATGTATTGTTTGATCTTCAAATTTTTCTCGAATATCAAGGAAATCTTCTTCCGACTGGCTAGTAACAACAATGTGAAATCTTGAGTCATCTACCAGTCCAATCATTCTAAATCTAAGACCTTCTCTCAATTTAATTTTCATTCCTTTTGTATCCCATAATTGTTTGAATGATTGTAATTTATCTTTTGGCATTTACTTCGGCACATACTCCTATTGAATTAATTTTTGTACACATGGAAAAAAGTAACCAAAATGTAATTCCATTAATTCATTAGAATCACTTTCTTCAAGAATTACAAAAGGTTTAGAAGTAGAAGAACAAGCTTGGTAAAACTTAATCGGTTTAAAGACACTGTTATAAACTTCCTTCACCTCCATACTGTTGATCTTTTAAAGATGGATCAGAGTTAGGGTCATGGCTTGAACATAATGGTTATTTCGATCATACATTTACTCGTACTCATTCTTATCTGTCCTCCGACAAGATCTCGAATTGAGGCTTTTTCTGACTTATCACCATGGTTTCTTTCCTGAATTAATCCTCTTTAGATCATCCTTCTATGTTGATGCTGATCGCTGGCTTTGCCCGTTCAACAATCTAGTGAGTTCTCCCTCACCCGCATCCCCGGCCTTGACCTCGGATGTGTGGGCTAAAACAACCTCCATCGACTTGTTCTGAAGGAGTGGTGGGAGACATTTGAAGTGAAGTTAATAGATTCATTCTAGTGTTTCTTTTGAATATTCACCTTTGCTTGTCACAAATTCTCCTGAATATAATATTTTCTTTAGGGGAGGGTAGTAGGCGGCATCTTCGTGAATGCCCACTTCATGTATTGAGAGTGGTTGCAAGTCTTCTTTGTGCAATGTTCTTGTCTATCTTTGTTGTACTTGATGCATTGAAGAAACGAAGATGGGACTATATTGTACCCATGAAGCCACGGTTGACCAAAAAGAGTGTTGAATGAAGTATCTATTTCGATGATTGAAATTTTGCGGTTGTTACTAGATTTCAACTTTCATTTGTAGTGTTACAGATCCGAGGGCTCTTTCTCCTTTGTGTCCAATTCCTCTTAACTTCATCTTATTCGTAGTGAGCTCTCGTATGTCGATGTCTGAGTAAGCTAATGTCTATAGATTCATGATGTTAAGCGACACTTCAGGATCTACTAATGCTCTGGAAAGCACAAACCTGCCGATGATGAAAGTGGACGGTTATGGTCGGCCATACCAACTAGCAAGTCTTCATCATTGAAGGTTACGCCAGGCTGTCCTTTCAAAGTATAAACTCCATATGAGGACGTGCTAGCCAACTATTGTTGGCATATTTTTTAGGTTTTAAGTTTAATATATATATATATATATATATATATATATATATATATATATATATATATAATTTTGAAAGTAGCATTTGATTTTGAAAATAATTCTATGTTTGAAAATTTTAAGATATGAAATTAAACCGATCTCACATCTCAAATAGTTTATATAAACGAGCACCATACCACAAACCGTGTATCTATCCCGAAGAATAGACACACCGCTTGATGATGGGGCTCGATTAAATAAACTAGAACATTTGAGACATCTGTTTGGTATGTGAGCCAATTTTATAAGCCGACAAGTTCCCCTTCTTAATATAAAGGAAATAAACAGTGTTTATATTACCAGGGTTCTTAAAGTTCCTTATAAGGGCAAGCCCCTATAGTTAATTACATCTTAAATGACGGGAATCACTTAAGAAAACTCTCGATCATGATAAGTGGTTTTGCTCTCAAGAATTACAAAGTTTAAGGCTTTTAAAGGATAGAATTTTAGAATTTCAAGAGGGTTTAGCTCAAATTTGAAACAGTTTATTTCAGGAGTCCAAAGGAAGAGAAGTAGGAGAAGTTGAGGATCCAAGAGGAATCTTAGAAACTTCCCAAACTATCATATTGTTTGGCTTCAATTCGAGAATTTACTTAATGTTGTAATTCTGCCAATTTTAGTTAATTAGGACTTATATTTGTATGATATAATCACACAAGTAGCCTCGAAGATGTGAGGGTTTATGTCGTACCAAACAACTACCTCGGAATCCTAAGATCGGTTAGGACTTAATTTGCATAAAATGATTATGCAAGTGCCTAACGAAAAGGCTGAGGATTTATGTTGCACTAGGTAAACTACCTCGAAACCCTATGGCTTGGTTATTTAAAACTAGGAAAGGTTTTGCTGATGTAGATTCCAGTTTTGCTGACGACGATGGCCGTGCTGCCCACTTTGCTCCAAGCTCCATGTTATTGTAGAGGTTTGGTTTTAGAAGGTGATAATCAGGAGATGAGAGAAGTGTTTTGGTTTAGAGAAATCTAAAAGTCTAAATTTTTTTAATGTTTTAATTAAAACAAATCTTAAATTTGGTTAAACAGAACCGATTAAGATCCCACGGTTCCGTCATCCCGACACAATTATTTTCATCGGATTCACTTAGTCCAAATGAATTTGCTAAACTCAACTGAATGCGTTCCACACTTTCATTTAGACCGTGGGAAATCCCATTAGCAACACGTGGGTTACATCATCCGAGGTATTCCCGATCATCCAACGAGATGTTTTAATTTAGTTGTAGTTGTAGTTTTGTGTTATGTTTGTAATTAACTTTTGAGTTGTTTTATATTTTGAATGTTGTAGTGATGAATTTTATCTTGTTGTGACTTTTAATTTAGTTTTGGGATTTCAGTTATCTGGCTATCCTAAAGGTTTTAGTTTTCATGTAGGGTGACATTCTTTTTTAACATGCAAGAAAAGTAAAGTACAGTGCAGGTAGGTAAATTGCAATAAAATAAAAGCGTACCTGGAGGGTCTTCCCATCATTCCAAGCTACACTTAAAACACATGTTTAGAGCATTTATGTATTTGCAAATAACACCTAGGTAAAGCTAAGGGAAGGTTTTGGTTGTCTACCAAAGTCCTAATCCTATTGCTAGACAATATCTATGACGTCTAAGTTCTCGTGCTTTGTTAAGGCTGATTTTCTTCATCAAAGAACAATTAAATTTAATTGTTCTTCTAAAACATCCCACCATATTGAGGAAGTGTTTAGGACGAGTCCTAAACATCTTTTTTAATATTTTTGGGATTATTTTGAGTCCAAATGAGTTTTATTGTATTGGTGAATTGATCATCCAAAAATTTAGTTTATTTTATTTCTTGCTCAGTGAATTAGGATGTTTGATTATCCTATGAGTAAAGTGACATTTCACTTAATGCTTTACTTAAGAGTTATACTAATGAAAACCTTTAGGGGGCAAATCAGTTTGTTAAAGAATTTAACCGCTTTGATTAAAGTTGAATTGATGATTTGGGATGATTTAATTTAGTTCAAAATTTAAGTTAATTTTCTCTTAAGTGTTTTATATTGTTTGATTTGAAAGAGGTGTTTAGATTATTTAATTTAATTAAACTTTTAATGATTTAAATTTAATTTGACTTAATTGTAACACTTTAGGTCAATTTTAATTGGTTTGATTTTTTTTTATGTTTTTAATTATGAATTGTCTTAAGGTTGGTTTTCTTTAATGTTTTAAATTTGTGTTAGATTTGTTTTTAAGTGATTTCAAATTATATTTAATGTTTTAAATTTTTTTCAATTTGATTATCAAATCACCTAATGTTTTAAGCTTTTAATTTAATTAAAGTTTATTTTTCATTTTAATTATTTAATTATTAATTTCAATTATCATTTTTGAGTTTGATTAAGAGTTGAATACTATTAAAGTGTTTCATTTAGGAATTTCAAATTAAAGAATTGATATCTTCTTAAATCATATCCCTAATCTTAATAATCCAAATTTTAACTTATTTTTTCAAAATTCAAATCACTTAATTAATTAAGGTTTACTTTAAGTATTTTCAAGATGATTAATGGGTTTCTACCCCTTAATTATTTAAGTTTCAATCACCCAAGGGAAAATTTAGATCAGATATTTTACCCTCTCCTTGATTAAACTTACATATTAATTAGGGTTAAAATTCTTTAATTACCTTTATGTCCTTTTAAGCATGTTCATTTCATAACTCATCAAAATAAGCTCAAATGAACTTAAAATTTTTATGTTACTTCACTCACATGTCAATTAAGAGATTAGAGGAGAAAAAGTGATTTTTGTGAATTTAATTTAATTTATATATTTATTTTTATGAAAAATATGGGTTTCAATAAAAATTCAACAACATGACCAAGGTGGGGTTTCTGTCCTTAGGAAAATTATGGGATGTTCTTATTAACTAGAGGACCATTTGGATCAACTTTGGTGATTTTTTGAATTATATTTTATTTATTATAATTATTTTTATTTTTTGAGTGTTAATTAATTATAAAATAAAATTAATGTTGAAAAATGGATTTTATTTTCTTCTTAAGTCCCTCTGACCTTAAGGAGTTCAGAGAAACAAATTTTGTATTTTTTGATTTTTCTGTGATTTATTGGAATTATTTTAATGGGAAGGTTTGAAAATTCATTTTTTAAATATAAAAAATTGTCTTAAGCATTTAAAATTCAATATCTTAACCTAGAGACTTAGGAAAAATGTTTGGTTTGTACCTAAGTGATTAGGTGTCAAAATGTGACATTTTTTATGATTTTTAATATTTTTGTGATTTTTTTATTTTTTTAATTATTAAAATATTAAAATATGGAGAAAAATGAAGATTTTTAAAAAATTCCAATTTTAATTTTCTTAGACTCATCTGATATCAGAGAAGTTCCAAAACTAATTTGGTGAATTTTTGAGATGTACTTTGGGAGTTGTGAATTTTTTAAAGTTTAATTTTGGTTATGTGACTTAATTAATCCATTTTGTGGGTTAAATCATTTCCAATTAATTTCAAATTTTTATGTGGGACTCCTCTGACCCTAAAGATTAGTAGAGAATTATTTTCAAGATATTTTGATGTATGTTAATCCAAATTAATCAAAATTTAATTTTGGGTGTTTAGACCAATTAGTGTTATTCTTAAGGAATTAAACCAAACCAAAATTTTCCTAAGTTCCTCTGGTCATAAGATAACTCCCTAAATTTTCCTAGAATTTTCTAAGCAACATGCTATTTTAATGGAATTAAAATGGCAAAACAGACACATAAATTTAGAAAATCAATATCTTGTCATAGAGATGGCCTCTAGGCTTGGACAATTCAGGGAATGTTCCAAGAACAGAGGCTATAAAAGCCCTATGGTCTCATGCCATGGTGAATTGTATAAATGCATGGAGAATTAAAATACTAAAATCAACAAATAATTAATTAAAAATAAAAAACTCATCAAAATAACTTAATTCTTTTTTCACATTGTTCTCCCATGTTCACTGAGCAAGAGAGTATTTTTATTTTATTTTTGTAATTTTTTACACAAAGATATGCATTTATAAAGTTCTGGGTAATTAAATAAATAAAAAATACCCCTAATTTTCTACTTATCCACGCGGCGCCGACTCAACCTCGACAGCTCCGAAAGTCCACGCGTCGCTTCGTTATTCGACGCCGCCATCTCACTCAGCTCTCCGAGGGCCAGCGGTTCCGTTCCGTCTATTCGTCCAATGCAATTTGGAACATCCATTAGATTCACGCGCGATCCGACGGCTGCTGGTCATCGTCTCCGTCTGGTGTGTCCCAAGAGCCGTCCATCTTCTAGGTTTAAGATCTCGCTCGATACTCAACCAAATTAAACGTTCTTATGCTCTATGGATTCGTCTCGACAAGACGAACACATCTATTTGGCTATGATGCATTAAATCTAAGCCAAACAAAATGGAGAATCCGTAGAAGCTCGAGGGGAATAAGAGGTCAATACCTTTGCTCTGAGAAGTGAAGCTTCAATCAGAGAGTTGTGGCAACTTCGATTGAACCTAAGGAAGTTCCAGATGAAGTCTCTGGCTCTGACGAATTGTCTAGGTATGAATGTGACCAAGGCCGATTTGGAGCTTTGGAATCTAGAACAATTGGGTGGCCTGGTGAGGGGGCTTTTGCTGGAAAACTTCTCCTCTTGGTCTGGTGAATGTGTAAGGTTAGTCAATTTAAGGATTGACTCACTGTGGTGAAGTACCCTGGTTTTAAGCTTGAAATAAAACTCTGAAATTGAGCTCATATAGGGGAAATTAGGGCTGGATTTCAGTGGGAATCAAGTGTTCTATGCTAGGAGGAGGGTCTGGAGCAATTTTGGCAGAGTTTCTGTATGGTTTTGTTCAACTCCCTTTTTTCGCCGAGAGGGGTGGAGTTTAAATAGAGCTGGCTTGAGGGCTTCCCAGGGGAAATTGAGGTTGGAATTTGCTGCTTAGGTCAAGAGAAGAACAGCTATGGTGTCCATTAGGCATGGGACAGTTCAACAAGGAAGAATTCAAAGTTTTGGTCACATGGAGGTCTCGGCCATGGGATTTTCCAGTGGCTGTGGTGGCTGGCCGGCCAGGGTCAGGTCACCATCCTGATCAGGAGGGTCAGGGCTTGAATTTGGTGAAGTCAATCGGAGTTGGCCAAGTGTAAAGGGGCTGAATTGAAATGGAATGGGGGGAGGCTTATTTTGGGTTCAATTTGGTCAACCCAAGGTATTAGGCTTGATGCACCACCCAATACCTGGTTTTGGGCTGAAAAGAATCACTTGGGTCAGCCTCACATGTGTGGTGAAGTCCCCATCAAGATTGTTTAAGTTAATTTTGGGTTAGGGTGTGACATCAAAGGGGTTAAAAAAGGCTTAAAGGGAAGCTTAGAAAGGGATTCCCTCCTTTGCCATAAATGGATTGGTGATGTGGAAAGTGTCTTTCATGGCTTGCATGTGACTTATACATGGCTTCATGGCTCCATTTGGCTTGGGGATGGCTTGGCTTAGTTTCATGAAAATGGATTTTAGGGACTTTGGCATTTTGATGGAAGATTTGGATGAAGCTTGATTTAATTTTATTTGATGATTGATTTAGAACGTACGGATGATATCAATTAAAGGTTTGATGAGAAGAAATTGTCATGTGGGCTTTAGAGCCAATTTTGGGCTTTTTGAAATCATTTTAGATGGGCTTTTAAATTGGTTTAAGGATGTGGGCTTTTAGGTTTTGAAATAAATTGATGGATGAAAATTGGTGAGGGGTTGTGTCAAATAAATGTTGGTTTTAGTTTAGGGATGTGTCATGAGAACTTTAGAAGAGATTTGATGCCATTTGGAGTTGAAATGGGTTCAATTTGGGCTTTTTTTAGTAATGGGGTCAAAATGGCCCAAATTGGGCTACCTTGGGCTAAGGTTGGGTTAATGTTGATTTTGATGTAAAATTAATGTTGAAAAATATTTATGGCTGTGTGACAAAAAGTTTTCAATTTTGGTTGGGTTTTGATTTTGGGATTTGGTCTAGGTTTGTGTTCATGATGGGTTTAGGCCAAATTGGGGATTTTGGGTTTGGGTTAAGCTTGGGTGGAGTTTGGGTCCAAATTTGGGGCAAATTAAGTTAGATTTTTGTTTGTGTGGATGTTAGAAAGATTTCAAAACAAATTTGGGGAAAATTTAGTAACATTTGGGTTGAATTTGGGATGGATTGGGTTGGTTGGTCATTTTGGGCCTTAAAGGTCCATTTGGAATTTTTTGATCAAACAAGGTTAAATTGACAAAATTAGCCTATGGTGTTGTTGCAGAAAATGATGTTGGAAATATTTGGGATTTTCTAAAATTTTTGTGAAATTTTTGGAATTTTTTGGATTTTTGGGCTAAAAGGGTATTTTTGGTATTTAGAGGGTATTGGGGGGGTACTTTTGGGAATTTTGGTATATTTGGTCATGGATGATCAATTTGAGTGGGGGGAAATGTTTAGGATTGGTTTTAAGGACTTTTGGGTAATTTAGGCAATTTTGCAAATTTTGGGCAATTTCAAGGGCATTTGGTAGGTTTGGTGGGTTTAGGGTCCCGGGGGTCAAAAATTGAAATTTTGGGAAAATGAAGATTGATTAAGTGTTAGTGAAATAAAATAATTTTGGTTGAGCCATGAAGCCATATTAAGCTCACAAAATCCATGAGAGGAATCATTTTAGACACTCAATATGTTGTTCATAACCCTCTTAACCAGGGGCTTATGGGTTAAGGTCCATCCATATGAGTTGCCTACATGAGTCAGTCAAATTGGTTAAAGGTAGTTTTAGGGTTTGGAATGTGTGTGTGGGAGTGAGGTGTGTGTAAGTCAAGCCTCACTGCGACCAGGCCACCCAGGGTAATCCTAAGGCCAAAGAGTCTTATAGGAAACTCATCCTTTAAACCTCCACATTTGATCTCAACCCTCTAAGTGGCCTGGGGGTTTACAATCAAAATTGTGATGTTTGAAGGGAGCCAAGAAGTATTTAAATTTCTAAGTTATGGGTCCCATTTCTAGTCCTCTAAGATAGTCAAGGAGAAGCCCTATGGCTAGATCCTAAGTACTAAGGAGAGAGAAGAGAAAAGGCCTCATAAAAAATGAGGTCAACAAATGGACCCCCAATAGGTGTGGTGTGCTAAACAAGCACACCGCGCGTATTGGCGTTGACTGAAGAGATCAACAAAACCAACATAGATGTCTAAGTGACGCACCTAGAATGAAGCACGGAAAAAATTTCCGCTGGGGAGTAACAGGTAAATCTCTAAGACTGAAGAATCCAAAACTCTCGCTGGGGAGAAGAAAAGGAAGTTAATTCGAGATCACGAGATCTGGAGAAGTTTGATTTAGATTTTGCTTCATTTACTGTTTCAAGTTTTAATGCTAAGTTTGGATTTCAATTTTTTCCAAGTTTCAATTTTGATTGAAGTTTAATTTAAAATCGATTCAGGAAAATTTTGAATTTGAAATAAGAATTGGAACCTAGCTTCCAACCTCGAGATTTACAAAGAGAACTGGAATTTAGGTACCAGCCTCAAAGTGAGAGTCAGAGTTTAAGGATTGATTGAAAAGAATGAGAATCAAAATTTAGGTACTGATCTCAAAATGAGAACTGAAATTTGGTACCGGTCACAAAAGAGAGAATTGAAATTTGGTATCAAACTCGGAGAGAGAGAGAGTCAGAATTTGGTACTGACCTCGAAAGGAGAGAACTGGAATTTGGTACCAGTCTCGAAAGAGAGAATTGAAATTTGGTATCAATCTCGGAAAGAGAGTCAGAATTTGGTATCGACCTCGAAAGGAGAGAACTGGAATTTGGTACCAGTCTTGAAGGAGAGAATTGAAATTTAATATCAATCTCAGAAAGAGAGTTGGAATTTGGTACCGACCTCGAAAGGAGAGAACTAGAATTTGGTACCAGTCTAGAAAGAGAGAATTGAAATTTTGTATCAATCTCAAAAGAGAGTTGAAATTTGGTATCGACCTCGAAAGGAGAGAACTGGATTTTCGTACCAGTCTCGGAAGAGAGAATCAGAATTTAGGTACTGATCCCAAGAGTTTGTATTTGATTTGGTTTGGAAGATTTTGTGGAAATTTTAGTTTAGTGGAGGATTTGAATGAGACATGAAAGTGTTTCATATCCCAAGAGAGTTGATCGAATTTTGATTATTTGGCAAAGGATATGAATCCATGCCATCAGAAAAAAATTGAAAATTTCGTGGTTCTGTGTCAGTAGACTCAGTAGACCTTCTCAAAAAAGGAAAGGGATCGCGGAGAGTCGAAAAGGTTTGAGAATAGCCTGAGGCTGGGAATTTCAGATTCGAAGTTTTGAAGTTTGAAACCGAAGTTGAAGTCTTCTGTGGGGAAGAATCAACTCCAAAGAGAATTTAAAGGAGCTTCAAATGGATTTCAGTCGAAAAAAGAATTGAAATATTCGAATTGATGAATTCAAATTGGAATTCAATTCGAGATTTATGTTCGTTTCGTTTGTTTTGGTGATTCAATTTCATTTTTGTTTATTTAGAGTTTGTGTTAATTTGGAGTTTATTTTGACATTCAGATTTTTTTAAAAAAAAGTTCTCATTTATTTTCTATTTTGCCTTTGTTCTTCGTTCGAAGTTCAATTAACTTAATGGCGTTTCCCAGTCAATTTGCACAAAAAGCGGTGAAGGTAAAACATGACATGGTCATTTTCATTCCAATCTTGTCGAAAATACATAATATAGCTCGATCCAAAACATGATGATATTTTCCTTGAGAATTCAACATCTCATACAATCCGCATAAATCCAAAACGGATTGTGTAAGATTCTTGCAAGTTTATTCTAAAAGCATCTGTCGAAATCCATGTCTGAATAGTGAGTTACATGGACAATAACATCACCTTCCAAGCCACCCTTGGCAGGAAATACTGTTTGGTTGTGCTTTGGAGGTGTGTTATCTCCCATGTAGCTCACAGCTCGTAGGGCCGAAGGCTCTCTAACTCTAGATCTGGCTGGAAGTGGAAAGAAAATTTTCTATCATCCATCCTCCTAAAAGTGACGAAAATTTGCTCAACAGGCACTCCTGGAATGCAATGTTTTGCTATGTATGCTCCATTTCCTTTTAACACCAAGACGGAACCTACCGGTAGTGGTATCTCCACCGGCCCTCAGAATTCTCCGGGGCCTGCTATTCGTAAGTCAGATCTGAACATGATGTTACACTGGTTGATGAAAGACACTGTGCAGAAGGGTCTGACGAAGTCATGATGGTCCATGTGTGGAGGTATGCAGTCACTCTCCTTGTAGATGTTAATGATGCAGCTATTGGGTATGCAGTCCGCAGGTAATACCCTCCATGTCACCATCCTCTTTACCATTCTCTTAATAATTCTAGGCATCAGATCCACCTCAATGTGACGGAGTATCCCTGGTGGATTTCCTTTTCCTTCTATCGCGAAGTTGTAACAACACCCGCATTGGATCGTAACTCTTCCTTTTCCTTGCATCCATCTTCAGGGTTCTGAATAGGTCTTTTCCCTTAGGTGGCCAGCTCGACCCATTCTCTGAAGTTCAATGATGCAGTCTACAATATGCTGATGTTTGTAATCTGAAAAAACATTTGTATGCTTCTCGAGGCCTTCTAGGATATTGATCCTCCTGCCTCGAATCCTTTCAAAATATTCAAAAATTTTCTTCTTAACATTCTTCATCCTTTCCAGCTCGTATCCCAGAATTATCTGCAGTCAGCGAGGCCTGGTGACGTACTGTGGGATGTATGGTTCAACACTAGCACGTTCTCCCGCATATCTTGGCTCCTCGGGGATAGTCTCTACCGGGACATCCTTCGGGGTTGCTTTCACAATAAGACTCTTCAGAACTGGTACATCTGTTTGGCGTCGAGGCACTGATTCTATTTCTGCTCTACTTGGGATTTCTTTTATCTTTTTTGTTGTTCTTGGAATTGGTCTCCTCTTTTCTGGTTCCTGATGAACCGGATTCTTAGAAGTGGTTGCGCTGACAGTAGCAGTTGTTTCTTCATGTTGGTCCGCTGCTAGCTTGGTTAGCATCTTGCGAATGATACAGTTCCTGTTTCTTCGCTGAGTGGGAGTAAGAGTAGCTCTCCTTACTTCTTGAATTTCTGTGGGCATGGGGCTGACAAGCCTACCCTCTGCTGTAGCAACCACAAACTTAACTTTCTTGTCCTCTCCTGTTGCATGAGCGGCGTTTGCTTTTCTTTTCTTGCTAGTAGACGACTAATTTGGGTCACCCAATTTCATCACTGTATGGCTGCGGAGTTCTTCCCGATCAATTGGGGTCCAATCATTTTTTTCGTACTGTAGCCCGGTCGGTGTGAAATCAGAGTCAATTTCAATCACGACTCCATCCTTCATCCTCTTTTCATTGAGTGCTAGACTCACGCCACTCTTAAAGTTCAGAACCAACCGCCCCTTCGACATTTCCCTGCGAAAAACAAGGAAAGGATCAGGGGTTGTACTAAGAACAAGAACAATAAGAAAATATTTATTAAAAAATTTTATTTACTTCTTTTAAATTTTCAAGAGAGTAGGAAGAGATGAGGAAAAATCAGGAATGAATTGATTTAAAAGGAGGGATCAAAATTTCATTATTATGATGTCACATGTTTTCTTTTTTAACACTTTTTTTTAACACATTTTTTTTGTTAATGATTTTTATCATCCATTTTTATGTTTTTGGGTTTAGACCCAGTCACAAAGGATTACTCTACCTGTGTTTCTAGGAATGAGACTCCACTTTTAAAGTCCATCCTTCAAGACATCAGGTTGCGTAATATTTCTTCAAATATCCTCCATTAATTAGAATCATATGTCGTTCTCCATGGCAATTCACAAGCTGGTAGGAACCTCCTGAGCAGACTGTCTCAACCACGAATGGCCCTTCCCAAGTCGGTTCAAATTTACCTCCTATCTTGTCGTGTGCAAGAATAGGTGTTTCGAGAACTAGAACCAAGTCACCGACTTTGAATGCTCTTGGGCGGACTAGTTTATCGTGGGCTTGGATCATCTTGGCTTGATAAAGTTCCAAATTCTTCTGCGCTAAAAGTCATTTCCCTTCCAAGCTTTCCAATTCTTCTAATTGTAATTTGGTATTTTCTTCTGTAGTGATCATGTTTGCAACTGTAATTCTGAGTGAGGGAAGCTGCACTTCCAAGGGTAAGACGGCTTCGGACCCGTACACTAAAGCGTTAGGTGTAGACTGAGTAGGAGTTCTGAAAGTCGTTCTGTTGGCCCATAATGCTTCCAACAACTTTTTGTGCCAATTTCTCTTATTATCATCCAAAGTTTTCTTTAAGATTTGGACAAGAGTTTTATTAAAAGCTTCGGCCAAGCCATTTGCTCTTGGGTAGTAGATCGTTGAATAGCGCCAGTCGATCCCGTGTCTTCTGACAAAATTATTGATCTTCATGCTTCTGAATGCGGACCTGTTATCTGAGATAATTCTGCACGGTACCCCGAAATGGTAGACGACTTGATTCTTGAAGAATTGTAGCACGTGGTGTGCCTTCACTTCTCTGAGCGGTACTGCTTCTACCCATTTCGAAAAGTAATCTGTAGCTGCAAGAATGAAGCGATGTCCTCTTGAAGAAGGCGGTTCTATTGGACCCACGATATCTGTGCCCCAACATTTGAACGACCATGATGAAATTGTCAGATGTAACACATTTGGAGGTTGACGTAGAACCACTCCATGCAGTTGGCACTGGTGACAACTCTTGGCGACCTTCATGCAATCGGTCATCATTGAGGGCCAGTAGTACCCTAGTCTCTTAATCTTCATCTTCATTTTCGGACCCGACTGATGAGCGCCACAAAGTCCTAAGTGCACTTCTTTAACAATTTCACGAGCCTCGGACCCGTTCAGGCACCTTAGTCACATTTGATCGAAAGACCTTCTATATAACGCATTGTTTATTAATGTGTATGATAGAGTTCTTTTCTTAATCTGATGAGCTAATGATTTATCATCCGGTAGGTTTCCTATTTGCAAGTAGTCTATTAATGGCTGCCGCCAGTCTTCTGCATTTTCTGTTACTGCCGCAATTGATTCTTCTTCTTTTTCTGACTTGTGTATCGTGTCCACGTCGAGCTGTGAGAGAACCTGACGTCCCTGAACAGACACTTCAACGGATTCATCCTACAAGCAGGCAAATTCCTTCGCAAGGCGGGCTAACGCATCTACGAGAGCATTTTCTCTTCTGGGAATCTTGTAGATCGTTACATTCGGAATCTGTTCCAACAACTTCATGACATACTAAAAGTACTCCTCGAGTCTCGGTTTTAGAATTCTGTACTGTCCGGCGACCTGTTGAATGATCAATTGTGAATCCCCGTAGATGTTGATGTCTGTAATCCCCATCTGAATAGTTAATTCCAGTCCAACTATAAGGGCTTCGTATTCTACTTCATTGTTCGTACACGGTTCTGTTAAGTGGTAGGAGTATCTTAACATCCCCCGCTCCGGTCTTATGAAGATCAGCCCGATCCCTGTCTTATCGGGCACTACCGTTTGCAATTCTTTGTCTTTCTGTGCTAAGGATGCTCCGTCGAAGTACAGCTCCCAGTGCTGATCGTCGGGTCTTCTAGGCTCATTATCTGCTCGTCAGGCAAGTAGTCGTTGAGAGGCGATTCTGCCGGTAAAGGGTGTGCTGTGCGGAAGTCTGCTAGGACTTGTCTCTTTACGGCACGAAGCGGTACGAAAGTTATATCGAATTGCAATAGTATCATCGACCACCTGGCAATTCTGTTGAAAAGCGTCGGTCGGGTCATCAAATATTGCAACGAATTAACTCTCGAGATAAGGTTGATCTTATAAGAAATCATGTAGTGCCTAAGCTTTTAAGCGGCGAAGATCAGGGCCAAACAATGCTCCTCAATTGGGGGATACTTTACTTCCGTCGGAATTAGACGACGACTTAAGTAGTAGAGAGCATTTTCTTTTCCCTCGTCATTGACCTGGGCTAGCAGGGCTCCGAGAGAGTCGTCTAAAGTCGCTTTATAAAGTATCAACGGTCTACCCGAGACTGGGGCTGCTAAGACAGGAGGTGTCATTAAATACTGCTTAATGTCCTCGAAGGCCCACTAGAATTTCTCTTACCAAACAAATTTGGGTCCTTTTTAACCAATATCAAGAAGGGCTGACACCTATCTGACAAATTCGAGATAAAGCGTCGAAGATATGCCAATTTTCTTTGAAAGGATCGTAGTTGTTTCAAGGTTTTGGGAGGTGGCATTTCTAAGATAGCTTTAATCTTTTTCAGATTGATTTCAATTCCACGATGTCAGACAACAAATCCTTAGAATTTCCCAGAGGTGACGCCGAAGGCGCATTTAAAGGGATTCATCTTAAAGTTAAATTGTCTTAATCGCTCGAAAACAATTCTCAAATCATACAAGTTGTCTTCTTTCACTTTGCTTTTGATGATCACATCATCCACGTAGCATTCGACTTGGTTGTGAATGAGATCATAAAAAATCCTCATCATTGCTCTTTGGTAAGTTGCTCCTGCATTCTTCAGTTCGAAAGGCATCACTGTGTAGCAGTATACTCTGATTGGCATTTTGAATGCTGTGAGCTTCTCATCTTCTGGTACAATTTCTATTTGATTGTATCTTAATGATCCATCCATGAAAGAGAAGATTTCATGTGTCGAAGCGATGTCGATCATCAGTTCTGGAATTGGTAAAGGAAATTCATCCTTTGGACATGCCTTCTTCAGATCTCTGAAATCTACACAGATTCTGTTCTGTCCATTCTTTTTTCTGACCGGTACCACATTGGCTAACCAAGTCGGATATTGTTCTTCACGGATAAATTTAGCGTCTATTAGCTTCTTAACTTCAGCTATAACTTGTTGTTCAATCTCTAGACGCATTCTTCTAGGAGCTTGTCTGACTGGAACAGCAGTGGGATCTACTCCTAGCCTGTGAACTGCAACCTCTGGAGCTAATCCCGGCATTTCATCATAACTCCAAGCAAAACAGTCCTTGAATTCCATTAATATCTTAATCATGTTTTCAGAGTCTTCTTTATTGAGTAAGGAGCTAACAAAGGTCGGCCTAGGCTCTTCGCCAGTACCTAAGTTAACTTCCTTTAACTCCTCTATTGTAGATTTAATTTCTTTCTCAAATTCTGGTGGAGCATCTCCGATTTGTAGATCTTTAAGATCATCTGAGGCTTCTAAGCAAACTTCATTAGGCTCGCAAGTGACAACCAAGAAAAATCCCGTGTCATCAATTGATCCTACTGTGCCGAATCCAAGGCCATGTTTTGAATTGGGAGGCTGACTGACATTATTCCACAATTTTTCAAAGTGTTGTGATGGACCTTTTGTCCATCATTGAGGTAAGACAGCACATTGAATTAAATTTTGAAAACATGGAGAATACCACTCAAAAGGCAGTTCCATTAATTCGGAAGAAGTGACATCTTCAAATTGTACATCATTTTCAGTTTTGGAAGAAGAAGCACCACGGTAGAATTTGATTAGTTTAGCACCGCCACGATGTACCTCCTTGGCCACCATACCCTCGACCTTACTAGGATAGATCGGGGTCAGGGTCATAGTATGCACATAGTGATTAATCTTCTCGTACATTAATTTGTATTCTTCGTTCTTTTCTTCTTCGAGAGAGATCTTGAACTGTGGTTTCTTCTGATTTATTGTTGCTGCTTCTTTCTTAATTTCTTCTTCTTCAGAACTATTCTCCCAATCAACTTTGATGACTGGTTTCTTCTGTCCAACGTTTCCACCATTTCTCCCACGACCTCGTCCCCGGCCTCGAACACAAGTGCAAGTTCTGGAGAAACCTTCACCATCTCGCCTTACGGGAGTGGTGAGTAACTGTTGGACTAGAATTTCAGGTTCTTCATCGTCTCAAACTTCTTTTGCTTCAATTGGTACGGTGTTTCTGGAGAAGATGGTTCTCTTTGGAGGTGTGTAGTAGGCTGTATCTTCATGAATTCCGATTTCATGCACGGAGAACGGTTGCAGGTCACCTTTGATACATTGTTCTCCTCCTTCATAATACTTTATGCATTGGTGCAGAGATGACGGTACCATCCGGTTCTCATGGATCCACAGTCGACCTAGTAGAGCGTTGAATGATGTCTTAGAATCAATTATATGGAATTTTGAGATTGTCTTTGCTAAATCACCAGTCTTCATTAATAGTGTTATTGATCTAAGGGCTCTTTCTTCTTTTTGATTGAAGCCTCTTAGTAACATCTTATTTGCTTCGAGGTCGTGAGCATCAATTTCCAAATATGCCAACGTTCGAAGATTCATTATGTCGATTGATGCTCCCGGATCAACCAACACTCTAGAGAGCGTGAACATTCCAATAGCGACTGAAATGTACAACAGTCGGTTGTGATCAGCTGTTCCAAGTAGTAGATCATTGTCCGTGAAGGTAACACCTAGCTGTTCTTTTAACGAGCAAACCTCGTCTAAGGAATTACCGGTCATTTGAGCTAAGCAAATTTTTGGATCAAGTAAAGCCTTGATCAGAGTTTCTCTCATCTCCTTTGACAGAATCAGAGCGCCGTATATGCTTAGTTTGGCTTGTAGCTTCCTAAGATGGGCTAGCACGTTATAATCCACCTTATTTCCATGTTCCTCAGTTTCTTCCCAAATGGGCAATTCTTCTACTGGGGTTGATTCTTCCTGAGCAACCACCTACTTTCCTTTATCCTTTGGACCCATTCTTGGGGGTAGAACTTTTCCGCTTCTTAGGTTGACTTCAGTTACTTGTTCTGAATCTGGTGGTGAATCTACTGGTGTTTCCTCTTGAATCAGAATGACTGTCTCTTCTGAAGTTGCTTTGGAATCTGATAACTCTAATTCTATCGTGATTGGAGCTCCTTGAAATTCACAAATAGACTCGTTGCTTGTTGAGCTTTCGTAGCCATCTTTGTGAATGTTTTCTCCTTCGTTGCGGTCATCGAGGTTCAGTATGATTTAAGAATTGTTTATCATATTGGAATTGAGATCCGGATTAGGTTTGCTGTCTTTAGTTACGTAATCGTTAGAAACAGTCAAAATGTAGCTAACACCAAAACTCTTATCATTATAAAATCCCGCCGTAGCAAGCAAATAATCATACAGAGTCAGAGGTCCGAGGGATTTCTCCCCAGAATCGGAAACAACCATCCTAGGATATGCAGCCCCTAATCTACCCTTTGGAGCTTCGGTTTTCTTCTCTCCCACGTTCTTCTCCTCCTTTTGGGGTGGTTCTTCAATCGCAAGCGATAGCACCGGCTCGGTAGGTTTCAAACTTTGGGTTGAAGCACGCACCGAAGCGTTCTGGATGTGATCCAAAATTTTCTTCAATGATTTTGTCCAGAAGATGCTCCATCCATCATTGGTCGTGTAAGGGTCTATCAGAACAATAGGATCCATTGAAATAACATTGACAGAACCTCCCTTTTGGGGTTCCTTCATGTATTCATTCGGGATCGTTATGTTCCCTTTCCGGAGATTGTCGTCAAGCCAACTCTTGAAAGTGATGCAATCCTCTATCTTGTGCCCGAGCATCCTGTGGTAGGGACAGTAGTTTGGATGATCTTTCTTGTTGACTTCTTCCGGCCTCTTGGGCTCTGGTAGCTGAAAATTGGGTGTCTTCATTAAACTGCGGAACATCTTTGCTACCGCTTCAGTCTTGAATGAATATTCCCTATTTAGAAGATCTTTCAGGGTACGCGATGGACGAGGTGGTTGCTCATAATGCTGGGGCGACCGATAGCTCGGTCGAGGTTGTCGGTAGTTCTGTTGAGGTTGCTGATAATCCCGTTGTGGTGGTTGATAACTAGGCTGTGGTTGCTCTAGCTGCTTGCCTTTATCCACTGCCGCGATGATTCTGGACTTCTTTTCAAATGCTTTTATGGGCTTCTGTTTATCGATCTTGTCCACGAAACTCAGCTGTTTTGCTTCCTCCTACAAGCTCCCGGCCTTGCTAAGCAACTTCTCGAAAGTCTTGATTGTAAATCCTTTAAGGAGAAGTGCTATCGGGCCATTGATACTTTTCAGCAAAATACCGATCGCATGCTGTTCCTGAAGTTGTGGTTCACACTTCATGCTTAAGTTTCTCCATCAAAGTATGCAATCCACTAAAGTCTTGTTTGGTTCCTGTTGTTCCACCACTAAATCACCGATAGTGATGTGGTGCCGAGCTCCGACAAACCTCTTAATGAAGAGGTATTTTAACTGTGAAAAGGTCTTAACTGAGCCATTTCGCAATTCTGCATACCAGTCGAAGGCAATCCCTGATAAACTGCTGACGAACTATCGAAACAGTAAAGCATCGTCCCACCGGCATTGCAACAACTAGCACGAAAATGTGCGACATGTTGTCGGGGGTTTCCCGTACTGTCAAAAGTCTTGAACAAAGGTGGTACGAAGCCTTTTAGGTATTGGACAGCATCAAATTCTTCAGGGTAAGGTCTACCTGTCTGAATAGATGTTCCACTCTTAGACTGAGTTAAGGCTTCTTGCACCTGCTGTTCTACCATGTTTTTGATATCCTTTTCGGGAATCATGCTTTGCGTAGAATCTTTCTTCGGTTGTTCATCTTCGTTAACGGATGTGATCTCCTTTTCTCCGTCCGCAATGTGAATAATTTCTGCGGGTGTTTCCTTCTGAGGTTGCAGCTGACTCTGGAGAGTGGCTAAGGTGGCATCCATCTCTTCCATCCTTTTTGCCATCTGGTAAATTATATCATCCTTTTCTTGAAGTTGTGCTCTCATCACTTCCGGTTCCTCCCTTTCTGAAGCTGATGGAGCGCCTTGCGAAGCTGCCGATGCTCGGGTCTCGACCATATTAATCTCGGCAAACTCTTCATCCATAAATTCTGATGAATCTACTTCAGTTTCCAATTTTTCTTCTCTTTCCTTTGCCAACCGTCGGATGTCGGTTCTTAGCTTGCCTATGGCATCCTCTAGTGGCCTCTTCCAAACGGTTTCGTGGTTGTTATGTGATGACTATTGAACTTCTTTCTCAGGAGTTTCTTTTAATGCAATAGCACTTTCTTTAGATTCTAGCTCTCTGACGAGACTCTTCTTTCCAGAACATTGTGCTTGTATCGGTTCAGTAATAATAGGTCGCCACACCATCCTTCTCGCAATAGAAGGCCTAGGACCAGATGGTTTGTCGGCTGTGCGTCGATAGGTGGTGTCTTCACTAATATGGTGTCCCGATAAGACAACAGGCGAACAAGCTTGCACTTTCTTCCTTGGCCTCTCCAGGGCAGTGACGGGGTTTACTCGCAGTCCGAGGCGGGATTTGACTGGCACTCATCCCATTCTTCTTAAGATCTCTGATACAAGGCATCCTTCCTTCTTAGCTAGTTTCACTACTATGGCTCGCAGTCGAGTAAGCGGCGTAGTCTTGGCCCTCTTCCTCTTACAGTCACTATAGTATGTAGGTTGGGGTAATGCAGTGGCGATCCTCCGGACATCTTCTTCATCCGATGCAGCAGAGAGAAGGTGGAACCTACTTCCTCCCAACAACGATGAAATTTCAGGTAGTTCTTCCTCTTCCTCAGGAATCTCTTCCAGAAAAGCAACTTCAGCAGCCTTAGCCTTCTCGATCCTTGCGATCTTTCTACTCCTATTTCTTCTTTGAGTCTGAGTCAGGGATGTAAACTTTGAACTAGACCCAATTTCAAAAATAGAAGGTATTGTAACAAAATCTGTACCCTCTACGGTGACAGGCTCATCACAGACTTGGATTTCCTTCCCCTTCAATTTAGCAGGAGTCGGGGTTGGTGCAGAGATGACTAGACCGATGGGGGTAGAGACAATAGTCCTCCTATGCACAGTGGTACTTTTTTTCAGCAGGGACCCTATGCAGGGGAGGGAACTCTTGAGTCGATTTCAGGTTGAACTCAATTACGGGCTCCTCAGTTTCTTGCGCTTTGTCCATTAGTGTGAAGAGGGTGACATCAGCGAATTTAATATCTATATTGTCGAATCCTTGTCCAAAATGGATGATTCCATTGTCGGGTAGTTCATCCTTATAGACGACGAAGTCCATTCCATTGGTGAAGGAGAAAATTAACATTGGTGCAGTCATTTTCTGCAGGGTAAATTTCGAACGTCAATCCCGAATTATGCTTCCTTTTGTCGCAAAACTTAAGACGGAAAAGAAAGAGTACGAACACTTTTCTAGTTTATCCTAATGTATTTAAGATTTAAAAGAGTTCGATTATTAAAAGGTTGTTTATTAGAGGATTTGTTTGTTAGGAACAAAATGATTAATGGAGGAAGGTTAAAGGAAAGGTAAAGGACCCGATTCAGAATTAGAAAATAAGAGAAAGTTTCGTAAGACTTCTCAACTCGAAGGGCCGCTCCTAAGCTAACACCTATTGGGGGTCCACCCCACCTCAAAAAGAGGCAAAAGGATTTCAGAACCTCTCTGTTTAGGGGTGTCTAAACAGTGGCTCCAAAATCCAAAAGGAGTTGACTATAACCGTTCAAGACAGAAATGAACGTGGTATGCCAATGGAAAGAATGGTAGTTTGGTCCACAAGGGGTATGGACCCACTACCGATTTATGAAAGCAAATCCATCTGATCAAAATGGAGAGAGGAACTAGTCCCCAGCGGAGTCTCCAGTGTTGTCGGCATATTTTTTAGGTTTTAAGTTTAATTTATATATATATATATATATATATATATATATAATTTGAAAAGTAGAATTTGATTTTGAAAATAATTTTATGTTTGAAAATTTTAAGATATGAAATCAAACCGATCTCACATCTCAAATAGTTTATATAAACGAGCACTGCACCACAAACCGTGTATCTATCCCAAAGAATTGACACACCGCTTGATGATGGGGCTCGATTAAATAAACTAAAAAATTTGTGACATCCGTTTGGTCTGTGAGCCAATTTTATATGCCGACAAGTTCTCCTGCTTAATATAAAGAAATTAAACAAGATTTATATTACCTGGGTTCTTAAAGTTCCCTATAAGGGCAATGCCCTATAGTTAATTACATCTTAAACGACGAGAATCACATAAGAAAACTCTCGATAATGATCAGTGGTTTTGCTCTCAAGAATTTCAAAGTTTAAGGTTTTCAAAGGATTGAATTTTGGAATTTCAAGAGGGATTAGCTCAAATTTGAAACAGTTTATTTCAGGAGTCCAAAGGAAGAGAAGTAGCAGAAGCTGATGATCCAAGAGAAATCTTAGCAACTTCCAAAACTATCCTATTGTTTGGCTTCAATTTGAGAATTTACTTAATGTTGTAATTCTGCCAATTTAAGTTAATTTGGACTTATATTTGTATGATATAATCACACAAGTAGCCTCGAAGATGTGAGGGTTTATGTCGTACCAAACAACTACCTCAGAATCCTAAGACCGATTAGGACTTAATTTGCATAAAATGATTATGCAAGTGCATAATGAAAAGGTTGAGGATTTATGTTGCACTAGGCAAACTACCTTAAAATCTTATGGCTTGGTTATTTAAAACTAGGAAAGGTTTTGCTGATGTAGATTCCAGTTTTGCTGACGACGAGGGCTGTGCTGCCCACTATGCTCCAAGCTCCGTATTGTTGCAGAGGTTTGGTTTTAGAAGGTCACAATCAGGAGATGAGAGAAGTGTTTTGGTTTAGAGAAATCTTAAAGCCCAAATATTTTTAATGTTTTAATTAAAACAAATCTTAAAGTTGGTTAAACAGAACTGATTAAGATCCCACGGTTCCATCATCCCGGCACCATTATTTTCATTGGATTCACTTAGTCCAAATGAATCTGCTAAACTCAACTGAATGAGTTCCACACTTTCATTTAGACCGTAGGAAATCCCGTTAGCAACACGTGGGTTACATCATCCGAGGTATTCCTGATCATCCAACGAGACATTTTAATTTAGTTGTAGTTGTAGTTTTGTGTTCTGTTTGTGATTAAATTTTGAGTTGTTTTATATTTTGAATGTTGTGGCGGTTAATTTTATCTTGTTGTGACTTTTAATTTAGTTTTGGGTTTCAGTTATGTTGCTATCCTAAAGGTTTCAGTTTTCATGCACGGTGACATTCTTATTAAACATGCAAGAAAAGTAAAGTACAGTGCAGGTAGGTAAATTGCAATAAAATAAAAGCGTACCTGGAAGGTCTTCCCGTCATTCCAAGCTACACTTAAAACACATGTTTAGAGCATTTATGTATTTGCAAGAAACAATTAGGTAAAGCTAAGGGAAGGTTTTGGTTATCTACCAAAGTCCTATTCCTATTGGTAGTCAATCCATATGACGTCTAAGTTCTTGTGTTTTGTTAAGGATGATTTTCTTCATCAAAGAACAATTAAGTTCAATTGTTCTTCTAAAACATCACATCATATTGAGGAAGTGTTTAGGACGAGTCCTAAACATCTTTTCAATATTTTTGGGATTATTTTGAGTCCAAATGAGTTTTATTGTATTGGTGAATTGATCATCCAAAAATTTAGTTTAGTTTGTTTCTTGCTCAGTGAATTAGGATGTTTGATTATCGTATGAGTAAAGTGACATTTTGCTTGATGCTTTACTTAAGAGTTATAACAATGAAAACCTTTAGGGGGCAAATCAGTCTGTTAAAGAATTTAACCGCTTTGATTAATGTTGAATTGATGATTTGGGATGATTTAATTTAGTTTCAAAATTCAAGTTGATTTTCTCTTAAGTGTTTTAAATTTTTTGATTTGAAAGAGGTGTTTAGATTATTCAATTTAATTAAAATTTTAATGATTTAAATTTAATTTGACTTAATTGTGACACATTAGGTCAATTTTAATTGGTTTGTTTTTTTTATGTTTTTAATTATGAATTGTCTTAAGATTGGTTTTCTTTAATGTTTCAAATTTGTGTTAGATTTGTTTTTTAAGTGATTTCAAATTAATTTTAATGTTTTAAATTTATTTCAATTTGATTATCAAATTACCCAATATTTTAAGCTTTTAATTTAATTAAGGTTTATTTTCCTTTTAATTATTTAATTAGTAATTTCAATTATCATTTTTGAGTTTGATTAAAGGTTGAATATTATTAAAGTCATTCATTTAGGGATTTTTAATTAAAGAATTGATATCTTCTTAAATCATATCCCTAATCTTAATAATTCAAATTTTAACTTATTCTTCCAAAATTCAAATCACTTAATTAATTAAGGTTTACTTTAAGCATTTTCAAGATGATTAATGGGTTTCTACCACTTAATTATTTAAGTTTCAATCACCCAAGGGAAAATTAAGATCAGATATTTTACCCTCCCCTTGATTAAACTTACATATTAATTAGGGTTAAAATTCTTTAATTACCTTTATGTTCTTTTAAGCATGTTCATTTCATAACTCATCAAATTAGGCTCAAATGAACTTAAAATTTTTATGTCACTTCACTCACATGTCAATTAAGAGATTAGAGGAGAAAAAGTGATTTTTGTGAATTTAATTTAATTTATATATTTATTTTTATGAAAAATATGGATTTTCAATAAAAATTCAACAACATGACCAAGGTGGGGTTTCTGTCCTTAGGAAAATTATGGAATGTTCCTATTGACCAGAGGACCATTTGGACCAATTTTGGTGACTTTTTGAATTATATTTTATTTATTATAATTATTTTTAGTTTTGGAGTTTTAATTAATTATAAAATAAAATTAAAGTTGAAAAATGGATTTTATATTTTTCTTAAGTCCCTCTAACCTCAAAGAGTTCAGAGAAACAAATTTTGTATTTTTCTACATCTTCTGTGATTTATTGGAATTATTTTAATGGGAAGGTTTGAAAATTCATTTTTTAAATATCAAAAATTGTCTTAAGCATTTAAAATTCAATATCTTAACCTAGAGACTTAGGAAAAATGTTTGGTTTATTCCTAAGCGATTAGGAGTCAAAATGTAACATTTTTATGATTTTTAGTACTTTTTTATTTTTTTTTTTTTAATTATTAAAATATTAAAATATGGTGAAAAATGAAAATTTTTAGAAAATTCAAATTTTAATTTTTTTAGACTCCTCTGATATCAGAGAAGTCCCAAAACCAATTTGGTGAATTTTTTAGATGTACTTTGGGAGTTGTGAATTTTTTAAAGTTTAATTTTGGTTATGTGACTTAATCAATCTATTTAGTGGGATAAATCATTTCCAATTGATTTCAAATTTTTATGTGGGACTCCTCTGACCCTAAAGATTAGTGGAGAATTGTTTTCAAGTAATTTTGTTGTATGGTCAATCCTAATTAATTAAAATTCAATTTTGGGTGTTTAGTCTAATTAGGGTTATTCTTAAGGAATTAAACCAAATCAAAATTTTTCTAAGGTCCTCTAGTCATAAGATAGCTTCCTAAATTTTCCTAGAATTTTCTAAGCAACATGCTAATTACTGGAATTAAAATGGCAAAACAGAAACATAAATTTGGAAAATCAATATCTTGTCATAGAGATGGCCTCTGGTCTTGGAAAATTCAAGGAATGTCCCCAAGAACAGAGGCAACAAAAGCCATGCCATGGTGAATTGTATAAATAAATGGAGAATTAAAATACTGAAATCAGCAAATAATTAATTAAAAATAAAATACTCATCAAAATAACTTAATTCTTTTTACACATTGTTCTCCTCTGTTCACTGAGCAAGAGGGTATTTTTATTTTAATTTTGTGATTTTTTACACAAAGATATGCATTTTTAAAGTTATGGGTATTTAAATAAATTAAAAATACCCCTAATTTCCTACTTGTCCACGCAACACCGACTCAACCTCGGCAGCTCTGAAAGGCCACGCTTCGCTTCGCCATTCGACGCCGCCATCTGACTCAGTGCTCCGGGGGCCCGCGGTTCCATTCTATCTGTTCGTCCGACGCAATCTGGATCGTTCATTCGATTCACGCGCAATCCGACGGCTGCTGGTCATCGTCTCTATTTGGTGTGTCCTGAGAGCCGTCCATCCTCTAGGTTTAAGATCTCGCTCGATACTCAACCAAATTAAATGTTCTTATGCTCTATGGATTCGTCTCGACAAGACGAACACATCTATATGGCTATGACGCATTAAAATTAAACAAAAAAAAATGGAGAATCCATAGAAGCTCGAGGGGAAGAAGAGGTCAATACCTTTGCTCTAAGAAGTGAAGCTTTAATCAGAGAGTTGTGGCACCTTTGATTGAACCAAAGGAAGCTCCAGATGAAATCTTTGTCTCTAAGGAATTTTCTAGGTATAAAAGTGACCAAGGCCGATTAGGAGCTTTGGACTCTAGAACAATTGGGTGGCCTGGTGAGGGGGCATTTGCTAGAAAACTTCTCCTCTTTGTCTGGTGAAGGTGTAGGGTCAGTCAATTTAAGGATTGACTCACAGTGGTGAAGTGTCCTGGTTTTGGGTTTGAAATTTGACTCTGAAATTGAACTCACAGAGGGGAAATTAGGGCTGGATTTCAGTGGGGATCAAGTTTTCTATGCTAGGAGGAGAGTCTGGAGCAATTTTAGCAGAGTTTCTGTATGGTTTTGTTCATCTTTCTTTTTTGACTGAGAGGGGGTGGAGTTTAAATAGAGCTGGCTGGAGGGCTTCCTAGGGGAAATTGAGGGTTGGGATTTGCTGCCTAGGTCAAGAGAAGAATAGCCATGGTGTCCATTAGGCATGGGACAGCTCAGCAAGGAAGAATTCAAAGTTTCGGCTCACATGGAGCTCTCGGCCATGGGTTTTCTGGCGTCTGTGCTGGCTGGCCGGCCAGGGTCAGGTTACCATCCTGATCAGATGGGTCAGGGCTTGAATTTGGTGAAGTCAATTGGAGTTGGCCAAGTGTAAAGGGGTTGAATTGAAATGGAATGGGGGGAGGCTTATTTTGAGTTCAATCTGGTCAACCCATGGTTTTAGGCTTGGTGCACCACCCAATGCCTAGTTTTGGGCTGAAAAGAATCACTTGGGTCAACCTCACATGTGTGGTGAAGTCCCTATCAAGATTGTTTAAGTTAATTTTGGGTTAGGGTGTGACATTAAAGGGGTTAAAAAAGGCTTAAGGGGAAGCTTAGAAAGAGATTCCCTCCTTTGCCATAAATGGATTGGTGATGTGGAAAGTGCCTTCCATGGCTTGCATGTGACTTATACATGGCTTCATGGCTCCATTTGGCTTGGGGATGGCTTGGCTTAGTTTTATGAAAATGGATTTTAGGGACTTTGACATTTTAATGGATGATTTGGATGAAGCTTGATTTAGATTTATTTGATGATTGATTTAGAACTTAGGGATGATATCAATTAAAGGTATGATGAGAAAAAATTGTCATGTGGGCTTTAAAGCCAATTTTGGGCTTTTTGAAATCATTTTGGATGGGCTTTTAAAATGGTTTAAGGAAGTGGGCTTTTAGGTTTTGAAATAAATTGATGGATGAAAATTGGTGAGGGTTTGTGTCAAATAAATGTTAGGTTTAGTTTAGGGATGTGTCATGAGAACTTTAGAAGAGATTTGATGCCATTTGGAGTTGAAATGGGTTCAATTTGGGCTTTTTTAGTAATGGGGCCAAAATGGGCCAAATTGGGCTAACTTAGGCAAAGGTTGGGTTAATGTTGATTTTGATGTAAAATTAATCTTGAAAAATGTTTATGGGCGTGTGAAAAAGATTTTTCAATTTTGGTTGGGTTTTGATTTTGGGATTTGTGCTAGGTTTGGGTTCATGATGGGTTTAGGCCAAATTAGGGATTTTGGGTTTGGGTTAAGCTTGGGTGGAGTTTGGGTCCAAATTTGGGGTAAATTAAGTCAAATTTTTGTTTGTGGGGATGTTAGAAAGATTTCAAAACAAATTTGGGGAAAATTGGGTAGCATTTTGGTGGAATTTGGGATGGATTGGGTTGGTTGGTCATTTTGGGCCTTAAAAGCCCATTTGGAATTTTTTGATCAAACATGGTTAAATTGACAAAATTGGCCTATGGTGTAGTTGAAGAAAATGATTTTAAGAATATTTGGGATTGTTTGGAATTTTCTAGGAATTTTTGGAGTTTTTTGGATTTTTGGGCTAAAAGGGTATTTTGGGTATTTGGAGCGTATTGGGGGTATTTTTGGGAATTTTGGTATATTTGGTCATGGATGATCAATTTGAGTGGGGGAAAATGTTTAGAATTGGTTTTGAGTAATTTTGGGTAATTTAGGCAATTTTGCAAATTTTTGGCAATTTCAAGGGCATTTGGTAGGTTTGGTGGGTTTAGGGTCCCGGGGGTCAAAAATTGAAATTTTGGGAAAATAAAGATTGATTAAGTGTGAGTAAAATGAAATCATTTTGGTTGAGCCATGAATCCATATTAAGCTCACAAAAGTCATGAGAGGACTCATTTTAGGCACTCAATATGTTGTTCCTAACCCTCTTAACCAAGGGCTTAGGGGTTAAGGTCCATCCATATGAGTTACCTACATGAGTCAGGGAGTCAAATTAGTTAAAGGTTATTTTAGGCTTTGGAATGTGTGTGTGGGAGTGATGTGTGTGCAAGTCAACCCTCACCAGACCAGGCCACCTAGGGTAATCCTAAGGCCAAAGAGTCCTATAGGAAACTCATCCTTTAAACCTCCACATTTGATCTCAACCCTCCAAGTGGCTTGGGGGTTTATAAACAAAATTGTGGGATTTGAAGGGAGCCAAGAAGTGTTTGAATTTCTAAGTGATGGGTTCCATTTCTAGTCCTCTAAGATAGTCAAGGAGAAGCCCTATGGCTAGATCCTAAGTACTAAGGAGAGAGAAGAGAAAAGGCCTCATAAAAAATGAGGTCAACAACTGTGCTAAGAAAATGTCTGGATCATGTAGATCCTTGTTTAGATTTTGTGGTACTGCTTTTGTATCCAAAATGTCCAAGTTAATTGAAATTGAAGTTCTTTTGCACTCGAGGACATCTCCTCACTTCTTGTGTCATCTTAACTAGTGTTGTCGATATCTTCTTTATTTTTGTCAAAGTTTGCATCGAAAACTAGTATGATTGGAGGATCATTTTGGGAATCAAAATATAGGTTAGATAGGTTGTGATTAGTTACATCATTACTAGAGATAATTAGAATGTTGCCAATAGTATTTCTATTATCATTATGAGACCTTGGTGGGGCATAAAGATAATCATACATAGTCAAAAGTTCGAGGGATTTCTCCCCCGAATCTGAGACAAACAATCTAATAGGGGGATCCCCTATGCTATCCTTCACGCTATCATCCTTAATTTCATTTGTGATCTTCTTCTTTTTCTTCTGCTACGGTGGTCTCCTTGGTGAAATCTCCATCTTAGGCTTGGGAGGTGGCAGACTCTATTCAGCGGCTTGCCTTGAAGCAGATCGAATCTGATCCAGAACCTTCTTGAGCTCGTTCCAAATCATACTCCATCCACTTTCACCAGTATACGGGTCAATAGGAGAGATCGGCTCGGATGAAATTACATTTATAGAACCTCTTTCCGGTTCTTTCATATATTCTTTCAGTATCATTATATTTCCTTTTCTTTAGTTCTTCTTTAAAGAATCATTAAAACTGAAGCATCCTTCCATTGTATGTCCGAGTAACAAGTGGTAGGGACAAAAGTTGGGTTGATCCTTCTCGTTCATGTCTTCTGGCTTCTTCGGCTTGGGCAATCTAATTTTAAGCTTCTTCATTAAGTTTCTGAATATCTTCGCTACGACATTATCCTTGAAGGAAAAGTTCATGTGTAGCTCTTCTGAAATTGTCGGACCATGTCGTCCATTTGTTCTATACGAGCTCTACTGCTAACCAGACTGATTACTCTATTGTGTATGGGATTGCCTGTACTGCTGAGAGTGACTGTATTATGGAGGAGAACTCTGCTGAGGTGACTAACTGTGCTGTTGTGGTGACTGCTTAGCCTAAATACTCATTGGTTATTTCCCTATGTCGACCGTTGCCACTACACCAGACTCTTCTCATATGCTTTGACAGGTCTTGTTTTCTCTTTTTTCTTTGTCGGCTCCATTTTCTTAACCTCTTCTTGTAAACTGTTGGCCTTACTGAGTAGCTTATCAAAGGACTTAATAGTAAGACCTTTAAGCATGAAGGCCACCGGACCGAGGATACTCTTAAGTACTATCTCGATTGTGTTATGTTTCTCTAGCTGAGGCTCACATTTCATGCTAAGTTTTATCCATCTCAGAATGTAGTCGACTAGACTCTCATAAGGTTTCTACCATTCCACTACGAGCTCTCCTATAGTGACATGATGCTGCGCGTCGGTGAATCTCTTCACGAACATGTTCTCCATTTTTGCAAAGGTCTTTACTGATTTATTGGGCATTTCTGCATACCAATCGAAAGCTATCCTTGACAAGATGCTGAGGAACTATCAGAATAATAATTCTTCACTTCCTCATAGCTTGCAACAATTGGCTCTGAAGTGTGCTATGTGCTGATGAGGATTTCCTGTCTCGTCAAACATCTTTAAAGTCGGGGGCACAAAGCCTTTGGGGTAGGGCATGAATCCAAATTCCGCAGGGTAGGGTCTACATCATGAAACTGATGCCCCGCCTTTAGACTGAGCCAAGACCTTTGGAACTTGATATTCTTTTCTGGTGGACTCAGAGCTGAATCCTTCTTTGGAGGTTCATCTTCATTAGCAGAAGTGACTTCTCTTATTTCATCTATGATGTGTATAACTTCGGGCTGGTTAACTTCCATAGATGCCACTGGTCGTGATTGTGACTATCAGTGTAGTGCGGCCATGGCGGTCATGGCAGCGGCCATCTCCTCCATCCTTTTTTCCAGACGTCTAATCTGTTCATCTCTTGTCAAAATGGCCCTTTGAAGCTCATCCACTGCTTTCTTCTCACTAGGAGCATCGCACGTAGATGACATGAACCTAGTTTCAACAACATTAATTTCCATTAACTCTTCTTTCATGTAATCTGACAGGTTGTAATTTTTGTTATCAATATCTAGTCCTCGTTCTCTTGCTAATTCTGAAATTTCTGCTCGGAACCTTGGACTTTATCATCAATTTTTTTTCTCTTTAATCAACTTCAGATTAGTAGACTTCCCATGAATGTCACTTCTTTTTGCGACTGACTCAGAAGCAGTGGCAACAGTGGCAACGGGAACATCAGACTCATGATCCATCATATGATCCACAGACTTCTCAGAGTGTACTGGTGCAATGATCTTCGGTAACCACACTTTTCTTTTGAGATTCAACACCTTGAGTTGAGGTGCTCAGCAGGGACATCAGAGTGGTGAAGAGAAGTGTGCTCCATAGGGGGTAGACCATGCACAAAGGAAAATAGTCCTCACTTGTTCTTCTTATTTTGAAATTCTTTATAATCATCAGCAGATTGTACTCTCAGACCCGGCTGAGACTTAACTAATATGTGCACTGTCGATGTTGGAACGACAGTAGTAGTATCTGTAGCAGCAGTAGGGGCAACAACTTGTCTTCCCAAACAGTGTCTCATGGAAAATCGGATGGGTCTTTCTTTTCTCAAAAGCTCACTCTTCATTTTGGGGAATATTGCACATTCCATCTTCTTGAGGAGCTTGGTAACGGAATATCCTTCTCTCTCAGCTAATCTCTGGAAAACTGTGCGGACTTGAGTGACGGGTGTGAGCCTTCCCTCACCTCATCATGACCATGTGGTGATGGTAGAGTAGAAGCAATCATGTCGAGGCTCTCGTCTCCAGCAATATCAACTAACGGTGAAATATACTCCCTCGAAGGAGAGGAGGGGTCTCCAGTAAACCGAGTTCCTCTTGCCAAGGAATTTCAGCAATTACTGGAAGACTTGTAACTTGTATCCTGGCGGCTTTGAGAATCCTACAATTGCATTTCTGCTTCTGAGACCTAGTTAGTGGGGAAGCTCTAGAGCTGGAACCAATCTCAAAATCTGACTGCGCGGCGAGAAAGGCATTATTAGAATCTTCTTCATACAGGATTTCCTTCCCTTTGGCAGACGAAAAAGTAGGTGCGTAGACGACAAAACTGATAGCAGTAAGGGTAACGACCCTCCTAGGCACAGGGACAACTGACTTGACAAAGGCAGTAGCAACTTTCACCTTCTTAGCAGAAGGTAAATCCTGGTGGGAGCTCAGGTCGAACTAGGCAGATGGTTCTTGAACTTCAGTGGTAGTAACTTTCATGACTACGAATAGGGCTTTTCCCAGCACGATTTCAAACTCACTAAAGCCAGTCCTAATATGAATCATTGGGCCAACAAGGCAGGCCTCATGGGAAGTGGGCAAGTTGCAGGAAAAGGTAAGCTTCGGAGTTGACATCGTAACTATCGAAAGAAAAATGATTCCAAAAGTTTGCGAAGGCTTAAAACTTTTGTAATCATAATGTAAACAGTAAAAAAAGGTCACTCTGTGAAGTGGATACATTTTATTTTTAATATTTTATTTCATCTTTTCTCTGTTTTTTTTTGTTTGTTTGTTAAAGGAGTCTTTAAAATTTAAGGAAAAATGGTTCTGATTTGCTGGTAGTAAAATCGAGCTCGGGAGGCACAAAGAGAAAGTGAAGTATGGAACTCCATCCGGGATTCCCTTCACAACTTATAATGTCCTGGTGAAACTTATTCACCAACACACCTAATGGGGGTCCGACCCCACAAAATCTAGAAGAATCCTAAAGATCCCTGAATCCCTCTGTTTAAGGATGGTTAAACAGATGGTCCTAAAATCGAGGAGAGTTGATCATACATTCCCATGAAGGAAATGGGTAAAAGTATTTCAATGGAAGAATGGTAACCTATTTCATGAAGGACAGAAACTCATTACTGATGTATGAATATAACATTTCCTGATTTTAAGGAAGAGAGAAACTTTCTCTAGCGGAGTCGCCAGAAAATTGTCAGTGCAAAAAGGTTTAAGAGTTACCGGTCATCAGCATGGGTATCCCGAGGTTCGGTTTAAAATAGATTTAATTTAATATATATGTATAATTTCAGAAAATATCATTTTTAATTTTTAAAATATGAAATAAAACCGATATCATATATGCAATAAATTAAATAATAAAGCACTTCACTGCAAGCCATGTTTCTATCTCGAAGAATGGATAAATTGATTGGTGCGAGGCTTGATCAGATAAACTAAAGAATCCATGACATCCATTTTGTCGCATCCGTTTGGTCTGCAAACCATTTATGTTGATCGACAACTTCCCATATATTATATGAAAGAATTAGATAAGGTTTATATGAAAATGGGCTCTTTATGTTTCCTATAAGAGCACACCCCTATCGTTAATTGCATCTTCAATAACTGAGGTCATCTGAGAATACTTATGATATAGATCATGAAATATTATATTCATCATTTTCAAAGATAAGATCTTCAAGAAAATATGGTAATAGAAATCCCAATAGGTTAGTGGCTTAAGTTTCAGATTAGTTATTATAGGAGTCCAAAAGAAGAGAAAGCTAGGGGAAGACATAGATCCAAGAAAAATCTTGGTGTCCTCCCAAACTATCTTATGGTTTAGCTTCAATTTGAGATACTTATTTAGTGTTTCATCTTGACTACTTTGTTATTTTAGTGCTTACATTCCTTATTGTCGATCATGTGAAAAACCGAGAAAATAGGAGGACTTATGTCTTACCCAATGACAACCTCAGAACCTAAGACGAGTTAGTACTTATATTGCACAAAGTGCAAAGACCTGAAGATATAAAGTGAGGATTTATGTTACACAAGGCAAACTACCTCGAAGTCCTATGGCTTGTTGTTTATTTCTAAGGAATTTTTCTATTGAAGATGTATGTGCTACCCATGATACATGCTCCAAGCTCGTCGTCATAGCAGATTTAGTTTTAGAAGTATCAATTTGAAGAGAATGGGAGAAGTAGCATGTTTCAGAAAGGGATTAAATTGAGATTTCTTAATGTGTTATTAGGGGAATATTTAAGTTGATTATGGCGAGACCGGTTAGGATCCCACGGTTCCCTCATTCCTACACCACCGTTTTCTTCAGATTCACTTAATCCAGATGAATTTACTAAACTCAACTTAATGAGTTCGATACTTTCATTTAAACTGTGGGAAAGCTTGTTAGCAGTTGTAGGTTGCTGACTACACCGGTGGCACGCACAAGGTGGATATGTTTGCGGAGCTTTATAACTATATAAGTGTTTAACAGAGTAAAAAACGCAAATGAGCCCCTTTTTATCAATGCAAGTATACGTATCGTTCAAGTAATAAAGGGCTCTAATGGAGTCCTAGATATCGATAGCGCAGGGAAGTTTAGAGATTATAAACTAATTTCAGCAGATGCAATTACTATCTAGTATACAAAAATAAAGAACACTTATACCAAACTCTATTACTTAATGGAAGCTTGCAATTTAGAAAAAGTATCTTTATCCTTGTTAAGAGAATTAAGTGAATGGATAATTAATTTAGTTAGAATTATATTGTGCCAAATAGGAGCATTCCTATTCTTTACCCTTTGGTCCAGGCAAAAAGAACATTGACTAATCCTATGCTTGGTTACTGAATGTGCGGCTAGGCTAGGAGGATACAGGGTGCCACTTCAGAGCACCCACGTTCCCCTCGTCTGAGGGCTAACATCTACACTTTAGCTCCCAAACGATAGGACCAAATTTGAAGATTTTAGTCTCTCACACTAAAATATCCAATTATATGCTTGATAAATAATATTTCCCTATTTATTTGCACCATCCTTTCAAGGCTTTTGATTTCCCTGAATTTTGGATGTAATCTTTACTATAGTTTATAATTCAACATATTTTAACAGTTTAATTGGCCAAATTGAAAGTAAATTAAGATTTAAGTAAATTATTATCACAATTTTTATTTAATATTTAAGGCACAACTAATTCATATTTCCATTTCACAAAATCTTAACAACAAGGAGAAAGATAGAGAAAACTACTCCGAATGCATAGGAAGAATAACACAAAACATGGATTTCATTTAAAGCTATAAAACAATAAACAAAAACTTTTTTGGAATCTTCTCCCTAAGCAGACTCCTTGAAGTTCCTCTGACTCTTCCTTCTTGTACAACACACTCAATTAAACTTACTAATGAACTCTCTAGAACACACTCACACACTACAGACTCTCCAGACTCAGATTAAGACACACACACCAAAAAAACACACCTTTTTCAGCCTAAATTTGTCTATATTTAAAGAGGGAGAAATATTTCTAAAGGTTGCTTAAGCACCTCTTCAAAAAGCGTTCAGATTAATTGAACATTTGCTTGAACCGACCTTCTCGCCGTTGGCGGGCTCGATGGCACCGTCGGTGGGCTTCTAGAACATTGGCCAACTGCTAAGGCTCACTGTCGGCGAGATCGATCTCGCTATCGGCAGGCTCCTTTATAATATATTTAAAAACTTTTGGGAAAGTCACGCCGTCGGCGACCTATTCCTCGCTGTCGGCGGGATAGTTGAATTTTCATCTCTTTTAGTCCTTTTTGTTCCAGATTTGCTTCTTTTCGATCTTTTTTCTCCCATTACCTATAATTCTTCATACCTGCAATAGAACATAGAAAAAACCTTTCTTTAAAGTGCAATTTCATATAAAATTGGTATGAATTCCTCAATACATTTTCTTGTGATCAGTTGCCTCCTCTGAGCTATTCCCGATCATCTGATAGGGACGTTTTAATTAGTTTCACTTGTAATTTTTGTTTTGTTTGTGATTAAATCTTATGTTGTCTTATATTTTGGCTTTTATGGCGGTGAATTTGATTTTTTTTTGTTTTGATTTTGGTTCTAGTTTTAGTTTTGTGGCTATCCTAAAAGGTTTTTATTTTCATGGAGGACGACATTGTTATTTAACATACAATCTTATCAGCAGAAAAATGGCGGAAATAAAGTGCAAGAAAAGAAGTTATTATAAATTATAAAAGCGTACCTATCAAGTCTTCTCATTCCTCCACATAAAACATTTGTATCATTTTCCAAAAACATGTATACTTTGTAAGAAAGTAAATCCTATGGATAGGTTCGTCAAGGGTCTACTAAGTCCTATGTCATAACTTGGTGGGTTCTATTTATTTATTTGAGAGATGATTTCCTTTAGTGATTATGATTGGTTCAGTTATCCTACAAGATGTCCAAAAGACTTGTGAAAATATCTAGGGAGTGCCTAGATAATTCACAATCCTTTTAAAATTTCTTGAGTTCATTTAAACTTATCATACTCATTAGATGATTCATCCATTCCACACCTTATGCTCAATAAACATTGATTTCTTAATCATCCCAAAAAGAAGGGTAACTATCACTTGTTTTATTTATAAATTATTTGAGTAAAGACCCCTAGGGGCAAACTGACCTAATTAGGAAGCTTAGCCGATTTGATTTTTAAGGTTGGACTTGTAGTGTTTCAAAAAGTATCTGAAGCTTAGTTCACTACTAAGCCCATAAGACTTTAGTGGGTATATTTATGTTTTAGAAAAAAAAAAGTTGAGTTGAATTTTATGATTATGATCAAAATATTGAAATATCATTAAACCCCTGATTTGGGGTTTTAGATCATTAAATATCATCTTCCAAAGCCCCTAACTTAGTATCATTTAAATTTGATTATCTTCCAAATTAATATAATTTAAAGAAATTACAAATTTACCTTTTAATATGACAAAAGTTAGATTAGTTTCTACCATTTATCTCTTTATATTTCAATCATTCAATCATGTTAATTAAGATCCTTCATTGCTCGTTTCACACTTTAATTAAGCCTAAATATTGATTAAGGCTAAATTCTTAAAAATTACAACTTCGCCCTGAGGCCTTAATACTTCATAATTAATCAAATTTAACTCAAATGACTTTAAAAATTTTACGGTACCCTACCCATGGGTTAATTAAAACATGAGAGGAGAAAAAGTGATTTTTTTAAATTTTATTTAATTTATATAATTCCTTTATATAAAAATAGATATTTTGAAAGATAATTTTGTAACTTAATAAAAAAAATCCCTTACACTTAAGAAAATTATTTGAGGTTCACATGGACCAGCAGATCACTTGGACCAATTTTCATGATTTTCTGAATTTTATTTTAATTAATTTAATTATTTTATTTTCTAGAGTATTAATTAAATATAAAATTTTATTTAAATTGAAAATTAAGTTTTATATTTTTATTGAATCCCTCTAATGTCAGGTGACCGAGAGAAACTAATTTCATTTTTTTTAATTATTAGAATTACTTTAGTGAGAAATTAGGAAAAACCCATTTTTAGGTTTTAAAAATTGTTTCTAACCCTTTAAAATTTTAATATCATTACTTAGAAAATTAGGAAAATTTTCCTAATTTCTCCTAAATGATAAGGAGACAATTTAGAACATTTCCACAAAATTTAATATTTTTTTGATTTTTATGAACATTTAATTATTTGAATATTTAAGGTGGCCTTAAAATGGAAAGTTTATTTTAATTCAAATTTTATTTTTCTTATATTACTTTGATCACAAGGAATTCCTTAAACCAAATTCATAATTTTCCAACTTGTATTTTATTTATTACAATTACTTTAATACAAAATATGTCTTTTAATTTGAAAAATTCATTTGAGTGGTCAAATTAACTTCAAATGACTTCAAAATTTTTATGGGAGTTCCCTTAACCTTAAGTTACAGGTGGGAGTGATTTTTATGCCATTTTCGTTTATATTTAACCCAAATTAATTTTCTTTGTTTTTTATATTTTACTGGCCATTAGGGTTATTCTTAGTGAGTTAAACCAAATTTTCATTTTTCCTAGGGTCCTCTGATCACAGTGAACCTACCAAATAAGTTTTGTATTTTTATGAATAAGATTATAATTATTATAATTATTTTAGCAAAACAGTGACTATAAGCTTGAAAATTAGGGACCTCTTCATAGAGACCACCCCCCCTGAACATAGAAATATCAGGGAAGATCCCTCATGATAAAGAGATAAAAAACTTTAAAAATTAGACCATGGTGAAATGTTCAAGTGCATGGAGAATCAAAACACTAGAAATAGTATTTAATTAATTAAAAATAAACCATGCATCAAATGAACTTCAAACCATTCCATATAATTCTTTCGTTCCCTGAGCGCCAAGGTATTTTTAATTTATTTTTTTGATTCTTCTACTCAAAGTAAAGAATTTCTAATGGTAAGGGTGAATTAATTGAATTATTTAAATCCCATTTTCATACTTAATCAAGTCAGTGCCATGCCATTCTTAACAACTCTGAAGCTACACACGTATCCATTTAATTGGGCGCCGCCACCTGACTCAACATGCGTTATATGAATCATCCCTCCATCTGACGCAATCAAGACCCTCCATAGATACACGAGCGATCGGACGGTCCCCAACTGGTTCATCCGATGATTCGTCCACCTTCTAACCAAAAGATCTCAAGCTAGACTCAACCAAATCACATAGGGTTTGTTTTTATGGACTCATCTGACCCAGAAGAACCTATCTATATGGCTAACCTAGCCTGAAATCAATCCAATGTGCACGGAGGATTGAAACAAGCTCAGGAGGGTAAGGGAGTTCAATACCTTTGTCTGAGAGGGGAAGCCTCAATTAGATGGTTGTAGCATCTTTGATTGGACCTAACGAACCTCCGGATGATGCGTCTTGTTCTGGTGAAATGCCCACTTCTAAATTCAACCAAAGCAGATCTCAAGTGTCGATCAAAGTCTAGTATTCAGGCTCTTTGTGATGGGGCTTTGATTGTGCAACTTCTTTTTTAGCATTGGGATGGTGTGGGTGCAATTAATTTGGATTTGGTGCACTATGGGGCTATGGTGGGGAGTTTCTGGGTTTTAGTTGAGAAATAAGCTTTGAAATTAGCTCTGAGCAGTGGGATTCAATGGTTAAGGATGGTGGGCTTGCACTCAGGAGGTCTTGAGGAGGCTCTAGAAGAAATTTTGGTAGAGTTTCCTTATGAAATTTTCATCACCCCTTGGCCATGAAGGATGGTTTTTATAGCAATGGCCATTGGGCTGAGCTCAGGGCTTGCTGGTGGGTGGGATTAGCTACTTAGATGGAAGGCAGTAAGGCACAAGTGACCAATCAAGGTTGGACAGTTTGGGGGGTGAGTTTGGGTTTTGATTCAAATAAGGTGGCTTTTGGTTTGGGCTCCTCTGGCGACTAGGCTGGCTGGCTAGGGTAGGGGAGGGTGGCCAGAGATTAGGTGGACAAGCCATCATGGTGTTTAATTAAGTTGGTGATTAATTTTGGTAAAGATCCATATGGTTTAAGAACTTTAGGAATGAAATCCCCTAAATCATGGGTCCCTTGGTCCATGGCTCAATTAGAGTTGACTAGGTAGATCTAGGGTGGCTCCTAGAGTTCACTTAGTGGCTGTGGTGGACTTAGGTTAGTCACATTTGGCTTGATTTAGTCACATTGGATCTTAGGTTCAATTTGGGTCACGTGGGTTGAAGTTGGGCTAGGTTGGGTTCAAGCATGGATTATCTCCAATTGGTTGTTTAATATGGTGTGCATGATTGTCATAAAGTTTTAGGGAGAGTATTGGAGGGCTTTTGAATAGGGTTGGGGTGTTAATTTGGCTTGATTTTGGGTAATTGGTCAATTTGGGGACATTGGGCTAACTTGGGTTTAGGTTAGGCTAGGGTGAAGTTATGGCTCATTTGATGGTATCAAAAAATATTGATGATTTCTAGGAAGAGTTTTCAACATAAATTGGGTGTCAATTTTGCGGTGAGGGCATTCAATTTGATGGATTTTGGACATGTGATCAATTTGGGGTAAATTTGAGAATTTTTTATTTAGTTAAATTTTGGTGAGGTTTGGGCTTAAATTGGGGCAATTGATGGTTTCATTTGTTGTAGAGGAATATCATGAAGTGTTTAGAATTCAAAATTTGGGGAAATTGATTGACTTTGGGTTTAATTTGGGGAGATTTTGTTATATGGTCAAAATTGGGGCTTAATGGTTTAGGTTCAAATTGAGTTTGAAATTGGGTCAAATTGGACTTTAATTTGGTTTTATTTAAGTTTAGGCATGGTGAATTTAAGTTTAGAATTGAAATTGGGCAAGATTGAGGTCAATTGGGTGTAATTTGGGCATTTTGGGCTTAAGGGCAAATTTGGGGCTTTTCGTCAAAATGGGTTAATTTGGTCAAATTTAGCCAATTTAGTGATTCAAAATTTAAAATGGGAATGTTTGGAGGGTTTTAAGAATTTTGGGAACTTTTGAAATTTTTGGGCTAGGAAGGGCATTTAGGTAATTTTGGGTATTTTGGGGGTATTTTAGGAATTTTGGTAAATTTGGTGTGTTACGAGTATTTTGGGTGGTGAGAAATGTTTTAGGATGATTTTTGATGGATTTTGGTAATTTTGCTTAATTTTGATAATTTTTTGGGCAAAATTAGGGTTTTAGGGTTAATTTGGTCATTTAGTGGAGTTTTGGTGCAAAGGGGTCAAAAGTTTGAATTTTTAGTAAAATTGGGGTTGAAAGGGATTTATAACCCATTCGAGCCAATGTCCAAAGGAATTCCCCATTTGGACCTTCCATGTACTGGTACTAACCAAACCTTAGCTTGGGGCTAAGAGCCACCCACATGAGTTTCCAAAAGAGTAGGGTATCAAGTGTAAGGAAGTTTGGTTTAGGGTTGCGAGGTAGTGTGTGAGAGTGTAATGTGCAACTGTGTGTGTGAGCCTCACCCAGACCACCCAGGGTAAGTTCTAAGGCATCCCCATCCTAAAGGGAACTCCTCTTGAGCTTCCTAATGCTTGGTCTTATCCTCCTAAGCATTTCGAGGTTAGACTTTAAGCATTTGAAAACTTAAAGTGAAGCAATGAAGTGTGTTGAATTTATATGGGGTGAGGGTTCCATTGTTACTCCTCTAAGATAGTCACCAATAGACTCATATGGCTAGACCTAGGATATTCTAAAGAAACATTAGACCTCAACAAAAGTGAGGTCAACAACAGTTCACCCTAATCATCAAATTTCCTAATTGATTTTATTTATTTTGAATTGTATTAAATGCATTCCAATGTAATTACTACTTGGTGTGAAATGGAATTATTTTTTTAAGTTATGAGTATTATAATTTTCATTTTTGATATGAGTTATTTTGTTGAAAAAACACTTTAAAGTTGAGGTTTGGTAGATAATCATTCATCACAAGAGCCTAAAGTTATCTAAGCTTATTTAGACACAGAAACACATAAATAAATTTTGGAAAAAATAGCTATTGCTAACATGTATAGAAGCAAGTATGAAATAAAGTAAATAAAATCAAATCAATATTAAGAAAGAAGGGTAGTTAGATGCCACCATACACAAAAAAATAGAGGTAAATGGGGGCAGTCAAGCATCTGTCACAAATGAAATAGCCTAGACCTCGATCAATCCCTTTAGTTGATTGCCTTTATTTATTGTGTTCAATTCATAATTTAATAATATGGGAGACATAATTGCTTTTTTGCTTGTTAAGGTTCATCCTCTCTTCATCAACTTATTTAGGTTAATCCTTACTTTGTTGCATTTTTTAGGTTCATCCTTACTCTAAGCATCTGATCTAAATGACGAGGACAATTCTAACTCAAAAATCAAAAGAAAGTAAGAAGATCTTATTCTTATTATGGCTCTTATAAAAATTTATATTTTTTATATAAATTACATCAAACACAAACAATACTAGGACCTATTGCTGCGCTACAACATCAGGCCCCCTCTTATTTTTCATCATGCCTGTGTATAGAGCAACATAACTGTGAGCACCTGCAAAAAGGTAGTCACTCCAAATTTAATTTGTGTCCCCTTTTTCTTATCTATCGGGATAACTACCCACAAAAAATAACATTAGTATGTCATAGGGCATCTTAACATACAGTCTAGAAAAAAAGAATTCCCAAAATGTCCATCTAAATGACAAAACTTAAAACATCATCCACACTCAAATTAATTATGCAAGGTTACTTAAGAAAGGTAAATCACACCTAATTTTGTCATCAACCAAACCTAAGTCTAGGTCAGCAGAGTAGCAAAGTTTCCTAGAAGTAGGTGTGCAAGGAAATCATTTTAATTTTTTTTTCCAAGTTAATTTTCAAGTTTATAGTTTATTTTATTACCATTTGGTGTTTCATTTTTAAGTTCATTAAATGTTTTGCAGGTATTTCTTTTTTAATTTAAAATTTTATGTTCTATATTGATTATGGTTTTAATGGTAGTTGTGATGAGTGGAACACACCTAATCAATGGTCCCATGACTCATAATGCTCTGATCCTACGAAGGAGGAAGACCTCTTTCAGTAGAAGAGAAATACACAACCCTTAAAGTCTACAAGCAATTTGATTACATCTTCTTCATTTAGAGTTTTTTTGGTGGATTTTTTTCTAAATTTTAAGTTTGTGTTTAGTTTAATTAGGTTCAAGTTAATTAAGGTTGTTGATTTCTTGACATAGGATTCTAAATGGTGTTATAATGTCCAAAGCGAGTGACTTTGGAGTTTGAGTTTCTTAGTGCCCTCCCAAGAAAGCATAGGATCAAGTTTGATGGTTTCATTTTTATTAAGGGAACTACTCTATTATTTCACATGTTGAATTTAGATTATCTATTTTTATTCACTTAATTTTGATTAGTTCATACAAAACATACCCAAAACCACCATTCAACTACTTTCTATACCCATTTAGGTTTTGAAGTTAAAATTTAAGAGTTTCTAAAAATTCTAAATTATGGAAAAAAATTGATTAATTAACTAATTAATTATCTTAATGTAATAAAAATAATGATAATATTTGGTATTTAAGGTTTTTCTTGAAATTTGTGCATTAGTTAAAAATATTTCTTTAAACTTACTTTGAATTTTTAAGAAAATTTTTAGCTATATATATAAAGTTATGAATTATTTATGACTTAATTTACATTTTGTATTACTAAAATTTATAAAATATTAAATTTTCTTTTTATAATTTTCTCCTCTCTTTTTGATATTTGTGAGTAAACTTTTACTAAATTTGGTTAAGCATGTTAATTCCTAAGAATTTTTGAAGTTCAAGTGATTTAATGATATTTTTAATTTAAATTAAATTTTGTATAATATTTAGTTATAAAAGTTTTGTTAAATTTGATTCTTTTTGTAATAAAATTTTTATGAAATGTTGTCTTAATAAAATGAGAACAACTAAAGCAGGTTAACACTGATTTTTTGGATTAGTATGATTTGTATAGTAATTTATAGAAATTTTAGATATTAATTAACTAAATAGCTTAATCCACATAAAATCAATTAATTTTTAGATAATATTGAAAATTGCTATAGAAGGGTTTTAACATTTATGAAAAATTTTCCATGTCACTTGCGTTTGTATTTTTTGATTTATTAAATTAACCTATAACTAATTAGTTAACTAAACTATTATTTAGTAATTATATTAATTTAATTCCCATAGGCATTCTAATGCAACCAAGTTAACCCTAAGGCTACTATAGAACCTTAAGGCTTCAATTAAGCTTAGTGTTAACTTGATTAAGATTTTAGTAGAGTAATTGCAATTTAAATAATTAATTTAATTAATTAAGGTTATAGGGAGAATTTCAGGAAAACCTCCAAATCGTACTCAAGAAAATTACGAAATAAATCTCGGAGACCCATAAGGCATTTACCCAAGAAAATGGAGGACATACTGAGTTTAATTAGGGTTAAATTTAGATTTTAAATTATTGATAATTCTCAAATTAACCCTTGTTTCTAAATAAAAGTTTGGGCCTTTTATTTTATTGATAGGGAACCCACTATGGTGAGAAATCTTTTTTTTTCTTTTTACTTTCCAAACTTTTTAACATTTTTATTATTAATAGTTTATATTAATTAAATAAGTTATTATTTAATAAAAAGGGTTTCATTAGATTAATCAATATCAGTTGCCAACCTGGTAACTGAATCAATGCTTTACATGTAACAAATGTAAAAAAACTATAAGGTTATGTGAGTGGGCCATGGTGTTACTTTTTTAAATTGCCTATATATATATATATATATATATATATATATATATATATATATATTGATTTAGGTTTCTATTGAGTCACACAATTAAACTCAAGTATACGTATCGCTCAAGTAATAAGGGCTCTAGTGGAGTCCTTGTTATTGATCTCATAGGGAGGCACTTAATTTTATAACGTAGCACAGAAATCACTTCTCGAATCACAACACAATTTCAAGTAATTACTAATCTTTAAAACATATATAAACATTTGTAGTTACTAATTCTAATAAAGTACGTTCTAACTTTCTAGCAAGTTAAACTAACACAAGACTAAATTTATAACAAAGTTCAGTTGTAAGAAAGAATTTTCCTCCTCTTCAATAATAATCTGATAATTTAGTGACATAGATCTGTGATGCAAATATATTATGCTAAATGGAAGCATTCCTATTCTTTACCTTTTTCCAAGCGCATAAAGAACATTGGCTAATCCTAAGTTCAATCCCCAAATTTGTGGTTAGGCTGGGAGGATACTGTCTCTCATTCTAGAGCTCCCACTTCCCTTCCCCTGAAGGCTAACTCTTGCTTTGGTTTCCAAACCCTAGGACCAAATTAAAGATTTCAGCCTGTCACTCTGAAATCTCTAATTCTACACCCATCCAAATATATTTCCCTATTTCCTTGCACTCAACCACCATGAATTACATCACTCATTCATGGACATTGAATGCGACCTTCACTTTTGTTGTGGAACTCATAATCCTTTCAAAACATATGTTTCCCAACAAGTTTTAATAATTTAATTGGCCAAATCAAAAAGTTAATGAAGTACAAAGTGAACAAGTCACACAAATTCTCCATAATAAATCAGCATGTGATTTCCATATCAAAACATCAACACATCACATGAAAAGGAGGAAGACAAAGAAATCTACTCAAGACTCATGAAGAAAGGATGACAAAACATGGATTTTATATATAAAAGAAACATCATACAAATAGAGTAAAGAAAAGACAACTTATCTCAAACTCTTCCCTAAGCGAATCTCAAGGAATTCCTTTAACTCCTCTTCTTTCTTCACAATAACACACAATTCTCTTTTTAGATAAGTAAGGAAGAAGTAATCTCTCACTTTCCCTCTCGTCCTACAATCCTTAGAAGTGAACACACAAACCCAAGATTTTCTAAACAAAATGAAAAGACACGCTCACTTTTCACTCCCTCACACTCTAAACTCTCTCCCACTCTCTAAATTTGGCTCCAAAATAGTTTAAATTTGGCCATAATTGATTTCCCAAGAGTTTCTTGAAACATCCCTCCAAAATTCAACTAAAAAGATTGAATCTAGTTTAAAATTGGGATAGGGCACGGTCCGACGCAGGATAGGGCGCCATCCGGTGTTATTTTCAGCCTTCTTGTTTAAAAGTCTATGTAAATTAGCGCGGTCTGGCGCTGGTGACAGTGTCGTTCAACGCAGTTACATAAATTGCATTTTGCTTCCTTTTACTCCAAATTTTCTCTTTTCGCTTCCTTTTGCTCCAAATGCCTAAAATCATTGTACCTGCATGAAATCATGAAAAATACATTTCTTTAAAGTTCAATATCACTAAAAAATAGGTATGAAATAGACATTAAAAAGCTATCAAATTTTTAGTGGATTAGGTCAGATAGTTGTATGTGCTTTCTACATGACTCGATTACGCTTATTCAACAAAAGAAATAAGAGATAGAAAATCATGATTTTGTCTTCTTCCTCTTGCAAGATATGATTTATGAATGATTTGACCACTCTAGCAAACAAATTTTGATTTAAACTAATCCAAAAGGATTAGATGATCAACATCGATGTTCAAATTTAGCACTTTTGTCCTTAACCTAGTTTTTTGCTCTCTAAGATCTAATCTTTAAAGTAAAGTGAGAGAATGGAATTAAGTCAAACGTAAGGGAATGATGAAACTCGATGCAAGCTAAAAGCTTCATCTTGATCTTCTGAGCACTTCTCCTTTCGAGAATGGAGGATGAGCTTGACATAGTTGGTTTAGATACCAACACTATGCATGAGTTCACTAAAGCACAAGAATTTGAGGGCAATGGGGGAGGAGTGATCACATTTTCTCACATAAGCTCAAAACAGAGAAAATTAAAGAGGTTCGTGAGCCCCATCCACCCTGTCATGCCCGTCTCACACCACCAAAGCTCCCCTCCCCCCTCCCAATAAACTATGGATAGCCAAGGGGATCGCTAATTGACTACCCTACCCTTTTAGAGATGCTTATAATGCCATTTAGGCCTTTGAACATTGGAAATCAGAGAGAGGAGCGAGTGGAGGTAGATATTTCAGCTACTTTTGACTGCAGTTGTTGACAAGACCACTTGGTCTGATAACCGATCAACTTAAAAATGTTCTACTTTTAATGCTATATTTTATAATGATATTGCTTTTTAAAGTTATGTTTTCTTGTGTTTTTGGTTGTAGGTACATCAAATTGATGAATTTGAAGGATTGGAGTAAAATGAACAAAAAGGGACAAAAATAGAGCATACCAGAGCAAAACAGGTCGAACTGGAGCATACAGTAGCAAAACTAGTCAAACTGGAAACTTTTGTACATGTTTCTGGCACCTAGGCACCATCTACGCATAGCTGCCAGTTACGGGTTTTGACATAACTTCTAGAAGAAACGTCAGATTTGGACAATTTTTGAAGCGTTGTGAAGTGTCTCATGGGAAATTTGTTGAGAATGATAAATTAATTTTCTAAAAGATTTTGGGTCAATTAGAAAGAGTTATTATGGATGAGATGTGTCTCTTGGAGTGAAAATACACTTAAAGCACCCTTTGGAAGATTCATTGAATGTGGACTCCATTTGAAGAGACACTTAAGCATCTCCTGAGAAATTATAATTAAAGCTTAGAAACTCTTAAAGAAGAAGATTTAGAGGAGGAGAAGATTATAAGAGGAGAAGAAGGCTTGGAGAAGAAGTAAAGGCTTGGGCGTCAGCCCAAGTGGGGCGAAAAGGTGAGAGAGAAAGAGAGTGTGAGAGAATTTTTTCTTTTCTTTTCACTTTGTTCTTAGAGAGGATTGGAAGGAGATTTCTTTTGCTATACAAGGAAAGTTTGATTTACATCAAAGATAAGTATTTTCATTGTATTTTGGTTTGAATTTTGTACTTTGTTTGCATGGATTCAAATTGTTGTTCAGTGAAAAGTTGTTTTTTCTCCATGTTTAGTGAGTAGTTTTCTTTACTCTTCCCTCTTACAATGAATTAGTATGCATGTGTAGGATATTGAATTGAGTATAGTTAGAATATATTGTGATAATTTTACTTTTATCTTCATTTACATGTAAACTTGATCAACATGCATGTTAAAATCTGTTGTGAGAACATGTTAGAACAATGTGATATTATCTCTGTCAACTATTGGTAAAAATCACATGAGATTATATGGGTGAGAATGTAGTCCATATGGTTGAGTGCAAATGAATTGGGAGATATGCATGATTAAGAGGTGTAGAATTAGTGGACTTTAGGGTGACAGACTAAATCCCATAATTTGGTTTGATGTGAAAAGTTTTGTTATGAGATGTTAGCCCTCAGGTGGAGGGAGAAGAGGAAACTCTAGAGTGAAAGCTAATATCTTCCCTGCCTAACCCATCTTCAAGATTTCAAAGCATCAGAGTAACCACTGTTCTTTATAGAACCAAGTAAGAATAAAAAATATAATTTCTCCTATTTGTCACAATCTCTCTTACTACATGTTTTACTTTACACATGTCACTAATTTCATTGCATGAGAAAGAGCATTTTTAATATATCTAACCCCACTTTATAATTTTCTCTAAGTATTTTAGTTTAGGAGTAAATGTAGTATTGTAGTAATAATTGTTAGATATAATTAAAACAAAACTTTTATCGACCTTCCAAGCTAAGGAGTGTTATTGTAGACTAGAACTTCTCTTGAAAGCCACCGTGATTAACCGCGATCTCCGTGGGATCGATATTCAGGGCTTAATCAGAAAGCTCTATATTACTTGATAAAAATATGTATTCTTACGTAAAATTTCTACTATTTAAAGATATAATTGAAATCTTACTTTGAATGAAGTCAATTTTTTATCACCGTTGTAAAGGAAGAAATTTAAATATGAAAATTAAAGGATTAAACTCTTGCATATTGTAATCGGGTATCAATCTTTCGGCGCCTTTGCTGGGGATCGCAACAATTGATCTTGACTTTTAGGAAGATTTTAGTTGAAGTAATTAGGCTTTAACTTGGAAATTTGTAGTGTCGTAAAAATTCTGTGTGAAAAGCATTTTTTTACGAAAAAGCGTTGTGAAGAAACTATTTGAGTAAAAAATAAGGTATTTGTGAAAATATTTTCTTATGTTGAAAATAATTTTTGTTTAATTGTTAATGTATTGTATGTTATGTTATGTATGCGAACTAAAGGATCTGCAGGACTTGTGCCTTATGATCCCGAGTTAGAAAAAAGAAGAAAATCAAAAAATAGAAAGGACTTAAAAAACTAGAAATGGAAATGGAAATCATTCAAAATAATAACTTTGAAAATCAACATAAATCATTGAGAGATTATGTAAATCCTACGATAGGTGAAATTCAATCAAGTATACAATACCGTGTCGTAGAAGCTGACTTGTTTGAACATAATCCAGAGATTATCTAACTGGTGCAAAACAACCAGTTTGGGGGAACTTTTTTGGAGGATCCCTATTTACACTTATCATATTTTCTAGAACTTTGTGCAACATTTCGTTATAATGGAATGTCAGATGATGATGTTAGACTAAGGCTTTTTCCTTTCTCACTAAGGAATAAGGCTAAAATTTGGTTATACTCATTAGCACCTAGCTCTATTAAAAATTGGGATGAGTTAACTCAAAAATTCCTAGCTAAGTATTTTCCACATTCAAGGACTACTAAACTTAGAAATGATATTATCTCATTTTGTCAGTATGAAGGGGAATCAGTATACAAAGCCTGTGAAAGATTTAAGGAACTCTTAAGCAAGTGTCCACACCATGCTCTGCCCAATTGGTTAATCATTCATACTTTTTACAATGGGTTAGTAGAATCCCTTAGGTATGTAATTGACGCTGCCATTGGTGGATCATTAATGTCAAAACCATTAGATGAAGCGTATGTATTAATCAAAGAAATAGTTATAAATGAATTTCAATGGCCCTCTACAAGGGTAAATCCAAGAAAGGTAGCCAATGTTTATGATACAGATGCTATTGCAATTCTTGCTTCTCAAGTTGTTGCAATATCAAGGAAGTTGGACCAAATTAGAATGTACCGGCCTTAATTTACTCCACTAAGTGAGGAAAGTTCATTAGGGCATAAGATTGATTCTAACTTATCATATGAGACTTTAAATACCATAAACAAACAGTATTCTAACTTTTACAACCCAGGTTGGAAGAACCATCCTAGTTTTACTGGAATCATACTACTGAGGGTGGAAACCAACAATTGGAAAATAATCATGCAAATCTTGATGGAAGTTCTAATAATAAGGGGAACATAAACTATAAATCTTTATATCCACTAGACTCTATCAAAGATCAAGAGTTTGAGGATAAGAAGATGTCTATAGAAGAAGTGGTATTATAAATGGGAAACTAGTTGCAAAGTTATGCTACAATTAGAAACATGGAGAATCAACTGAGACAAATTTCTAATTCACTTAGCAATATACCCCATAGAACACTTCCTAGAAACATTAAGATCAATCCTAAAGAGAACATTAATGAACAAGTAGAAGCTATCAAATTAAGAAGTGGAAGAGAGATAGAGGATGTAGTTAGAAAAGAGAAAGAAGTTGTGAGAGAAACAAAAAAACTAAAAGACCTAAACAACCTGATTCTAAGGATCTGGAAAAATTAATATCTCCAACTAAAATAAATTTCGAAAGACCACCACCTCCATTTCCTCAAAGACTTAGACAGCATGAGTTGGATAAACAATTTTCAAAATTCCTAAAAGTACTTAAGAAAGTAACGATAAATATTCATTTCACTGAAGCTTGGAATAGATGCCAAGTTATGCCATATTTATGAAGGAGGTATTAAACAAGAAAAAAAACTTAGGGATTATGAGATAGTTGCACTAAGTGAGGAGTGCAGTGCAATTCTTCATAAAAAGCTTCCTCAAAAACTTAAAGATCCTTATAGCTTTACAATTCCTTTTGCAATTGGAGAAAAATTATGTGAAAAAGCTTTATGTTATTTAGGAGTGAGCATTAATGTGATGCCTCTATCTATATTTAGAATTTTAGGTTTAGCTGATATTTCTCCCACTACTATAACCCTTCAGTTAGCTGATCGATCTATCATTTATCCAAAAGTGGTTATAGAAGATGTGCTTGTTAAAGTGGATAAATTTATCTTTCTTATGGAATTTATTGTATTAGATATGGAGGATGATAAAGATAATCTAATTATTTTGGGGAGACCTTTCTTTGTTACTGGAAAAGCTATGATAGATGTGTAAAAATTAGAGTTGACTATGAATATTACTGACCAGAAAGTTACTTTTGTTGTGTTAAAGATTATGAAATATCCAACTGAGCGAAAAGATGATGATTATTTTGGAAGGATGAAATTGATTATCTAAGTAAAGATAATTTCCAAGAAAGTTTTGAGAGTAAGTTAACATATGATATCAAAATGAACTTTCATGATGAGTTGAAAATATTGTTTAAAAAAGATAGTATGTATGTTCAAGAGAGGTGTAAAATAAGGGACATTATCGAAAATAGTAAACTTCTAGTAGCAGGCTGACGAGTCTGTTATGACTTAGTTCTCAATTAGAGCTGAGCATTACCTTGAAGCATGAAGAGTTTGGACTTGGACCACTCCATGTCAACTCTATTACTTCCTTTATCTGACATTGTCTTTACTTACTAAGGTCATGAACCTACTTAGTGAACAACATATGGATAAACTGCACTACTTTTATTTACCAGATTGCATATACCTTAGACTTAGAGTAAACCTGAAATTGGAAACACATGATTTTTTATAATAGGGATATTTGGTCCAAGGGTGATAGCCATATAAAAAAATTTTATAATACACCCATGTTATTTGTGTAGTTTCTTCAGTTAGAAATTGAAAGTATGGAGGGGAAATGTGAGTAGAAGTGAGATCAAATTAACCTCGATTGTTGTTTGATTATGAAATTTGTGATTCTATGTATTGCATTTTGTGTGTCTATGTTTCTGAGTCAAGTTGAATGAGTCATTGGAGACTACAAAAATTATCTTAATATTTTAAACTTGTTAGAATCTAGCAATTCCCTTATAAAGTTTAAAATGCGTTCCTGTTTAATCTTTAATTTGTACCTATTCTACTATTTAAAATTCCTTTATAGTGTTATGTCAAGCATGTTTAGGACAGATTTACTTTCTACTGCAATATTCTACCAAGTGTTATTTATTGATTATTTTGTAGTATGTGTAGTAAATTTTAAAAGTGAGCTTTCCCTGCCGCGTATTTTTGTACTTCATTGTTGCACATTTTTGAGCTTAAGTTTGGGGGGGGGAGAAAAATATTTCAAATTTAAACCATACTTGTTTTCAAAACTACTACAGTTAAATTTGTATTTTATTTCTTATGATTATTGTTATGTGGACACACCTTAAAGATGTTAGAATTTTAAGTATAAAAATGGAGTAGAAAAACTTAGTTGATATTTTTAGTGAAAATGGTAAACCAACAGTCAATAATATTTAGTGGATAACATGGGAAAATGAATAAATATCTTTAGTAGGAAGAAATATATTTTTGGAAAATTAAGGATTCATAGAATTTTTATTTTCATATACTTAAGTCTCTTTTGAAAAGTATTTAAGAAAAAAAACATATTTTCAAGTGAAGGAAAATAATAAGTTTTAACTTTAGAGGAGGATAGTGAAATTCAAAATCATTTAAGGACTTCTCAAGATATAGTAATCCTCACATATAAAAAAAACAAAGGATTAAAAAGATCCGAAAAAAAAAGGTGAGGAAAAGCTTGAGGAGAGGTCCTAATCAAAAATTGGTTTCACTTAAGACTTTCTGGAGTAAAGAACTTAGAACAATCCTAAGTTTGCTTTTATACTTATATTAGTAAAAATTACTTTCAAGAGAGTTCTTAAGTCTAGAAGTTAAAGTTCATAGGATCTGAAATGTAAAAAATTTGCATATTTTTTCTGAATTAGATAGAAAAACAAATACCCAAGTTTGACGATAAATATCTTAAAACCTGGGCTAGTATGATTCACTAGAAGTTCTTCTAGGTTGAATTATCCATTTTAGAACAAAATTTTAGCAATTCTAATGGGTGACCCATTAACTCAAATCTACTAAAATTATTTTAAAAGTGTAGTATTACTTGAGGATATGTAATGTTTAAGTTTGGAGGATTTTTCATCAACCTAAAAATGAACTACCTTTTATGCTATATTTTATAATGATATTGCACTTTAAAGTTATTTTTTCTTGTTTTTCTGGTTGTAGGTACATCAAATTAAATAATTTGGAGTGATTGGAGCAAAATGAACAAAAATGGACCATAATGGAGCATACCGGAGCAAAGTACTTTGAACCGCAGCATATTAGACTAAAATAAGTCAAACCAGTTGTACCTATGTCTAGCGCATAAGCGCCACCAGTTGGCGCATAGCCGCCAGGCAGTGGTGCCTATGCGCCAAACCATCAGCGCATAGCCGCAGTTTTTGGCGTAACTTCTAGAAGAAACGTCTAATTTGGACGATTTTCAAAGCGTTCCAAAGTGTGTTTTATAGGAAACTTGTTAGGAATGATAAAAAAATCATTCTAGAAGATTTTGGTCAGTTGGAAGGAGTTATTATCGAAGATATGTGTCTCTTGGAGTGAAAAAGCATTTAAAGCACCCTTTGATAGATTCATTGAATGTGGACTCTTTTTGAAAAGACACTTAAGCATCTCTTGGGAAATTATAATTAAGGCCTAAAAACTCTTTAAGAAGAAGATTTAGAGGAGAAGAAGATTGGAAGAGGAGAATAAGGCTTGGATAAAAAGTGAACGCTTAGGCGTGAGCCCAAGTGGGGCGACAATATGAGAGAGGAAGAGAGAGTGTGAGAGACTTTTTTCTTTTTTTTTTCACTTTGTCGTTGGAGAGGATTGGAAGGGGATTGCTTTTGCTATACAAAGAGAGTTCGATTTCGATCAAAGATAATTATTTTCATTGTACTTTGGTTTGAATTTGGTACTTTGTTTGCATGGATTCAAATGGTTGTTCACTGAAAAGTTGTTGTTTCTCCATGTGTAGTGAGTAGTTTGCTTTACTCTTCCCTCTTACAATGAATTAGTATGCATGTGTAGGATATATAATTGAGTAGAGTTAGAATATGTTGTGATGATTTTACTTTGATTTTCATTTACATGTAAAATTGATCAACTTGCATGCTAAAATCTGTTGTGAGAACATGTAAAAGTCAATACGGTATTGTCTCTGTCAACTATTGGTAAAAATCGCATGAGATTATATGGGTGAGAATGTAGTCCATATGGTTGAATGAAAATAAATAGGGAGATAGGCATGTTTAAGAGGTGCAGAATTAGAGGACTTTAGGGTGAAAGACTAAAGCCCCTAATTTTGTTTGATGGGAAAAGTTTTGTTAGGAGATATTAGCCCTCAGGTGGAGGGAGAAGAGGGAACTCTAGATTGAAAGCTAGTATCTTCACTGCCTAACCCATCTTCAAGATTTCAAAGCATAAGATTAACCTATGGCTTTTATAGAACCAAGTAAGGGTAAAGAATATAATTGCACCTATTTGTCACAATCTCGCTCTCTACATGTTTTACTTTTACACATGTCACTAATTTCATTGCTTGAGGAAGAGTACTTTGAATATATCCAACCCCACTTTATAATTTTCTCTAAGTATTTTAATTTAGGAGTAAAAGTAGTATTGTAGTAATAATTTTTAGATATAATTAAAACTAATTATTTATCGACCTTCCAAGCTAAGGAGTGTTGTTGTAGACTATAACTTCTCTTAAAAGCCGTTGTGATTAACCTCGATCTCTATGGGATCGATATTCGGGGCTTAATCAGAAAGCTCTATATTACTTGATAACGATACGTATACTTGCGTAAAATCCCTACTATTTAATGACATAATTGAAATCTTACTTTGCTTTGGAGTCAATTTTTTATCATCGTTGTAAAGGAAAAAATTTAAACAAGAAAATTAATCGATTAAACTCTTGCATATTGTAATCGAGGATCAATAACCACCGATGGTATGCAAATATTTCGCCATAAATAAGAGGCACATGAGCACTCTCTTCTGGTAAGGAGACCACGAAGTGGTTTTAGAGTATATGGGTACCTCATGAGAGGTCTCGGGTTACCTTTTAGGGCTACCATGGCACAAATAGTTGTTGAAGTGGCCGAGGTTAGTAAAGAAATCCATGGAGAGGTCTCTTTCACCAATGAGAAGCCTAAATTGGCCATTTAAAAGGGATTTGGGATGGTTACCCATGGCATAAATATGTTGTTCTTATGTTTGGGTTAACTAAATTGGGCTTGAGCTAGTTATGCACTTAGTGATAGCTTAGGTAAGCCCAAGTGAACTTGGGTTGACCCACATGAGTTTATTTTAATTAATGTTTATTAAAATTTTATTTAATTAAATTTAAATTAGGTTGTTTAGTGCTTAGTTTGGAACTTTTTTAGGTTAATGTTAAGCAATAGGTTTAGTTAATTATGTTATGTTTAGACTACTTAAATTTAGTTTATTATAGTTTAATTAAATTCATGTCATGGGTTTTGTTAGGCTTTAAGTTTAATTGTGGTTTAGGTTTGATTTTAGTTTATGTTTAATTTTAATTAGCTTTAGATTTAGTTTAGGTTTGTCTTTGTTTTCTTTGGATTTTCATTGATTTGAAATTTGAATTTTGGATTATTTTAAGTCTTATTTACTTTTAGTTTTAAGATTTGAAATAATTAATTATTGAATTGATTTTAATTGTGGCATTATTTTTTAGCAAAATACTTTATTTTATTTCTTGGTTGGTTTAATTTTCTATGCTTATGGTGGGTCTACGAAATGACTACGTTGCATTCTTGAGAATTGGATAGGTTCTGAAAAGGCAATTCATTAATATTCTTTGGTATGTGAATTAATTCACTCATTACTGAACATGACATACATTACATGGCACCTTTATTGCTATGATTTAGTGTTGAATGATTTTGCTTTTTGTGTGGAATTATTTGTGTGCAAAATAGAATTGTTTGTATGTTGGTTGGTGTAATAGGCTATGTCTAAACTAGGTGGAAGACTCAGTTATGAAAGTTCATAAGATTTTGGTAGGTTCATGAAAACCATGTCATTGCTTTTATTTTGTTTATCTCTATATGAAGTAATTCACTCATTGATATTAGGAATATGTGATGCAAATGTTTCTAGATTCAAAGAAAAGTCAATGTTTGATGAATATTTCAAGTTATATGAGCAAATATTTAATCATACATTTGGAAGAGAGTAAGACATATTTTGTTTCTCTTTGTTTGCATTTTGGTGGCAAGACCATTCAACGAAATGATTTATGTTATTGGTGTGATAAATTTTTATTGTTTCAAAAAGTGGATGGAATATGGTTGGTTGGATATTGAGCGGTAATACTTTTGTTGGTATCTTTTATTTTACTTTCTTAAAGTGGAATGTTATAGTGGTTAATGCAGTGCATATCAGTGGCATATTGGGTTAATAGGACATTAAGCATTTTTGTTGAAAGGTTTGTGGATTATTTTTCATTTAATATGAAATAGTTGGTGTTAGTGAAATTAATTGTTAAAACAATATGGGGGGAATCAAGCTAAAATATAATCTATGCTTCACTTCTTCTGTCAAACTCCTTCTTTTGAATTTGTTTATATTATGTGACTATTTTTTTTTCTTCATAATTAATTATGTAAATGGGCAAGGCATGAGAATGTTAATTGTCTTCAATGTGAGGAATAGATTTCATGTTATTCTTTTGTGATCTCCGTTTAATATAGGTCAAATAGGGAAATAGGCCCACAATGTATTCCAATACAGAAAGCTGCCAGAGTGTACTTCATGGTTTTAAAGAGAGAACTAGAAGATAGCCATGATATAATGTAATCAAAGAAATACTGCGATGAATTTAAATGTGATTAGGAATTATGAAAATATTTGAAATAAGGAACAACAGAACTATGTTGGTATCATGTCAAAATGACTAATAATGTATCAGAAGAATGGTGAAAGGCGATAATAGTGGTGAAGCTATATATTTTCAAGTTAAGACTATTCCACGTGCTTATATTAAACTATGTTATATAAAAAATGAATTTAATGTATATAACTTATAGGTCATTCAAAACATGGGAACATTTAAATTTATTGGCATTGACAAATAATTGTAAGATAAGCTTGACCAAATGTTTGGTAGATTCATCGCCACTTGTTAAAAAGATGAAATGTAAATATTGTTCACAGAAACTTCCAATGGAGTCATATACAACTGTGGATTGCAATGTTGAGTATTTACATCACAACAAGAAACAACTATTGGGAAAAGTTTTAGTATCCTGCAAATAAATCAACAGAGGACTTTGACTTCTTTAGATTTTCTGATGAGTTCAAGGCAACTACTTTAAATAGTGAGCACGCGTAACTTAAGAAAGAAAATTTTCCGATAAACTTGGCATTTGAATATTAAAAGTAATATTATAGTCATACCACTTTTTATTATAATTTTAATTTTGGTGTTACTAATTGTTAAACGTTGTATAACTTTTTGATGTATTATTCTAGCCTTTGGGATTTTTTAGAATTTCTTAAATTCATTGTTAGGTATGAGTTATTTCTGAAATTTTAACTCACAAACAATACATGTATATAAGGGTAATGGAACCTTTAGTTCAAAAACATGTTCAACACAACTAATGCACACATGAAATAACCAAAATTACACAGGGGTTCACCAACAACAATTCCCCCAAAGTAGCTTTTTCTAATAGTTGCAACACTTCAAGTTCTTTATACTGTTACAACTGCTCCAAACAATCCCTCAGTTCTCAACTTGATTAAAAAAACGGCTATATTTGTTTGTATTCTTAACCACAAAAATATACACATAATCGAGAAATTACAAAAGATAACATAGATGGAACATAATATAAAAAAATAAGAATGATGTCTAATAATTCAATACAATATCAATAAACTTTAAAATAGGTAGTATTTTTTTATCGGATTTGAATGATTTGGGAGGTAAACATATAAAAAGTAGAATTTTTGTCTTAGATCAGGTATATAAATCAAAGGATTTGAGAGGTGGACAATGCATTCTTTCCTACTGCTTTGGAAATGTAAAACTAGATGTTAATTTTAATGTTATTTTGACTACAATCTAAAGACTTCCGTGCGTTGTTTCATTTTCAAAGACAAATAAACGTCTTAATTGTTTTCAGAACTTGATTAATAAATCAAATGGTTTATTTGATTTGTCAAAGTAATCTAAAGATATTGAACAAGACTAGGTTGAATTGTTGATAATACCAGTTCATACAATAGATACAAAAATAACAGTTGCGTTGTTATGAAAATCATTATGGTAAATTAAATCTAGAAGATACATATATGTATTATAATATGTTGCTTTTGATGTAATCCTATTGATTCCTAATTATTTAATGTTATTTTTATTGACTTGCGTTATTGTTATTATAATAATACGTCTTTAAATCGCTTAGTTGAATATTTTTATCATTAGTTGAATAGTATTTTCTTCGTTGAAAGGAACAGTATTTTCTTCCGTGCAACACGTTTACCGAAAGAATTTTTATTTCTAATGGCCCTCTTGTTGACGATAAACGGATTTCACTAACGAACAAAAACAGATTAAGCATGTAGTTGTTATGCAATTACGAACTCAACGACATATTATGTTATTACTAGATTTATCAAAAAAGAAATATTTTTTTTTATAGTCGTTGATAGGGTAAAAAATTCCCATCTAATAAAGCATAACTTTTTAGTTAAATTAAAACAAAGCATTCAGACTTTCGACGGGAAACTTTTAATAATTAGTTTAAGAAACTTAAATATTTCACATTTAAATTTATAGTCGAATTACCAACTCATTGTTGAGATGGAAATTACTAGGGTTTTGATCATATACAATAAAAATCAGAAAGTGGAAAATATGATCACACTAATTCAAAAAATTTGAATAACATATCAAACATAAACACGAATCAAAGTAATCGCAAAAAAATACGCCAAGATTTAACGAGGAAAACCTCAATAATGGGAAAAATCACAGAGCTACACAACTCAAAATTCATTATAAAAGAAGAAATGTATAGCGATTTTCATTAATCAGATCTCCTCTCTACAACACTGAAACTTATATGAGTACTGTTCTAAATCTTCTCTTTTTAAAAACCCCAGATATAGGGCTTTCTTTTTAAAAACCCCAGATATCGATCCCACGGCGAAGACTAAGTAGAAATTAAGAAAGAAAGAAGAAAATCTATTTAAAAACTAATCAACTAAGAAGTAAAAATATGCATGTTACTTAAGTAGCAGTTGTAAGTAAGCATATAATTTAAATGCTTTAACAGAATAAATAAAGATTCTTTCCTCATACAAAATATTTCATGATTAGTAAACATCTATATTAGGTTGAGAACTTTGAGAATGAGGTATTGTGACAAATAGGGGCATATATATTCTTTAACCTTTGGTCCAATGTATAAAGAACATTGGCTAGTTTTTGAAGATTGAATTAGGATATATTGTTAGTAGTAAGGGACGAATTTTTAGGCTCTCACATCTAGATTCCCCCGCAAGGGTGCCTATGGTCGGGCCTACTAATGACCCGTCACCTCTTATTTAACCAAATTGATAGAATTTAGCCTGTCACTCTAAAAAAATATTCAAATCTATGCCCTTCAAAGATTATATCCCTATCAATTCACACCTCCCCCTTTAAGTATTTACCATCTACCTTTTCCAAGGGAAATGTGATACTTACAAGTTAAGAACTCTTAGCCTACGGTCAAATCTTAAGAATTCTCCACAGATTTTAACATTACAAGTGATCAAGTTGCAGTGTAAATGAAGATCAGGTAAAGTATCATCACAAATTATGGAAGAAGAAAGCAAGTTCTCAAAATTAATTTAAATCCTTAACTAAATCAGTTAATATTCATAGGGAGAAAGAGAAGAAGACTACTCAGAAAGCATAGGATTCACACCACAAACCATATTTATATAATTCAAATTCAAAGTACAAAACTTAAGAACCAAATTATAAATACTTATCTGAAATGATATCCAAGCAATCCTTTGAAGTTTCTTTGAGTCCGTCTGACTTTTACAAGACTCCAACTCTAGCAATCACCCTAAAAACACTCTGAACTCTCACTAAAGTAAGGTAAATAACACTCCCCATTCATTAATTTAATTAGAATACACACCTCTTTCACTCTTATAAGACCTACACACTCCAAACTACCACACCTTTTTGTTGTAGAATCGTCCGCTATTTATAAAGCTTCGAAAATGATCAGGGGTTGCCTCAGGCACCTCATTAAAATTCATCCAAATTCGTTGAATGTTCTAGAAAGTAACTGTGGCGCCTAGGCGCCAGTCTCCTACGCGAATGTACACGTTCCTTCAGGTTTTAAGTCGTACCTCTTTGTTGATTAGCTGATTTCCTGTGTCTATATTCATGTATCTTGTTTATAACATATGAGAATATGTCCAGAGACTTCTGGATTGCTTCTGAGTCATCAATAACCGTCACAAAACAGTCCAAGAATTCTCTAGATTTCCCTACTGAGTCTAGCGTCTGTGCGCCAGATCTGGGGCCTAGGCGCTAGAGTCAGCCATTTTTTTCTTCTTTTCTTCACTTGACTCATTTTTGCTCATTTTACTCCTTTTTTGACTCTTTTTCTTCATAAACTCATTTTATTGTACCTACAACCAAAAACATAAGAAATACCTTTCATTAAAGCATAATATCTCTAAAATATTAGTTAAAAATGATATAAAAATATAGGTAATTTTAAGGTGGATCAATTCCCCCAAACTTATTGTTGCTCATCCTCAAGTAACTCTTTACTAATAAAAATAATAATCTATAAAGAAAAATTTTCTTTAAGACTTCGATAACTGTTCATTTTATAAATAGAATAATGAAACTTAAAAAAACTTTTTAAATAACTTATGCTATAACCAAAATATGTAAAATATTTAATATTTAAGTTTTAAGAACTCTCTTCTCCTATCTATTTCAAAAAATAATTGCAATTTGTCATATTAGAACATGTAGATAATTTTCAAGAAAAAGATTTTCATGATAACTCTATTAGTAAGGATGCTATACATAAGACTTAAGTAAAAAAAATGTAATTAGGTCTCTTCCTATAAGATAATTCAAGTGAAGCCAATTTTTAATTAGGCATCTCCACGAGCTTCTCCTCACTTATTCTTTTTCTTTTTTTTTTCATGTATGGATTGCTTTTCAATCCTTTCTCTCTCTCTCTCTCTCTCTCTCTTTTAGATGTGATGATTACTATATCTGAATAGCCTATTAATGACTTTTAATTTCGCTATTCTTATATTTAACGACTTAACACATTTTTCACTTAATGAATATGTGTTTAGCAAAAATATTTTTAATAGAGTTTCAATTCTATCATCTCAAATAAACATCTAGATTCCTTAATAGTTTCAAAAATATAACATTTTGTAATTTAGATATTTGAATCAAAATTTGTACACTCTTTTATTAAAAAATTACAATTTTTAGAATTATTCCTTATTATATAAAAATACTTTTATAAGTTTATTATAATATTTATGAAAACAACAGCATATCTATCTTAAATTAACTTTTCTTCCATAAGTAATGTTATTAATTTTGAAAATATTGTTTTCTAAGGATAAGTAAAGTTTAAATTTAAGTTCTTTTCCCTCCCCCAAACTTAGTTCTTTTTAAATAGGTTTAAAAATTTTGCAATATGAATAATTTTAACTAAGCAGGAAGAAAAAGGTACAATAACAAAGGTATTTAAAACAGTAAAGTAATACAAGTATAAGCAACAATATAAAAGAGTAGCAAAGTAAATATCATATGAAAACTAACACTCTTTTACATTTTAAACCTTTAAAAACAATAGGAGCATAAATAGGATTAAATTCTAGAATTCTGACAACAAAAATATAACTGAGTTACTACAGAGTACTCATACAGTACAATAATACTAGAAAGGTAAAAACACACATAACAGACACATAAGCAAAGCAGAAATAAAGTCTCCTCCTCATCATTGGAAGAATCATCAGGAATAGGACATCTGGGATTAATCCATGTGGTGAATTTAGGACAAGTTGGAAATTTGATATTCTTATCACTCTTTAAGAATTTTACAAGCGCATCATTATATTCCCCATCATAGTCACTCTTACTCTGTATATACTCGGACACATGATCGATCTTATTATCCATCTCATCTACATTGTATCAAGAATATATCACTTTGATGCTCCACGTACCTTTGACAAACAGTATTCCACACATCTGGTGGAGGCTCAGAAGTAGAAGTGGAAGGTCTGGGTGCAGGCGTAGAAGGCATAGAAGAAGTAAATGCTCCAGAACTTTGAATTTTTTTGTTTTTCCATAAATATCCACATGAAATTTTCCAATTGGCTTCAATGGCTGAAGCATCTCCTCAGAAGGAGATTAAGTAATACCAACATTAGTGCAAATAGAGAAAATGAGAGCCGGGAAGCCTAAACTAGAAAAAAACACTTCCTCTAGCTGAAGTGTTGATTACATCATATATAATGGCTCCCACATTTATTGGTTTCATTTCTTGAATGAAATGATTTAAAATAGCTCATTCTCTCATCACTTCACTCAGGTGATTTGATGGAAGAATACGAGCTAATAAAGTAATGCCAGGCTTTAGAAGTAGCACTAAGGATAGAAGAGGAAAAATTTACCTGTTTGTTGTTTCAGATTTTCCAAGATCCTCTTCCATCAGTCAGGTAGGCTAAAATCTCATCAAGCTCTCCTTCAAACGGGGTAAAAACATCATAGAAGCATTCTGTAACAGGAGGTAGGACGTAAAACATATTGATGACTTCAGGAGTGAACTCAACTCCCGTCCACCTAATGTAAATTTCATTATCAAATGTTTAAGGAAACTTTGCATAGAATTCCCGAACAACAGAAATAACGGCCACAACAGAAAAATAACAAAACTACTCTCACTGTCGAGCAGCAATAATATTTTCGATTGATCCGCCAAGATGATAAAAACCTTGTTCCGCAATGAATTTTTGAGCCGACACGAATTCATAGTAGCGCACTTAAGCTCTTGCGCTAGCAAACTTCGACTCATCAAATTCGCTCCGCTCCTTTCCTCGCTTTAATTTTGGTGCCATTATGTAATTTTGGAAATAATCTCAAACAATTTATAAAATCCATAACATGGCACAAAATCTAAGCTTAAAACACTAAATTAAACTTAGATCCATGGATTTTCCACTTAAAAATCAAATTTTCCTTACAAAGTTTTGGCACTATTCAAAATGTAGAGAAATCCATGATGGAAACTCAAAATAACTATGTCAAATTGTACATCTAACCTAAAGAAGTTGAAATCCAGTGTTTTTAAGCTTCGAAACTTCACTAATAAAACACAAAATGGAATCCTATGACCTGTTTTAGCAAGTTTTGGGGAAGAAGATGAAGCTTAAGCGTGTTAATGGTGATGGGCTCGGTTTTAAGGCTGAAATTTTGGTTCAGGTGAACCGGAGCTTAGGCTAGGCGCCAGAATTGCCAAAGAATCTGAAAAATTATCAAATTTTTACATTTCGTAATTTAGGTGTTCTAACATCTGTAAACATAAAGTTACATCATAAATTTCATCAATCATCTCCCATAAAATATTGAAGTCCAAAGTAGATTCCCAATTTAAGATACATTCCAAACACAATTTGATACATTCCAAACTCAAATTTTACTTCATTCCATTTCAGATTTCAAGATAAGGTTTCAAAAAATACAGAAAATACACATAAACAACTTCTCACATCTCACAACAACATATAACAATCACACAAATCACATACACAAAACATCAAGAAAATCACTTAACACTTCATTATTACAAACCATTTCTCCACATAAATTCTCCCTAAATTCAAGGATTCACATCAGAACCTTCGTTAGTTCCACAAGGTAATTCACTACGAACAAAGGAGTGGAAGAGAGGGACACGAGGAAATTCCAAGGTCATCTTTTCATCAATCTATTTGTTCTAAGCATACATGGTTACCTGATAGTCTTCAAAGGTAACCAAATGATCAAATTGTACCTTTATTTGCCATTCCATATGCTCATATTGATGGTACATTTCATGCATCCCTTCTTCCATATGCACCAATTCTTCTTCAATCTTCTCAAGTTGACCAAATAGCTTCTCCAACTTCATGGCTAGGTAGCCATTAAAGTATGTTTGTGAATCCTTGTGCACAAACTTGGCTTTCCCTCCATTCTCTATATTTAATCTCTCCATGGAAGCAATCAAATCTCTTTTCTCTCTCAAAAGTATAGTTTTAGGTCGAAAATCTAATGACTTGACATTTGGGGACGAAGAAGTAGTGATTTATAGGGATTGGAATGGGTAAAAACTACAATTGGGTGTTTTTCCACGATACAGAACTGTGGCACCTAGGCGCCAATTTTGGTGCTTAGGAGGCAGGATTTCAGATGTCTGGCGCGTAGGCGCCAGAATTCTGAAAATCACAGGTTTGCCCTTCGTCAACTATTCATTAGTTTCACTCCAAATTAGGATCTAAAAATGTAGATAAAAAGATATGAAACTAAGTGAAGTCACAAATAAAGCACTCTCAATATCGAAACAAATCAAACCATACTATGAGTTGCCTCCCACAAAGCACTTGGTTTAATGTCGTCAGCCAGACATAACCAATTGTTTACTCAAAATGGGTTAAATATAACACATCCTCAAAAGATGACAAACTTCCTACAATGTAGGGCTTCAATCTTTGTCCATTTACTTTAATTACAAAATTTGTTTTATGATCTATTACTTCCACTGTTCCATAAGGATAAACTTTCTTAACAATAAAAGGCCCTATCCATTTGGATCTCAATTTTCCTGGAAACAATTTAAATCTGGAATTGTATAATAAAACTTCTTGTCCAAGCTCAAATGTCTTTCTCAATATTCTTTTATCATGCAGTTTCTTCATTTTCTCCTTATAGATTCGATCACTTTCATATGAATCATTTCTAATTTCTTCAAGTTCATTCAATTGCAATAATCGTTTATCTCCAGCATCACTTAATTTATAGTTAAACTCTTTAACAACCAAATAAGCTTTATGCTTCAACAGGTAAATGACAAGGTTTTTCATAGATGAGTATATATGGTGACATCCCAATAGGAGTTTTATAAGCAGTCCTATAAGCCCATAAAGCATCATCGAGTCTATCAACCTAATTAATTTGTTTTGGGTTAACTGTTTTCTCTAAAACTCTTTTGATCTCTCGATTTGAAACTTCAGCTAATCAACTAGTTTGGGGATGATAAGCTATTGAAATTTTATGTTTAATCCTAAATTTACTCAGTAATCTCTAAATCATTAAATTCCTGAAATGACTTCCCCAGTCAGTGATAATTATTTGTGGCATTCCTAATCTAGTAAAAATATTTTTTAGTTAAAAATATTTCATCACTTTTGGCATCACAATGAGTTCAAGCTTTTGCTTCTATCCATTTTGAAACATAATCAACAGGCAATAAAATATAATTTTTTCCTGAAGAAAGTACAAATGGTCCCATGAAATCTAAACACCAGAGATCAAAAATTTCCACTTCCAAACTAATATTTAGAGGCATTTCATCTCTCCTAGAAATATTGCCTACACATTGACATCGATCACAGGATTTAACAAAACTGTTAACACCTTAAATAATGTAGGCCAATAAAATCTAGATTGTAAAATTTTAAAAGCAGTTTTATCAATTCCGAAATTCCTGCCAAATTCAGAGTTGTGGTATTTTTGAATAATCTCATAAGTTTTTTCATAAGGAACACATCTTCATATAATAGAATCCTTATAGTTTTTGAACAGAAAGGGGTTATCCCAAAAATAAAATTTCACATCATGTAAGAATTTCTTTTTCTGATTATGATATAATCCATAAGGTATAATTTTACTAACTAAATAATTAACTATATCAGCATACCATGAGATTAATCCATCAGAAATAGTATAAAGTTGTTTATCAGGAAAACATTCATTTATTTCTTCCTTATCACTCATTTCCTTATTATTTTCAATTCTTGATAGATGATCGACGATTTGATTATCAGGCCCTTTTCTATAAACTATTTGAAAATCAAATTCTTACAAAAGAAGAATCCATTTAATTAATCTAGATTTAGCTTCTTTTTTAGTCATAAGATATTTAATAGCAGAATGATCTGTATGCACTATACCTTTATTTCCAAGTAAATATGTTCAAAATTTGTTAAAAGCATATATTATAACCAATAACTCTTTTTCAGTAGTAGTATAATTAATTTGAGCTTCATTAAGAGTTTCACTGGCATAATATATAACTTTAAACATCTTATCATATCTTTGTTTTAAAGCTGCCCCTATAGCATAATCACTCGCATCGCACATTAATTCAAATGGTTTTTCCCAATTAGGTGCAACTATGATTGGTGTTGTGATTAACTTTTCTTTTAATAAGTTAAAGGCAATTAGGCAGTTTTCATCAAATAAAAATTTTATATATTTTTCTAGAAGATGGCATAAAGGTTTAGTAATCTTGGAAAAATCTTTAATATATCTTCAATAAAATTCAGCATGTCCAAGAAAAAGACTTATACCTATTATATTAGTTGGGGGTTGTAATCCATCAATAATTTAGATTTTTCTTGATCAAGCTCCATTCCTTTTTTAAAAATTTTATGACCCAGTACAATTCCTTCTGTGACCATAAATTGACATTTCTCCCAATTCAGAACTAAATCAGTTTCTTGACAGCGCTTTAACACTTTAGTCAAATTATGTAAGCAAGAGTCAAAAGTAGTTCCCAATACAGAGAAATCATCCACAGAAACTTTATTTCCTTTTTCAATTAAGTCAAAAAAATAGCCATCATACACATTTAAAAAGTAGCAGGTGCATTACGTAACCCAAAAGACATTCTTCGAAAAGCAAATGTTAAACATAGTCTTTTCTTGGTCTTCAGGAGTTATAGGTATTTGATGATAACCAGAATATTCATCCAAAAAGAAAAAATATGAATGTCCTGCTAATCTATCCAACATTTGATCTAAGAATGAAAGAGGAAAATGATATTTTTTAGTAGTAACATTTAGTTTTCTATAATCAATACAGATTCACCAACTAGTCACTTGTCTTGTAGGAATTATTTCATTATTTTCATTTCAACAACAATCACTCCTCCTTTCTTTGGAACGTAATGAATAGGGACTAACCCAAGGACTATCAGATATTGGATAAATAATTCCAGCATCGAATCATTTCAACTTTTCTTTCTTAACAACATCTTTCATAACTGGGTTTAATCTCCTTTGAGGTTCAATACTGGGTTTACTGTCATCTTACAATAATATTCTATGTATACAAATTGATGGGCTACTTCCTTTAATATCTGCTATTGTCCATCCAAAAGCTTTTTTATATACTTTTAAAACTTCAATAAATTTCATCTCTTGTTCTGTAGTTAATTCAGATGATATAATAACAGGTAAAGTTAATGAATTCCCTAAATAGACATTCTTTAAATGAGAGGGTAATTCCTTCAATTCCAATTTAGGAGCCTTTTCAATTGATGGTTTGAATTCATTACTTTCAGTTGTATCCAATATTTCCCAATTTCATTAACATAATCAATATCTTTCACTTCTTCTTCAAAATCATTTTCAACACTTAAATCTTCAGAATCTAATAACTCTTCTTCTTTAGAAATGATCTGACATTTTTCTTGATAATGTTGTGCTATTATGTAGTCAAAGATATCCATTTTGTAACACTTCTCCTTGTTAGGGTATCTCATTCATTTAAGAACATTAATTGTTACTTCTTGATTATTAACTGTCATGGTTAACTCCCCTTTTTGTACATCTATCATAGCACATCCAGTAGCAAGAAAGGGTCTTCCTAAAATAATAGGAATCTCTTCATCTTCTTCCATATCCAGAATTATAAAATCTACAGGGAAAATGAATTTATCCACATTTACCAATATATCTTCTATCATTCCTCTCGGGTGGGTAGTAGATCGATCTGGTGATTGTAAGATTACAGTTGTAGGAGATATTTCTCCTAAATCTAACCTCTTAAAGATGGATAAAGGCATGAGGTTAATACTCGCTCTTAAATAGCAAAAGGCTTTTCCATGAAATCTGTCTCTTATAAAACAAGGTATAGTAAAATTTCCAGGATCTTTAAGCTTTTGAGGTAGCTTTTTCTAAATAATTGCACTACATTCTTCGCTTTATACAACAGTTTCAAAAGCTTCAAATTTTTTTTTATTATTAATAATATTTTTCATAAATTTAGCATACTTAGGCATTTGTTCAAAAGATTCAACAAATGGGATATTAATGGTAAGCTTTTTAAATACCTCAAAAAATTTTAAAAAATGTTGATCCAATTTATGTTGTTTCAGTCGTTGTGGAAAAGGGGCTGGAGGTTTTTCAAATTCATCATTAGATAGAAATTGTTTTTCTTCTTCGTGGATTATTTCCTTAGGTTTCTCAACTTCTATCACTTTGGTCACTTTTTTAATTATATTTTCCTTTCCATCCCTTAGTTCTTTTCTACTTCTAAGTAATACAACTTTAATTTGCTCTTGATCTTTTCCATTTTCTCTTGGATTTACTTCAACAGTACTTGGAAGTGTTCCTTGTGGTCAGTTGTTAATTGCATTTGCAATTTGCCCCATTTGATTCTTGATATTTCTTATCGCAGCATTTTGACTTTGCAACTGACTGCCCATTTGTAAAATAAATTCTTCTATAGAAAATTTGATTTCCTTAAATTAATGGTTATTAAAACCAGAAAAATAAGAAGGTCGATAGTCAGAATTTCTTTGATTATTCCAATTTCTAATTGGGTTAGGTTTGTTATTACCCCATTGTGGATTTGCATTATTCCAATTTAAGTTAGGGTGATTTTTTAAACCTGGATTATAGTAATTGGAATATGGGTTGGACTAAAGTAATTGGAATATGGGTTATTATTTTTCCTAACGATAGCCTTAAATGTATTTAAGGTTTGAGATTCATCAGTACTTTCTGAATTATCATTACTTAAATGCAATATTTGAGTCAAATTATCCAATTTCTTAGATATTGCAGCAACTTAAGAAACTAAAATAGAAAAGGCTTCATTTTTTTGAATACCAACTACTCTTTTAGTATTTACTCTATCCGAAGGCCATTAAAAACTATTAGTTGTCATTTCTTCTATTAAAGCATATGATTCATTAAATGACTTAACCATTAAGGAACCACTAGCAGCAACATCTACTATAGATCTACGAGAACCTATTAATCCATTATAAAATGTTTGTATAATTAACCAGTCTGGTAAAGCATGATATCGGAACTTTCTAACAAGTTCTTTAAATCGTTCACATGCTTCATAAATAGTTTCTCCTTCAAATTGAGTAAATGAGGTTATATCATTTCTAAGTTTCACAGTTTTAGATGGTGGAAAATACTTAGCAAGAAATGATTGAGCCATTTCTCCCCAAGTTTTAATAGATCAAGTTGCTAACGAATTAAGCCACATCTTAGCCTTATCCCTTAATGAAAAAGGAAAAAGTCTACGCCTAATAGCATCATCAGAAACATTATCATACTTGAAAGTAGCAAAAAGTTCTAGAAAAGTAGCAAGGTGTAAATTATGATCTTCAGTAGGAGATCCTCCAAATTGATTATTTTGGACCATTTGTATAATTGCAGGTTTAAGTTTAAATGAATTTGCTGGTATAGCATGGATTTAAATGCTTAAATGAATTTCATCAGTTGTAGGATTAGCATGTTCTCTTAAGTGTCTTTGTAAATTTTGATGATTATTTTCTGTAATATTTTGTTTCATATTATTTCGAGGTATATTAGCCATTTCTTGTAAATTATGAATTCGTTTTTCTTCTCTAATTTTTATTACAGTCCATTTTAATTCAGAATTATAGGGTATTAATCATTCAAATCCCAAACTTCGCATAAAAGAAATTAGAAAATATTTTTAATTAATAATAGCACACAAATATATTTTCAAAAAAATTATGTATTATTAAAATGTTTATCTTTCTTTTTTAATTTATGTTTACTTCTGTTGTTTCCCCGGCAACGGCACCAAAAACTTGACCCGACCGCAATTACGCAAGTAAAATAGCTTATAAAATTATGGCCAAACTTAACCTCAAATTAGATTAAGCGGCTAATATACGATAATTTAAGATAAAAGTTTTTGTAAATAAATATAAATCGTACACTATGGGTACTACGCAAGTATACGTATCATTTCAAGTAATATAGGGTTTTCTTTTTAAAAACCCCAGATATCGATCCCACGGGGAATACTAAGTAAAAATTAAGAAAGAAGGAAGAACAACTAATTAAAAACTAATCAACTAAGAAGTAAAAATATGCAAGTTACTTAAGTAGCAGTTGTAAGTAAGAATGTAATTTAAATGCTTTAACAGAATAAACAAAGATTCTTTCCCCATACAAAATATTTGTAATTAGTAAACATCTAAATTAGCTTTAGAATTTTGATAATGAGGTATTGTGACAAATATGAGCATATATATTCTTTACCCTCTAGTCGAGTGCATAAAGAATGTTGGCTAGTTTTTGAAGATTGTATTAGAATGTATTATTAGTAGTAAGGGACGAATTTCTAGGCTCTCACTTCTAGATTTCCCCCAAGGTTGCCTATGATCGGGCCTACTAGTGACCCGTCACCTCTTCTTTTAATCAAATTGATAGAAATTACCCTATCACTCTAAAAACATATTCAATTATACGCCCTTCAAAGATTATCTCCCTATCTATTCGCACCTCCACCCTTTAAGCATTTACCATCCACCTTTCCAAGGGAAATGTGATACTCACAAGTTAAGAACTCTTAGCCCACGGTCAGATCTTAAGAATTCTTCACAAATTTTAACATTACAAGTGATCAAGTTGCAGTGTAAATGAAGATCAGGTAAAGTATCATCACAAATTATGGAAGAAGAAAAGCATGTTCTCAAAACTAAAATAGATCCTTAACTAAATCATTTCATATTCGTAAGGATAAAGAGAAAAAGACTACTCAACAGGCATAAGATTCTCACCACAAACCATATTTACATAATTCAAATTCAAAGTACAAAACTTAAGAAACAAATTATAAATACTTATCTGGAATGATATCCAAGCAATCCTTTGAAGTTTCTCTAACTCCGACTGACTTTTACAAGACTCCAACTCCAACAATCACACTTAGAACACTCTGAACTCTCACTAAAGTAAGGTAAATAACACTCCACACTCTTTATTTTACTTAAAATACACACCTCTTTCACTATTATAACACCTACACAATCAAAACAACCACACATTTTTGCTGTAGAATTGTCCTCTATTTATAGAGCTTCAAAAATGACTAGGGGTTGATTCAAACACTTCTTTAAAATTTGTTCAAATTTTTTGAATATTATAGAAAGTAACTGTGACGCCTAGGCGCCAGATCTGGTGCCTAGGCACCAGTCTCCTGCATGAATGGACACGTCCCTTCAGGTTTTAAGTTGTACCTTTTTGTTGAATAATTGATTCTCTGTGTCTATATTAATTATATCTTGTTCATAACATATGAGAATTTGTCCAAAGACTTCTAGATTTCTTTTCAGCCATCAATAACCTTCACAAACTGTCCAAGAATTCTCTAGATTTCCTTACTGAGTCTGGCGCCTGGGGGCCAGATCTGGCGCCTAGGCGCCAGAGTCAGCCCTTTTTTTCTTCTTTTCTTCACTTAACTCATTTTTGCTCCTTTACTCCTTTTATGACTCTTCTTCTTCATAAACTCATTTTCTTGTACCTGCAACAAAAAACATAAGAAATACCTTTCATTAAAGTGTAATATCCTTAAAATATTAGTTAATAATGATATAAAAATTTATGTAATTTTAAGGTGGATCAATTTATCCCTACACATTCAAAGAAAGTTTCATGTTGATTGTCACCGTTAAATATCTAAGAATCCACTTTACTTTCACCAAACAATGCATCCAGATTGACCATGTATTTGCTGACCACTCTCACTGCATATGCAATTTTGAGTCTCTTAGAAATCATAACATATATTAGACTTCCAAGTACTTAAGCATACAAAATTCTCCCATTTTGTTCTTGCTTTGCTTCAGACATAGGTGATAGTTCCCTAGTTGGCTTGAAGTGACAACCTCAAGGGTGAAAACTAGTTTTTTCTCACTCAAGTTGAACCTCTATGGAATCTTCTTAGCATACTTTGACTAAGACTAATTCACTATACATGCACTCCTATCCTTAATGATTTTTTTCTTAAGAATCATCTTTGTTGGACCGAAATCCTTCATCTAAATACCCCTTGGTAAATATTCCTTTAAGTTTTGAATCTCTTAATATCTATCCCTGGGATTAACATGTCATCCACATATAAAAGAGGCTATATATAATAATTACCAAAGTCTTTTATTAAAAGACAGTGGTTTGCCTCTCATTTAATTGTACACACAATTTGACATAAGCAAATAAAACATCCTAAACCACTATCTTGGAGTGTGCTTCAATCCATAAAGGCTTTCCATTAATTTATAAGCAGCTTATTCTTTCCTCGAAAGGTCATAACCATGTCATTGTATCATGTACACTTTCTTTTCTAAATCTCCATGTAAAAAGGCTATCTCTACACCAATCTTTTTCAAATGTAAATCTTACTCTGATACCAAACTCCATACAATTCAGATAGTTGTCATCTTCACCACAAGAGAAAAAAATTTCAATGTAGTCCAATCCTTCCTTCTAATGAAACCAGTTCAAAACATGCCTTGCTTGTCGTGTCTGCTACCGTCTGACTCTTCTTTTGGACCACAGACTCACTTTTTGTGTAGCGTCTTTTAATCAACTGGAAATACCACCAAATCACATATCTGATTTGACCTCATGGGCTGCCTCTCTTCATTTATTATAAGCTCCCACTACAACGCACCTTCAACAATATTAGACTCCTCAGAACACTATAATTCACCACGGTCAGTTAAAAATAAATAGTGTATAGAAGGAGAATACATTTGTGTTGTTCTTAAGATTCAGTTGGACCTAAGGACTTCAGTGTTGAGTGAATAAAGAAATTCCTGTATATTATTAGATTGAGCACTCCTATCGCCACCCTTCTGAAAACCATTCTTTTCTATCTCAATATATTTAAACTCTTTATACAAGCCGATGAGCAACATTGAGTTCTCCTATCAGTCACTGTTCAAAAATTGGTGGTCACTTTCAAAATGTGATTTTAATTTTATAAATATATATATATATATATATATATATATATATATAATTTTCATAATTTTAAAATAGAATTTTAATTTTGAAAAGTGAGACCAAATTGATCTCATATATTTTGTAGTCTAAGTAATCGAGCCTAACACCATGAGTAATACACTATCCTGGAGAAATGTATACCACTCAATAGTGGTCTCAATTATATAAACTATACAACTTATTACATCCATTTGGTCTAGAAACCATTTATGTGGACATACAGGTTCCCCTAGGTTTTGAATATGATTTTGGATTAGGCTTAATATTAGGGTTTGGGCTTGAAATTGGATCTGTGCTAGGTTTGCGCTTGGATCTAAACCATTTGAAGGCTAAAATTTGTCTAAGAAAATGTCATGATAAATTTAGGAAACAAATTTTGTGGAATTGAAATTATTATGTGGCTTAATTTGATAAAATTTGGAGTAAGATTTAATTTGGGGTAGTTGACTTAGGCTTGGAATTTAGATTTTGAAATGCGAGTATGTGGATTTCTATTTGGATTAAAATGGGCTTGATCATGATGATCTTAAGTTTGGATTTGAAATTGGGTGAGTTTAAAATGAATTTGGTGGAATGTGGGGGTGATTTGGGGTCTTTAGGAATTTGGGGCTAATTTAAGAGCTTTGGAAAATTTTGTGAATTTTGAAGATTTTGGGTGCAATTGGGAACATTAGGTGCTTAGAATTGGTTTTGGTGAGATTTGGTGTGAATGTGGAGATTTTAGTAATTTTTTAGATATTAGGGGCATTTTCATAATTATGGGTTGTGTAGGGGTATTTTGGGAACTTTGGCGTGAGTTTGGTTAATTTGGGCAATTTGAAGTGGTTTGAAAAGGCTAAAAATTTTATTTTTGGTGAAGAAATAAGATTTTAGGCTATTTTGATAATTTTAAGGTTTTAGGGGTATTTCAGTAATTTTTGGAAAATCATAGGTAGAAGGCCAAAGTTCAATTTTTTAGTGGAATTGGAACTGATTGGATATGGTGATCATGCAAACCATGGAACACCAACACCCACCCCCCTCCTCCCCCTAAATGCCAAAAAATCTACAGGAGAGCTCATTTTGGATCCTCCACATGTTAGTCATAGCCATCCTAGCCAAAGACTATGTTCTTGGGACCACCCACATGAGTTTCCAAAAGAGGCAGGAAATAGGTGAAGTGCAAGAGATTTGGGGTTTTGGGATGTGTGGGAAGTGTGATGAGCTTGTGTATGTGTGAGACCAAGAACAAGCCACCCAGGGCTACCCTAAGGCTTGCAAGTCCTATGGGAACTCTCTTTGAGCTTCTTCATGTTGGTTGCAACCTTCTAAGTGCTAAAGGTTAAAAATATACGTGTTAAACTCCAGAGCAAAGAAGTGGTTTGAATTTCTTTGGGAGATGGGTTCCATCACTAGTCCTCTAGGATTGTGAACAGCAGATTCTATGGCTATATTCTAGGCTCCTAAGAGGAGAAGAATAGACCTCATCAAAAGTGAGGTAAACATCTATTTTTGTCCTTAAAATATATGTTTCATTGAATGTATCATTCTTACTCTTCTTTCACTTTCAATTATGATAGTCCCAAAATTTTGCCCAAATTCATCTAAGCCATACTCAGTGAAAGTACACTTCATTGATTTTGAATCAAGTTTACTTCTGAACCTTGCATCAACATGTACACATGTAGAATAAGAAAATATTATCAAGTTATATAGATATAACAATTTGTCACACAAATGGTTATAGGTAAGCCTATACCGATGAACCATTATTTATTAGATAAACAATAATATTTGCTGATTTTGTTCAAACTTATCAAGTCAAGCCAGCATGCAACATCATATTGTTAACCCGGGAGGACTATGATTTCACCGAACTAATGAGTACCACACTAACCTTACGAGGAGAGGAACCACAATCTAATGAGAGTGAAAATAGATATGGAGATAACTTTAGATGGATATACACTTGGTGTTTCTAAGGTGACAGACTAGATCCTTTACCAATTTGGTTTAAGGTAGGAACTAAGGGTCCATGATAGGTCCTATAGAGAGGGCTCAGAGGGTAATCTAGAAGTGATAAGTTAGAATCTAACAAAGTCTACCACACAAGCTGGAACTTACTTTAGATTAGTCAATGTTCTTTATGCACTCAAGAGAAAGTAAAGAATATGAATGCTCCTATTTGTCACAATACAACATTTAAAGCTTTGAAATTTTTGATTCCAACACTGTTTATGAATTAATTGAAAAAGGAATGATCCATTACATAATTTTAACTTTTCTAAAATTAATTAGTCTATAATTTTTGTATTTTAATTGTGCTTAGAAATAAATCTTTCATGCATTTATTTTTAATCTTTTTAAAATACTTTGATGTTCATCTTCTATAAGTTGTGTTTTGTGTCAATAGAAGTCTTTCTAAGTCATTATAAAAATTAGGACTTTTCCCGTGGGATCTTTTTTGTGTTTTTTAAAGAAAACTATATATTGCTTGAAACAGTTCGTATACTTGCGTAATACCCCTAGTGTGTAAACTATTTTCTAAATTTCATAATATATCGATTTTGCACACTAGCCACTAAAAATAAATTGGGTTAAGTTTCTGACAATCTTTTAGAACTTATATCTGCGTAATTACGGGTTAAGTCACTACCTCAGAGGAAACGTCCTAGCATAAGCCTTCAACAAATCATTCATGCAAATTTTGAAGGGAATACTTGACGATAACAAAAGAGGATGGCACCAGAAGTTATTAGAAACCCTGTGGGCCTACACAACAAAATTTAGAACTCTGAAACTGTCTACACCATATGCACTTGTGTATGGTCTGAGGCTGTACTTTTGTTAGAGGAGCAATTATCTTCTCTTAGAGTTGTAGTAGCCAATAAGATGACAATAGTGGACAACACGAAGCTCCAACTGGAAGAATTGTAGAGCCTTGAGGGGAAGCTGTTGAAGACATAATTTAACTTGGAACTCTACCAAGCAAAGATGATTCAAGACCATGAAAAATTGGTCCATATGAGGACGTTCAAGGTTGGTAAACTCGTTCACATTTGAAGACCTATTCTTGCATACTACAAGATAAGTGGAAAGTTTCAGCCAACTTGGGAGGGACCATTCATGGTAGAGAGGTCTACTCCGAAGGGTCGTACCAGTTAGTGGATTCCCAAAGCGAGAGGCCCATGTTCCCGAATAATGGACGATATATAAAGAAGTACCACACAATATAATGTTTCAAAGCGTGAGCTTCGAGGATGATACTTGTCACGAGAAATAGTTATATGACTAGTTTGTGTGACCGAGTCCTAAGAAAATTTGTAATAATAAAATTTTTTGGTGAAATAAAACTAAATCTTGTCAAATAAAGCATGTGTGAATTTCAAATTTTGCTAAAATTTAAATCTTGTCAAATTAAATAAAAAAATGCACACATGAAGCTAAAATTCACCTATTAATAAACTGTTATTACTCTTATTCATTTGAATTTCAACTCACTGATTTTTCTCCTGATTTTTTGTAAAGTTGGTTTTCTCTTTTAATTATGGCTTGAATCTCACACTGGATGAAAAGAAAGTCGCATGGGGTGGCTTCATGAAATTTGACATACTTTATTGACAGGTCGATGTGGAGTATGAGGGACCCCTAATGAACATAGTCAGTTGCAAGGAGAAAGATGAATTGGAATCAGTAATTAGGATCAGTACTAAAGAGAAAACATCATCAAAGAAGAATAATTCTAAAATAGTTTCAGACACTCGTGACCCAATGAAAGGATCAAGTAGATACAGTCGATGGTCGCGACTGTTGACCTCATTTTTGATGGGGTTCTTTCTTTTCTCTCCTTAGTTCTTAGGATCTAGCCATAGGACTTCTCCTTGTCTATCCTAGAAGACTAGAGATGGAACCCACCTCATAGAAATTCAAACACTTCTTAACTCCCTTCAAACCCTACATGTTTGATTGTAAACCCCCAGGCCACCTGGAGGGTTAAAACCAATATGTGAAGGTTTAAAGGATGAGTTTCCTATAGGGCTCTTTGGACTTAGGATTACCCTAGGTGGTCTGGTCTTGGTGAGGTTCAGCTTGCACACACCACACTCTCACATACGTTCCAAATCCTAAAACCATTCTTACCCAACTTGGCTTCCTGACTCATGTAGGTAACTCATATGGATGGAACCCAACCCCTAGCCCCTGGCTAAGAGGGTTAGGAACAACATATTGAATGCCTAAAATGAGTCCTCTCATGGCTCTTGTGGGCTTACCATGGCTTTATGGCTCGACCAAAATGGTTTCACTCTACTCACACCTAATCAATTTTCATTTTTCCCAAATTTCAATTTTTGACCCCTGTGGCCCTAAACCCACCAAACCTACCAAATACTCTTGAAATTGCCCAAAACTTCCAAAATTGCCTAAATTACCGAAAATTTCTCAAGATCAATACTAAAAATTCCCCACCACTCAAATTGGTCATCCATGGCCAAATGTACAAAAATTTCCAAAAAATACCCCCCAATACCCTCCAAATACCCAAAATACCTTTTTTGACCCAAAAATCAAAAAATTCCAAAAATTCCCAAAAAAATTTCAGAAAATCCTAAAAAATTTCCAATTTTATTTTGTTCAACTGTCACATATCCCAATTTTGTCAATTTAACCCAATTTGATTAAAGGTCCCAAATTAGCCCTTGAGGCCCAAAATGACCAACAAACCCAACCCATCCCAAATTCAACCCAAATGTCACCCAATTTTCCCCATATTCATTTTGTAATTTTCCTAACATCCCCACAAACAAAACTCTAACTTAATTTACACTATATTTGGACCTAAACTCCACCCAAGCCTAACTCAAACCAAAATTTCTCAAATTGGCCTAAACCAATTATGAACCCAAACAAGCCCAAATCCCAAAATCAAGACTCAACCAAAATTGAAAACTCTTTTTCATACCTCCATAGACATTTTTCAACATTAATTTTACATCAAACCCAACATTAGCCCAACTTTAGCCTAAGTTAACCCAATTTACCCAAAATTGACCATATGTCCAAATCCACCAAATTCATCCAATTCAATTCAGAATCACTCCAAATCTTTTCCAAACTCTTCATAACACTTTCCTAAACCCAACTCAACATTCACTTAGCCCAAATTTTGACCCAAACCTAACACAAACTCAAGCCCAAGTTCACCCCAAATTTAAAATGCCCAAAATCAAGCTCATGAGTTAAATTAATTCCAAAAGCCCAAAACCCATGCCAAAGCCCATATGACAATTTATTTACATCATCCTTTTGATCAAAATCATTCACCTAAAGTTCAATGTGGCATGATTAAATTAACCAAATGTAGCCTTATGATAAACTTTACAAAAATACCACTTAAATCAAAATTCCATTTTCATGCAAATTGACCAAGCCTAGCTAAGCCAAATGCAAGCCATAAAGCTTTGCCCCAAGCCACATGTTAGTCATGAGGGTCACGCTCACCTCACCATACCATCTTGGGGAGATGGGTGAGCCACTTTCCACCTCTCTTAATAATGCCTTTTAACACTTTTATGTCAGACCATTACCCATGCTTATCCTAATCACCTTGGATGGGGACTTCTCCACCTAAAGGGGGCTGACCCAATTGATCTCCCATTAGCCCAAATCAAGCCTTTGTGAGTGAGCCAAGCCCAAACCTTGAATTAACCAAAATTGTCCCAAAATGCCCCTTACACCCATGCCATTTAAATCCTTGACATTACACATGGCAATCCCAAATTGACTTCACCAAAATCAAGTTCTGACCTCCCCTCCACCTAAGCACACATTTTAAACCCACTAGCCAACCCCCATTGCCACCTAAGCTCCATCATAAACTTCCTTATTTAAACCCCACCTCCATGGCCATAAGACAAAAAGATAAAAAAAGATTACCTTGGGGAGACTCTGTCAAATTTGTTCCCAAAGTTTCTCTAAGCATTCCTAAGCTCAACCCAACCATTTCCAATTGAGGCCTCACCTCTTGGACCAAGGTATCAATTTTTTTCTCCTCCAACTGAGGTTATTTTAATTTTCTGTAAATATTTACATGCTTTAAGTATATCATCACCGTATAGATGTGTGCTACTCGATTAGACGATCATTTTAAAAAAAACTTTTACTCAATTTCATCGAGAATCAAGGGATATATTAAGGTTTGAATGTAGACGATTTTGAGTAGATGACAAAGGAAGAAGATGAATTGTAGCCGTCTGATGGGGAGCAGCCAATCAGAACCGCGCCAGCCAACCATATCGTGACACCTGTTTTCCCTCTCGTTTGGTACGAGGATGAGGTGGCAAGTGAGGAAATTAGGGATTTTTCTTTATTTATTTCGAATCTAAACTTCAAAAAATCATAACGTTGCCTAGAAAACTCCAAAAAATAAAATAAAATTACCCATTGCTCACTAAAACGAGGAGAATAATGTGGAAGTAATTTTATATTTATTTGATGCATATTATATTTTTAATTAATTAAATAGTGTTTTCAATCATTCAATTCTTTATGCATGTAGGAGCTTCACCATAACTTGAAATTTTGGTATGTTATTCTATGCATAATGGTGGATAGATCCTGATTTTTCCAAAGTCAGGGAAGATCTCCATGATGAGATATCTATTTTTCAATTTTTTGCATCAGTTTTGCTATAATAATTGTAAAAATAATGACGTTACTTAGAAAAATCTGGAAAAATTAAGGTGTGTTCCTTTTGATCAGGGATACATTAGAAAATTATCTCATAATTTATTTCAATCAAATAAACTCTAATTTGGCCAAAACCTCAAAATTTAATTTTAATTAATTAGGAGTAACCACACATCAAAATCATATGAAATAAAGTCTCCACTGTCATTTAGGATCATGGGAACCTCACATAAAAATTTCAAATCAATTGGAATTAATTTGACTCATTAAATGAATTAATTAAGTAACAAGGACATTTTGCAAATTAAAAAATTCATAAAACCCAAAAAACACTTCAAAAATTCACCAAAATTGTTTTGTGGGCTCTCTGATGTAAGGGGTGTCTAAGAAAATTAAAATTGGATTTTTCTTAAAAATTTCATTTTTAACCCTATTTTTAATATTTTAATAATTAAAAAATTAAAAAAATCACAAAAATATTAAAAATCACAAAATGTCATATTTTGCTCTCTAATCACTTAGGAACTAACTAAATATTTTTCCTAAGTCTCTAGGCTAAGATATTGAATTTTAAAAGCTTAATGTAATTTTTAATGTCAAAAAATGAATTTTCAAACCTTTCCACTAAAATAATTATAATAAATCAAAGAAAAATAAAAAAATCTAAAATTTGTTTCTATGACTTCCTTGAGGTTAGAGGGACTTATAAAAATATAAAATATATTTTTTAACTTTAATTTTATTTTATAATTAATTAATACCCCAAAATTCAAAATAATTATAATAAATAAAATATTATTCAAAAAATCACCAAAATTGGTCCAAGTGGTCCTCTAGTTAGTAGAAATATTCCATAATTTTCTTAAGAACAGAAACCTTACCTTGGTCATGTAGTCGAATTTTCATCGAAAACTCTTATTTTCTACAAAATAATTATTTAAATTAAATTAAAAAATGAAAAATCACTTTTTCGCCTCTAAAGCCTTAATTGACATGTGAGTGAGGTGACATAAAAATTTCAAGTTTATTTGAGCTCAATTTAGTGAGTTATGAAATGAATATGCTTAAAAGGGCATAAAGGTAATTAAGGATTTTTAACCTTAATTAATGTCTTAGGCTTAATCAAAGGGAGGATAAAATATCTGATCTTAATGCTCTTTTAGATGATTGAAACCTGGTAAATTAAAAGGTAGAAACCTATTAATTACTTTTAATAAATCAAAATGGAACCTTAATTAATTAAATAATTTAAATTTTGGAAGGGTAATTAAAAATTTGGATTGTTAAAATGGGGATATAATTTGGGAAGATTGCAATCATTTAATCTAAAATCCCTAAATGAATCACTCCAATAATATTCAACTCTTAATTAATTTTAAAGACATGATGATCAAAATTAATAATTAAAAGGGAAATAACTTGTTAATTAAATTAAAACTTAAAAAATTAAATGATTTAACAATTAAATTAAAAAAAAATTTAAAATATTAAAATTCATTTGAAATTATTTGAGAACAAACTTAAAACAAATTTAAAATATTAAATAATATTAAAACAATTCATAATAAGAAAATAAAAAAAAATTGAAAATCAAACTGATTAAAATTAACTTAAAGTAATATGATTAATTAAAATCAAATTTAAATTATCAAAATTTAATTAAATAAAGTAATTTAAATAGCTCTTTCAACTTAAGTAATTCAAAACATTTAAAAGAAAATCAACTTGAATTTTGAAACTAAATTAAATTACCTTTAATCATCAATCCAACTTTAATCAAAATGATTAAATCCCTCAACAAACTAATTTGCCCCTAAAGACTTTTATTATTATAACTCTCAAATAAAGTATCAAGTGAAATGTCACTTCACTCATCGGACAATCAAATGTTTAAGTTCACTAAGCAAGAGACAAAACTTACCTAAATTTTTGGATGATTAATTCACCTGTACAATGAAATTCATTTGGACTCAAAAGAATCCCATAAGCATTGAAAAGATGTTCAGGACTTGTCCTAAGCACTTTCTCAATATGATAGGGTGTTTTAGAAGAACAATTGAGCTTAATTGTTCTTTGATGATGAGAATCATCCTCAACAAAACACAAGAACCTAGACGTCATAGGAATTGACTAGCAGTAGGATTAGGATTTTGGTAGACAACCAGAACCTTCCCTTAGCTTTACCAAGCTACTTCTTGCAAATATTTAAATACACTGACATGTGCTTTAAGTGTAGCTTAGAATGATGAGAAGACCCTCCAGGTACGCTTTTATTTTATTACAATTTATTTACCTGCACTGTACTTTATTTTTCTTGCATGTTAAACAACAATGTCACCCTACATAAAAACTGAAACTTTTAGGATAGCCACAAAACTGAAACCCAAAACTAAATTAAAATCAACACAAGATAAAATTCACCGCCACAACATTCAAAATATAAAGCAACTCAAAATTTAATCACAAACAGAACAATAAGACTACAACTACAACTAAATTAAAACGTCTCGTTGGATGATCGGGAATCCCTTAGATGATGTAACCCACGTATTGCTAACGAGATTTCACACAGTCTAAATGAAAGTGTGGAACTCATTCAGTTGAATTTAGCAATTTCATTTGGACTAAGTGAATCCGATGAAAATAGCGGTGCCGAGATGATTTAACCGTGTGATCTTAATCGGTCCTGCTTAATCAACTTTAAGATTTGTTTTAATTAAAACATTAAGACATTTGAACCTTAAGACACCTCTAAACCAAAACACTTCTCTCATCTCCTGCTTTTCACTTTCTAAAACTAAACCTCTGTAACAAGAAGGAGCTTAGAGCATGGTGGGCAGCACGACCATCTTCATCAGTAAAACTTGTGTCTACTTCAGGAAAACCTTTCTTAGAATTAAATAACATAGCCATAAGATTTTGAGGTAGCCTACCTAGTGCAACATAAATCTTCAACTTTTCATTAGGCGTTTGCATAATCATATTATGTAAATTAAGCCCTAACCGATCTTAGGACTCCGAGGTAGTTGTTTGGTATGACATAAACCCTCATATTTTCAAGGCTATTTGTATGATTATGTCATACAAATATAAGTCCTAATTAACTAAAATTAGCAAGATTACAACATTAAATAAACTCTCAAATTGAAGCCAAACCATAGGATAGTTGGGAAGTCACCGAAGTTCACTTCGGGTCCGTGACATCCCCTACTTCTCTTCCTTTGGATTATTAAAATAAACTGTTCCAAATTTGAGCTATTCCCTATTGAAATTTCTAAAGTCCAATTGTTTGAAAATCTTAAACTTTGAAATTCTAGAGAGCAAAACCACTGATCATTATCGAGAGTTTTCTTGAGTGTCTTCGGACATTTAAGATGTAATTAACTATAAGGGCTTGCCCTTATAGGGAACTTTAAGAACCCGGGTAATATAAACCCTATTTAATTCCTTTATATTAAACAGAGGAACTTGTCGGCTTATAAAATTGGTTCGCAGATCAAACGAATGTCACAATTCTTCTAGTTTATTTAATCGAGCCCCATCATCAAGCAATGTGTCTATTCTTCGGGATAGATACACAGTTTGTGGTGTGGTGTTTGTTTATATAAACTATTTGGGATGTGAGATCGGTTTGATTTCATATCTTAAAATTTTCAAACATAAAGTTATTTTCAAAATCAAATGCTTCTTTCTAAAATTATATATATATTTAAATTAAATTTAAAATTTAAAATTCACCGAAAATTTTTGTAGGCGACCCCTTTTCAAAACACATAACCTAAAAATATGCCGACAACGACACCAATAAGCGAGTTGGTCAGTGCTCTTTTAGGGAGTGTCCCAGAGGTTGTGCATGAAGATAAAACACCACTAAGACATACGCAATGCAGAAACATCAATCACCGCAAGCATATAGCCCTGGACCGACTTGATAAGAGTCACGTAAGGGAGACAACTGCAGAGCTTACTTCAATAATTGGGGAGGGAGTTCATGACCAACCATCAAAGGAGGCCTTCTGAGCAGAGAGATGAGCTTGAGGCTATCGTGGAGCCTATGCAACTAAAGATCACACCTCACAAGCCTTGTGTAGAATGTCCAAGATGTAATGCCGACATAGGGAGACCAACATCGTCAGCTGGTGAATTCACCAAGTGCCCCAAATGTAGTGCTCTTCATCTGGAATGTTACAGGATTTCGGAGGAGTACACAACATCTTAAATGGTTCATAGAAACTACGAGCACCCTGATGTAGAGCCATATGTACCACAGTACATCAAGTCTCAACAGTCACAGATTGTTTCCAGGAATGAGCCAAAAGATAAACCTCCACGTTCACAAATTGTTTCCAGATATGAGATGGAAAGGATACAAGCAGTCTAGAACAGGAATTCGAGCATGTTGTCGAGATTCATGGAAATTAGTCAACATATTGGAAGGACTCGAGTTACAAACTGGAGTATTTTTAAAGAGTGACGAAAGGAAGATACTCAATTGTGTGTTCGATTTAAGGTACATAGGTCGAGTAGGCCTTATAAAGAAGAGGACATATTTAGACTCATAGAAATTGATGAGTGGTAATGGAAGAATCATCATTAATTGTGGATGTTGCTACAATTTTGTAAGAGATAGGGAGGGGAATCACTCAGGAACTTTAAGGCATGATGAAGTAGACTATTAGTCATTTAAAGATTAGAAGTGTCGATTGCCGAATGGATATCTCGTCGCTAGCTTTAAAATTTTAAATTAATATATATTTATATAATTTTAAAAAGTATATTTTATTTTGAAAATATGAATTCAAACTAATCTCATACATATGATAGTTTAAATTAAAGAGCACAATATTTCAAGCTATGAATCTACCTTAAAGAATAGACACATTACTTGATATTGAGGCTCGATTAAATAAACTACACAATTTATGACATCTGTCTTAATCTAAGAAAAATCTTTTATGTTGATCGACAAGTTCCCCTATCTAATATAAATAATTAAATAGAGTTTATATTAAGCTGGGTTTTTAAATTTCTTATAAGGGCAAGCCCCTATATTTAAATCTAGTTATTAAGTTAATTCTAATTGACTTCAAATTTCCATGGGGGGCTGACATGATTATTATTTACAATGTGGAATATTTTTGTGATTTTCATATTTATATTTTATATATTTAATTTTTTAAGGGTTTTAATGAGATAATAATTAAATCCATTTTATATTTTTCCTAGTGTTCCCTAACCATAGTGAACCAACCAAAAAAAAATTGTATATTTGTAATTTATATTTTATTTATTATAATTTTAAAATTAAAACAAATGGGTTAAACTTGAAAATTTGAGATCTCTAGCTAGGGATGCCCTCTGACATGGAAAATTTTAGATAACATCTCTATTAAGATGAGGAATCAAACTCTAAAGTTTCAAGCCATGGTGATTAATATTTACTATTTAGGCTTAAAATAGTCGAGAGAGTATTTAGTTTATTAAAAATAACATAAGTCAAATAATTTTAATTTTTATTCCAATTTGTTTTTCCATGTTTAATGAGTAAAGTGTATTTTTATTTTATTCTTGTGAGTTTTCTACACCAAGTTATGCATGTTTTAGGTTTTCCGATTTAAATAAATAAAATGTCCCCTATTTTTAGATTTATCCACCGCGGCGCTGACTAGATCCTGGGCAGCTGCTAACTCTGCTTGGAGCTTCACCATTCAACATTGTCATCTGACATAGCGGCCACAGGTCCCACACTTTAAGATCCTTTCACTCGTCCAACCACATCAACACTATCCATCCGATAAACATGCGATCAAAAGGCTCCTGGTCATCATCCCTACTTGACCTAACCCTTAAAATTTTCACCTTATAACCCAATGATCTCTACCTACACTCCACCAAATGAACTTGGATTTGTTCCTATAGCGTCATCTAGTCAAGATGAACCTATCTATACGGTTACATGTCCATGAAATCAAGTATAATGCCATTAAAGCCAATAATGAGCTCTGTTTGGGGGCAGAGTTCAATACCTTTGCCTAAGAGGTGTGTCCTTACTTAGGTGCTTGTAGAAGCTTCAGAGGACTTTGAAAAACCACCTGGAAGTTTTGTTGGGCTTTGGTGAACTATCCAAGTATGAAATTGCTTAGATCAATTTGGGGGCCTTGGTCTTTAGTTAGGCTAGAGCAGCTGTAGGATGGGGCTTTCATGTTAGATCTTCTTTGTTTGGTCACAGGATGGTGAGGAGGAACTCAATTTGGAGTTTGGTGGACTGCGGTGAACTTGCAAAAATTGTTCTGTTTTCTGCTAAAAATTGGGTGGGCAATATGGCTCTCGACAACAGCTTTGGGTGACTGGAAGCAGTGGGCTTACACACAAGGAGTCATGGAGAAGCTCATGTAAGATTTTGGGAGGGCTTTGCTAGAGAATAGTGCCTACCTCATTTTGGTTGTGAAGGGTCCAATTTATAGCCATGGCCATTGATTCGAGCTCAGGTTGCCATTGGTTGGTCTCAGTAAGCTTTGGGTGAGAGCTGAACGACGGACACATCCAATGGAAGCTTGCAACAGTGGATGGTCGCAGTTTTGCGTTCAAAGCTAGGGGGAGGTCTCGGTTTCAAGCTTTACAGACACTAGGTCGTCCAGCTAGGGTGGAGCTGGTGGCTAGGATTGTCAGGGAGCTTAGTTGCACTTAATGGTGATTAATATCAAGGCTTAATGGCTGAGGGGAAGGATCTCCTTTGGTTTAGCCATTAATGGGAGCAAATCCCTAAATCATGGTACCCTGATCCATGACACAATTTGGGTGGGCTAGGTGGATCTATTCTGGTCCTTAAGGTTCAGAAGTTGGGCATGGTGACCATGGCTTGGTCATTTAAGATGGGTTTGGTTGAATTTAGGGTTTAGGGTTTCAAAATTAGGGTTTTGGTTTGGGTTTGGGCTTGGCTATGATTTTGGTTTAGCTCAATTGATTTTTCAAAATTGTCTAGGATATTATCATGAGAAGTTTTAATATCAATTGGATTAGAATTAGGGAGCTTTGAAGTTCAATTTGGGGGATTTTGAATTTTGTGTTAAAATTAGGTAGTTTTACTCTGGTTGAGTTTAGGTTAGGTTTAGGTCTATATTTGGATTATTTGAACATAAAAATTGATTTAGGGAAACATTATGGAGATCTTAGCATTCAAATTTGGGGTAATTGAATGGGTTATGAGGTTCAATTTAACGGATTTGGAATTTAGGTCAAAATTGGGGCTTTTGAATTGGGCTTGGAATTAGGCTTAAAAATTGGATTCAACTGGGTTTGGGTTTGAATTGGCCTTGAAATTGAATGTCCTTTGGTTTATGTAATGCCCCTCCTACATTTCAAAGATGTATGATGGCTATTTTCTGTGATTCAATTGAAAAAGGAATTAAAGATTTTATGAACGATTTCTCGGTGTTTGGAACTTCATTCGAATCATGTTTAGAACATTTCTCATGAGTTCTTAAACACTGCGAAGAAATAAATTTAGCCCTTAATTGGGAAAAGTTCCAGTTTATGGTAGCAGGAGTAATTATTTTGGGACATCTCATTTCAGAGAAAGGTATGGAAGTAGATCCTACTAAAATTCAAGAAATCGCTAATTTACCTCACCCAACCAATGTGATGGAAATTAGAAGTTTTTTAAGACATGCTGGATTCTTCAAGCAATATATTAAAGACTACTCAAAAATTGCTAAGCCACTTTGTCTCGAAAAAGATGTGTTTTTAATTTTAATAAGCATTGCCAAAAAGTATTTGAGCTTTTAAAAGAAAAATTAATCACTACACCAGTTATTGTTTCACCAGATTAGAGAAAACCATTTGAATTAATGTGTGATGGAAGTGATTATGCTATTAGAGCTATTTTGGGATAGCAATATGATAAGATTTTTAAAGTAATTTACTATGCTAGTAAAACTCTTAACGAAGCTCAAATAACTATACGATAACTGAGAAAGAGTTATTATCAATATTATTTTCCTTTGATAAATTCATATCATATTTAATTGGAACAAATGTGTGGTGCATACAGATCATTCTGTTATTATGTATTTAATGATAAAGAGGGATGCAAAACCAAGACTGATAAAGTTGTTCTTCTTTGCAAGAATTTAATTTTAAAATAGTTGATAGAAAGGGAACTGATAATCAAATTGCTGATCATCTTTCCAGGCTTGACTCTAACAAATCACTGTGTTGTGAAGAAGAAATTAATGAGCATCTTCTTGATGAAAAATTATTCAACATTAATGATTGGTGTGTTCCATGGTAAGCAGACATTGTGAACTTTACTGTTAATAACATTTTACTTTATGGTCTGACAACCAACAGAAGAGGAAATTTTTATATGAAGCTGAGACTTATTTTTGGGATGACCCATTTTTACATAAACAGATGAATTATGTAATTATTCAAGGATGTGTTCCTTTAGAAGAGACTTTTGAAATTACCCAAAAATGTCATGATTCTAATTTTGGGGGATATTTTGGTTTTAATAAAACAACATAAAAAATCTTACAATCTTGATTTTATTGGCCTATTATCTTTAAAGATGTTAATGCTTATATTAAAAATTGTGATCATTGTCAACAAGTAGGCAATATTTCACGAAGAATTGAGATGTCCCTCAGTTATATTTTGGAAGTTGAAATATTTGACATTTGCGGATTATATTTCATGAGACCATTTAAACCATCTTTCGAAAATTTATAGATATTGTTAGCTATGGACTATGTGTCTAAATGAATAGAAGCTGTTGCTTTACCTCGATGTGATGCTTACAAAGTTTTTAAAAATGAATATATTTTTGAAGATTTGGAATGCCGAGAGTGATCATAACCGATGGGGGAAATCACTTCAAGAATGCGATAATAGAAATTTTATTGAAGAAATATCGTATCAATCATCAAATTTCTACTACTTATCATCCTTAGACAAGCGGTATGGCAGAAATTTCTAATTTATAAATCAAAAGAATTTTAGAAAAATTTATAAATCCAAAAAAATGGATTGGTCAGTCAAACTTGATTATGCTCAGTGAGCTTATAGGATTGCATACAAAACTCCTATAAGAATGTCACCATTCAGGTTAATTTATAGAAAAGCTTGTCATTTACCAGTGGAACTTGAGCATAAAGCATATTGGGATATTATGGAATTTACTTATAATTAGAAGGATGCTGGTAAAAAGATATTATTTCACTTAAATAAGCTGGAAGAAAAAAAGAATGAGTCTCATGATTTATAAAGATAAGATGAAAAAGTGGCATGAACGAAAGATTTTTAATAAAAATTCTGAGCCAGGGCAACAAGTTTTTCTTTATAATGCAAGATTAAAGTTATTTTCAGAAAAACTTAAGTCCAGGTGGATGAGCCCATTTATTGTGATAAAATTTTATCCCTATGGAGCTGTGGATATCAAAGATCCTAAAACCCTGAAAAATTTTTAAAGTGAATTATCATAAATTGAAACCCTATTTATTGAAGGATCATGCTAAAGTGAATGATGTTTTGATCTTGGGTCACCCAGAATAAGCACAGGGTATGTTGGGATGAAGACGTAAACCAAGCGCTTTATGGAAGGCAACCCATAGTTATCGGTGTGCTTTTGTTTTGAATGTTTGTGGTTGTGTTTGTTTTGGAAAAATGTGGTAGTAAGTATGTGAACTTTGTTATTTTTAAATGTACTATGTTGGTTTTTTTGAACTTATTCCTACTGCTTTAGGAAGTTTAGAATAGAGCTAACCTTCATTTAAAATTTTATGTTTAAGTTTCAATTTACTACCATGTATTTTTCTTTCTGTTGTGGTTGTGATGATATGTTAGTGTGTGTAATTTACTTTTATGTTAGCCTCCACTGCATAGAAGTCCTTTGAATCTCATATATTTTAAAATCAAAATGAAATTTGATCATATTTACTCCTATTTTTAGTTTTTTGTACTTCCATACTTAGCTTTTGAAATTTCTTGTAAGTATATGTTTTTTGTTCATTCATGTCTTTATATATGATATGCTAAAATGTTTAATCTTTTTAAAAGTTTAAATTTAGGGGAATGAAAAATCACTTTTCATGCCTTGAAACTTATTTGTTCTCAAATATGCTAAAAATAAGTTTGTATTTGATTTGAAAAATGATTATGTTTATGAAGTTATATTAGGGTGATAAAATTTTGAATATAGATTTGTTTAAGAAAATTTGGTTAAACCTTTATAGTGATGAAGAAAAATTTCAAGTTAAAAATATTCTTTGTGAAGAGATGTTAAATATGGTGTAACAATCTTTAGTAAAAGATATTGTATTTTTGAAAAATATGGAAGAATTAGTCTTTTATTTTCAATACTAAAATTTATTTTACTAAAATTAGTTTTCAAAACTATTATTATATTTTTAAGTAAAGGAAAAATATCAGACCTTTGCTTTAGGAAGGGAAGAGTGGAATTCAAAATCATTAAAGACCTATCCAGAAATGATAATATTTTTAAAAGAAATGGGAGGAGAAGCTTAGGGATTAGTGTCAAATCAAAAATTGGTTCCACATCTGATCTTTTTAATGCATAAGATTTGAAAAACTTCAAAGCTTAAGGCTATAATATATTATTTTTAATGAAAATTTTGATGTAAATAATATAGAAGGCCTAAGCACTATATTTGGAAAATCTAAAAGTATTTTTAAATTAGATAAGAGCTCATATTTCCTTACTTTATCACTTTAGAGATTTCTAAACTTTAAATTGGTCTCTTTCAATAAAGTTTGTTCAAATTTGGAATACTACATTTCTAGAACAAAATTTTAGCATCTCCTAAAGAAACCCATTAACAATTTTCTTATGTTGGTTTTGAAAGATTGTAGTGTCACTTGAGGACAAGTAACATTTTAAGTTTCGGAGAATTTGATATACCTATAATATATAATATATTTGTACACATTTTTATACCTATTTATGATGATATTACACTTTAATGGAAGGTATTTTTGTATTTTTCTTTCAGATATAATTAGATGAACTAATATGACAAAAGGAGTGAAAAATGATCAAATTTGAAGCAAAAATGAAAAAGCTATTAAATTGAATTGGGATCTGGCACCTAAGCGCCAGCAGAGAGAGTAGGTCATTTGAATTTAAAAAGAGGTTTTAAGTCTAATATAGATTAGACTTATATAAAATCTAACATAAGTTAGACTTTATATTTTTAGATTCGATGTCATTTGAATCTAAAAAGAGGTTTTAAGTCTAATATGGATTAGACTTATATAAAATCTAACATAAGTTCGACTTTATATTTTTAGATACTATGTTATTCGAATCTAAAAAAAAATATTAAGTCTAACAGAGATTAGACCCAGATGATTATATTTAATGTTGTTTGAATCTAAATAGTTCAATTTTATTCTTAAATTAATTTAGATTGATCTTGAATTTAATTGAGTTAGGTTCAGTATGAGTTGAACCTAATATTTGAATTTAGTTTGATTTAGGTCAAATTTTTCAATTTAGTTTTGGTTTGGGTTGAATTTAATATTGAATTAAGTTTGATTTAGGTTGAACTTAATATTGAGTTATGTTCGATTTAAACCAAACTTTCGATTTAGGTCGAGCTTAATGTCGAATTTGATTTGAATTAAACTTAATATTTTTGTCAAGATAAGTTTAATTTAGTTCAAACTTAATGTTGAATTAAGTTCGATTTGGGTCGAGCTTGATGTTATGTCAAGATAAGTTTGATTTAGGTCGAACTCAATCTTGAATTAAGTTTGATTTGTCTCAAACATAATGTTGAGTTAAGTTTGATTTAACATATTTACTGTTAAATTAAGTTCAATTTGAGTCGAACTTAATGTTGAATAAAGTTTGATTTAAATCAAACTTAATATTTGTTGTAAAAATAAGTTCATTTTAGATTGAACTTAATGTTGAATTAAGTTTGATTTGGGTCGAACATAATATTGAGTTAACTTTGATTTAAATAAAACTTAATATTTTTCTCAAAATAAGTTCGATTTAGATCAAACTTAATTTTGAATTAAGTTCAATTTTGGTCAAATTTAATATTGAGTTAAGTTTGATTTAAATCACACTTAATATTTTTGTCAAAATAAGTTTGATTTAGGTCAAACTTAATGTTGAATTAAGTTCAATTTGGATCAAAATTAATATTGAATTAAGTTTGATTTAAATTAAACTTAATATTTTTTGTCAAAATTTGTTCGATTTAGATCAAAATTAATGTTGAATTACGTTCGATTTGAGACGAACTTAATATTGAATTAAGTTTGATTTAGGTCAAACTTGATGTTTTGTCAAGTTAGATTCAAGTTAGGTTGAACCTAAACTTATGGTTGATTCAAGTTCAATATGGGTTGAACTCAAGTTTGATTTATATTTGAATTAATTTTTGTTCGAGTTAGGTTTAACCTAGACATAAGGTTGATTTAAGTTCAATATGGGTTGAACTCAAGTTTGATTAAGGTTTGAATTAAGTTAGGTTCAAGTTAGGTTGAACCTAGACTTAAGGTTGACTTAAGTTCAATATGGATTGAACTCAAGTTTGATATAAGTTTGAGTTAAGTTAGGTTCAAGTTAGGCTGAACCTAGACTTAAGGTTGACTTAAGTTCAATATGGGTTGAACTCAAGTTTGATTTAAGTTTGAATTAAATTAGGTTCAAGTTAGGCTGAACCTAGACTTAAGGTTGACTTAAGTTCAATATGGAGTGAACTCAAGTTTGATTTAAGTTTGATTTAAGTTAGGTTCAAGTTAGGTTGAACCTAGACTTAAGGTTGACTTAAGTTTAATATGGGTTGAACTCAAGTTTGATTTAAGTTTGAGTTAAGTTAGGTTCAAGTTAGGTTGAACCTAGACTTAAGGTTGACTTAAGTTCAATATAGGTTGAACTCAAGTTTGATTTAAGTTTGAATTAAGTTAGGTTCAAGTTAGGTTGAACCAAGACTTAAGGTTGACATAAGTTAAATATGGGTTGAACTCAAGTTTGATTTAAGTTTGAGTTAAGTTAGGTTCAAGTTAGGTTAAATCAAGACTTAAGGTTAACTTAAGTTCAATATTGGTTAAACTAAAGTTTGAATTAAGTTTAAGTTATTTTAAGATTGATTGTTCTTAATTAGGATTGGTTTATAGTTAATTAAACCTAATTTGGATAAAGTTTATTTGATTAATTATACTTAATTAGGGTTGAGTCTAATTGGTCTAAGATTAATTAAACCTAATTTGGATATGATTTAATTAATTAATTAGACTTAATTAGGGTTAAGTCTAATTGGTTTAAGGTTAATTAAACCTAATTTGGGTATGGTTTAATATATTAATTAGACTAAATTAAGGTTAAGTCTAATTGGTTCATGATTAATTAAACCTAATTTGGGTATGGTTTAATAGGTTAATTAGACTTAATTAGGGTTAAGTCTAATTGGTTTAAGGTTAATTAAATCTAATTTGGGCAAGGTTTAATTGATTAATTAGACTTAATTAGGGTTCATTCTAATTGCTTTAAGGTTTGGGTAAGGTTTAATTGATTAATTAGACTTAATTAGGGTTAAGCCTAATTGGTTTAGGGTAAATTAAACCTAATTTGAGTAAGGTTTAATTGATTAATTAGAATTAATTAGGGTTAAGTCTAATTGGTTTAGGGTTAATTAAACCTAATTTAGGAAAGGTTTAATTGATTAATTAGACTTAATTAGGGTTAAGTCTAATTGGTTTAGGGTTAATTAAACCTAATTTGGATAAGGTTTAATTGATTAATTTGACTTAATTTGGTTTATGTCAAATTGGTTAAAGATTAATTAAACCTAATTTGTTTAAGGTTTATTTGATTTGTTAGACTTAATCAGGGTTAAGTCTAATTGGTTTAGGGTTAATTAAATCTTATTTGGGTAAGTTTTAAATTATTAACTAGGTCTATTTAGTGGTTCCTCCTACTAAGGTTTAGGATTAATTAAACCTAATGTAAGTAAGGATTAATCGGATTAATTAGGTCTAATTAGGGGTTAAACCAAATTAAGGTTGAGGATTAATTAAACCTAATGTAAGTAAGGTTTAATTGGACTAATTAGGTTAGATTAGGGTTATACCTAATTAAAGTTTACGATTAATTAAACCTAATGTAAGTAAGATTTAATTGGATTAATTAGGTCTAATTAGAGGTTAGACATAATTAAGGTTTAGGATTAATTAAACCTAATGTAAGTAAGGTTTAATTGGATTAATTAGATCTAATTAGGGATTAAACATAATCAAAGTTTAGGATTAATTAAACCTAATGTAAGTAAGGTTTATTTTGATTAATTAGGTCTGATTACGGGTTAAACCTATGTAAGGTTTATGATTAATTAAACCTAATGTAAGTAAGATTTAATTGGATTAATTAGATCTGATTAGGGGTTAGACCTAATTAAGGTTTAAGATTAATTAAACCTAATGTAAATAAGGTTTAATTTGATTATTAGGTCTAATTAGGGGTTAAACCTATGTAAGGTTTAGGATTAACTAAACCTAATGTAAGTAAGGTTTAATTGGATTAATTAGGTCTCATTAAGGGTTTAATTGGATTAATTAGGTCTCATTAAGGGTTAGACCTAATTAAAGTTTAGGATTAATAAAACCTAATGTAAGTAAGGTTTAATCGGATTAATTAGGTGTAATTAGGGGTTAGACCTAATTAAGGTTTAGGATTAATTAAACCTATTGTAATTAAGATTTAATTGGATTAATTAGGTCTAATTAGGTGTTAAACCTATTTAAAGTTTAGGATACATAAACCTAATGTAAGTAAGGTTTACTTGGATTAATTTGGTCTAATTAGGGGTTAGACCTAATTACAGTTTAGGATTAATTAAACCTAATGTAAGTAATGTTTAATTTGATTAATTAGATCTAATTAGGGGTTAGACCTAATTAAGGTTTCTTTAAATCTAAACCCAACGTGATTAGGGTTTGATGATGTTTAACTAAGTCATATGATGTCTTAGACTTAATAAAGGTTTGTTTAAGTTTAGGATGAACCTAAATGTCTAAGTTTAGTTTAAATTCAGTTGGGATCGAATTCAAAATTTTGACCTAAGCCTATGTGTGTTAGACTTATGTTTGATGTAAGTTTGAACTCAACACTTGAGGCATTGACTTTGGGTCTATAGGGGTTAAACACACTAGTCCTGATGAGAGGAGTAAAACCCTATGTCAATCAAGGATTGGATTTACCCTATATCAAATTAGAACTAAGGTTTATGATTCAGTCAATCCTATGCGTCGTTTATGGCTAAGATTCAAGCTTGAGGAATTTTAGGATTTAAATATAAATTTGAAATTTAATATTTTTAACCCTAAGGAAGAAAAATGTCATTTTGAATTCTTCAATGGCTAGAAATTGTCTTTTTAGAGTTCAAAATGGTCCCTCTGAAAATTCTAACCATTTTCAAATTAAATTTCTAATTTCTAAATTTTTATAATTATTTTTAGGAATAAATACAAAATTTGATAGACATTAGGAAATTGAACCCTAGAGAATTTTTCTAAATTTGAAAAACTTAGAGAATGTTCCTAAGGGTACAAAGATCATTTGTGAAAATTTCATAATTTTTGAAATTATAATTAATTTTTAATAATTAAATTACTCCAAAGAGTAATTAATTAATTCAAAATCAAATATAATTCAAAAATTAAAAAATTTTAATTCCACATGATTCTCCTTGTTCTACTGAATCTAGGGTATTTCTATCTTATTTTTGTGTGCAAATTTATGAATTTTTTATTAGTTTACGGACAATCTGATTTAATTAAACCTTAAGCTAAACAGAAAAATCCTGGGAGTGTCGCGTGTCCTCGGATCGATCAAAACGTGCTTGATCCGCTGCGGGGCTCCAAACAGCAGATCCAGTGGGATTAAATCACGGTCGTCCATTTTTTAATCATAAAAATGGACGACATCGACTCATCTCCCTCTGTCTAGTCTTACCTGTGAGCCATCCACTATCTAGGCTTAAGATCTCGCTTGGATCATAATGAAATCTCATGAGAATTGTTCCATGAGCTTCATCGTGGCAAGGCGAGTATATCCATATGGATTTGTAGGTGTTGTGAAATAGTTTCTTTCATGATGTTTGAAACTGAGTCCTAATTCAATGAAAATGGTCATACCTTAGTTTGACGACGTGGAGCCTCAATCAAATTCGTTTGGAACGATTGCCAAGTCCTTGCAAAGCTCCAGATATGATTAATTTGGGATGAAATTGGCTTCACCTATGTTCTAGTTGAAATGGGGCCCTGACTTGGTCTTGAAGTGGGATAGGTCTTGCAGGAAGACCACATTTCGATTGGGATCTTTGTCGTACACCTCAGGGAAGGTGTAGGTATGCTTAATTTGGGATTTGGAGGAGTTTCCTTTTAGACTCTAAATTTATCCTATTTTGGGGTCTTTCAGGTTAGCTATATTGGAAGAGGATTGTGAGTTTAAAGGCCTGAATCCATGGGGGATCAGCTGCTTAGGTCCTAAAAAACATTATTGGTGTTGAGTATTTAAGGATTTGAGTAGTGGTTTTATACTTCTTATTTTTTTGTCTCTCCTCCTTGAGCTCTCAGGTTAGCTCCTTTTATAGCCATGGGAGACCATGGCTAAGCTGTTGGCTTGCTTATATTTACCTTAGAGAAGGTATTACCTATCCAATGATGATTTTTAGATAAGATTTGATCTTGGGGATGAATTCAATTGATCATTCCAAGTATAACCCATATTGGATTTAATTATGGTGAGAGCTTGGTTCTCACTTTGGCTTGCTTCCATTGGTTCCTCTATGAGGTGGATATGGCTAGTTATGATTAGTTAGATTGACCTTCCCGATATAAGCTTTGAAAATCATTTAATTGGTTTGAGTATGGGGTGACACATAAGCCATTTCTTTCCTCACTTCCATATAATGTTATAATGAGGCTAACCATGGTTGATAAGGTGGCTTAACTAAGCTTTTCTCTTATTGGTTAAGAAGAAAGGTAAGTGGTGATTCATCAATCTCATCCTTTAAACTTAAGGTCAAAGCATGACACTTAAACTTGTCTTTTCATCATGGTCATGATGGTTTCTAACCATGGTGAAAGAGATTTTTAAATGGTGTTTATTCATCATTGGATGACTTATGAAGTGATCCAAATCCTCTTTGTAAGGGTCAACCAACTCATTTCATGCAAGTGAATGAAGCATGGCTTAAATTTTGGAGGGGGTGACACCTCTCTTTTGTCTTTAAGATAATATCATAGTTAGTTTTACCCGTGGTTAGCCATGATCATCCATGGGTTTCTCTTAGGGTTAAACATGTCATGATGGGATTTAATAGGTCTTCTATGTTATAGTTAACCCATTAGCAATTTCTCATAAATTAAATTTGAGTATTAAAATCATTTATGAGATCATATGTTATGTCATGTCTTTAAATTTATTCCAAGGTCATTTAATTATAAAATCCATTTTTAATTAATTATGTAATTAATCAAAAATATTGGAAATTATAATATTAAATTATAAATTGATTAAAATAATTTTTTGAAATTAATTATTTAATCAATTTTATCAATTTTTGGTTCAAAATTGGGTATTTTGACGAAATTTGATTAATGTTGACCAAGGTTGACCCTGATTGACTCATGTTGACCCAGGTTGACTCATGTTGGCCTAGGTTGACCCATTTTGGTTCAAGGTTGACCAATTTTAACTTTCTTAACCTTGTCATGGTTTGATTAGTCATTAGGCTCCATGGGTTTTGTCATTATGGGTTTGATTTAGTCATGTTGACCAATTTTAGGGTTTAAGTTGTCCCAATGGTCAATGTGGTGACCTTTGGATTCTGATCGGTCTTCTTGACCAATGTTGAGTTAATTAGGTCAAAAGTTGACCAATGATGTCAATGTAGTGGCCTTTTAGACCTTAGGCTATGAGCTAACTAGTTAGGTCAAAAACTGACCAATGTGTTGGTAACTAGGTCAATAATTGACCAGTTTGATCAAAGTTGACTTTTTAGGTCAAAGGTACCTATTGAGTCTGTAGGGTTGGTCACTGGGTCAGGAATTGACCCTTTTGACCAAAGTTGACTTCTTAGGTCAAAGATTGACCTGTTGGGTCAGTAGGGTTGGTCACTGGTCAGGAATTGATCAGTTTGACCAAAGCTGACCAATTGTGTCAAAGGTTGACGAGTTGGGTCAGTAGGGTTGGTCACTAGGTTAGGAATTTACCAGTTTGACCAAAGTTTACCATTTGGGTCAAAGGTTGACTTGTTAGGTCAGTAGGGTTGGTCACTAGGCAGGAATTAACCAGTTTGACCAAAGTTGACCATTTAGGTCAAAAGTTGACCTGTTGGGTCAATAGGGTTGGTCACTGGGTTAGGAATTGACCATTTTGACATAATTTGACTTTTTAGGTTAAAGGTTAACCTATTGGATCAATAGTTGATCAAATCAGAGTATTGTCATTACTGATTAGATCATTTAAGAATGTCATTAATGTTTAGGTTTAAAAGGTCTTATTATGTTTTTACCCTGGTCATTGAGGTTTATTAACTATCTTTGAGATTTAAAGATTCAATGTCAGTGAACTTCTTAACTCAATATAATTTAGAAATGACCTTCACAAAAGTGAAGTCAACGGTGAGTTTCTCCCTCACAGTGTCACTACCATGTGGTGGCGGTAAAGTGTCAGCAATCCCGTGGAGGATTTTGTCTCTGGTACTGTCTTACAATGGGGGGAACTAACTCCCCCAAAGGAGCAAAGAGGTTTCTGGTACATTGAGTTTCTCCTGTTGTGGAATCTCATAAAAAACTGGCAGACTTTCGGCTCCAGCCCTGATGACATTCAAAATCTTGTGGTTATAGTTCCTTCTTTAATACCTAGTCAGCGGGGCGACTCTGGAAATGAAACCAACCTCAAACACAGATGGTGAGGCAAGAGATGCATTGAAAGAATCTTCTTAGTATAGAATCTCAATCTTTTTGACAGAAAGGAAGGCGGATGCAGTAATGGAAAATCCAGCGGCGGTAGGGGTGACAATCCTTCTGGGCACAAAAATAGCTGACTTAATGTGGGAGGAGGTGACCTTCACCTTCTTTGCAGAAGGGAAGTCCTGGTGGGAGTTCAGATAAAACTCATCAGACAGTTCTTGAACTTCTGTGGTGGAGACATTCATGACGACAAACGGGGCTTTTCCAAGCACAACATCAAACTTGCTTTAGCTGGTCTCGAACTGAATGGTGGGCACTGCAAGGCGAGCCTCATAGGTAGTTGGCTAGTTGCTGGAGAAGGTGAGCGTTGGGATCGACATTATCACTGCCGATTTAAAATGAAAGAAGAGTTTTGAAAGTTAGTGACGGCCTAGAACATGTAATTATAGTGCAAACACTATGAATTAGCAAAGGTCATTCTGTGAACTGGGTATCTTCCCTTTTTATTTTATTTCATTTAATTATTTAAGTATTTTATTTTGTTTTGTCTTTTTATATTTTTTCTTCAAAATTTTCGCAACAAATTTGAACTTTATCGTTTCATTATCAATTTGAAGAGGTAAAAGGTGTTTAAGATTTGAAAGGCTTAGCTCAATTTTCTTGTAGCAAAATCGAACACGAGAGGCATAAAGAACAAGTGAAGTGGGGGACCCTATCCAGGATCCCTTTCACAACGCGCCTTGCTTTAGCGAAATTTTTTCACAACACACCTATTTGGGGTCCAACCCCACACAAAAAGAAAAATCCTAATGACTCTTGAACCCCCTCTGTTTTAGGGTGGTTAAACAAAAGGTCCTGGAAACGTGGAGAGTTGACGGTGCTTACCTAAGAAAGAAATGAGCTAAGCATGCCAACGAAAGAATGGTAATCTGAACCATGAGGAACATGGACACATCATCGATATACGAAGGAAAAATTTCTTGATCCAAATAGAGAGAGAAGCTAATTCCCCAGTGGAGTCGCCAGAAGCTATCAGCCGTTAAAAAGGTTTGTTTAATGTTTAATTTTATTATTATTATTATTATTATTATTATTATTATTATTATTATATATATATATATATATATGATTTTTAGAAGATATTATTTTAATTTGTAAATATGAAATCAAACAAATCTCATATATGCAATAGTTTAAATAAACGAGCACTATACCACAAGTCATGCATCTACCCTGAAGAAAAGACACATCACTTACTATCGAGGCTGGATTAAATAAACTAAAAAATCTATGACTTCCGTTTAATCTGCGAACCATTTATGTTGACCAACATGTTCCCCTATCTAATATAGAAAATTAAATAGGTTTTATATTACCTGGGCTCTTAAAGTTTCTTATATGGGAAAGCACCTCTAGTTAACTACATCTTAAATGGGCAAAGTCACTTAAGAAAACTCTTGATATGGATCAGAAAATAATGCCTTCATGAATTCAAAGGGTAGGATTTTTCAATGTTGAACAATAGGAAATTCAAATGGGAAAAGTACAAATTTGGAACAGTTACTTTCGAAATCCAAAGGAAGAAAGCTAAGGGATGTCACGGGTCTTGAGGAGAACCTCGGTGACTTCTTAAACTATCTTATGGTTTGGCATCGATTTAGGAGAGATATTGTTTACTTTTTCATCCTGCCAATTTTATTATTTAGGGAATAATTTGCATGATACCAATCATGTAGATATTCTAAAAGATAGGAGGATTTATCTCATACCAGATGACAACCTCGGAATCCTAAGACGAGTTATGGCCTATATTGAACGGTGTACAAAAGTCTAAAAGATTTTCTTAATCAATTATGTTTACTTTCTAAACTCATTAATCAAAATTTTGGATTAAGCCTAGTTCACTACTAAGCCCTGAATAATTATGGGTAAATTTGTAAATATGGGAACGTTAAGTTAAATGTCATTTAATCTTTATCCAGACTTGTATTATAATCAAACCATTAGCTAGGGGTCTCAAATTAAAGAATTATTATCTTCCAAAATCAAACCCCTCACCATACGATCATTTAATTTAATTAACTTCCAATTTTCCATAATGAAAATAAAATTACCATTTATACTCTTGTTATGGAGGCTTAGGTTAGTTTATAACTTTTAACCCCTATTGTTTCAATCATAAAAAAAAATTAATTAAAATCATTTATTACCCACTTACCCCTTTGATTAAGCCTAAATATTAATTTAAATCTTAAATTCCATAATTACCATTTTGTCCCTTTAAGGCCTATCACTTCATAAATCATTAAATTAAATTTAAATGACTTTAAAACTTTTATGTTACCCCACTCGTAGGTCAATTAAAATATTAGAGAAGAAAATATGATTTCTCTAATTTTATTTCATTTTATAATTATTTTAATGCAAAAAATGGGTATTTTCAATATTAATTCATTAACATAACAAAAAAAATATTTGGTCATTTTTCATGATTTTTCGAGTTTTTTTTAATTATTATGTTTATTTATTGATTTTCAGTATTAATTAAATATAAACTTTTATTTAAATGGGAAATTAGGATTTATATTTTTTATTAATCTTTCTAAGTTCAGAGAGCCCAGAGGAGTAAATTTCATATTTTTAATATTGTTTTATTTATTATAATTATTTTAGTGTAAAACAAAGTAAAATTTATTTTTACCTTTTTAAAAATTCATAACCTTATTAGAAAATTAGGAAAAAGATTTTAATTTCTCCCAAGTGCCAAAGAATGAAATGTGACATTTTAGTGTATTTTTATATATTATAAATTTTTATGATTTTTAATTATTTTTAAATATTTTTAATTATTTATAATTCAAAATATAGCTCAAAAATAAAATGTTTATTTTAAATCTAATTTTATTTTTCTTAAGTCCCTCTGGTCACTAAGAACTCCTAAAACCATTTTTAAAATTTTCTTAATTATATTTTAATTATTATAGTTATTTTAATGCCAAAAGTGTTATTTTAATTGGAAAATATATTTTAGTGAATAAACTAATTCCAATTGACTTCAAATTTTTATGGGGGTTTGACATGCTTATTATTTACAGTGTTAAATGATTTTTGTGATTTTTCTATTCACATTTTATTTATTTAATTTTTAAGTGTTTTAATGAGTTAATTACAATTAGTGTCACTCTTAATTAATTAAATCCATTTTATATTTTTCCTAGGATCCTCTAACCACTATAAACCTACCAGAATAAATTTTGTATTTTTCTAATTTATATTTTTTTATTATAATTTTTAAATTAAAACAGATGGGCTCAACTTGAAGGTTAGGGATCTCTAGTTAAATATACCCTCTGACCTTGGAAAAATCAGAGAACATCCCTACTAATATGTGGAATCAGCCCCCAAAGTTTCAAGTCATGGTGATTAATATTTACCTATTTAGAATCAAAATAATCCAGTGAGTATTTAATTAGTTAAAAATAAAATTTAAGTCTAATAATTCTAATTCTTATTTCATATAAATTATGTATTTTCAATGTTTTTTTAATTTAAATAAATAAAAAATCCCTTAATTTTCTATGTATCCTCCGCGACGCTAATGGATCATCAATAGCTGCTAGCTCCACGTGGTGCTTCACCATTCGACGTTGTCATCTGACTCAGTGGCCACACGTCCTGGTCTTTATGATCTGCTCACTCGTCTGACCCCATCAACGCCATCTGTTTGATACACGAGCAATCGGAAGACTCCAAATCATCATCCCCAACTGACATAACCCATAAATCGTTCACCTTTTAACCCTAAGATCTATGCCTACACTCAATCAAATCACTTCGGGTTTGTTCCTATAGCTTCATCCAATCAAGATGAGCCTATCTATACTGTTACATGCCCATGAAATCAAGTATATTGCCAAGAAAGTTAAAAATGAGCTCGGTTTGGGGAGAGAGTTCAATACCTTTGCCTGAGAGGTGTGATCTCAATCAGGTGCTTGTAGAACCTTCAGAGGAGCTTGACGAACCTCCTATTAGTATTGTTGGGCTGCGGTGAATAGTTCAAGTTTGAAATCACTCAGTCCTATTTGGGGGCTTTGGTTTTAAGCTAGGCAAGAGCAGCTGTAGGATGGAGCATTCAGGGGGATCTTCTTTGTTTGGTCAGTGGAAGGTGAGAAGCAACTCAATTTGGAGTTTAGTGGCTTGTGGTGAAGTGGTGAAATGTGTCCTGGTTTCCACTGAAAATTGTGTGGGGGAGATTGGCTAGAAGCAATGGGCTTGCATTAGGGAGTCTTGGAGAAGCTCTGGTGCGATTTTGGCAGGGCTTCACCAGAGGATGGTGACTACCTCATTTTGGCTGTGAAGGGGCAAATTTATAGCCACGGACAATGGCTGGAACTCATGCTGCCATTGGTAAGCTTTAGGTGAGAGCTGAATGACACACACATCCAATGGAAGCTTGCTACAGTGGATGGTCCCAATTTTGAGTTCAAAGCATGATGCTATCAATTTCAAGCTTTCAAACCACTAGGCCATCTGGCTAGGGTGATCAGGGAACTCAGTGGGACTTAATTGTGATCAACATCAAGGCTTAATGGCTGAGGGTAAGGATCTCCTTTGGTTTAGCCATATATGGGAGGAAATCACCTAAATCATGGGACCCTTGGTCAAAAACTCAATTAGGGTGGGCTAGGTGGATCTAGCTTCGTCCCTAAGATTCATTAGTTTGCCTTAGTGACCATGGCTTGGTCATTTTGGATGGGTTTGGTTGAATTTTGGGTTTGGGTTTAAAATTAGGGTTTTTGTTTAAACTTAGGTTTGTGCTTGGCTAAGGTTTAGGTTTAGCTCAATTGATTGTTCAGAATTGTCTAGGGTATTTACATGAGAAGTTTAAATATCAATTGGTTTGGAATTGGGCAGCTATCAAGTTAAATTTGGGGGATTTTAAATTTTGGGTTAAAATTGGGTATTTTGCTTATGTTGAGTTTAGGTTAGGTTTAGGTCTATATTTGGATTATTTAAAGGTTCAAATTAATTTACTTGAATGTTATGAAAGCTTAGAATTAAATTTTGAGTGAATTGAATAGGTTATGAGGTTTGATTTTAGGGGATTTAGAATTTAGGTCAAAATCAGGGCTTTTAAATTGGGCTTAGAATTAGGCTTGGTATTAGGCTTAAATTTGGATTAAATTGGGTTTGGATTTGGTTTATATTGAGTTTGGGATGATGAATGTTTGATCTGGAAGTGAAATTGAGGGAGATTGATGTCATCTGATGGAAATTGGGGGTAATTTAGGCATTCTGAGTCTTTAAGTGCATTTTGGGGATTTTGTTCAGAATGGGTCAATTTGGTCAAATTGGGCTCAATGGAGTCATTTGAATTTGTTTCGGGATCATTTGAAAAGTTTTTGTAGATTTTGAGAATTTTTGTAATTTTTGGTGTTTGAAGGGCATTTTGGTAGTTTTGGTAGTTTTAGGGGTATTTTTTGAGATTTTTGGTATTTCAGTGGAATTTGGTCAATTTGAATGTTGTTAAATGTTTTGAAATTATTTTTTAGGAAATTTGAGAGTTTGGGAAATTTTGGGAGTTTTGGGAAAAATTAGGGTTGTACGGGTAATTTGGTAATTTTGGTGAATCTTTGGCTAAGAGGGTCAAAATTGAGAATTTTGGTAAAATTGGGATGTATTGAGAATGTTGATCATGAGGTCAGCCTATTTGAGCCATGGACCAAGGAAAAGTCCCATTTTGGATCCTCCATGTGTTGGTCCTAGCCAAACCCTAGCCTAGGGCTAAGAGCTTGGGGCACCACCCACATGAGTTTCCAAAAGAGTAGGGAACCAAGGTTGGGCATGCTTGGTATAGGACTTTGGGTTAAAAGTGAAAGTGAGGTATTTAGGTGTGTGTTTGTGCAAGCCTAACCTAGACCAGACCACCCAGGCTTAGTCATAAGGCTTGACCATCCTATATGGGACTCCTCTTGGGTTTACTTATTCTTGGCTCCATCCTACTAAGTGCTAGAGGTTGGTAGCAAGCACGTGAAACTCCAAGTGAAGCAAAGAAGCATTTTGAATTTCTATTGAGGGGGGGTTCCATCACTAACCCTCTATGATATTCACCAAGAAATCCTATGGATAGATCCTAGGCTCCTAAAGAAATACTAGACCTCAACAAAAGATCCCCCAATAGGTGTGGTGTGTCGGACGAGCACCCCACACGTATTGGCATTGACCGACAAGATAAACAAGACAAACATAACTGTCTGAGTCAACATACTTAGTACAAAACATAGAATTTAGCGAGAAAGTATCTGCTCGGGATTATCTCTTGAATACCTTCAAATACCATAACTCTCGCCGGGGATGAATAGATGGAAGACCTTCATCATTAGAGCTATGGATTTCAAGCCTCTCAACTCTGAAAGGGGACCCGATCAGATTCGATTTCGATTTCAATTTTGAATTTTGAGTTTAATTAGATTTCGATTCAGGTGTCGATTTTGATTTTAAATTTGACTTTGAAATCTTCAACTTTTAAAATTTCAAAATTTTGGATTTTGAATTTGATTTGTTTTGAAATTTGGACTTTGTGAAAGATTAAATTTTAAGAGAGTGCAAAAAAAATTAGAATTTTGGTACTAATTTCGAAGAATGGGAATCATAATTTAAGTACTGACCTCGAATGATGAGAATTAAAATTTAGGTACCATCTCGGAGTTTGAATCAAAATCCTTGCACTGATCTTGAAATATCAGGAATGTGAGAATAAGAGAGATAATGAAATACTTGTATCAACCCTCAAATGTTCTTTGTGTGGGCATCAAAATCCTCACATCGATCCCAAAAATATCAATGTGTGAATCAACATCCTTGCATCAACCCCAAAAATGTCATGTGAGTGAGAAACTTGTGAAAAGGATGTGAGAATTTGTTGAAACTTTAGGAATCAGAATCCTTGCACCAATCCTAAATATCATGAGCGTGGAAAATATCTCGGATAGGAGGTGGATAATATGTGGAAACTTTAAGGAATCTGAATCCTTGTATTGATCCTCGAATATCTTGAATACAAAAATATCTCAGATAGGAGGTGAAAAATATGTGGAGACTTTCAGGAATCAGAATCCTTACATCGATCATCCATTATTATGAATACGGAAAATATCTCGAATAGGAGGTGGAAAATAAGTGGAGTTTTTAGGTTATCAGAATCATTGTACCGATCCTTGAATATCATGAATGCAAAAAATATCACGGATAAGAGGTGGAAAATATGTGGAGACTTTAAGAAATTGGAATCCTTGTACCGGTCCTTGAATATCGTGAATGCGGAAAATATCTCAAATAGGAGGTGTAAAATATGTGGAGATTTTAAGAAATCAGAGTCCTTGCACCGATCCTTGAATATCGTGAATTCAAAAAATATTTCAGATAAGAGCTGGAAAATATGTGCAGACTTTAAGGAATCAGAATCCTTATACCAATATTTGAATATCGTGAATGCGCAAAATATCTCAGATAGGACGTGGAAAATTTGTGGAGAGGAGTCAAAATCATTGCATCAACACTCGAAGTTTAAATTTGAAGGATTGCGATAGGGGGCTACCCTTAAAGCAATACGACATCAAATGTAAAAATTCTCAACCCCTAGAATTTAATGTTTTGAATTTGGCGGACAAATTGATGTTAAATTTTTTGGAATTTCAAGAAAAGGGAAAGATCTGCAATTTGTGTGAATTTGTGGAGAATTGTAGAAGGTTATGAGATTATTGTATTTGTAGGAAGTAGTATTAATTTAATGCAAAGAAGAGATCTGTGAAGTGTATGAGGAACACAACATTGTGCAATGAGTGAGGAACTCAAGATCGCAGAAGAATTTATTTATCATTTTTTCTTATTTGCTTTCTTTTCATTATTGTATCGCTTTTCTTTTTATCAAGAGAATTTTCAATTTCAATTTTCTTTTATTTTTCTTTTTAACTTTTAATTATAATTTTATTTATTTTAAAGTTTCTTTCGTATCCTTCCTTGCTCGTTAAGAATTTGGGAACAATGTGTGGTCCAACGGCTTTTCATCTATTGTGCAACTACGACAAATTTAGAGAATGCATGTTAAACTCAAATATCTTCTTTAATTCTGATTAAAAACACAATACAACTGATCGTATGCTAACAAGCATCCCAAAATATCAATAGTACATTTGAGTAGAAACTGAAAAACATCATATGCTGTTTATCTTCTCGTAGTACAAAAGGTGACAAATATATGTCTCGCAAGGTCACCCTGTGATCGAGCTAACCGCCTAAGCTTCACTCCAGGATGGAAGTTTGATAAACCGAAAATATATAGTGTTTTTATGCACATTTTTATACCTAATTTTGATGATATTGCACTTTAATGGAAGGTATTTTGTGTTTTTCTTGCAGGTATGATGAAAATGATTAATTATGATGAAAGGAGCGAAAAAGGATCAAATTTGGAGCAAAATTATGAAGTTTGAGAAATTTGGCCTCTAATGCCTAAGCGCCAAAGTGCCGGTGCTTAAGCGCCACAGTTAAAAATCAAATTTTAAGCAAATTTGGCGCCATTTTCAAGGGGTGTTTGAAGTAACTTTTGGTGGTGACTTCTTTAACTTCCTTTAGGCAGCAAATGTGATTGAAGGGATGAATCTTTTGGTGGATACATTGAATCTGGACATGATTTGAAGAGACACCAAGGCACCTTTTGAAAAATTATAAAAATGAAGCCCCATAATTTGCAAAAGGGGGATGTTGTTGTTAGTGTTTTGAAAGTGTGTTAAGATTTAGAGGTTTTGGAGTTTCTTAGTGTAGTTTTATAGTTGTTAGTAGAGAGTAGAGAGTAAGAAAGGAAAAAGGGTTGGTGTGAAGCCTTCTTCTCACTAATTATATTTCATCCTTATATCTAGTTTTCATTGAAGTTTAAAGTTTTTATTTGAGTCATCAGAGTTCGGCGCCAACCTTTGTAGAATTGTATTGTGGAAAGCAAAATTTTAATGGAACTTCCAGACTCTTGTGGAGAGGATTTTCATATAAGTATTTATCTTTATTTTTACACTTTATTTTTAAGCAAGACTGTTGTGTTTTCATTATGGTTTACGATTTCAAATCAAGTTGTGTTTGTGTTTTCTTCATGAAATATGAGTAGTTTACTTTATCTTTTTCTTTCTTAGATGATGAACTAATTAAATTATGGAAGTATGCTGCGGAAAGTGTAAGTGTTTAATACTGGAAGAATTTGTGATGATTTAATTCCATGTACTTAATTTACTTCTTGATGTGGCCAATTAAGATGTTAAAATTTGTTGTGAGATTATGTAAGATTAAGTGCGTTATTGTCTCAAACAACAATTGGAAAGAATCACATGCAATTATATGGGTGAGAATTATAGTCCATATAATTAAATGCAAATATATAGGGAGATATGCTTTATTGGGGAGTAAAATTAGAGGAATTTAGAGTGACATGTTAAAGTCCCCTAATTTGGTTTGTTATTTTAAATTTTGTTATGAGATGTTAGCCCCCGGGTGGAGGGAATAGAGGGAACTCTAGAGTGAGAGCTGGTATCTTCCCTGCCTAATTGACTGCGCGGAATTTATATTGCAAGAACTTATGAACTCAAATTTATATATAATTATAATGATTTTGTAAAGTCCAAACATTCAACGCAAGTATACATATCGTATCAAGTAATACAGGGCTCTAATGGAGTCCTGGTTATCGATCCCACAGGGAAGGGTGAATCACACTATTGATAATGTAATATTGATTTCCTTTAATGTTTACTTCTACTACCAAGATGCAGAAAACAGTAACAATTAAACAAACTACAATTACTTCTATATCTTTAAAAAATAATTAACTATCAGACACACACTAAGCTATATATTTAAAAGGTTTTGATGTAAGGAAAATTCTCTTTCCTCTTGCAATGAGAATATGATGTGTGGATAAAATGGAATGATCATCTAATGGTATTGTGCCAAATAGGAGCATAATTGATTCTTTACCCTTAAAAGAGTACCTCCTCTCCTAAACAAGAAAATAACATTAACATATCCTAAGTTTAGTTACTCAATCTAAGGCTAGGCTGGGAGGATACCGGCTGCCACTACAGAGCTCCCACTCACCCTTAACCTAAAGGCTAACCGTCGAGTTTAGTTACTAATCTTAGGACCAAATTGAGGATCTCAGCCTGTCTCCCTAAAACCTCCAAGTTGACGTCTATCAAAACACATTTCCCTATTTAATTGCACTGAATTCCCAAGAACTATGCAATTCATCCATGGAAATTGAATGGGTTCTTCATTGTTGTTGTAAGACATTAAATCATTTCACAGTTAATGCTCCACAACATATTTTAACATTCCAATTGGCGAAATCAAAAAGTAAATTAAGTTCGACATGAAAAACCATCACAATTTCTTTAATACTTTAAAAACACTTCAAATCCACATCAACACATCATCACATATCTATGCAAGAAGAAAGACAAAGGAGACTACTCAGAATTCATAAAGAAGACACTATAAAACATAGATTTTATATATAAAAGAAAAGTCATACAAACCACAAAAGAAAATTCAACTTATCTCTTTCTCTTCCCCAATGCAATTCCCTTGAAGTTCCTTTGAATCTTTTTTTATCTTCTTTGCAACACTCAATTCCCTCTTTAGAATGGAAAGGAAGAAGCAATCTCTCACTTCACTCCTTCTCCTTCACTCCTTAGAGAAGAATCCCTCTCAAATTGTCACTTCTACACTCTTCTCTCCTAAGCCTTAACACTCAAAACACACTAGACTCTCTAGAATACACAAGACACACACTAATTTTTGTCCAAAAACAGTTACTTATAAGTTAGGAACGAAATCCCAAGAGTTTCTATAGGCATCCCTTCAAAAAGTCGCCAAAACTCTTTAAATTTGAAGTCCACCAACATTAGGCGCAGGTGAGCGCCACCGGCGCTCTATCGTCAAATTAATTCTGAGCTCTCTGGTAAAGGGCGACGGCGGCGCCAGAACTTGTTTTCCTCCTTTTTGGCCCTTTTTGCTCCGAATTCGTTCCTTTTCGCTTTTTTTTGCTCCAATCATCTAAAATCATCATACCTGCAAAAAATCATGAAAAATACCTTTATTCAATATGCAATATCACCAAAATGAGTAAAATTAGATAGCAAAAACAACATATATTTTTTGTGCATCAAAATCCGCCAAACTTTAACTATTACTTGTCCTCAAGTAATTCTTTTACTACATAAATATATAACTCTAGGCAATGTACTATTCATCTATAAGATACTAAAATTTTTCATTCAAAAGAATATATTGGTTAGACTTTTAGAAAGAAATTTAGTAACTCAGCTCAACATTACGGGTATAAGAATATTCAGCAATCTAGTCTAAGGGTTCTAGTCTTCTATTTATTTCAAGATAAACTATAATTTGTCATATTAAAAGTGTCTTGAAAGATTTTGTGAAAAAGTAGTTCATGCAAACTTTATCAAAATGTAGGCCAATACTTAAAATATAAATTCAGAAATGAAATCAAGTTCTCCCTTCAGGGTGACTCAAGTGAAGCCAATTTTTTATTAGGCATCTCCTCAAGCTTCTCCTCATAAACATTTTTCTTTCTTTTCTTTTTCTTGTTTCTTTTTTTTGGGATTATTTTTCAATCCATCTTTTCTTTTCTTTCTTTTTTTTAATGAGGATTACTATATCTGGATAGCCTATAATGATTTTGAACTTCACACTCCTCTTTCTAAAGTTCTAAACTTGAAATACCTCCTTACTTTATAATTAGGTATAAGCTTTATTATTCATCACAAAGTCACAATCTCTTCTTAACATACAATACTTTAAGTCTCTTAATATTTCAAAAATATAGTTTTATTTACCTTAAATAGTTGACTATAATTAAATCCTTTCATACCAAATTTCTTACCTCTATAATATTAACCTTTATTACTAAAATCTTTCATCCCATCTTTCCATAATATTCAACTAAAATAAAAAGTTTTAGTTACTTACAGTGAGGTTCTACTGCCAGAAGTTATGCTAATAATTTTTAAAAATATAACTATTGAGAACAAATAAGAGTTAATATTTTTCTACCCTCCACCAAACTTAAATTTTTCAATAAATTTGAAACAGCAGAGAGTAAAAGAAACTAACCTTCCGTGCTGGGATTTTGAAATCGTCATCAGCTATCAGGTATTAGTCAAAATTTACAACTAGCAGGCATGAAACAGTTAGTAACAGTGATATATAAATATTTTAAACATTTGCATGGGTAAAAAGAAATTAACTTTAGACATCTAAACATCCAATAAACACTACAATACTAAACAACTATCACATCAGTACTCAGTTCATTAAACAATTTCAACATAACAGTACATTAACAGGTTTACATAAAAGCAAACAATTACTACATCAAAACAATACAACACACCACACAATAAGAAAAACAAAAACAGAAACAAACAAACTACCAATCTTCATCACCAGGTTGATCAGCAGGGTCAGCAGGATCGACAGAACCATGTTTATACGGTGTATAGCTGGGGCAGGTAGGAAATATCACATCAGTCTCCCCCCTCATGAATCTGTCTTCTTCATTTTTTGAATACAATAGTTCAGAATTGCTCTATCCCTTGTAACTTCGTTGTGGTGATAAGAAGGTAACAGTCTTGCAGAGATGAAATAGTGTCAAGCTTTTGATGCAACATTTAACTTGGAAGTAGGGAAATTAATCATTTGTTTTTTAACTTATTTTCCATTCCCCTCTTCCATCTGTCAAAAAATAAATCACTTCCCTCATATTTGCCTTGCGAGTATCAAAGTTTTCATATTCACAAACAAATGGTTCCCAAGTCTAGTAGAAAGTATTGATTCATTGAGGAGTAAATTCAACCATTTTTCCTCTAACTTACACATACTCAGTTTCAGTCCAGAGCACATTTGAATAGAACTCTCTAACAACTCCCATAACAGTATTTGCAGTAAAATTGCAAAATCGTTCCAAATTCCTTTCAGTAATTAACTGTTCTACAGATCCTCCAGGATTATCAAAATCCCAATCCTGAATACACTTCTTATTGTAAAGGTAAGAGTTATAGCGAAATTGTGCTTTAACATTAACAAACTTTTCTCCATCAAAATCCAATTTTCTCTTCCCTTTACTCATCCTTGGAGTCATGTGAATTTCTATAAATTGTAATAAAATTCTAATAAATCCCAAATCCACAATGTATCAAACTCCAAATACTATTCTAAACAAGTAAGAACAAATTTCATCATAGGAAATCTCAAAATTTTTCAAAAATCCAAAAATTCTAATCCAAGCAATGTGAGAGATTTCCATGGTGAAATTCAAAAAATTTTTAAATTAAAGTGAAGCTCTTACCAAAAGTAGTGTTGTTCCGTTCTAAAAAAGCTTTGAAATCACTTCAAATCCGAAATCTAGCAAGCCCTATGTCTTCAAAATCACAAAAATGGAGGAGGAAGACGATAGCAATGGAAAAAACCACGGGTCCCAGGGTAAAAATCGTGAAATAGAGGGTTTTCGGCGTTTTACTGTATTCGAGCGCCGATGGCGCTCTATTTATTTAAATTGCCAAAACTCTCTCGATTTAGGCGCCGGCGGCGCCAGTCCAAAAATTTTTCTTAGTCTGAAAATTTTTTCGTAATTTTGATTGTTTTGACCTCCACAATGACATTTAATACTTGATTAAGCATCTATTTCATCACAAAAGCAATAACTAACACAATTTTTAAACAAACAATACAAAACATACTTTCATATATAAAATCTTCGTTACATTATAAACGCTAAATATGTTCATCAAATTAAACCAACATCTCTTTAGAATTTTAGTGTTTCAAATACGCTACGATAGGCAAACACTAAAATCTAAGCACACACCATGAAATTAAGCATAGCAAACCCAAATTCAAATTACAAAGAAAAGCAAAGTACTAAACACACCCAACAGAATTAAGCAAAGTAAATTACACACAAATCAAACATAAGCACATTTCAATAATCACTCCACATCGGTCTCAGAACTTTCTTCCTCTCTAATATGACCAATAGATTGCTGATGCACGAACAAGTTATAGAAGGGACGGAATGGGAATTCATCAGATGAATCCTCAGCAATCACTGACCCGACCGTAAATAACGCAGTAATTTATGCTTCCAAAAATATGTTGTAGTCAATACTTTGACCCAAATAATAATAGCGGCTAGTGTATATAAATATAATTTTATGGAAAATATTTTACACACTAGAGGTACTACGCAAGTATACGTATCATTTCAAGTAATATAGGGCTTTAAATAAAGACCCCAGTATTAATCCTACGAGGAGGTTTATAGATTTTGAAATATTTTAATTTTTTTTTATGTATTTCTTTTAAAGTTATAAATTTAATATTTAATTTAATAAATGCAGAAATAAAACAGTACTAAAATAATGAGTGATTAAATAATAATAAGCAAACAACTTTCTTCCTTCCATTTAATCCAAAACTTTTTAGATAATGTAATATTAGTGGAGAATATAAATTTATGGTATTGGGCCAAATAGAAGCATTCCTATTCTTTACCTTCGCTCGATAGTATAAAGAACATTGACTAATCTATAGATCAGGTCTGGATGTATTGTTAGTAGAATGGGTTAATTTAGGCTCACACTAATAGATGTCCAAGGGTGGTTATGATCGGCCCTACAAATAACACGTTCCCTTTCTATAAACCAAATTAAAAGAATTTAGTCTGTCACTCTAAAAACTTATTAATTCTACGCCCATTGAATAATAATTTCCTATTTATTTGCACTTCACCTTGAATAACCCGCACAAGGCCTTCGACTACCCAAGGATTCATTTGATATCTACTAGTTAAGAATTCATCTCCTTCTAGGTCTCAAAATTCTTCAACAGATTTTAACAACTTAAATGGCCGATTTAAATAGTAAATTAAGATCCAGTATTAATATCATCACAATATTTAAACATATTTAGTTTTTATTTCTCCAACGAATTTTATATTATCTTTTTTATCTTTTCATAATTGAAAGGAGAAAGTAAAGTAACTACTCGGAACACATTGAATTTAAATAACAAAACATATAAATAAAAACATTGAATCAAATTACAAATACTTTTCTCAAGTGTTTCTCCAACTGAGCCTCTGATTCCTACTGACTCCAAAGTGAAATAGCCTTCAAAAGCACCAACTCTTCCAAACTCTCAATACAAACTCTAAAGAAAATAAACTCACTAATTTATGAAGGAAAGTAAACTAAAAGTGCGGCCCTATAAAATTTCTCTCTAATTGGAAACCACTTTGATTCAGGGCTCTCTCTGATTGGGGGCCTCTTTTTCTGTAGAAATGGCCTCCTATTTATAGGCTTCAGGGGTTTCCTAATGCATCTCTTCAAAAATGTGTCCAAGTTCAATGAATCTTCTAGAAACTGTGTCTGGCGCCTAGGCGCCGGCATCTGGTGCCTAGGCGCCAAACTCCGATTCCAGTTCTTCGCACCTCTTCACTTTGGATCGCACCTCTTCGCGATCCAAACTGTTTCCAAGCGTCTAGATACAAGGTATCACATGCCCTATAATCCAGGAATAACTGCCACTCTTCTAGAAGGTCCAATAACCGCTCTAACAGTCAAAATAACTACCCAAAGTAGTTACAAATCATAACTATTTTGGTATCGAGCTGGCTCTTAGGCGCCAGACCCATTATTTTGGCAATTTTGCATTTTGGCTCCATTTTTGCTCCTTTTTGCTCCTTTTTGCTCCTTTTTGCTCCTTTTTTTCTTTTTGAACATTTTTACATCACCTGCATCCAAAAACATAAAATATCTTTCATTAAAGCATAATATCCTTAAAATTTAAAAAAAAAATCAAGGCATAAAAATAGGTATTTTTTTCATGGATCAAAAATCCCCCAAACTTAAACGTTACTTGTCCTCAAGTAACCTTTTTTACTATATAAAATGTATAACAATTGGAATAAAAGGTAAATATTTAAGATTCCTTGTAATTTTTGATTTTGTAAAGGCTTTAGTAAATCATTAACCAAAATTCACTAAGTTTAATTTTAACAATTTAAAGAATATTTATCTATCAAATTATAAGACATCAAAATTTTTCATTCATTTCGAAAATAATTTTACTTTATTATATTAAGATCACATAAATTATTTACAAGAAAAAGATCTTCATGAAAATCTTTTCTAATAAAGATTCATGCATAAAAATTAAGTAAAATATGTAATTAGTTTTCTTTTTATAAGATAATTCAAGTGAAACCAATTTTTTATTAGACATCTCCTTATGCTTCTCCTCACTTTTTTTTTTATTTTTTTTTAACAATGAGGATTACTGTATCTGGATAGCCTGTTAATGATTTTGAACTTGACGATCCTTAACTTATATTTATAAACTTATACATCTTCACTTAATTACTATAACATGAATAGTTTTCAAAAAGACTTTCAATCTTTTTCTTTTTCAAGTTATAATTTTTTTATTTCTTAATACTTCTAAAATTCAATTATCTCTACCATGAATAGAAAAAAATCTTAATCTTACTCTTCTTTAAGTTGAATAATTCTATTTTTAAAATCAATCAAAGTTATTAAATTTTGGTTAAGTCTACTAAATTATTTATAATTTCAAAAATTTTAGATTTTTCATTCCCTATGTTATGTTAATATTTTATTCTTTTTAGAAAATATTAACACTTAAGGACAAATAAAATTTAAATTTGCATGTATTTTCCGTTCCCTCAAACTTAAGTTTTGGAATATCATAAAAAATTTTAAAGTATGAGAGAAAGAAAATAATTTTAAAAAGGAATTTTATAAGTATGTAAAAACTGTCTACGAAGAAAACTTTACTTCTACACATGTTTTTTATGAATATTACTGAAATAATGAAGCATATATAAAAGTAAGCAGGTTCAATTTTTATATTAGTAGCTAAATTAAACGACTATACTAATCACAATAACATAAACAGAATAACATCAATAACTAAATAGTACGACAATCATCAGTACAACTAACATCAACAAACCATCAAACAAACATAAACTAATCATACTACTAAGTCTAACACACAGACAAATAAAACAAGAACATAATCTCGACAATCTAATCATCACTCGCAGTCTCCTCATCATCATCATCATCGTCACCAAAGGAAAAATCCTCAGTCTTCTTCGGATCATAAGGTATGAATCTAGGATAAGTAGGGAACTGAACAAAATGTTCTCCCTTCAGGAATCTAACAAGAGCTTCATCATAATCAACATCATAATTGCTCTTCCTATGGATAAAATCAGCAAGATGATCAAATTTTGCATCGATCGTGTCTATGTGAAAATGAGCTAAATGTAACATATTCTGCTGCTCTGAATACCTCTCATCCATAATCTCACAAAAACTAGGTGGTGGTGTAGCAGAAGTAGAAGGTCTAGAAGTAGAAGCACTACCTCGAGTAGGTACAAAAGTAGAAGGTCTAGAAGTAGAAGCACTACCTCTAGTAGGTACAAAAGTAGGAGCAGTAGATCTCTTCCCGCGAAGATGATCATAAATACTAACACTCTCCTGCCCAATAGGCTTTGTAGTCTTCAACTTCTCCTCAGAAATATCAGCAATAACTCCATCGCTTACACATAAAGAATATATCAAAGATGGGAATCCTAATCCCACAGAAGTGCTGGATCATGCAGTTGATTCTACAGAATCATAGATAATGCTGCCAACATCAATCGACTTCCTTTCCTGAATGCAGTAGTTCAGGATAGCTCTATCTCTGGTAACTTCACTCAGGTCGTTGGGAGGAAGTAGTCTAGCAGAAATAAAATAGTGCCAGGCCTTTGAAATACCATTCAGCTTATAAGATTTAACGTTTACCCGTTTGTCGTTCCGGATCTTCCAAGCTCCAGTGCCATCAGTCAGATATGCAATGATCATCTCCAAATCTCCTTCAGATGGAGATAGACCAAAATAGTAGCACTCAAAAGTAGGTAGTAGGCCGTAGAAAATGTTGATCCACTCAGGAGTGAATCCCACTCAGACACTTCTAACGATGACTTCATAGTCTTCTGCATCCATAAAGTTGGCATAAAATTCTCGTACAACAGGAATAACAGCAACGACAGTGAAATGATATAATCGCTGCCAGTTGTGTGCAACGATCGTGTTCTTGATCATCTCTCCAGTACTGTAAAAACTGCGCTCTGAGATAAATTTCCTTGATGTCGCAAATTCATGGTAATGAAAGTGCGCTGTCGCCGTAGCGAACTTGCTATGATCAAAATTTTCTCGTTCTTTTCCGTGCTTAGATTTAGGTGTCATTTAAACGTGAAAGAAAATACCAATAAATTAAAGAATCAAATATCTAAACTCTTTTTAATCTTAAGAAACTTAAATTGAGTTTAAAAATCCATGGAGTATTTCTAAAAATCCAAATTTTTCTCCAAAATTTTGATTTTTAGCAAAAACAGAAAAATCCATGATAGAAATAAAAAATAAATGGATTAGAAGGTAGATCTGACCTCAAGATGAAGAAATCGAGTAATTTCGGGCTAAAATACGTGAAGATTTGGCCTCTAGATGGATCTTGGTTTTCGCGAAAAAGAGGAAGGGGATGAAGCTTAGGCATCGACAATGGCTAAAGAGGGTTTAAATCCTGATTTTCGATTAGCAGGCCGAACCGGCGCCTAGGCGCCAGACTCGCCTTTCACAAAAATCATTTTAAAATTTTAATTTTTCATCAAAACTCACAACTTCAACTTTCAATTACTCATATAAGAGTATTTCTTCAGCTTCCAACTTCCAAAAGATTTTCCAAAAATTTTTAAAAATTATAAATTAAATCCATCAATCCAACACTAGTTTAAGTCAAACTCCTCCAATTCCATTTCATAATTTTCAATTTCGGGCTCAATACATTACAGATAAGTATAATAATAAGATTCAAGTCTTAAAAAATAATTAAACAACATAATTTCGAAGCAAATACAACACACATTGACCAATAAAACAAACACACAAACAACACAAATGATTTACCAAATCGATACAACGACACACTAGATAAAGTCTTGATCTAACCACATTTACTATCTAATCTTCAAATTTGAAATTTCCATGCTCGTCGCAATGAAGATTACTCAGCCTACTTACTAACACCCTTGGAAAATCCGTAGCCGTTTTCTTGTTTATCCATTTGTTCTTCGCATACATCTTCACTTAAGCGTCTTGATAGGCCGCTAGATGATCTAATTGAAGCTTTGCCTGCCATTCTAGATGCTCGATTTGATGATACATCTCATAGGCGATCTCCAATACTTTTGAATTTTGCTTCAAACTTATCTAGGCGACTCGAAAACTTCTCCAAACTAACAGAAATAAAACCATTGAAGAAAGGCTGAGGATCCTTAGAACACTTGTCTCTAGCCTCTTCTCCATGATTTCTTCTCTCCATATCTTCAAAATCTTCTCTTATCTCCTCAAGAATGATGTGTAAAGGTCGTATCTATGGTTGCTTAGGGATTGGGGACGAAGATGGGGTAGTTTATCGGAGAAAATCATGTGAAAAACTGAAAATTTTAAGTTTTTACACGACCCAGTAACTATGGCGCTTAGGCGCCAAAACTGGCGCCTAGGCTCCAGACCCATCGATACAAAGTCTACTATGGCGCTTAGGCGCCTGATTTCGGCGCCTAGGCGCCAGAACCATGTTCGACTCCGTTTCATATAACGTCAAATTTCAAAGTTTCGATCTCAATAATAGGTAAATTAGAATGGTAAGATCAATATAAACTCTGTAATTAAAATTAACTCAAATTATAAACAATCATAATGAAAGTTAACTTGATCTCCATATTACTCACATACAAAATGGAGTGATCCAAAGTCCAAACTTTATATACTTCGAGATAATCTTTAGCTTAAGCCAATAAAGACTTGTTAGCATCCAATTTTCTAAAGTTATATAAAATTTAGTCAATACCGAGGCATAACCTTACATTAAAAATGTAAAAACACACAAAAATAACTATGGGTTACCTCCCACAAAGCGCTTAGTTTAACGTCGTCAGTCCGACCTAATTAAGTCTTTAATCTGGTAGACTCAACTCGTAAGCCTCTTTATAAATCATTTTTATGTTTCCCAAATAAGGCTTCAGTCTTAATCCGTTAACTTTAAATATTTTCCCGTTTCAGGGTCTTTAATATCCACAGCTCCATAATGGTATACTTTCTCAATTATATATGGTCCCATCCATTTAGATCTTAATTTTCCAGGAAAAAAGTCTTAAACGAGTATTAAATAATAATACTTCTTGTCCGAGCTCGAATATTTTTCACGAAATCTTTTTATCATGTAATATCTTCATTTTCTCTTTATAAATCTTTGCATTTTCATATGACTCATTTCTTATTTCATCCATCTCATTTAATTGTAGTAATCGTTTTTCTCCTGCAGTATTCAAATCAAAATTAAACTCCTTTATCGCCCAATAAGCTTTATGTTCAAGTTCAACAGGTAAGTAACAATGTTTACCATAAACTAACCGGTAAGGTGACATTCTATTTGGTGTCTTATAAGCTGTTACTATAAGCCCGTAATGCAGAATCAAGTCTATCAACCCAATCAGTTCTTTTAGGATTAACAGTTTTCTCTAAAATTCTTTTAATTTCTTTATTTATTACTTCAGCCATTCCACTTTTTTGTGGGTGATAAGCAGTTGCAATTCTATGTTTGATTCCAATTTTTTCCAGTAATGATTGAATTTTTATATTTCTGAAATGACTTCCACCATCTGTGATAATTACCTTAGGCATTCCAAATCTTAAAAAAAACATTTTCTTTAAAAATTTCGAAACACTTTTGGAATCAGAGTTAGGTAAAGCTACAACTTCAATCCACTTTAAAACATAATCAACTGCTAATAAAATATAAATTTTTTCAGATGATGGTACAAATGGCCCCATAAAGTCTAAACCCCATATATCAAAAATTTCAACTTCCAATATATAGTTTAAAGGCATTTCATCTTTCCTAGATATAATTCCCATCCTTTGACTTCAATCACATGTTTTCACATATTGTCTCAAATCTTTAAACAAGGTAGGCCAATAAAATCCTGAATTTAAAATTTTAAATGCAGTTTTATCTACTCCAAAGTGTCCTCCAAATTCGGAATCTTGACATTTTTGAATAATAGCAAAAGTTTATTCAAAAGTTACACATCTTCGAATTACAAAATCTCTTCCCAATTTAAATAAATGAGGATCTTCCCAAATATTAGATTTAGCATCATTTATAAATTTCTTAATATATTTGTTATTCAATCCATAAGGTAGAATATTGCTAACTAAATAGTTAACTATATCCGCATACCAAGGTGTTTGGAATCCATGAATAACATATAACTGTTCATCAGAAAATTTCTCATTTATATTCTCTTCAATAACAATATCATTCTTAATTCTAGATAAATGATCAGCAATTTGGTTATCAGTTCCTTTTATATCCACTATTTAAAAATGAAATTCTTGTAGAAGTAAAATCCATCTTATCAGTCTAGGTTTAGCATCTTTTTTGACATTAAATAATTAATAGCGGAATGATCAGTATGAACTATACATTTGGTACCAAGAAGATAGAGTCTAAATTTATCAAAGGCATAGACTATAGCTAAAAGCTCTTTCTCAGTAGTAGTGTAATTTCTTTGAGTTTTAGTAAGAGTTTTACTAGCATAATATATAACTTTAAAAATTTTCTCATATTTTTGTCCCAATACAGCTCCAATTGCAAAATCACTTGCATCACACATTAATTCAAAAGGTTTATTCCAATTAGGTGTAATAATAATAGGTGCAGTTATTAATTTTTCTTTTAAAATATTGAAAGCATTAACACAGTCTTCATTAAATTCAAATTTAGCTTCTTTTTCGAATAAATGACAAAGAGGTTTAGCAATTTTAGAAAAATTCTTTATATATCTTCTATAAAATCCAGCTTGTCCCAGAAAACTTCTCACATCAGTAACAATAGTAGGTGGTTGCAATTCAGCAATGATTTTCACTTTTGCTTGATCAACTTCCATCTCTTTTTATAACAATTAAGTGCAATAATAGTAGTAAGTGGTTGCAATTCAGCTAACTGAAGGGTTACAGTGGTGGGAGTAATCTCTCCTAAATTCAACCTTCGAAAAATAGAAAATGACATAAGATTAATACTTGCTCCTAAATCACATAAAGCTTTTCCACAAAATTTTTCTCCAATAGCACAAGGTATAGTGAAACTTCCAGGATCATTAAGTTTCTGAGGTAATTTCTTTTGAATTATTGCAATACATTCTTCACTTAATGCAACAGTTTCAAAAACTTCAAATTTTTGTTTCTTACTTAAACATCCTTCATAAATTTTGCATAAGTTGGCATCTATTCGAAAGCTTCAGCAAAAGGTATGTTAATGGTATGTTTTTTAAAAATTTCAATGAACTTAGAAAATTGTTGATCAAGCTTCTGTTGTTTTAGTCTTCGAGGAAAAGGTGGTGGTGCTTTTTCAACTTCCACATTAATAGGAATAATAGTCTGATCTCTACTAGGAGAAGGAGTTTCTTTAGGTTTTACAATCTCTTCAACCTCAATCTCATTTTCAATTTCATCCTGAATTCTTTCTTTTAATTCCTTTCCACTTCTAAGTTCTACAGCTTTAGCATGTTCATGTTCTTTTTCATTTTCTTTTGGGTTGATTTCAACATTACTAGGAAGTGTTCCTGGAGGTTTGTAATTAATTAAATTAGCGATTTATCCCATTTGATTCTTAATATTACGAATAGCAGTGTTTTGATTTTGTAATTGATTACTCAGTTGTAAAATTAATTCTTCTATAGATAATTTTTTCAGTTGATTATTAAATCCAGGAGGTTTATAGTTTGAATTTACTTGATTGTTCCAATTTCCAGTTGGATGAGATTGATTATTACCCCATTGTTGTTGTAAATTATTCCAATTAAAATTAGGGTGATTTTTCCATCCAGGATTATAATAATTTGAATAAGGGTTATTTTTACTAGTAATAGCTTGTAAAGTTTCAACAGTTTGAGAATCTTCAATATTAGCAGAGTTGTTATGTGATACATTGATAGCAAAATTATCTAATATCTTAGATATTGCAGCCACTTGTGAAGCTAATATAAAAAAGGTTTTGTTATCATGAATACTTGCCATTCTTTTAGGATTAACCCTTTCAGAAGGCCATTGAAAATTATTGTTAGTCATTTCTTCAATTAAAGTATAAGCTTCTTCAAATGATTTAGCCATTAAAGAACCTCCACAGTGAAGCATCAATAATTGATTTCAGTGATCCAAAAAGTCTGTTATAAAATGTTTGAATAATTAACTAATCAGGTAAAGCATGATGAGGGCACTTTCTTAATAGTTCTTTAAATCTTTCCTAATTTTCATAAATTATTTCCCCGTCAAATTGACTAAACGAAGTAATATCATTTCTTAATATAGCAGTTTTAGGAGGAAAATATTTAGCAAGGAATTTTTGTGCCATTTCAGCCCATGTTTTAATAGAACCCGTTGCTAATGAGTTCGACTCGCATCTTTGCTTTATCTCTTAAAGAGAAAGGAAAGATTCTAAGTATAACAGCATCATCAGAAACATTGTTATATTTAAAGGTAGCACAAAGTTCTAAAAAACTAGTAAGGTGTAAATTTGGATCCTCATTTGGTGTTCCCCCAAATTGATTATTTTGAACCATTTGAATAATAGACGGTTTAAGCTCAAAAGAATTAGCATCTACAGTAGGTATTTGAATACTAATATGAAGTTCATCAGCTGTAGGGTTAGCATAATCCCTTTAACGGTTTGTAACATTTTGTTTATTAATTTCAATTGAATTCTGTAAATTATTATGTAAATTAGCCATCTCTTGATATTTTTTAATTTGTTTTCCGTTTTTAATTCTTCTTACAGTTCTTTCTAATTCAGAGTCTAAAGGTAATAATCCTTCAGATCCAGAACTACGCATAAAAGGTAAGTAAAAAGTAAAATAACAAGAAATAAAATCTCTTTTTTTTGTTTTTATAAACGTTTTTGTTTTTTATATTTTTGTATTTTGATAATAAAATAAATAAAAATAAAAAAATATTTAAAATCTAAAAATTTGTCTCCCAGGCAACACTGCCAAAAACTTGACCCGATCGCAAATAACGCAGTAATTTATGCTTCCAAAAATATGTTATAGTCAATACTTTGACCCAAATAATAATAGCGGCTAGTGTATATAAATATAATTTTATGGAAAATAATTTACACACTAGAGGTACTACTCAAGTATATGTATCGTTTCAAGTAATATAAGGCTTTAAATAAAGACCGCAGTATCGATCCCACGAGGAGGTTTAGAGATTTTTAAATATTTTAATTTTATTTTTATGTATTTCTTTTAAAGTTATAAATTTAATATTTAATTTACTAAATGTAGAAATAAAGCAGTACTAAAATAATGAGTGATGTAAATAATAATAAGCAAACAACTTTCTTCCATCTAATTAATCCAAGACATTTTAGATAATGTAATATTCGTGGAGAATATAAATTTATGGTATTGTGCCAAAAAGAAGCATTCATATTCTTTACCTTCGCTCGATAGTTTAAAGAATATTGACTAATCTATAGATCAGGTCTGGATGTATTGTTAGTAGAATGGGTTAATCTAGGCTCACACTACTAGATGTCCAAGGGTGGCTATGGTCGGCCCTACAGTGACCCATTCCTTTTCTATAAACTAAATTAAAAGAATTTAGTCTGTCACTCTAAAAACTTATTAATTCTACGCCCATTGAATAATATTTTCCTATTTATTTGCACTTCACCTTGAATAACCCGCACAAGGCCTTCCACTACCCAAGGATTCATGTGATATCTACTAATTAAGAATTCATCTCCTTCTAGGTCAAAAAATTCTTCAACAGATTTTAACAACTTAAATAGCCAATTTAAATAATAAATTAAGATTCGGTATTAATATCATCAAAATATTTAAACATATTTAGTTTTTAATTCTCCAACGAATTTTATATTATCTTATTTATCTTTTCATAATTGAAAGGAGAAAGTAAAGTAACTACTCAGAACAAATTGAATTTAAATAACAAAACATATAAATAAAAATGTTGAATCAAATTACAAATACTTTTCTCAAGTGTTTCTCCAACTGAGCCTCTGATTCCTACTGACTCCAAAGTGAAATAGCCTTCAAAAGCACCAACTCTTCCAATCTCTTAATACAAACTCTAAATAAAATAAACTCACTAATTTATGAAGGAAAGTAAACTAAAAGTGTGGCCCTATAAAATTTCTCTCTAATTGGAGACCTCTTTGATTTGGGGCTCTCTCTTATTGTAGGCCTCTTTTTCTGTAGAAATGGCCTCCTATTTATAGGCTTCGCTTAAAGCATCTCTTAAAAATGTGTCCAAGTTCAATGAATCTTCTAGAAACTATGCCTGGCGCCTAGGCGCTGGCATCTGGCGCCTAGGCGCCGGACTCCGCGTCGAGTTCTTTTCACCTCTTCACTTCGGATCGTACCTCTTCGCGATCCAAACTGTTTCCAAGCGTCTAGATACAATGTATCACATGTCCTATAATCCAGGAATAACAGCCACTCTTCTAGATAGTCCAATAACCACTCTAACCGTCAAAATAACTGCCCAAAGTAGTTACAAATAGTAACTATTTTGGTATCGAGCTGGCGCTTAGGCGCTGGATTCTGGCGCCTAGGCGCCGGATTCTGGCGCCTAGACGCCAGACCCATTATTTTGGCAATTTTGTATTTTGACTCCATTTTTTATCCTTTTTGCTCCTTTTCATCCTTTTCATCTTTTTTTTCTTTTTGAACATTTTTACATCACCTGCATCCAAAAACATAAAATACCTTTCATTAAAGCATAATATCCTTAAAATTTTAATAAAAATCAAGGCATAAAAATAGGTATTTTTTTCATGGATCAATCACCACGTTCTTCTTCATCATATTAACCAAACCCATCTCAATCTGACCAGTATGATCAATGTGTTCCTTCATCCTCCAGTCTATATGGTCAAAGAAATCAGAAATAGATTGCATTCATAACATTCTGTACCTCCTCCAACATTTTGATCTTCGTCAGTATCATTCTGGAACTTTCAGGAAAATAGGGCTGAATCGGTTGTGAAGTCCGAGTTGGTTGATCAGCAAGCAGATTCATATCATCTTCATCTCCTACTGTTTGGTAGTCATAACGATTAAGTTGATCAATAGGCCTCCAGGGAAGAAGAACCTTTTCCTAACTCTCATATGAAACTTGTGATTGACTACATAACAGAAATATGATGGACGGGTGTCCGAGCCCATATTTAGATCCGTGAACAATTAATTCCAAAACTGATTTCACAATTATATACCAATATCAATCGGCCTCCCAGTTTAAATACAAAAATTCAAAATGGCACTTTTCTTTGTTACCTTGCTAATTTTTAAAGTTGGAAATAACTTTGTCGAAATAAAGAAATGTCATTGCTTTGAAACTGGATTTAAAGATGCATAAGGGAAACTAACATATCCATTTTCTCTAACTTCCCATTCTTCATTCTCATCCGTCAAATAGGTACATTCTTAATCATGAAAAGATCATTAATTCTCGTGTAGATTTGCGTAAAGTTCTTTCACAACCGGAATGACAACGGAAGCAGTAGTGTAACACAACACTTCCCAATGTCTTTCCTTAATTATCTCTTCAATCTTGGTAGTATGATTATCCATACCTCGATTTATAAAGCCTCTTTCCTTGATAATCCTCCTCTTCATCATCACTTTGTTGAATAATCGCTGCGCCTCGAAACTTAAATACTTCCTTGGGTTGAAAATGCGAGATCGATAGGTTTCTATCGAGTAGGAATCCATGGGATATGATTTGAGAATGGTAAATTTCGTTTTTCTGAAGTTTTGAAGTCTAAAATGGAGTTTAGGGAGATAAAAGGAAGAAGATCCAGCTAAAAACCGCCAAAACTCGCATTTTGAAAGTAAAAAACCATCAACAAGTTTTGAGCGCTTGCGGTGCTCGATAGGGCGCCGACGGAGCTCAAACCCGATACTCAGCAAATCTTCTCTGTAATTGGGCGCCGGCGGCTCCAGTGGTCAAAAACTTCACCGAACTTTGTTTGGTCCAAAATATTTCAATATCTCAATTTGATCCAATATTTATCCATTTTAAATTTACTTAGGAGTGATTAGGATTCACAGATAACTATCTAAAATGCCCAACTACAACAAACAAATAAACACACTACAAAGACACATATGGGTTTCCTTTCATAAAGCGCTTGGTTTAACGTCATCAGCCCGACAAACCATTCAGTTAATCGAGATGACTCGGTATTAAAACCTCTTTGAAATCAGGTTGAAACCCGTCAAATTAAGTCTTTAATCGATGCCCATTAACGTTAAAAATCTTTCCAGTATCAAGATCTTTAATATCAACAGCTCCAAAAGAATGAACTTTTACAATTGTAAAAGGTCCCAACCATCTAAACTTGAGCTTTCTAGGAAATAACTTCAATCTTATGTCGTATAACAAAAAATTTTGTCCAAATTCCAATTTCTTTTTCAATATCTTCCGATCATGCCATAATTTCATTTTCTCTTTATAGATCCTATCATTATGATAAGATGCATTTCTAATTTCTTCCAATTCATTAAATTGCATAAATCTCTTCTCTCAAGCATCTTTCAAATTAAAATTCAACTCTTTTATTGCCTAATATGTTTTATGCTCCAACTCAACCGGTAAATGTTACCAAACACTAGTCTATAAGAAGAAATTTCAATAAGGGTCTTAAATGCAGTCCTAGAAGCCCATAATGCAGTATCTAATCGAGCAGACCAATCTAATTTATGATTATCCATAGTTTTCTCCAAAATTCTTTTAATTTCACGATTAGATACTTCTGCTAAACCACTAGTCTAGGGATGATAAGAAGTAGAGATTCTATGAATAATATTATATTTCTCAGTTAATCTCTTAATTTGATTATTCCTGAAATGGGATCCACCATTAGTTATAATCACTCTTGGCTTTCCATATCTCGTAAATATATTTTTCTTTATAATTTAAAACACTCTGAGCATCACATTTAGGTAGAGCAATAGCTTCAATATATTTCGAGACATAATCAACTGCAACTAGTATATATAAGTTTCCAAATGATGGTCCCATAAAATCTAATCCCCATACTTTAAAAATTTCAACTTCCAAATTATAATTTAGAGGCATTTCATTTATTCTAGAGATATTACCTACTCTCTAACATCGATCACATGATTTAATATATTTCTAAACATCCTTAAACATAGTAGGCCAATAAAATCTAGATTGTAAATCTTAAAAGAAGTTTTATCAACACCAAAATGACCTCCAAATTCAGAATCGTGACATCGGTTAATAATTAAATTCATTTCTTCTTATGACACACATCTCCAAATAATAAGATCCTTACAATGTTTATATAGATAGGTTTCATCCCAAAAATAAGATTTTGCATCATATTTGAAGTTCTTTTGTTGTTGCCTTGTTATATCAGGTGGTATAATATTACTCACAATATCAGCATACCAAGGTAAATTTCTTGCCATAGTAGTGTAAAGTTGTTCATCAGGGAAAGTTTCTGTAACTTCTTTCTCAAATTCAGATAATTTATCATAATCTATTCTCGACAAATGATCAGCTATTAGGTTATCAGATCCCTTCCTATCAACTATCATAAAATTAAATTCTTGCAGAAGAAGTATCCATCTAATTAATCTAGGTTTCGCATCCTTATATTGTATTAAATATTTAATAGTTGAATAGTCTGTATGCATAATACTTTTAGCTCCAATTAAATAAGGTCTAAACTTTTTAAAAGCAAATACTATAGCTAATAACTCTCTTTCTATAGTGGTATAATTTTATTTGAGCTTCATTAAGAGTTTTACTAGCATAGTAAATGGCTTTGAAAACTTTATCTTGCCTTTGCCCCAATGCTACTCCAATAGCATAATCACTAGCATCACACATGAGTTCAAATGGTTCTCCCAATCTGGTGAGACAATCATAGGTGCAGGATTAATTTCTCTTTTAATAATTCGAAAGCATTTAAACATTCATCATTAAAATCAAACTTTCCATCATTTCTAAAAGTTGGCATAAATGTTTAGTAATTTTAGAAAAATCTTTAATCTATCTCCTGTAAAATCCACCGTGTCCTAAGAAACTCCTCACCTCTCTCACAGTAGCGGGTGGTGGCAATCTCTCAATCACTCTAATTTTAGCAGGGTTGACCTCCATATCATGCTATGAAATTTTATTCCCAAGCATAATTCTTCCTGCAACCATAAATTGACATTTCTTCCAATTAAGAACAAAATTTATTTTCTCACAAAGCTCCAAACTTTTGCTAAGTTTTCTAAGCATATTTAAAATGAAGTCTCGAATACATAGAAATCATCCATGAAAACTTTTATTCCATTATCTATCATACTACTGAAGATAGACATCATACATCTCTGAAATGTTGTAGGTGCATTACACAGTTCAAAAGGTATTCTTTGAAAAGCAAAGGTTCCGTTAGGGCTAGTAAATGTTGTCTTTTATTGATTCTTAGGAGCAATAGGTATTTGATGGTAACCAAACATCCATCCAAAAAGCAGTAGTACTTGTGTCCAGCAAGTCTATCCAGCATTTAATCGAGAAAAGAAAGGGGAAAGTGATCTTTTCGGGTGGCGGCATTTAATTTCCTATAGTCAATACAAATTTGTCATCCATTAATTTGTCTTGTGGGTATAATTTCATTATATTCATTCACTTTAATAGTCACTCCTCCCTTTCTCGGTACACAATGTATTGGACTCACACAAGCACTATCTGAAGTAAGATAAAAAATTCCAGTATCCAGCCATTTTAAAATTTCCTTCTTAACTACTTCTTTCATTATTAGATTTAATCTCCTCTGCGGATCAACTCTCGGTTAATGTTCTTCATCAAATAAAATTTTGTGCATACAAATAGATGGACTGACTCCTGTAATATCTGCTAAAGTCCATCCAAAAGCTTTCTTATATCTTTTAAAATTTTCAACAACTTCTGTTCTTGATTACCGTTTAACTCCGAAGATACAATAACTGGCAGGGTAGATGATTCTCAAAAAACATATACTTCAAATGATTAGGGAGATTTTCCATCTCAAGTTTAGGAGGTTTTATTATAGATGGAATTAAGCTTTTATTTCACCTTCCATAGTGTCTAATACTTCAAATCTCTCCTGAACATACTCCAAATCTTCATTCTTCTTGATATCTGAATTTTCTTCATTTTCAATTTCTTCTTCAAACATACTTTCATACTCCACTTATTTTTCGAACATACTTCAAAATAATCCATTCTCAAATATTCATAGACCTCCATCCTAAAATATTTAATATCTTTTTTCATTGAGGGATACTTCATAGATTTCAAAATGTTAAAGGTCACCTCTTGATCATTAACTCCCATAGTTAATTCTTCTTTTTGAACATCAATCACTGCACTTCCTGTAGCAAGGAATGGTCTTCCTAAAATGATTGGAATTTTTTTATATTCCTTCATATCAAGTACAATAAAATCCACAGGAAAGATAAATTTATCCACTTTCACTAACACATCTTCCATCACTCATTTAGGGTAAGTAACGGAACGATAGACTAACTGAAGAGTAACAGATGTAGGAGAAATTTCTCCTATTCCCAAACTTTTGAAAGTTTAGTGAAACTACCAGGATCTTTAAGTTTTTCAGGAAGCTTCTTCTGAATAATTGCACTACACTCTTCGCTGAGTGCAACAGTTTCATGATCTATAAACTTTCTTTTCTTTTTCAGAATATCCTTCATAAACTTAGCATAATCAGGCATATGTTCTAATGCTTCAAAAAAAGGAATATTTATCGTTAATTTCTTAAGGATCTACAAAAATTTTCCAAATATGTTATCCCTGTTTTGTTGCTTCAATCTTTGAGGAAATGGAGGCCGTAGTTTTTCAACTGTAATCTTCATTGGTTAAAGAGGATAATCCAAGTCTAGATAAATCTTGTTTGAACCTTTTTCAATATTTATCTTCTCATTTTATATTTCAACTTATTTTTGCACTCTTGTTTCCAATTCTTTTCCACTCCTTAATTGAGTAGCCTTAAGTTGTTCCTTGTTTTAATCTTTTGGATTGATCTCAACATTACTTGGAAGCGTTCCAGAAGGTCTATTATTAAGTGCAGTGAAAATATGCCTCAATTGATTTTCAATATTTTTCATCGCAACACCTTGAGCTTGTAATTGATTTCCCATATTCAGAATCATTTCTTCAGTAGACAACTTCTTATCCTTAAATTGCGAGTTACTATTAAATCCAGGAGGATAAAATGGTCTAAAATTAATATTTCCTTGATTGTTTGAATTTCCAACTGGATGTGTATAACCGTTCCCCCAATGTGGGTTAACACTGGTATTGTTATTGTTCTAATTGAAGTTTGGGTGATTCTTCTAACCAGGATTATAATAATTCGAGTAAAGATTGTTAGATCTATTAATAACCTTCAAAGTCTCATAAGGTGTTTGAGATTCTGTTATCTGTCCAAATGAATTTTCTTCTAACACTTGAGGTGGTTGAGAATAATTCATTCCATATTGGTCTATTTTCTTAGAAAGGGCTGTAATTTAAGAAACTATCATAGTTATCATATCTGAATCATAAACACTAGCTACATTTTTAGGATTTACCTGTTTAGAGGGCCATTGAAAAATTATTAGTAGTCATTTCTTCAATTAATGTGTATGCTTCATTAAAAGGTTTTGACATTAACGATCCACCAGCAGCAGCATCTATAATTGATCTCAATGATCCCATTAATCCATTAGAAAATGTTTGAATTATTAACCAATCCGGTAAAGCATGATGTGGGCACTTTTTAAGAAGAACTTTAAATCTCTCCCAGGCTTCATATAATGATTCCCCTTCAAATTGATCAAAAGATGTGCTATCATTTCTTATCATAGCAGTCTTTGATGGAAGAAAATATTTTGATAGAAACATTTGAGACAATTCTCCCCAAGTTATAATAGATCTAGGTGCTAACGAATTTAACCACGCCTTAGCTTTATCCCTTAATAAAAAAGGAAAAAGTCTAAGTCTGACAAAATCACTCGACACTCCGTCATACTTATAAGTAGCACAAATTTCTAGGAAACTAGCGAGATGTAAATTTGGATCCTCATTAGGTATTCCTCCAAATTGATTGTTTTGTACTATTTGGATAATAGCAGGTTTAAGTTCAAATGAATTAGCAAAGAATATCAGGATTTTAAATAGTTATATGAATTTCATCTGCTATTGGGTTAGCAAAATCTCTTCAAGGCCTTAGCAAATTTCCAATATCAATTCTATTTCCAATATCAATTCTCTGATTATCTTGATTATTTGCCATTTCGCAAGGATTTACAGTTTGTTTTTATTGTTTTCTAATTTTTCTAACAGTATGATCTAACTCTAAATCGTAAGGTACTAAACCTATAGATCCACTACACCACATATAAAATCACACAAATACATTAAAAAGTAAACAAACACAAAATTACACACTACAAAGTAAAGGTTTTTGGTTATTATATTATCAATAGATACTGTTTATACCTTCCCCGGCAATGGCGCCAAAAACTTGACTGCGCAGACATTACATTGCAAGAACTTATGAAGTCAAATTTATATATATTTATAATGATTTTGTAAAGTCCAAACATTCAGCGCAAGTATACGTATCGTATCAAGCAATACAGGGCTCTAATGGAGTCCAAGTTATCGATCCCATAGGGAAGGGTGAATCACACTATTGATAATGTAATACTGAATTCCAATACCTAAATTGTGATTAAAGTTTAATGTTTACTTCTACTACCAAGATGTAGAAAGCAGTAACAATTAAACAAACTACAATAACTTTTATATCTTTAAAACAGAATTAACTATCAGACACTCACTAAGCTATATATTTGAAAGGTTTTAATATATAAGAAAAGTCTCTTTCCTCTTATAATGAGAATATGATGTGTGGATGATATGGAATGATTATCTAATTATTTTGTGTCATATAGGAGCATAATTGATTCTTTACCCTTAAAAGAGTACCCCTCTTCTAAGTAAGAAAAGAACATTAACATATCTTAAGTTTAGTTACTAAATGTAAGGCTAGGCTGGGATGATACCGGCTGCCATTACGGAGCTCCCACTCACCCTTTACCTAAAGGCTAACCTTCGAGTTTAGTTACTAATCTTAGCACCAAATTGAGGATCTCAGCCTGTCACCCTGAAACCTCCAATTTGACGTCCATCAAAACACATTTCCCTATTTATTTGCACTCAATTCTCATGAACTACGCAATTCTTCCATGTAAATTGATTGGGTTCTTCGTTGTTGTTGTAAGACATTAAATCCTTTTAGAGTTAATGTTCCACAAAATATTTCAACAATCCAATTGGCCAAATCTAAAAGTAAATTATGTTTGAAATGAAAAACTGTCACAACTTCTTTAATACTTTTAAAATATTTCAAATCTACATCAACACATCATCACATCTCTTTGCAAGAAGAAAGACAAATGAGACTACTCAAAATTAATCGAGAAGACACTATAAAACATGGATCTTATATATAAAAGTAAAGTCATACAAACCACAAAAGAAAATATAACTTATCTCTTTCTCTTCCCTAATGCAATTCCCTTGAAGTTCCTTTGAATCCTTTTTTATCTTCTTTGCAACACTCAATTTCCTCTTTAGAATGGAAAGGAAGAAGCAATCTCTCACTTTACTCCTTCTCCTTCACTCCTTAGAGAAGAATCCCTCTCAAATTGTCACTTCTACACTCTTCTCTCCTAATCCCTAACACTCAAAACACACTAGACTCTCTAGAATACACAAGACACACACTAATTTTTGTCCAAAAACGGTTACTTATAAGTTAGGAACGAAATCCCAAGAGCTTCCATAGGCATCCCTTCAAAAATTTGCCAAAACTCTTCAAATTTGATGTCCAACGACATTGGGCACTGCCGGTACCCGATAGGGCACCGGCGGCGCTCTATCGTCAAATTAATTCTGAGCTCTCTAGAAAATGTTGTCGGCGGCGCCAGAACCTGTTTTCCTCCTTTTTGCTCCTTTTTGCTCTGAATTTGTTCCTTTTCGCTTCTTTTCACTCCAATCACCTAAAATCATCATACCTACAATAAATCATGATAAATCCTTTTCTTTAAAGTACAATTCACCAAAAATGAGTAAAATTAGATAGCAAAAACAATATATATTTTTGGTGCATCACAAATTCATCTACAAAATTTCAAAATTTCAAATTAACCAATTTTCTTTATAGAACCAAGTAAGGGTAAAGAATATAATTGCTCCTATTTGGCACAATACATTTAAATACTTCCACAACATAAATATCCATAATTATTACGGATTCATTGAGGAAGGAAAAAGATATTTGATTCTTATAACTTTTATATCACGTTTAAAGTATTGATTATTTTTATTCCCTACTTAAGTTTTTATTTAAAATATCAAAAATAACTTTTCAAAATTTGTGCCTTATGATTCTGAATTAGAAAGAACAATCAGAAAAATCAAAAAAATTGAAAATTCTGAAAAAGATAAAAATTTTCAAGAATGGCAAATCATCAAAATCAAAATGTTGACATCCATCAAGAACATAGACTTTTAAGAGAATATGCTAACCCAACAGTGGTTGAACTTCATGGTAGTATTCAACACCCTGTTGTAGCTTCTAATTCCTTTGAGCTTAAACCTGATATTATCCAAATGGTGTCTAATAATTAGTTTGGGGGAGCACCAACTGAAGATCCTAATTTACATCTTGCTAACTTTCTAGAGTTGTGTGCTACTTTTAAATATGATGGTGTTTCGGATGATGTTATTAGACTTGGAATTTTTTCTTTCTCACTAAGGGATAAAGCTAAGATATGGTTAAATTCGTTAGCACTTGGATCTATCAAAACTTGGGATGATTTAGCACAAAGTTTCCTTGCTAAATAGTTTCCACCATCAAAGACTGTGAAGCTTAGAAATGATATCACATATTTTTGTCAGTTTGAAGGTGAATCTATATATGAGACATGGGAACGATTTAAAGATCTCCTCAGAAAATGTCCACATCATTTGATAACAGATTGTTTAATAATTTAAACCTTTTATAATGGATTAGATGGATCTCTTAGATCTATTATCGATGCTGCTGCAGGAGGATCATTGATGTCTAAACAGTTTACTGATGCTTATGCTTTGATAGAAAAAATTGCTACTAATAATTTTCAATGGCCTTCTGAATAGTTAAATCCGAAAAAGGTAACCAATATTCATGAAAATGATGCTTTTACGATTTTAGCAAATCAAGTTACTACAATTTCAAGGAAGATAGACCAATTTGGGATGAATATTTCTCAGCCAATTGCCATGATTGAAGAAAATTCATCAAGTCAAATGGTTGATTCTCATTCTTCACTAGAAACTTTGAATGCTATAAGTAAGCCTAATAACCCTTTTTCTAATTATTATAGCACAGGTTGGAAGAACCATCCAAACTTTAACTGAAACACCAATAATCATGGTGGTATTAATCAACAATGGGGGGACAACCAAGTAAACCCATTGGGGAACTGGAACAACCGATGGAATAATAATTATAGACCAACCTATCCTCCAGGTTTTAAGAATGCTTCACAATTTAAGGAGAAGAAGTTGTCTATTGAAGTAGTGGTGCTACAAATGGGAAATCAATTACAAAGTCAAAGAGCTACAATTAGAAATATTGAAAATCAATTGGGACGAATTACCAATACATTAAGTAATAGATCCCAAAGTATGCTCCCAAGTAATACTGAAGTAAATCCAAGAGATAAGAATAAAGAGCATGTAAAAGCATTTCAACTGAGAAGTGGAAGAGATTTGGAAGGTAGAGTTCAAAAAGAAATTGAAGTAGAGAAAGAAGAGATTGAAGAACCAAAAGTAGACACTCCGAAAGGTTTGGAAAGACATATTTCTACACTTAAGGAAGATTTGGAAAAATCAGCACCTCCATTTCCTCCAAGACTTCAACAAAAACAATTGGATAAGCAATTTTGAAAATTTTTGGAGATATTTAAGAAGCTTACAATCAACATTCCATTTGCTGAAGCCATAGCACAGTTGCCAAGCTATGTAAAATTTATGAAGGATATTCTTAACAAAAAAAGGAAGTTTGATGATAATGAGACAGTTGCACTTAGTGAGGAGTGCAGTGCAATAATTCAGAAGAAGCTTCCTGAAAAGTTTAAAGATCCTGGTAGTTTCACAATTCCATGTGCAATCGAAGACAGATTTATGGAAGAGCTTTATGTGATTTGGGTGCAAGCATTAACCTTATGCCTTTATCAAGATTTAAAAGACTGGCATTAGGAGAAATAACTCCAACTACTGTAAATAACTCCTACTACTGTAACTCTGCAATTAGCAGATCATTTGATCACATATCCTAAAGGAGTTATAGAAGATGTTTTTGGTAAAAGTGGATCAATTTATCTTTCATGTTGATTTCATTTTGTTGAATATGGAGGAAGATAAAGAGATACCCATAATTTTAGGAAGACCGTTCCTAGCAACAGATAGAGCAATGATAGATGTACAAAAATGGGAATTAACAATGAGAGTTAATGATCAGACTATTACATTCAACATTTCAAAGTCAATGAAATATCCTGCAAGAGGTAAAGATGATGAACGTTATTGGATGGATGTTATCAAGTGTTTGAGTGAATGTCATTTCAAATCAACTTATGAAGAGAAATCTGAAAGAGAAGAATTAGAACATGAGCAAGAAGAGGAGTTACATCAATTTGAAGCTTTTTCATGAGGAAGATCTAAATTATGTTCATGAAAAATTTGAATAGTTGGACATGACTTAAAAAGATGAATCTTTTGGTCTATCAATTGAAAAACCTCCTGAACTTGAGTTACATCAATTTGAAGTATATTCTTTTAGGTGAGTCCTCAACTTTGCTAGTGATAATTTCCTCTCAATTAACTAAAAAATAAGAAAAGAGTTTGTTTGAAGTTTTGAAGAAGTACAAGAAAGCCTTTGGATGGAAAATAGCTAATATTAAAAGAATCAGTCCTTCATTTTTTATGCATAAAATCCTTATGGAAGATAATTGTAAACTTAAGGCTGAGCCTCAAAGGAAATTAAATCTTATTATGAAAGATTTTATTAAGAAAGAAATTTTAAAGTGGTTGGATGCTGGGACTATCTACCCTATTTCAGATAGTGCATGGGTAGTCCTATTCACTGTGTTCCTAAGAATGGAGGAGTAACAGTGACTGTTAATGAGAAGAATGAGTTTATACCAACAAGACAAGTTACAGGGTGGCAATTATGCATCAATTATAGAAAATTAAATCTTGCTACAAGGAAAGATCATTTTCCACTCCCATTTATGGATCAGATGTTGTATAGACAAGCTAGGCATAAATACCTTTGTTTTCTATATGGATATATTGGGTACCACCAAATTTAAAATGCTCCTGAGGATCAACAGAAAATAACGTTTACCAGTACTTATGATACGTTTTGTTTTAGAAGAATGTTTTTTGGTTTATGTAATGCCCCTCCTACATTTAAGAGATGTATGGTGGCTATTTTCTATGATTTAATTGAAAAAGTGATTTATGTTTTCTATGGATGACTTTTCAGTTTTTGGAAGTTCATTTGAATCATGTTTAGAACATTTATCTAAAGTTCTAAAATGCTGTGAAGAAACTAATTTGGTCCTTAATTGGGAAAAATGTCAATTTATGGTAGCAGGAGGAATTGTATTAGGACATAGAATATCAGAAAAAGGTTTAGAGGTAGATCCTACAAAAATTCAAGTTATCTCTAATTTACCTTGTTCAACGAATGTAAAGGGAATTAGAAGTTTTCTGGGGCAAGCTGTATTATATAGGCGTTACATTAAAGACTTTTCGAAAATTTCAAAACCCTTATGCCATTTATTGGAAAAGGATGTAATTTTTTATTTTGATGATGAATGCCTAAAATCTTTTGAAAAATTAAAAGAAAAATTAATCACTGCACCAATTATAATTTCACCGAATTGGGAAAAACCTTTTAAATTAATGTGTGATGTACTGATTATGCTATTGGTGTTGTTTTGGGTCAGAAATATGATAAAATTTTCAAACTAATTTACTATGCTAGTAAAACTCTTAATTAAGCTCAAATTAACTATATCACTACTGAGAATGAGTTATTAGCTATAATATTTTCTTTTGATAAATTTTGATCATATTTAATTGGAACTAAATGTGTAGTGCATACTGATCATTCTGCTATCAAATATTTAATAAAGAAGAAAAATGTGAAACCAAAATTGATTAGATGGATTCTTATTCTGCAAGAATTTGATTTTGAGATAATAGATAGGAAGGGTGCTGATAATCAAATTGTTGATCATCTATCCAGGCTTGAAACTGAAAATTCTCTTCGTGATACTGAAGAAATTAATGAACATTTTCCTGATAAAAAATTGTTCACTATTAATGAGTGTCGTATTCTGTGGTATGCCGACATTGTAAATTTTATTGTCAGTGATATTTTACCATATGGTTTGACATACTAGGAGAGGAAGAAATTTTGATCTGATGCTAACACTTATTTTTGGGATGACCCATTTTTATATAAACAAGGAAAGGACCTGATCATTTGAAGATGTGTGCCTTTAGAAGAAACTTATGAAATTATTCAAAAATATCATAATTCTGATTATGGGGACATTTTTGATTTGATAGAACTACTTATAGAATTTTATAATCTAGATTTTATTGGCCTAAAAAATCTAATGATGTTAATGCATATATTAAAAATTGTGATCAATGTCAGCGTGTAGGCAATATTTCTAGAAGAAACGAGACGCCCCTTAATTATATGTTGGAATTTGAAATATTTGATGTTTTGGGATTAGATTTCATGGGACCATTTACACCATCTTTCGGAAAGATTTATATTTTAATAACAGTAGACTATGTATCCAAATGGATTGAAGCTGTTGCTTTACATCAATGTGATGCTCAGAGTGTTACAAAGTTTTTAAGAAAGAATATATTTTACAGATTTGGAATACTAAGAGTAATCATAACCGATGGAGGAAATCATTTAGAAATGTGATAATGGAGAAGTTAGTAAAGAAATATCATATTAACCATCGCATTGCTACTACTTTTCATCCGCAGACAAGTGGTTTGGTTGAATTATCCAATCATGAAATTAAAAGAATATTAGAAAAAATTGTTAATCCAAATAGAAAGGATTGGTCAATCAAATAGGATTATGCTTTGTGGGTATATATAACTGCTTATAGAACTCCTATAGGGATGTCCCTAATGATCCAAAAATATATGTTGTTTTTGCTATCTAATTTTACTCATTTTTTGTGATATTGCACTTTAAAGAAAGATATTTTTCATGATTTATTGTAAGTATGATGATTTTTTGTGATTGGAGCAAAAAAAAGCGAAAGGAATGAATTCGGAGCAAAAGGAGCAAAAAGGAGGAAAACAGGTTCTGGCGCCGCCGGCGCCATTTTCTAGAGAGCTCGGAATTATTTGGACAATAGAGCGCCGACGGCGCCCAATGTCGGTGAACATCAAATTTGAAGAGCTTTGGCGACTTTTTGAAGGGATGCCTATGGAAACTATTGGGATTTCGTTCCTAACTTATAAGTAACTATTTTTGGACAAAAATTCATGTGTGTCCTGAGTATGGTAGAGAGTCTAGTGTGTTTTGAGTGTTAGGGCTTAGGAGAGAAGTGTGTAGAAGTGTCAATTTGAGAGGGATTCTTCTTTAAGGAGTGAAGGAGAAGGAGTAAAGTGAGAGATTGCTTCTTACTTTCCATTCTAAAGAGGGAATTGAGTGTTGCAAAGAAGATAGAAAAGGATTCAAAGGAACTTCAAGGGAATTGCATTGGGGAAGAGAAAGAGATAAGTTGTATTTTCTTTTGTGGATTGTATGACTTTTCTTTTATATATAAAATCCATGTTTTATTGTGTCTTCTCTATGAATTCGGAGCAGTCTCCTTTGTCTTTCTTCTATCATAGAGATGTGATGATGTGTTGATGTGGATTTGAAGTGTTTTTAAATTATTAAAAAACTTGCGATGGTTTTTTTATTTTGAACTTAATTTACTTTTCGATTTGGCCAATTGGATTGTTAAAATATGTTGTGGAACATTAACTCTGAAAGGATTTAATGTCTTACAACAACAATAAAAAACCCATTCAATTTCCATGGATAAATTGCATAGTCATGGAAATTGAGTGCAAATAAATAGGAAAATGTATTTTGATGGACATCAAATTGGAGGTTTCAGGGTGACAGACTGAGATCCCCAATTTGGTCCTAAGATTACTAACTAAACTCGAAGGTTAGCCTTTAGGTAAAGAGTGAGTGGGAGCTCCGTAGTGGCAGCCAGTATCCTCCCCGTCTAGCCTTTGATTTAGTAACTAAACTTAGGATATGTTAATGTTCTTTTCTTGCTTAGAAGAGGGGGTACTCTTTTAAGGGTAAAGAATCAATTATACTCCTATTTGGCACAATACCATTAGATAATCATTCTATATCATCTACACATCATATTCTCATTGCAAGAGGAAATATAATTTTCTTATATATCAAAACCATTCAAATATATATTTTAGTGTGTGTCTGATAGTTAATTCTATTTTAAAGATATCGAAGTAATTGTACTTTGTTTAATTGCTACTATTTTCTGCATCCTGGAAGTATAAGTAAACATTAAACTTTAATCGCAATTTAAGTATTGGAATTCATTATTACATTATCAATTGTGAGACTCATCCTTCCCTGTGGGATTGATAACCAAAACTCAATTAGGGCCCTGTATTACTTGATATGATACGTATAGTTACGTTGAATGTTTGGACTTTACAAAATCATTAACAATATATATAAAATTGAGTTCATCAGTTCTTGCAATATAAAGTCCGCCGCATCAGGTTTTTGGCACCGTTGCCGGGGAAGGAAGGAATCAAAAGGAAGGTATAAACGGTATCTATTGATAATATAGTAACTGAAAACCTTTACTTTGTAGTGTGTAATTGTGTTTTTGTTTTCTTTTTAAAGTATTTGTGTGATTTTATATGCGTCGTAGTGGATCTATAGGTTTAGTACCTTACGATTCGGAGTTAGAGCGTACTATTAGAAAAATTAGAAAATAACAAAAACAACTGAAAATCCTTGCGAAATAGCGAATAATCAAGATAATCAGAGAAATGATATTGGAAATTTGCTAAGACCTTTAAGAGATTATGCTAACCCAACAACAGATGAAATTCATATAACTATTCAAAATCCTGATGTTGCTACTAATTCATTTGAACTTAAACCTGTTATTATCCAAATGGTACAAAACAACAAATTTGGAAGAACACCTAATGAGGATCCAAATTTACATCTCGCTAGTTTTCTAGAACTGTGAGCTACTTTTAAGAATGACGGAGTATCGAGTGTTGCTGTCAAACTTAGACTCTTTCCTTTTTCATTAAGGGATAAAGCTAAGGCCAGCACCTGGATCTATTAAAACTTGGGGAGAATTATCTCAAAAGTTTCTATTAAAATATTTTCCTCAATCAAAGACTGCTAAGCTAAGAAATTATATCACATCTTTTGGTCAATTTGAAGGGCTATCACTATATGAAGTTTGGGAGAGATTTAAAGATATTTTTAGGAAGTGCCCACATCATGCTTTGCCAGATTGGTTAATAATTCAAACATTTTATAATGGATTAGTGGGATCATTGAGATCAATTATAGACGCTGCTGTTGGTGGATCATTAATGTCAAAACCTTTTGATGAAGCATACACATTAATTGAAGAAATGGCTACTAATAATTTTCAATGGGCCTCTGAACGGATAAATCCTAAAAGAGTAGCTAGTGTTCATGATTCAGATATGATGACTATGGTAGTTTCTCAAATTGCATCCCTTTCATAAGAAAATAGATCAGTATGGAATGAATTATTCCCAACCACCTCAAGTGTTCGAGGAAAATTCATTTGGACAGATAATAGAATCTCAAACACCTTATGAGACTTTGAATGCTATTAATAGATCTAACAGTCCTTATTCGAATTATTATAATCCTGGTTGGAAAAATCACCCAAACTTAAATTAGTACAATAGCAATGCCAATGTTAACCCACATTGGGGGAACAGTTCTACACATCGAGTTGGAAATTCAAACAATCAAGGAAATACTAATTTTAGATCATCTTATCCTCTTGGATTTAATAGTAACCCGCAATTTAAGGATAAGAAGTTGTCTACTGAAGAAATGATTATGAATATGGGAAATCAATTACAAGCTCAAGGTGTTGCGATGAAAAATATTGAAAATCAATTGGGGCATATTTTCACTGCACTTAATAATAGACCTTCTAGAATGCTTTCAAGTGATGTTGAGATCAATCCAAAAAATCAAAACAAGGAACAACTTAAGGCTCTTCAATTATGGAGTGGAAAAGAATTGGAAACAAGAGTGCAAAAAAAAGTTGAAATAGAAAAGAAGAAGATGAATATTGAAAAAGGTTCAAACAAGATTTATCCAGACTTGGATTATTCTCTTGAACCAATGAAGATTACTGTTGAAAAACCACCGCCTTCATTTCCTCAAAGATTGAAGAAACAAAATAGGGATAACAGATTTGGAAAATTTTTGGAGATCCTTAAAAAATTAACAATAAATATTCCTTTTGTTGAAGCATTAGAACAGATGCCTGATTATGTAAGTTTATGAAAGATATTCTGAAAAAGAAAAAAAAGATTACATATCATGAAAGTGTTTCACTTAGCAGAGAGTGTAGTACAATTATTCAGAAGAAGCTTCCTGAAATACTTAAAGATCCTGGTAGTTTCACTATCCCATGTGCCATTGGAGAAAATTTTTTCAGAAGAGCCTTATGTGATCTGGGAGCTAGTATTAATCTTATGCCTTTATCAACTTTCAAAAGATTGGGAATAGGAGAAATTTCTCCTACATCTGTGACTCTTCAGCTAGTCGATAGTTCCATTACTTACCCTATAGGAGTGGTGGAAGATGTGTTAGTGAAAGTGGATAAATTTATCTTTCTTGTGGATTTTATTGTACTTGATATGGAGGAAGATAAAGAAATTCCAATTATTTTAGGAAGACCATTCCTTTCTACTGGAAGAGTAGTTATTGATGTTCAAAAAGGAGAATTAACTATGAGAGTTAATGATCAAGAGATGACCTTTAATATTTTGAAATCTATGAAGTATCCCTCAATGGAAAAAGATAATGAATGTTTTAAGATGGAGGTCTGTGAATGTTTGAGAAACGATCATTTTGAAAATATGTTTGAAAAAGAAGTGGAGTATGAAAATATTTTTGAAGAAGAAATTGAAAATGATGAAAATTCAGATAATAAGAAGAATGAAGATTTGGAATATGTTCAGAAGAGATTTGAAGTATTAGACACTATGGAAGGTGGAAATAAAAGATTAATTCCATCTATAATAAAACCTCCTAAACATGAGATGAAAGTTCTCCCTAATCATTTGAAGTATATGTTTTTAGGAGAATCATCTACCCTGTCAGTTATTGTATCTTCAGAGTTAAACGATTATCAAGAACAGAAGTTGTAAATTTTAAAAAGATACAAGAAAGCTTTTGGATGGACTTTAGCAGATATTAAAGGAATCAGTCCTTCTATTTGTATGCACAAAATTTTATTAAATGAAAAACATAAACCGAGAGTTGATCAGCAGAGGAGATTAGTCCAATAATGAAAGAAGTAGTTAAGAAGGAAATTTTAAAATGGCTCTATGCTGGAATTATTTATCCTATATCGGATAGTGCTTGGGTGAGTCCAATACATTGTGTACCAAAAAATGGAGGAGTGACTATTGAAGTGAATAAATATAATGAAATTATACCCACAAGATAAATTAATGGATGGTGAATTTGTATTGACTATATGAAATTAAATGCCGCCACCCGAAAAGATCACTTTCCTCTTCCTTTTCTCTATCATACGCTGGATAGATTTGTTAGACACAAGTACTACTGATTTTTGGATGGATATATTGGTTACCATCAAATACCTATTGCTCTTGAGGATCAAGAAAAGACAATATTTACTAGCCCTTACGGAACCTTTGCTTTTCGAAGAATGCCTTTTGGACTGTGTAATGCACCTGCAACATTTCAGAGATGTATGATGTCTATCTTTAGTAGTATGATAGATAATGGAATAAAAGTTTTCATGGATGATTTCTCTGTATTCGGGACTTCATTTGAAATATGCTTAGAAAACTTAGCAAAAGTTTTGTTGCTTTGTGAGAAAACAAATTTAGTTCTGAATTGGGAGAAATATCAATTTATGGTTGCAGGAGGAATTGTGCTTGGGCATAAAATTTTTTAGCATGGTATAGAGGTCGACCCTGCTAAAATTAAAGTGATTGAGAGATTGCCACCACCCACTACTGTGAGAGAGGTGAGGAGTTTCTTAGGACACGCTGGATTTTACAGGAGATAGATTAAAGATTTTTCTAACATTACTAAAACTTTATGCCAACTTTTAGAAAATGATAGAAAGGTTGATTTTAATGATGAATGTTTAAATGATTTTGAATTGTTAAAAGAGAAATTAATCACTACACCTATAATTGTTTCACCAAATTGGGAGAAACCATTTGAACTCATGTGTGATGTTAGTGATTATGCGATTGGAGTAGCATCTGGGCAAAGGCATGATAAAGTTTTCAAAGTCATTTACTATACTAGTAAAACTCTTAATGAAGCTCAGATTAATTATACCACTATAGAAAGAGAGTTATTAGCTATAGTATTTGCTTTTGAAAAACTTAGACCTTATTTAATTGGAGCTAAAAGTATTGTGCTTACAGACCATTCAGCTATTAAATATTTAATGCAAAAGAAGGATGCGAAACCTAGATTAATTAGATGGAAACTTTTTCTGCAAGAATTTAATTTTATGATAGTTGATAGGAAGGGATCTGATAACTAAATAGTTGATCATTTGTCGAGAGTAGAGTATGAGAAATTATCTGAATTTAAGAAAGAAGTTAGAGAAACTTTCCCTAATAAACAACTTTATACTATTATGGGAAGAAATTTGCCTTGGTATGCTGATATTGTGAATTATATTGTGAGTGATATTGTACCAATTGATTTAACGAGACAACAACAAAAGAAGTTCGAATATGATGCAAAATCTTATTATTAGGATGAGCCCTATCTATATAAACAGTGTAAGGATCTTATTATTATGAGATGTGTGCCACAAGAAGAAACGAATTTAATTATTCAACGATGTCACGATTCTGAATTTAGAGGTCATTTTGGTGTTAATAAAACTACTTTTAAGATTTTACAGTCTAGATTTTATTGACCTACTCTTTTTAAGGATGTTTACAAATATATTAAATCATGTGATCGATATCAGAGAGTAAGTAATATCTCTAGAAGAATGAAATTCCTCCAAATTATAATTTGGAAGTTGAAATTTTTTATGTATGGGGATTAAATTTTATGGGATCATTTACTCATTCATTTGGAAATTTATATATACTATTTGCAGTTGATTATGTCTCGAAATGGATTGAAGCTGTTGCTTTACCTAAATGTGATGCTCGGAGTGTTTCAAAATTTTTAAATAAAAATATATTTACGAGATATGGAATGCCGAGAGTAATGATATCTGATGGTGGATCCCATTTCAGGACTAATCAAATTAAGAGATTAACTGAGAAATATAATATTATTCATAGGATCGCTACTACTTATCATCCCCAGACTAGTGGTTTGGTAGAAGTATCTAATCGTGAAATTAAAAGAATTTCGGAGAAAACTATGGATAATCATAAATTAGATCGGTCTGCTCGATTAGATACAGCATTATGGGCTTATAGGACTACTTTTGAGACCCCTTTTGGAATGTCTCCTTATAGACTAGTGTTTGGTAAGACTTGTCATTTACCGGTTAAATTGGAGCATAAAGCATATTGGGCGATAAAAGATTTGAATTTTAATTTGAAAAATGCTGGAGAGAAGAGATTTATGCAATTGAATGAATTGGAAGAAATTAGAAATGCATCTTATCGCAATGACAGGATCTATAAAGAGAAAATGAAATTATGGCATGATCAAAAAATACTGAAAACGAAATTAGAATTTGAACAAAAATTTTTGTTATACAACACAAGATTGAAGTTATTTCTTGGAAAGCTTAAGTCTAGATGGTTGGGACCTTTTACTATTGTAAAATTTCATTCTTTTGGAGCTGTTAATATTAAAGATTCTGATACTGGAAAGATTTTTAAGGTTAATAGGCATCGATTAAAGCCTTATTTTGACTAGTTTCAACCTGATTTCAAAGAGGTTTTAATACTAAGTTATCTCGATTAACTGAATGGTTTGTCGTGCTGACGACGTTAAACCAAGCGCATTATGGACTACAACCCATATATATCTTTGTGTTGTGTTTGCTTGTTTGTTGTAGTTGGGCTTTTTAGATAGTTATTTGTGAATCCTAATCGCTCATAAATAAATTTAAAATGGATTAATATTGGATCGAATTAAGATATTGGAATATTTTGGGCCCAACGAAGTTCGGTGAAGATTTTTACCACCGACACCGCCGGTGCACAATTACAAAGAAGATTTGCTGAATTTTGGGTTTGAGCGTCGTTGATGCCCTATCGAACGCCATTGGCGCCCAAAACCTGTTGATGGTTTTTGAGTTTCAAAATGCGAGTTTTGGTGGTTTTTAGCAGGATCTTCGTCATTATAACTCCCTAAACTCCATTTTAGACTGCCAAACTCCATAAAACTGAAAACTACCATTCTCAATTCGTATCACATGGATTCCTACTCTATAGAAACCTCTCAACCTTGCATTTTCAACTGAAGGAAGTTTATAAGTTTCGAGGTGCAGCGATTGTTCAACAAGGAAAGAGGCTTTATAAATCGAGGTATGGATAATCCTACTACAAAGATTGAAGAGATAATTAAAGAAAGAAGTTGGGAAGTGTTGTGTTATACTACTGCTGCCGTAGTCGTTCCGGTTGTGAAAGAATTCTACGCAAATCTGCACAGGATCAACCAAGGATTTGTCTTTGTGCGAGGTAGGTTCGTACAATTCACTCCAGCGAGAATTAATGATGTTTTCATGATTGAGAATGTACCTATTTGCCATTATGCTATTTTCAATGCCACAAGAGATAACATGAATGATGTGTATCGTTATTTAACGGATGAGAATGTAGAATGGGAAGTTAGAGAAAATGGATATGTTAGTTTCCCTTCTACATCTTTAAATCCGGTGTCAAAGCAGTGGCATTACTTTATTTTGGCAAACTTATTTCCAACTTTGAAGATTAGCAAGGTGAAAAAGGAAAGTGCCATTTTGATCCATTTAAGACATTAAAATGACCAAACATGATCATTTGGTCAACCCTAGTCAAACCTAAGTCTCATGACCAAATTTAGTAACCCATGATTAAATTAACCATGACAAAGTTAAGTAAATCATCTGGGTCAACCCTGGACCAGGAGTGATCAACCATGATTAACCAAGGTCGACATTGGTCAAACATGGTGAACTTTAGTTAAATTTCATCAAAACACCCAATTTTGAACCAAATTGATGATGTTAATCAAATGATTAACTCTCAAAATCATCTTGATTAATTTATGGATTGATGAATATAATTTCCTACACTTTTTATTAATTACATAATTAATTTAAAGTAGAATTATTTGAAAATAATCCTAAAATTTAAATTAAAAATGACATCACCCATGAAAACAAAATTACAAAATTGATTTTTAAAATCAAATTTAATTTATAGAAAATCACTTTTGGGTCACTCATGACCCATGGAACTTACCATGACATGACAAACACTCACGAGAACCTATGACACATCACTTTTAACTAAGGTTAAAAAATCATCATGACTCCATTATGAAGGGAATGATGAGGTGTCATTCTGACATGAATTTTTCACCAAGAATGAAGGGAGTCATCACTCACCTCTACCCACCTCCAATGAAAGAAAACCAAAACATGAAGTCAAATATTTAGTTAGGTTGAAAGCCATCATGATCAAAACACATAAATTTTATGTGAAGAAAAATATGTGTCACCTTTTCCCAACTCATTAAATGACTCATCCATTTTCTTAAGGTGAGTTGGCCGGTCAATCCAAGTGTTATATTATGCATCTCATGTGCTAACCAATAAGAGAGAAACATCACTTAAATCATCTCCTTCACAATGGTTAAAGACCCTCATAACCATGATGAAAAATGGTGCTTAGGTGTTATTCTCTCATGATTTCATTAAAGGAACTTGTGAACTCACTTAGGGGAGGTGAATTCAGCAAGATTTACCAAGAATTATCCACCTCATGGAGGAGCCAATGGAAGCAAGCCAAATGAAGAATCAAGCTCTCACCATGGTTAAACCCAATATGGGTTGATCTTGGGGAAATGAATTAAGCTTATCCTCTAGCTGACATTCTATCCTTAGTCATCATAACATCAAACGGTACCTCCACCAGAAGAACCTAAGCTAGCTTAGGCTCAGCCAAGGCATCCCCATGGCTATAAATATAGGCTAACTCGAAAGCTTCACCCCATGGAGAAGAACCACCTACACAGCCTAAATCATGAAAACTTGAACATCAAAGTTCTTCCTTTGGGCCTAAGCAGTTGATCCCTCATGAAATTCAGCCTTGAAATCCATTGTTTCCCCTCAATTTAACCACCCCAAAACACCTTAAAACATGACACATTTCGGGGTAAAAAAAAAACTGCCTCAACCTCCAAATTAATTGTTCCTACACCTTCCCTGAGGTGTACGAAGAAGATCCCAATCAAAATTGGGACTTCCCGTGAGCTGTAACCCAGTTCTCTATCAAGCCGTGAATCCATTTTGCTGAGTTCATATCTTCACTCAATTTCAACCCAAATTGAGCATACCAGAAGCTTCGCAAGGACAAGATGATCACTCCAAACAAACTTGATTGAAGCTTCCCTTCTTCATCCTAAGGTATGGCCATTTTCATTGAATTAGGATATGATTATTTTCCCATGATGAAGCTCATGCAACAATCCCAATGAAGTTTCATTAGGATTTGTGCGAGATCTTAAGCCTATATCATGGACGATCTACGGGAAGCACCAGGCTGAGGGAGACGACGAGAAGCCGTGAATTTTTATGTATTAAAACTGAAAGGTCGAGATCTCGTCAGACCGCGGTTTCAACTATATAAAACAGTGAAATCGCGGGCCACGTGTTTATCCGCGTGGACTCCCAGCCCAACCAAATGGCGCTGCATGGTGTCTCGATGGATCCAATGATCCAGTCAGCGCCACGTGGAATTTTCTTTAAGTAGGATTTAATTAAATACAGAAAATCCTATTTAACTTCAAAAATCCATATCTTTGCATAGAAAAATAAAAAAATAAAATAAAAATATCCCTGAACACAGGACAATGAGGAGAATAATGTGGGAAAAGAATTTTGAATCAATAAATTATATTTAATTTTAAATTAATTAAATACTCTCTGCAATAATTTAATTTTTAAAAATTAATTATAAATCAAAAAATTATGAAACTTTCACAGAGTGATCCTTTCATCCTTAGGAATACTCTGTAATTTTTCCAACCCATGTTAAGGACTTTAAGTTCAGTTCACCTAATTTCTATTAAACTTTGTATTTTTTTTAAAAAAAATAATTATGAAAATTACAAATTAGGAAGACATAAACCCTAAAATGACAAAACTCTAGCCTCCTTGCAAATTTAAAAATGGCATTTTTTTTGTAGTGTTAAAATTATTAATTATAAATTAGTATTTAAAACCCTAAAATCCTTTAAAACTCAAACTTTCACTACACTTAGCCCATTCCACATTGGACTAAGTCAATTTTTAGTCTAACTTCAAATGGACTCAAGTCAAACTCTAATTAGGTCTAAAAATACAAATTAGACCTAATTAAACCCATTAAACCTTAATTAAATTAGGTTTCATACAATAAACCCAAAACTAAACCCTAACTAGGTTTAATCCCACATTAAACATAGTTAATTCACCTTAAACCTTAATTACATTAAGTTTAAGAAAAATCAAACCCTAATTAGGTCTAACCTTCATTAGACAACATTAATCACCAAAAACCTTAACTATATTAAGTTTAAGACAAATCAAACCCTAATTAGGTCTAACGCCTCATTAGACCTGATTAATCAATTCAAACCTTAATTACATTAGGTTCAAGACAAATCAAACCCTAATTAGGTCTAACCCCTTTTTAGACCTAATTAATCACCTTAAACCTTAATTACATTAGGTTTTAGATAAATCAAACCCTAATTAGGTAAAACCCCTCATTAGACTTAATTAATTACCTTAAACCTTAATTACATTAGCTTTAAGACAAATTAAACCCTAATTAGGTCTAATTAATCAAATTAAACCTTACTTAAATTAGGTTTAAATAATCCTAAACCTTAATTAGACTAACCCAAATTAGGTTTAATTAACCATGAAGCCTTACTTACAATAGGCTTAAACAACCTTAAAACCCTAACTAGGTCTAACCCTAATTAGACTTAATTAACTATTAAGCCTTACTTGCATTATGCTTAAACAACCTTAAAACCTAATTAAGTCTAACCCTAATTAGAATTAATTAACCATTAAGCCTTATTTACATTAGGCTTAAACAACCTTAAAACCAAATTAAATCTATCCCTAATTATACTTAATTAACTTTTAAGCCTTACTTACACCAGGCTTAAACAACCTTAAAACTGAATTAAGTCTAGCCCTAATTAAACTTAATTAACTTGTGAGCCTTACTTACATTAGGCTTAAACAAACTTAAAACCCTGATTAAGTCTAACCCTAATTAGACTTAGTTAATCATTAAGCCTTACCTACATTAGGCTTAGAATACCTTAAAATGTAATTAAGTCTAGCCCTAATTGTACTTAATTAACTTTTAAGCGTTATTTACATTAGGCTTAAACAACCTTAAAACCTAATTAAGTCTAGCACTAATTAGACTTAATTAACTTTTAAGCCTTACTTACATTAGGCTTAAACAACCTTAAAGCCTTAATTAAGTCTAACCTTAATTAGACTTACTTAAACATTATGCCTTACTTACATTCGGCTTAAAAAACCTTAAAAACTAATTAAGATTAACCGTAATTAGAATTAATTAACCTTTAGGCCTTACTTACTTTAGGCTTAAAAAAAACCATAAATCCTAATTAATTCTAACCCTAATTAGACTTAATTAACCATTAAGCCTTTCTTACGTTAGGCGTAAAAAACCATAAAACCTAACTAAGTCTAGCCCTAATTAGACTTAATTAACTTTTAAGCCTTACTTATAACTTAAATCCTAATTAAGTCTTGTCCTAATTAGACTTAATTAAACTTTAAGCCTTACTTATATTATGCTTATGAAATCCCAAACCTTAATTAAGTCTACCTTAAATTAAACAAAAATCAAACTTCTAACTTAGGTTGAACCTAACTTGAACCCAAGTTAACCAAACCTTAGGTTTAACCTATATAGAACCTAAATAAAACTTCTAACTTAGGTTTAACCTTACTTGAACCCAAGTTAATTAAACCTTAGGTTCAACCCAAAGTGAACCTAAATCAAACTTCTAACTTAGGTTCAACCTAAATTGAACCAAAGTTAATTAATGCTTAGGTTTGAACCTAAATCAAACTTCCAAATTAGGTTCAACCTAACTTGAACCCAAGTTAATTAAACCTTAGGTTCAACCCATATTGAACCTAAATCAAACTTCTAACATAGGTTCATTCTAACTTGAACCCAAGTTAACCAAAACTTAGGTTCAATCCATATTGACCAAAAATCAAATTTCTAACTTAGGTTCAACAAAACTTGAACCAAAGTTAATTAAACCTTAGGTTCAACCCATATTGAACCTAATTCAAACATCTAACTTAGGTTCAACCTAACTTGAACCCAAGTTAGTTAACCTTAAGTTCAACCCATATTGAATCTAAATCAAACTTCTAGCTTACGTTCAATCTAACTTGAACCCAAGTTAACCAAACCTTAGGTTCAATCATATTTAGACTAAATCAAACTTGTAACTCAGGTTTAACCTAACTTGAACCCAGATTAATTAAACCTTAGGTTCAACCCATATTAAAATTAAGTCAAAATTCTAACTTAGGTCTCAACCTAACTTGAACTTAAGTTAATTAAACCTTTGGTTCAACCCATATTGAACCTAAATCAAACTTTTAATTTATGTTTAATTTAACATGAACCCAATAACCAAAACTTAGGTTCAATGCATATTGAACCTAAATCAAATTTCTAACTTAGGTTCAACCTAACTTGAACCCAGGTTAATTGAACTTTAGGTTCAACCCATATTGAACCTAAAACCAACTTCTAATAAACCTTAGGTTCAACCCATATTGAACCTAAATCAAACTTCTAACTTAGGTTCAACATAACTTTAATCCAAGTTAACTAAGCCTTAGGTTCAACCCATATTGAACCTAAATAAAACTTCTAACTCAAGTCTAACCTAACTTGAACCCAAGTTAACCAAACCTTAAAATCAGCCCAACTTAAACTTGAGTCAAAACTTAATCCAACTTAAATTTAAGTTAAACTTCTTAGATTCAACCTAATTTGGATCGAAGTTAAACTTAGCCTATAATTGGGTTCCACCCAATTTGGATCCATGTTTAAACCCGACCTAAATTCAATCTAATTTAAACATAATTCAGGTTTAATCTATATTGAACTTGATCCAAACTTAAATTAGATTCAACCTGCATTTGAATCTTATTCAAATCTTACTTAAGTCCAACATGCCTAAGTTAATTCTAAACTCAACTCAAATATCTTTAGGTTCAAACGACACTGGATCTACAATTAGATTCAAATAACACTGAATCTAAAACTTTACCAAATTCAAATGACATCAAATTTAAAATTCTAACTTAGGTTAGATTTTATTTATGTCTAATCTACATTAGACATAAAACCCTTAGATTTGAATGACATTGAATCAAAAATTCTTAAACCTAACTCATAATAAAATCAACTAAAGAAATAAAGTCGGTAATATTTCTTCTGTGAGAATTACTCTGACACTGTTTTTCCTTACGGGTTGAAGACAAGTTTTGCTTTAGATTTATTTTGCATCATATTAGGGTGTGCTAGCTTTGTTTTGTAGGACGACGTAGGACAAACAACAAAACAAAACAAAATCAAAATGACATCAATACAACAACATTAACAAAACAAAACAGCATTAACAAAACAACATTGACACTAAAACAAAATAAGGACAAAACCAAACCTAAATTTTTAGGATAGTCATGAATCCTAAACATTTAGGGTAGCCATGAAACCTAAACTTTTAGGAGAGCCACCAAACTGATAACAAATTAGAAGACAACTAAACCACAACATTGACAAAACAAAATAAAATTAAAATAAGAAATAACAAAACTAAACAAAATAAAACTGACATAACAAATGACATTGATAAAATCAAACTTTTAAGGTAATATGACATATTACCCCTAGGATTGAACGTTGACGTTTCTCTCCTTGTTCTTGAAACTTTTTAAAAAATAAGTGTTGAGATTAATCAGAAGTTTTCTTAGACAATTTTAGTTGTCTAAGATGTAATTAACTACAGAAGCTTGCTTCTATAAGAGATTTAAGAACTCAGGATAGGTATCACACTTATTAATCTCTGGTTATCAAAATTTCATATGTGATCGTTCTTATATAAAATTTCAAGAATAAGGCATTATAGGTATTATCATCGATGTTTCTTATTCTACTGTTTTCTATTATATTAGCCCTTTACTTTCTTCAAACTTCTTATTATCTGAGGATCCTTTATATGATCCAAATGAAATAAGATTTCTTGAAGATTAGGGTATGATAAACAAAGCATTGACTCCAAAACATGACATCGACATTGACACCGAGAATATCTCCGGTGGCTCCGGATGCCGACAAGAGATTTTATTTGGCGACTCTACTAGGGAGAGAACTTTCTTCTCATCTCTTGCTAAATCACTCGTTTTTAAGAGATGTTTCGTCCTTTGACAGATAGGAACACACATATTAAAATCTAACTCTTTGAAGATTTATTTTCGACATTTCATAACGACAACATAATAATAAATTCATAGTTTATAAATAAGTCTGTAATATTTTCTTCTCCTTGAATTTTCAGAAAAGTTGCAATGGAATCCCCATATTCAGTCTTTTCTTATTTTCAAGATCTAAATACGCCAATTGATGAAGATGTTTATTTTTATCAGAATGACTTTGGATTATTTGATGAAACTAAATTTACACTAAATAATCGATATCAAACTGATATACAATCCTTTGAGGAATTCAATCTGGAACCTTATGAAGATTTTCTTAACTTTACAGAAGACTTACGTCATTACATTCCTGTATAACTATATACTTTTGAGGAAATGGAAGAATAAATTGATAGTAAAGGAAAGAAATCTATGTTGAGGAAGAAAATGATATTCCACCTCTGTCCATATATGAAGTTAGATCCTGTTCCAGAATGTTCCAAAAATATATTCCCAACGTAAAAATAAAACTAGTTCTCTTAAAAGAAGGAAGAGATGGAATGAAAATGATGATTTTGAGACATCTGAATTTGAACAAAGTGTTTTTGGGAATACTTCCTTTTCAAAAGAAAACCCATATTTTCTAATACCTGTTGAATATGAGGATAATAATTTCCAACCCGAAAATTCTCCGTCAATTCACACCATATATTCTGTGTTTAACAGATTAGCACGGAAAGAAAGATGTTCAATTTCTCGACTGTTGGATAAAATGGAATGTGCAGTCTCTAATACAATGAAAAGAAGAATTCTTCTAATTGAAGATCTTATTTATCAAGAAATGGATCAGCAATTCTCATTAGACAGTCAGTGTACTCGGGTACAAGTAAAATTTCGTCTGGGGCCAAGAGTGAAAGATGTAACTGTCAAAAAAGATAGGACCGAATATAACAAATTAAAATCAGAAGCAGATGATACATATGCTATAAGGATGACTCAGGTCCAAATGCTTCAAAGAGGAGATCATTCTTATTCACAAAATGATGATATAACTCCTATACTTAAAAATAATGTATGGAAACGAGAGTCATCAGAAGGAATCTCAGATATTGTTAGTACCCCCGTAGATAGTTCCCAGGAAAGAACTTGTGAGGAATATCCTAAAAAGTTATTCGAGGAAAGATTGAAAAACTTGAAAAATGACATTAAACAATTCTTAATATGGAGAAAGAATGATTCTTTAACAAGCTCAAATGAGGAGGTTGCCGAAATAAACATGGTAGAAACACGAACTACCTCCTCAGCACGAGAATTAAGTGAATAAGATACGATAGAAGAATTACGAGCGGTTATCCGACAGTAGGATAAACAAATCAATCGTCTCAAACAAAAAATGGAAGAATTGGCGGCATCTTTACAAAATCTACTAACAAATCCATTGCCTGCCGTTGAAATTAATAGACTAGAGGCAATACACATTTTATAGGACAAAAGAGAGCCAATAGAAGTTGAACAAAGTACTCCAAAGAGAATAGATTCCCCTTAAAGTGGAATTCCAGAAAAAGAAATAATGCAATTGGTAAAGCAAAACATAAATGAAATAATGGCTCAAGTAAAGCCTGGATCATTAACTCCAAAGGGTATACCTTATCCAGAGAAATTTGATTATGTCTAATACCCTAAAGGTTTTGTTTCTCCTCTCTTCAAAATGATTGACGGGACCAGTAATCCTCATCAGCATCATGCACACTTCAGAGAAAGTTGCTGCAATGCAGGAGGAAGTGACGCTATCTTATTTCGTCAATTTGTTAACAGTCTTAAAGGATTTGCCTTTGACTGGTATGCGAAACTTCCTAACGGATCTGTTAAAACTTTTGTAGAACTTGAAAGTCTTTTTATTCAACGGTTCGCTGGAGCACAAAATCATACAACAGTTGGTGATCTTCTAGTAGAAAAACAAAAAATAGGAGAGAGTCTGGTGGATTACATTTTACGCTGGAGAAATCTTAGCATAAATGTGAACCAGAACTCCAGGAACAACATGCTGTAGAAACCTTGCTTAAGAATTTCCATGATCCTATAGCATTCATGCTTAAAGGATTTACAATAAAGACATTTGAAAAATTGCTCAGTAAAGCTGTCAATCTTCAGGAAGAAGCAAAGAAGATGAGTGTAACAAAAAAGACAGAAAATACTAAATCTGTCAAGACATTTGAAAAGAAACTAGGAAACATTATGGAAAAGGGTAAACAATTCATGCAAGTTCAACCCAAACAAAAGAAATAACGAAAGAATATAAATCAACCGCTACAACAGACATCCCCTCAATTACAATTTTAACAACCAATTCCAAAGACCGACAGACAAGAGAACGATGATTGAAAGAATGAATAAGGAATACCCATTCAAAATAGAGGCTGTTATCAAAATATTCCGTAGCTTACTAAAAATGCTAGAATTCAAGCTGTCTGAGGCTAAAAGGCTAGGAGAGATTGACATGAAAGATAATCCCAATTATTTTTCCTCATCACAGGATAATTGGACATAAAACTGAAGAATGTTTTGTCTTCAAAAACTGGTTAGAGTACAACTTTAAAGAAGGGAATATAGTAATCCCAAAAGAGTATTTGAAAGAATCTGAAAAAGGTTCAGTCAATATGATTACGGTCGATAAACTTATTCCTAATCCTGACAACAAAGTCAAAAATAACATTACTCAAGGTAAATCTTCTGAGGAGATCCTAAAGGACTTATAAATTACAAAATCTTAGAAGAAAGGAAAGAAAAAGTAAAATAGAGAACAAAAAAGAATTGGAGGTCTTTTAGACACTAGAACTGTTGTTCCTTTTATATCCTATTTCTCATGTTTCTTTACCTACTAATAGGATAGTTGTCTTGGATAAAGAGAGAAAATCCCTTAAGCCATTGACTTTGTATGACTTCCTTTTTACCACTACTGTGAATAATAATTCTTCTAGTTCTAAATACATCTTGTCCATTTTGGATGATACTTCTGAAAATAATAGTTCTAATTTCAATCTAGTAGATGATACTCAAACCGTACACGATCTCGACCAGTTTAACGAAAATCAAAACGACAATAACATTAGTGACACTTCCGATAACAACAAAGATGAAAATGACACTGTCACACTCCAATTACAAGGAGCATAAATTTCTATAGAATTGGAATCTTCAGACTCATTGACAAAAGAATCGGACAGTAAACTAGAAGAAATAATTGAAATTAATTTACGAAGTGGAAAAGTTCTGCCTTTTAGAATGGCCCCCTAAGAGAAGGAAAAATATATAGTAACATCGAAAAAGATCATTCCTGCAATACACCCACAATTATCTAAAGAAAAAGAAGACAGCTCTCACAAAGTGGATTACAAAGTATTAGCTCATTTGAGGAAGTTACCAGAAAAATTAAGCATTTATGACACTCTTATGTTTTCCAAAGAAATGAGGGAGTCATTGATAAAAGCCCTTCTAGATCTAGACATTTTCTTAGCTCAACTTACTAGTATCACTCAGAGTGAAGCTTGTCAATTAGAAGGACAGACAAAGATTACTTTTTCTGATAATGACTTGTTAATTTGAACGACTAAACACAATCGTCCACTATACATCACAGTAAACATAAATGACACGTCACTTTCAAGGGTGCTTATTAATCCAGGCACCTCGATTAACATAATGAATTTAAGGAATCTTGCATATTTAGATATTGTTGCATCTCAACTATCAAGAGTACAATGATGTTACGAGGCTTTAACCAAGAAGGAGAACGAGCCATAGGGTTAATAACATTGCTCCTAAAAATGGATGATTTGATGACAACGGCAAAATTCCATATCATCGATTCTGATACCTCCTTTAATGCTTTACTTGGTAGACCATGGCTTCATGAACATAAAATGGTTCCTTCATCACTGCATCAATGCATAAAATATTTACAAAAATAATAAGAATGTCGTATCATAGGAGATCTTCAACCATTTTCTGTCATTAAAATTGGAATACATGAAGACACTGCATATTAGGCTCCTATTACACAAACAATATTCTCTAGAGAAACAGTACTGAATGCAAAAGGAAAAGACAAACAAAGAAAAATAAATGAAAAAGATGATTCTTCTTCAACACTAATGAAGGGTGATAATTCTCATCAAACTCACACCCGAGGTTGAGGCCGGAGACGAGGACAAGGACGAGGAAAGAAAACCCAATTGTCAAAATGAAGAAACCATTACCTGGACTCTGAAGAAGATGCAAAAGAGGAAATGACATCGGTGGTTCAAAAGAACCTCAATTCAAAATACCTCTTCAAGAAGAAGACAAAGAATAACAATTTGAGTCTATGTATGAGAAAATTAATCATTATATACACGCTATGATTCTAACTCCAATCTCTTCTTTTAAAATCGAGGATTTAGGGGTCAAACAAGTATATAGTGATGATAAAAAGTCAATTAAGTTTAGACTTGGCTCTCTTCTTCTAGTACTCAAACCGATGTAAAATTAGAAGATGAAAATTTTACAAAATCAATGAAAATCCCTTTTGAGTTGTATTCTCCTTGGGCACAAAAATTTATTCAAAATACTTTAATGCTCAAATAATGGACTTTAAAGCAACCACATTTTATTGAACAGACGTGGGATAGCAATAAATGAAACCCTAACTCTAAAAAAGGAATTGGATTTGGCACTCTAGAGCCTCTAAATGATACAGAATTTTGCTTAGTCATCACCGAAAAACATAATTATGAACAAACACTTGAGCTTCCAATCGAAGATGCTCCTCCATCATTGGAAGAAGAAATCAAATCGACGGTTTTTGAATTAAAAGAAATAAATTTAGGGACTAATGAAAACCCAAAACTAACTTTCATTATGTCATTCCTTAATGACCAAGAGACAAAAGAAATAATTCAACTGTTGAAAGAATACAAAGTCTGCTTTACCTGGACTTATGACGAAATGCCTGGACTAGCTCTAGAAGTCGCAGTCCACAAACTTGGGATAAATCAAATAAAGAATCCCCATTAAACAAGCTCCAATAAGGATGAGTGTCAAATTAGAACAATAAGTCATTTCTGAAGTTAAGAAACTGATTGAGGTCGGTTTTATACGAGAAGAAAATAATCTGACATGGCTGGCTAATTTAGTGGCAGTTAAAAAGAAAAATGGCTAGATCAGGGTCTGTGTGGATTTCAGAGATGTACTAAGGCCTTTCTGAAGGATGAATTTTTTTACCAATCCCAGAATTAATGGTTCACATAGCATCTACACATGCAATATTTTCCTTTATGGATGGTTCATCAGGATATAATCAAATAAAGATGTTTCTGGAAGATGAATCAAATACAACCTTTAGAATAACTATAGGGATATACTGTTACAAAGTTATGCTATTTGGATTAAAGAATGCTGGTGCAACCTACTAAAGAGCCATGACACAAATTTTCAACGAACTTATACACAATCAAGTTGAATGTTATGTTGACGATTTGGTTATCAATAGTAGACAAAAAGATGATCATGTGTGCTATTTGAGAATCTTCTTCGAACGATTACGTCTATATATCTTAAAATGAACACTTTAAAGTGCACCTTCGGTGTCACTTCAGAGAAATTTTTAGGATTTGTTGTTCAACATCATGGGATTGAAATTGATTATCTTAAAGTCAAAGCTATCATAAATATGCCTCCTCCTAAAAATATAACCCAATTGTGATCCTTTCAAGGAAAATTAGTGTATATTTGACGTTTTATTTCCAATTTGTCCTGTAGGTGTCAGCCTCTCACTGCCCTAACCAGAAACGATACCAAATTTGTATGGGGTGAAAAATGCCAACACACCCATGAAAACATCAAGCAATACCTAACAACACCTCCTGTCTTAGCAGCCCCTGTGTTAGGAACACCTCTAATTCTTTACACCTCGACATTGGATAATTCCCTTGGAGCATTACTAGTTCAAGTAAATGACTACGGAAATGAAAATGAATTATTTTATTTAAGCTGCTATTTGGTTTTGACTGAAATAAAATATCCAGCAATTCAAAAGCATTACCTAGTTTTGATTCTCACAGTTCAAAAGTTAAGCCATTATATGCTTTCTCATAAAGTAACTCTTATTTGAAGAGCTAACCCATTACAATACTTGATGACACGACCCACAATTTACATCTTGCTAGTTTTTTACAACTGTGTGCTACTTTTAAATATGATGGAGTGTCTAGTGACACTGTCAGATTTAGACTTTTTCCTTTTTCATTAAGGGATAAAGCTAAGGCATGGTTAAACTCATTAGCACCTTGATGTATTAGAACTTGGGGAGAATTATCTTAGAAGTTTCTATCAAAATATTTCCCTCCATCAAAGATTGCTAAACTATGAAATGATATTACATCTTTTCGTCGGCCAAGGAGAGTCAATATATGAGCTTGGAGAGATTTAAAGATCTTTTTAGGAAGTACCCACATCATGTTTTACCAGATTGGTTAATTATTCAAACATTTTATAATGGATTAGTGGGATCATTGAGATCTATTATAGATGCTGCTGATGGTGGATCGTTAATGTCAAAACCTTTTGATGAAGTATACGCATTAATTAAAAAAATGGCTACTAATAATTTTCAATGGCCCTCTGAAAGGGTAAATCCTAAGAGAGTAGCTAGTGTTCATGATTCAGATATAATGACTATGGTAGTTTCTCAAATTGCGGTCTCTGCAAAGAAAATAGATCAATATGGAATGAATTATTCTCAACCACCTCAAGTGTTGGAGGAAAATTTATTTGGACAGATAACAGAATCTCAAACACCTTATGAGACTTTAAATGCTACTAATTGATCTAACAATCCTTATTCGAATTATTATAATCCTGGTTGGAAGAACCACCCAAATTTCAATTGGAATAATAGCAATGCTAATGTTAACCCGCATTGGGGTAACAGTTCTATAAATCTAATTAGAAATTCGAACAATCAAGGAAACACCAATTTCAGACTATCTTATCCTCCTGGATTTAATAGTAACCCACAATTTAAGGATAAGAAGTTGTCTACTGAAGAAATGATTCTGAATATGGGAAATCAATTACAAGCTCAAGATGTTGCTATGAAAAATATTGAAAATCAATTAGAACATATTTTCACTGCACTTAATAATAGACCTTCTCGAACACTTCCAAGTAATGTTGACATCAATCCAAAAGATTAAAAAAGGAACAACTTAAGGCTATTCAATTAAGGAGTGGAAAAGTATTGGAAACTAGAGTGCAAAAAAAAGTTGAAATAGAAAAGATGAAGGAGAAATCAGAAAAGGTTCAAACAAGATTTATCCAGACTTGGATTATCCTCTTGAGCAAATGAAGATAACTGTTGAAAAACCACCACCTCCATTTCCTCAAAGATTGAAGAAACAAAATAGGGATAACACACTTGGAAAATTTTTGGAGATCCTTAAGAAATTAACGATAAATATTCATTTTTTTAAGCATTAGAACAGATGTCTGACTATGCAAAATTTATGAAGGATATCCTGAGAAAGAAAAGAAAGTTTACAGATCATGAAACTGTTGCACTTAGCGGAGAGTGTAGTGAAATTATTCAGAAGAAGCTTCCTGAAAAACATAAAGCTTTAGTAGTTTCACTATTCTGTGTGCTATAGGTGAAAAATTTTTCGGAAAGGCTTTATGTGATCTGGGAGCTAGTATTAATCTTATGCCTTTATCAACTTTCAAAAGGTTGGGAATAGGAAAAATTTCTCCTACATCCGTGACTCTTCGACTGGTCGATCGTTCCATTACTTACCCCGAAGGAGAGGTGGAAGATGTGTTAGTGAAAGTGGATAAATTTATCTTTCCTGTGGATTTCATTGTGCTTGATATGGAGGAAGATAAAAAAATTCTAATCTTTTTGGGAAGACCATTCCTTACTACTGGAAGAGCAATAATTGATGTTCAAAAAGGAGAATTAACAATGAGAGTTCATGATCAAGTTTATGCATGATAAAGTTTTCAAAGTCATTTACTATGCTAGTAAAACTCTTAATGAGGCTCAAATTAATTAAACCACTACTGAAAGAGAGTTATTAGCTATAGTAATTGCTTTTGAAAAATTTAGACCTTATTTAATCGGAACTAAAAGTATCAGTGCATACAAACCATTCGATTATCAAATATTTAATGCAAAAGGATGTGAAACCTGTATTAATTAGATGGATACTTCTTTCGCAAGAATTTGATTTTATGATAGTTGATAGGAAGGAAGCTGATAATCAAATAGCTGATCATCTGTCAAGAATAGACTATGATAAATTATCTGAATTTGAGAAAAAAATTACAGAAATTTTCCCTGATGAGCAAATTTATACTATTATGGGAAGTAATTTGCCTTGGTATGCCGAAATTGTGAATTATATTGTAAGCAATATTGTACCACCTGATTTAACAAGGCAACAACAAAAGAAGTTTAAATATGATGCAAAATTTTATTTTTGGGGTGAGCTATATCTATATAAACAGTGTAAGGATCTGATTATTAGGAAATGTGTGCCACAAGAATAAACTAATGTGATTATTCAACGATGTCATGATTCTGAATGATAAAACTACTTTTAAGATTCTACAATCTGGATTTTATTGGCCAACTCTTTATAGAGATGTTTATAGATATATTAAATCATGTGATCGATGTCAGAGAGTAGGTAATATCTCTATAAGAAATGAAATGCCTCTAAATTATAATTTGGAAGTTGAAATTTTTTATGTATGAGGATTAGATTTTATGGGACCATTTACTTCTTCATTTGGAAATTTATATATATTGGTTGTCGTAGATTATGTCTCGAAATGGATTGAAGCTATAGCTTTACCTAGATGTGATGCTCGTACTGTTTTAAAATTTTTAAAGAAAAATATATTTACAAGATATGGAATGCCGAGAGTAATCATAATTGATGGTGAATCTCATTTCAGGAATAATCGAATTAAGAGATTAATTGATAAATATAATATTATTCATAGAATCTTTACTGCTTATCATCCCCAGACTAGTAGTTTAGCAGAAGTGTCTAATCGTGAAATTAAAAGAATTTTGGAGAAAATCGTGGATAATCATTAATTAGATCGGTCCGCTCGATTAGATCATCGTTTTGTGGGCTTATAAGATCGCTTTTAAAACCCCTATTGGAATGTCTCCTTATAGACTAATGTTTGGTAAGACTTGTCATTTACTGGTTGAATTGGAGCATAATGCATATTGGGCGATAAAAGAGTTTAATTTTAATTTGAAAAATGCTGGAGAGAAAAGATTTATGCAATTGAATGAATTGGAAGAGATTAGAAATACATCTAATCACAATGATAGGATTTATAAAGAGAAAATGAAATTGTGGCATGATCAGAAGATATTAAAAAGAAACTGGAATTTGGAAAAAAAGTTTTATTATACAACACAAGATTGAAGTTATTTCCTGGAAAGCTCGGGTTTAGATGGTTAGGACCTTTTACAGTTGTAAAAGTTCACTCTTTTGGAGCTGTTGATATTAAAGATCCTGATACTAGAAAGATTTTCAAGGTTATTGGGCATCGATTAAGGCCTTACTTTGACGGGTTTCAACCTGACTTCAAAGAGGTTTTAATGCTTAGTCATCTCGATTAACTAAATGGTTTGTTGGGCTGACGACGTTAAACAAAGCTCTTTATGGGTGGCAACCCATATGTATCTTTGTGGTCTGTTTGCTTGTTTGTTGTAGTTGTGCTTTTTAGATAGTTGTTTTAGAATCCTAATTACTCCTAAATACTTTAAAAATGGATAAATATTGAATCGAATTGAGAAATTGGAATATTTTGGGCCAAACGAAGTTCGGTGTGAATTTTTAACCAATGGCGTCGTCGACGCCCTATCACAGACCATACACTGAACTTCCAGGTTTGAGCGTCGTAGGCGCCCTATCGAGCGCCGCCAGCGCCCAAAACCTGTTGACAGTTTTTAAGTTTCAAAATGCGAGTTTCAGTGGTTTTGGGCAGGATCTTCATCCTTATAACTCCCTAAACTCAATTTTTTACTTCCTAACTCTAGAAAAACGAAAACTACTATTCCCAATTCATATCCCATGGATTCCTACTCCATTGAAACCCCTCGATCTCGCGTTTTCAACCAAAGCAAGTTCATAAGTTTCAAAGCACAACGTTTGTTCAACAAAGTGATGATGAAGAGAAGGATTATCAAGGAAAGAGGCTTCATAAATCGAGGTATGGATAATCCTACTACTGGAATTGAAGAGATTATTAAGGAGAGACGTTGGGAAGTGCTTTGCTACACTACCGCTGTCGTTGTTGTTCCTGTTGTGAAGGAAATTTATTCAAATCTTCAAGGGATCAACCAAGGAGTTCATATTTGTGCATGATAGATTTCTGCAATTCACTCCTGCACGAATTAACGATCTCTTAATGATCGAAAACGTACTCATTTGCCATTATTCTAATTTCAATGCCACACGAGATAATATGAATGATGTGTATCGATATTTGACGGATGAGAATGATGATTGGGAAATTAGATAGAATGGATACATTAGTTTCCCATCTACATCCCTCAATCGAGTGTCAAAGCAGTGGCACTACTTTATTTCGGCAAAGTTATTTCCAACAATGAAGATTAGCAAGGTAACTAAGGAAAGCGTCATTTTGAATTTTTGTATTCAAATTGGGAGGCCGATTGACATTGGTAACATCTTTGTGAAATAGGTTTTGGGATTAATTGTTCATGGATCTAGATATGGGCTTGGACACCGTCCACCATATTTTTGTTATGTAGTCAATCGCAAGTTCCTTATGAAAGTTGGAAAAAGATTCTTCTTCCATGGAGGCATATTGATCCAACTAATCCTTATGACTACCAGTAAGTGGGAAATGAAGAAGACATGAATTTACTTGCTGATCAACCAACACAAACTTCACAACCGATTCAATCCTATTTTCCTGAAGGTTCCAGAATGATATTGAAGAGGATCAAACAGTTAGAGAAACCGGTACAAAACGTTATGAATGCAATCAATAATATCTCTGATTTATTCGATCATATAAATTAGAGAATGAAGGAACAATTCGATCACACTGGTCAAATTGAGATGGGCTTGATTAACTTGATGAAGAACGCGGTGATTCCATTTCGTCTATTTTATAATTTGTTCGTGCATCAGCAATCGATTGGAGACATTAGAGGAGAGGATAGTTCTAAAATTGAGTAATTGATGGATTCTACTTATGTTTATTGTGTGTTTAGTTTGCTTTGCTTAAGTATGCTTGGTATGTGTAGTATTTACTTTAATTTGCTTTGAATTTGAATTTGGATATGCTTACTTCATTGTGTACTTAGATTTTAGTGTTTGCCTATCATAGAGTACTTCAACACTAAAACATCTAAGAGTTGGTTTGGTTTGAATGAAATATTTGGTGTTTATGTTGAAACTTGGGTTTTATATATATAAGTTTGTTGTGTATTGTCTGTTTAAAGAATTGTGTTAATTATTGCTTGTGAGATGATGTAAATGCCTATTGAAGTGGTAAACACCATTGTGGATGTCAAAATGATCGAAATTACGAAAAAAATTTAGGACCCAGAAAAAAATTTAGACTGGCGCCGCCGGCGCCAGAATCCAGAGAGTTTGGCTATTATTTTAAATAGAGTGCGGCCGGCGTCAGAACCCAGTAAAAGGCCAAAACCCTCATTTTGGAGAGTTTTACCCTGGGACCCCAAAATTTTTCCATTGCCTTCGTCTTCTTCCTCCATTTTTGTGCTTTCGAAGATCTAGGGCTTGCTAGATCTCGGATTCAAGGTGATTTCAAAGCTTTTCAAGGTCGGATCTACACTTGTCTTGGTAAAAGCTACACTGTAAGTTAAAATTTTTGAATTTTCACCATGGAAATCTCTCACATTGCTTGGGGTGGAATTTTTGGAGTTTTAAAGAGGTTCTGAGATTTGCATGATGAAATTTGCTCTTACTTGTTTAGAATAATGTTTGGAGTTTGTTACATTGTGAATTTGGGATTTATTGGAATTTTCTTACAAATTTTAGAAATTCACATGGCTCCAAGGTTGAGTAAAGGGAAGAGGAAATTGGATTTTGATGAGGAGATGTTCGTTAATATTAAAGCCCAATTTCGCTTTAACTCTTACCTATAAAACAAGAAGTGTATCCAGGATCGAGCTTTTGATAGTCCTGGTAAATCTGTAGAACAATTAATTGCAGAGCGGAACTGGGAGCGATTTTGTTATTTTACTGCGAATTTTGTTATAGGAGTTGTTAGAGAATTCTATTAAAATGTACCCTGGACTGAGACTGATTATGTGCTTGTTAGAGGAAAAATGGTTGAGTTTACTCCTCAACGTATCAATGCTTTCTATTATACTAGGGAACCATTCGTTTGTGAATACGAAAAATTTGACCCTCGAGGGGAGAATATGAGAGAAGTTATTGCTTTTCTGTCTGACAAAAGAGGGGAATGGAAAGTAAGTAAAAAATAATTGATTAATTTCCCCGCTTTCACATTGAATGCTGCATCAAAAGTTTGGCATTATTTCATTTCTGCGAGACTAATATCATCTTATCACCACAGCGAAGTTACAAGTAATTGAGCAATTCTGAACTATTGCATTCAGAAGATGAAACAGATTGATATTGGAGCTATTATTTACAAGAACATTCAAACGATTGCTAGAGGTGAGACCACTGGAGGATTAGGACATCCTGCCTTAGTTCATGCCATTTGTGTTCAGTCTGGAGTGGAGTTCAGTAGTTCTGAAGAAGTGACTATACCTCTGAGACCAATTAGAAAGACTGTTATCCGTACTTATGAGTCTCATGTGGGAGCCCGAGTTGAGCGTAGGAGTACTGATATTCCTACTACGAGTTATGATGTTCCATCTACATCTGAGCCGCCTACCCTTTCTGATATTATGGAGCAACTGAGACTACAGAGTGCTACTGTGGATAGACTCCATGGTAGGATGGATGTGTTTGAGGCGAGAAGTGATGTGAATGAAGATTATCTACAGAGGAGAGTTGAGTTCGATATCACTTATTATGACGCTCAGGTCAGATTTATGAGGGGGAGTCTGATGTGATATTTCCAACTTGCCCCAGCTATACACCATATAGACCTGACCCCGCTGATGACCCAGTTGATGACCCTGCTGATCCTGGTGATGGAGATCGGTAGATTGTTTGTTTTTATTGCTGTTGTTCTTGTTCTGTTGTGTTGTATTGTTATGATCTAATAGTTATTTACTTTTCATGTGATGTGTAACCCTGTTGTTGTACTGCTGTGATGTAGTATTTATTTATTTTCATATGTTGTGTAACCCTGTTGGTGTATTGTTATGTTATACTGAAACATTAAAATTATTAGCTGGACTGTGTATTATTGTGATTTTTTGTTTAGTATTGTAGTGTTTTGTTGGATGTTTAGATGTTTAATGTTAATTTCTCTTTACCCATGCAAATATTTAAAATTGTTATATCACTGCTACTAATTGTTTCATGCCTGCTAGTTGTAAATTTTGACTAGTATCAGATAGCTTATAAAGATTTTAAGATCCCAGCACAGAAATATTAGTTTTTTCTACTCTACTGTTTCAAATTTACTGAAAAATTTAAGTTTGCGGGAAGGTAGAGAAATATTAACTTTTATTTGTTCTCAATTATTATATTTTTAAAAATTATTAGCATAACTTATGGCAGTTGAACCGCACTGTAAGTAACTAAAATTTTTTATTTCAGTTGAATATTATGGAAAGATAGGATGAAAATTTTTAGTAATAAAGGTTAATTTTATAGAAGTAAGAGATTTGGTACGAAAGGATTTGATTATAGTCAACTATTTAAAGTAAAGAAAACTGTATTTTTGAAACGTTAAGGGACTTAAAGTTTTGTGTGTTAAGAAGAGATTGTGACTTTATGATGAATAATAAAGCTTGTACTTAACTATAAAGTAAGGAGATGTCTCAGGTTTGAACTTTAGAAATAGGAGAGTGAAGTTCAAAATCATTAAAGGCTATCCAGATATAGTAATCTTCATTAAAAAAAAGAAAGAAAAAGAAAAGAAAAGAATGATTGAAAAACAATCCCTAAGAAAAGAGAAAAAGAAAAGAAAAATATTATGAGGAGAAGCTTAAGGAGATGCCTAATCAAAAATTGACTTCTCTTGAGTCACCCTAAAGGGAGAACTAGATTTCATTTCTGAATTTATATTTAAAGTATTGGCCTACATTCTAATGAAGTTTGCATGAACTCATTTTTTACATAGACTTTCAAGGCACTCTTAATGTGATAAACTATGGTTTATCTTGAAATAAATAGAAGATTAGAACCCTTAGATTTGATTGCTTAATATTCTTACACCTGTTGTGTTGACCTGAATTACTAAATTTCTTTCTGAAAATCTAACCAATATATTCTTTTGAATGAAAAATTTTAGTGTCTTATAGTTGAAAAGTACATTGCCTAGAGTTATATTTTATGTAGTAAAAGGATTACTTGAGGACAAGTAATAGTTAAAGTTTGGGGGATTTTGATGCACAAAAAATATATACGGTTTTTGCTATATAATTTTACCCATTTTTTGGATATTGCACTTTAAAGAAATATACTTTTGATGATTTGTTGCATGTAATAATGATTTTAGGTAATTGGAGCGAAAAGAAGCGAAAAGGAACGAATTCGGAGCAAAAAGAAGAAAAATGGTGGAAAACATGTTTTGGCTCCGCCGGCGCTAGAATGGGCGTCGCCGGCACCATTTTCCAGAGACTTCAGAATTTAATGGCAGCATAGAGCGCCACCTGCGCCCGAAGTAGGTGGAATTCAAATTTGAAGAATTTTGGCGACTTTTTGAAGGGATGCCTATGGACACTCTTGGGATTTCGTCCCTAACTTATAAGTAATTGTTTTTGGACGAAAAGATGGGGGGTTCTCTTGGTTTCTCTTGCTCTCTCTTAGTGGTTTAGTGTGTGTTAAGTGTTAGGGTTTACGAGAAAAGTGTGTAGAAGTGAAAATTTAAGAGGAGTTCATCTCTAATGAGTGAAGGAGAAGGAGTAAAGTGAGAGATTGCTTCTTCATTTCCATTTTAAAGAGAGAATCAAGTGTTGTAAAGAAAAGAGAAAAAGATTCAAAGGAACATTAAGGGAATTGCATTGGGGAAGAGAAAGAGATAATTTGTATTTTCTTTTATTGTTTGTATGATTTTTCTTTTATATATAAAATCTATATTTTATTGTATCTTCTTCATGAATTCTGAGTAGTCTCCCGTGTCTTTTTTCTTGCATAGAGATGTGAAGATGGATTGATGTGGATTTGATGTGTTTTTAATGTATTGAAGAAATTGTGATGGTTTTTCATTTTGAACTTAATTTACTTTTTGATTTGGTCAATTAAAATGTTAAAATATGTTGTTGAACATTAATTCTGAAAGGATTTAAAATCCTACAACAATAATGAAAGATTCATTTAATTTCCGTGGATGAATTGCGTAGTTCATAAGAATTGAGTGCAAATAAATAGGAAAATGTGTTTTGATGGACTTCAATGTGGAGATTTCAGAGTGACAGGCTGAAATCCCCAAATTGGTTCTAAGATTAGTGACTAAACATCGAAGGTTAGCCTTCAAGTGAAGGGCGAGTGGGAGCTCCGAAGTGAGAGCCGGTATCCTCCCAGCCTAGCCTTGGATTTAGTGACTAAACTTAGGACATGTCAATGTTCTTTTCATGCTTAGAAGAGGGGGTACTCTTTTAAGGGTAAAGAATCATCCATGCTCCTATTTGACACGATAACATAAATAATTGTTCCATATCAATCCACACATCATATTCTGATTGCAAGAGGAAAAATATTTTCTCATATATCAAAAACCTTTCAAATACATAATTTAGTGTGTCTGTTAGTTAATTCTTTCTTCAAAGTTGTTATAAGTAATTGTAGTTTAATTAATTATTACTGTTTTCTGCATAGTATAATTAATTATTACTGTTTTCTGCATAGTAGTAGTAGTAAGTAGTAAACTTTAAGTGCAATTTGAGTATCGGATTGTAGTGTTATATTATATATATTGTGAAACACTTTCTTATACTTCATACTTCCATGTGGGATCAATAATCAGGACTCCATTAGAGCCATGTATTACTTGATACGATATGTATACTTGCGTTGAGTGTTCGTACTTTACAAAATCATTATAAACATATATAAATTTGACTTCATACATTCTTACATATAAAAAGTTCCGCATCACGTACCAAACGACGACCTCGGAACCCTAAAAAGAGTTTAGTACTTATATCGTATAGCATACATTCGTACGAAGCCCAAATAAACAGTGAGATGATTTATGTCGCACTAGAAGAACAACCTCAAGGTCCTATGTGTGTATGTTATTTAAGTTTACGAACGTTCGGTTGAAATTATTCCTTCCTCCTATTGTCATCTTGTTTGTTGCCCAGAGGTCAATTGTCACTTAATTGTGTTGTCGTCTTGTTAGGTGAGAAGAGAGAAAAGAGAAACCGTATCTCAAACAGCCTATCCTAGGGTTATATATAGATATGCCAGAAAAGCAATAACTAAAAGCAGAGGTATATGTAGACATGTATAGTACAGTGCAGTAAAAGAAAATAAAAAAGAGAGAATATACAGTAAAGTACAGTAAAGAAAAAAGGAAACTACGTAATAAAGTACAGTGAAGAAGGAAAAGACTATGCAGTAGAATACAATAAAGAAAGAAAAGAACTGTGCAGTAATATAAACTGAGGTAGAAAACATCAGGACATACCTGGTTTATTCTGTTAATGCTTAAAATATTATGAGTGTTTGGATAGTAACAAATAAATTTAAATAAGCGTATGAAAATCAAAATGGGTGAATTTTATTTTATATTAAGCGACAATGGTTAAGATCCCACGGTTCCATCTTCCCGACACCGTTATTAATTTTGGATTTACTTAATCTAAATAAGCTATCGAACTCATTTAGATCACAAAAATTCTCATTAGCAACCGTGGGTTACCTCATCCAAGGGATTCTCGTAAATACAAGTGAATTACTATTATGTTATAATTCTTTTTATTATTTTTATTATTATTATTCTTATTTTATATCGTTATCTTATTAAGTGATTTTAGAGAGATCTTACCGATGCGAAGTTTGATTTCGTCTGTTTTGTCTGCTTCGAAGCAGCTTTACGATCCTCCAATGTCTCGACCACGATCGAGTTTACCTCGCAAAATGCACACAGAGAAATTTGTATGAGAATTTGGGAATAAAATAAAGTGATATGTAAATTTAAATGCTACAACAAATAAAAAAAACTATGTGCGATGTGATGATTGGAAGGTTTATTAGCAATCCACTTAATTCTTATGTATCTATATATTTCACACTAAAACTTTCACATTTACATACACAGTACTCAAATCCTTAATATTACATTAAAAATAACACTATGTGTTACTTTTAGGCGAAATACATTTCTATGTGAAAGTTGAAAGTATCAAAGTGTTATGTATGTAGATAAAAAAGTTTAGATAATAGATATGTGAGTACATCAGAATTGTGGGTTTGGTATCAAGATTTTCGAAATATGCTTAAGATAGGAGAGTGAAGGATACTCAAAGAATTGGAGAGGCTTTCCATAGAAACAACTCTTTTATTTAATATTTTTTGTTCCGATTTGCAAGCTTTTTTATCTGGTGAAAGATTTACAGTCTTATCGCCAAATTCCATTTATTTACATATCTAATACTCAAACATCAATCTTTTTACATATACAATACCTTTTCTATGCATGACGATATGTGTTTCACTTCTTAGAAGTTAGAAAATATATATGATATTTTCTTTTTTTTATGTAACATGAAAGAATTTGGTGGTGTAAATGTAAAAAGTAAAATTTAAGTATTAGATGTGTAAATACATATGAAGCTAGTGGTGTGTATGTAAATCTTCCTAAATCTATATATATCTAAGTGCCATATGTCAAACAATAAAATGAAGCAAAAAGATAGGAAGCATACATCTCCCCTAGCTGTATCTGATGCAACCCCATCAAAAATGAATTTTGAAACAATTGCTCCAAGAACTTTAGCAACTTCGTATCTAACCTTCGGATGCTCATCAATATATTTATTTTTAATTACATAAGCCAATGCTGAAATAGCCATCTTATGTTGAAGTTGGCCCAAACAGGATGTTCAGGCTAATATGGAACATCTCGAAATCTCAACTCTTGCTCTTGAATCTCTTTCCGCCTTACCTTCAAAAAAGGATCCCTTCTCACATTTTTGCTTTTCCTTCTCCAGCTTCTTCAATTCAGCAACATCTGCTTTCAAAGCCTCCTTTTGTAGCTTCTCTTCCAGCCTCCTCTCTGATTCAAATTCATCACTAAGAGAAGATTTTTCTGCAAGGACATCATAGACTGCCAACTGGAACTGACAATTTCCACTTCTCAATATCTAATGCATCCATTCCAGCATAAGGAAAGAGCAAAGTCTCAGTAATAAATGACAAGGTTGCAAAAGCATGCTTGGTAGTAATTCTAGAACTCTCAGTCACATTGTAAATAGTGTCAGAATTCCACCGAGATTTAATAATTCGGCAAGCATGTAAGAAAAGTGTGCCAAGAGCATCATAATTGCAACTTCACGATTAGTCGAATGCCTGCTGAAGTATAACTTCTTGAAGGCGTAATGAAGTCTGGTAAATGAACCAAGCAAAGTGCTACTAAGATACAAATAGATGAGCTTGCCAAGTGAATCTTTAATATGATTACAACATCAATGTACACTAAATTAAAATTTTGGAGTGCATCGACAAGCACAACTGATGTGGCGTCACTTACAACAACTTCACCAAAGACCAAACTGTAAAGAAGAAGTGTCTCATCTTGATTAAGAATCTGCAAAGTGCAAACAGAATTCATGCAGAAAATATAGCCCTTGTAGCAAGATAGTCTCTAATGTCGGCCTATATTCAATCTCCTAAAGAACTCAGTAGAACATTGAATATAATCAGAGGAAGCAAGTATATATAAAATAATAATAATAATAATAAAGATCCTCGCTGAAGACAAGTATATGAGAGCTCTTCCCCTTAATCGTCAGCAAAATAACAACTGCCGTGCAATTCTTCCAAGCTTAGATAATCGTCTAGAATTTCATCAAAATTACTCGAACTTTTGATGTTCAGCTCAAGTTCATAGAAGCCTTCCATCTTTGAAGAAGCATAAAAATTTCTTCCACATAGCCAACGGCTATAATTTAGCCATCCTATAGGAAAGATTCAATGCAGTATAAAGCTTCTTCGCCACATTTTAAGGCCTCAAGTTAAGTTCTCAGGGAGATGGTTTCCAATCAACCCGTATAATAATGAAGCTGTTGACAGATTCAAGTCCAACAAGCAACCGATTTTTCATATTTTTCTGCTGTTGAGTCACATGATTAATTCCAACTTTATTGTCGATGTTCAAAGCATTATTCATCATGGTTGCCTTCAGCTCAGAAATTGAAAGCAGATGACCAACCGAGTGTGGCTTTAGAAGAAATAAGTATATTAATGGAACCAGTAAATTATCAACATGAGCAGAAATTTGATCTATATCAATCCTTTATCCATGCTCAGAGTACGTCTACCTTCCCTTCATATTCTGCGAAGGTAATGCGCCCATACAAGCTCTCAATAGCCTTTTTAGCTGATTGTGCAAGCTCAAGAACATCTTGCACACTTGAGAAGTTGTTCTTGAACTTTTTCCATGAACTTTTATTGCTTTCATAATTTCGCCAATATTATCAGATATCTTCTTATACTCCCTTTCTTCTTCCTCAGCTAAATGTATATATGTTTATGTCGGGATCTTAAATCTCTTGGAGATCCTACTATAGGAGGCATCGATCTCTTTGAGAACGTCAATATCGTGCACATCAACTGGCCCCTTCAAAGACTCGATGCCTAAATAGGACAGATCTTTTAGATCTGAAGTTGTCTACAGCGGCTTTGCTGGAGTGCATGGAGATCGAAGCTTAAATCATGTATCCATTTCATGATCTGCAATCTCTTGACGATATTGATTCACCCAATAAGAGCTTGCAATATATACTCTCTGGCCTGCAAAGAGAAATCCGGAGGCATCAATAATGGTGCTAAACTTAAGCAGCCATTTAGGTTTGTTAACCCCAACTTTTGCATATACAGATCTATAATCAGTAAGAAAGATTCTGTGAACAAGATTACCGGAAATGGCCGATTTCAGCGACTTAGACCTCAGTTCCTGCGCCCAATTATTGGAAATGTTCATGACGGGAGAGATCAGAACATCACAGTAGCTAGAGCTGGTTTCCTTAAAGATCTGCAAAAAATTTCTGATAAAACCATTCGAATTGGAAGAGATTGACGAAATAGACTGGATGCCACCATTTTCACTTGGTGATGATGTTGACATCAGCGTATGGAGGTCGATCGAGGAAGAAGACGGGCTTGAACAAGTTCTCATCATTGAAGAAACTGACAAAGCTCGTAAGCATGAACATCAGGGGCCCTCCGCGCCTGACCATACCCTTATCCGCGTCGCCATAGAATTTTGCGGATCGCCTTCCATTTTCATTCTTACTTCTAGATCAAAGATCAAGCAGTAAGCCTAGATCCATGGAGGGGAAGTGCTCGAGGCGAAAGTTTCAGCCACTGAGGAGTGAAGATCGAATGGGTGAAAAATATTCGGTGGGGGGAGAATTGGGTTCCCAAGGGAGAGGCTTTTTTTGATTATGTGGGGAAGCCGACTGAATGCGGGAAGAAGAATCGGGCGGGAGATGGAATTGATCCAGAGTACTCATTTTAGCATTTGAACGAGAGGGATATTTATAACCAGATAAGGGGTGCGTGCGTGTGAAATGTTTTTATACTTTGATTAGATTTATTTAAAATTTCCTAATTTATTTAAATTTGTCACTTTATGCACAATTCAGTCCCAACTCAAAACCTGCCAATATGGATGTCCTTCCTTGTTAAAGTCGACGTCCTGAACGCATCAACACAGTTCGTTCTTTTATCATAGGTCGTCCAGACATGTTTGATGATGTTCGTTCCAATTTAACTTCGATTTGTGAGACGTGACAAATGAATTTATTTTGATATGACCGAAGTCATTTAACGAACAAATTGTTGACCGGACCTCGCTTAAGCAACAACTAAAGTCAAACCTATTGCTCAAGGCTTCAAGTCAAACGTCGTACGTAGCGGTGTCCACTTATGGCTTTCAAATTCCTATGGGAACTCAATTTGAGTTCAATATGTCAGTTTGTTTAATTGACTCAATCGAATGCGGAGGATTTGAAACAGTTCATTAGAATCTTCAAAGAGCGAAAAAATTGCATGAATTTCTAAATATTGTGGTTTCCAGTCTAGTCATCTAAGAGAGTCAAAAATAGAAAAATTCTAGGGCTAGATCCTAGACTCTAGGGAGAGTGAAAGAAAGATCTCAAAATTGAGATCAACAATTGTCCGTGACGCTCTTAGGTTGCGTATAGTCCTAGTTTGATTTGAGTCATTAGCCTGTGGACTATGCTACATTACAAAATACTTACAATATAAGATAAGAAAAATCCTTTTTGAAATATAATAACCTTTGCATGCTAAAATGAATATTACATGCAAGACAAAATTAAAAAATTATTAATGTCCACGGCTAAACACTTTAAATGAGGTTATAAATTGCCCTAGTTAGATTGTTAAGTTGGTGGCCTCTATCTGATGTTTGAAATATAAATCACACAGTCCAGCTCTGTTCCCCGCACCTTTAACAAATATTTATACCTTGTCTCGCCTTTCATATATGACTATGAGTTTTGTTTTACTTTTTCATATTTTCCTACGACTTTTTTTTCCTTCTTCGTACGGGGTTTTCTTGCTATTCTTGTTTTTTTTCCTCAATTATTTAGATTTCCTGCAACTATATTATACTTTATGATATTAACTATCCAGCGGTAGCAGAGGCCCATGTACATGTTTACAGTTTGTTTACTGCAATTTTATTACCTTGTTATATTGTTACTTTACCACGCATGCTTTACCTATCTTACTTGCAAAAACAAACAACAAAAATACACTTTCGAAAATATTAATACACTTTAAACCTTTTGAACAAACTTAATTCACCCCTTTTGGGTTTATGAGGATTCTCGGATAAGGTAATCTATGGTTGCTAATGAGGATTCTCCGGTATAAATGAGCTTAAAAACTTATTTAGACTAAGTAACTCAAAAGAAAATAGAAATGTCAGGATGATGGAACTGTGAGATCTTAACCAGTGTCGCTCTACTTAAATTAAAATTCCACCAAAACATTTGAATAAAAACAATAAAACAAAATAGAAACATGACACATAAACTGTAAAACCATAAATCCTTAAACTTGGAGCCATCGTGACGAGGAGATCAGAACAAACTCCATGTGCAGCACCATGAGAACCTATAGAAGAACATTTTCGAGGGAGCAAATGATCGTCATCAGCAAATGTCTTCTTAGCTTAAACAACAACACATAGAATCGCGAGGTTGTTCGTTTAGTACGACTTAAATCCTCACTTTCTCTTTAAGCTTTTGCACGATGTTATTATGTAATATAAGTCCTAACTCTCTTTAGTATAATGAGGTTATCGTTCGGTACGTCATAAATCCTCATATCTTTCTAAGCTACTTGCATGATCAGGATCAAGTAAGTGTAAGCCCTAACTAATAAAATTGGTATGATGGAACACTAAATAATATCTCTTCAAAACTGAAGCCAAACAATAGGATAGTTTGGGAAGTCACCGGGATTCTTTTTAGGATCCGTGACATTCCCTACCTTTTTTTCCTTTGCATTACTAAAATAACTTTTCCTATTTGGTCTATTCTCACATGATTATTGCATGTCCAACCTTGAAAACCTAAATGTTGAATTCTTGAAGACAAATTCCTCTTATTATAATCGGAGTTTTCTTAAGTGGCTTCGGTTATTTAAGATGTAAATAACTATAGAGGCTTACATTTATAGAAAACTAAAGAACCCAGATAAAATTAATCCTGCCTAATCTTTATTATTATGTAGGGGTTCTTTGTCCACATCAATGGTTCACAGACCAAATGGATTTCATAAGTTGTGTAGTTTATATAATCGAGCCCACTATCGAGTAGTATATCTATCTCTCGGGATAGTGTATCACTCGTGACGTTAGGTTTGATTACTTAGACTACCAAATACATAGGATCAATCTGCGCTAACTTTTCAAAAGTAAAATGCTGATTTAAAATTAATAAAATTATATATATATATATTAAATTATATTTTGAAAGCGACCAACGGATCCTGAATGGCAGCCCAACAATCGACTACACGAAGAGCTTGCAATAGATTTCTATCTACCTTCCTTTTTTATTATATTCATATTTTATATCCTTTTCTTCTCTCTTAATCTTCTTTTACAACTAGAAAGAGCTTACTAAAAGGAGAGATATAAAAAAATTATTTGAATTTGAAAAAGACATTAAAAGTGGGTGTAAGAAGTTGTTTCTGAACAATAATATAGCAGAAAATAACCAACATAGAAAAAAAGCAACTAAAAATTAGGGATGATGAAAAAAAACGAAGCTGAAACTTCAAATGTAAGTAATTCAAGGTACAACATTTTGTTGTTCGATGAAGCAAGATGAAAGCATTTAATAACCCGCATGCTTATGCAGTCAGTCTTGTAGTTATAAGGAAGTTTATATCCCACTTTACTATTTCTTCTGAAATATTGTATGGAACTTTGCCACACTACATATGTTTTTATTTTTTGGTATGGTTCATATCTTATTTATTTCACTTTCATGTATACTTTGATTGTGCATCTCTTTTGTGTATCAATTGCCAATAAGGAGTGCCTCTAAGGAACCATTGGATATCAAGATTTCTGACTTCTTAATTTTATAGTTGTCTAGAATGTTTCTCACTATTTATTTTTTTTAATTCAATTTAGAGCAGCCCAAACCAATCTTTGATAAGATCTAGTTGCTTCAGATTTATTGGTACATATTTGAGCCACACATAGAAATAAATTTTGAGAAAAAAATGACAATTATTTATAGGATCTACGATTCTCTAATCAAGTATGAACGCACCAAGCCATTGCCTATGCTTTTACGAGGCTAGAATTCTTCAAGTTCAATCAACATTATAAAGAAATTTCAAGTTCTTTTTGTTTGATCAGGCAACACCAAGATTTGAACAAAGTATAAAGGATTTATGGTCGCCTGCCTTACCACTCGAGGATGCCACCAGATTCCAATCAGACTGAACAAAGAAATGAAGAAGAAAAAAGAAACAATAAATTTTATAATAAATTCTAGGGAAAGTATATAAATTATGAATGATTATATTATAAATTAATTATTTTCTTTGTTATATATTATGTATATTATATTAGAATATAAGATTACATGAATAAATGAAATCCTTTCTTTTATAGAAGAGCGCAGTAGGCTCAATTTTATTGCTCCAAATAAAAAGTATAAAACTCGAGAAAAAGGTCCCAACTCACGCACCCTACAAAAAACCCAAAAAGAAAAAAAGACTGGGTCCTTTTTCCAAAAAAACAAAAAATACAACTCACACGACTCAACCCAACACACAAAAATTAATTATCTAAAACAAAAACAGAGTTCAACACTACAAGAATAAAATTAGAAATAATCGGTCTTTGCAAATGAGATCCAAGCCTTGAAAGCCAATCCGCCTCCACATTTCCTTCACGTCTTGTATGCATCCAGATTACATTCATTCCAGCAGACAGCATTTTGATCTTTTTAATCTGCAATATAATACTCCAATGGCAAGCAAAATTTAAAGCACAAGTATTCCATAAACAAAGTTAATCAGTTTCAATATAGATATTGCTCCAACCCTTACGTTTAGCAATAAGTAAAGCAAATATGACAGCCTCAATTTCAGTAATTAAAGGAGAAAGGGTAGAAATAGGAGCAGCAAAGCAAACAATAGGAGTGCCATTCCAATCACGACAGATGCCACCAATACCTCCTTTAGAATTATTCCAAGATCCATCGATATTAAATTTCATATAAGGAGCAGGAGGTTTAAACCATTGAAATTTGCCAACGAATTTGAAGTAAAGTTTAAATGCGTATTCAATTCGTAAGCTAAAGTAATAAAATACTTATTACTCGCTAAATTTTAGTTCAAGAATGAGTTAAGCTTTTAGAAATATAAGAAGAAATTTGACCCATAACTCGGATGTAATTTGTAATGATACCATTGAATTTAGAGTTATTAGGAGTCATCCAAATAAATCATACAATTATAGAGGGTATACAACTAAGAAAAGGATGATTAATATTCTTCCAATCATTGTACATATCAGAAATAGAAGTGTATTTCTGAAAATGATCCAGCCTTCCACATAAAGAAAAATTTTCTACCAAATATCTTGAGCAAATGTGCAAAAACTGAAAGTATGCATAATATAATCCTCATCAATTTTACATAAGTAGCATTTAGAAACAATTTTTAAACCTTTAAGCTTAAGAAGATCATCAATAGGAATACAGTTGTGCAGCAGCCTCCAGGTAAAAAATGAAATAGATGGCTTAAGCCATTTATTCCATAACCAATCTAGATTAAGACCATTAGGAGCAGGCACACTAGAAGCAAAAGTTTTAGTGATAGAATCACCATAAATACCTTTAATCTTAGGAATATCACATATGCTAATAGTAATAGGGATGCCAGAAATGAAATTAACATCACATGGTTTGAGCACATTCCTCAGCAAAGGTAAATTCCAACTATTATCTAACCAGTAATCATTGACAGTAAGAAAAATAACATGAGGACCACCATAACTTTGAGCTAAAGGCCCAAAAGTGGTCCAATCATCATACCAAAAAGAGATATTACCTGAACCAATATCCCAGCACATCAATCTCTCAACCTCATCAGAAACTTTCAACATCTCCTTCCAACTATAAGAATCAAATTTTGAAGAAGTAATATATAAAGGGTGCTGATTGCCACAGTACTTAGAGTACATCAAGGAAGCCCAAATAGAGTTATTTTCTCTAAAATGAAACCATAATTTCAAAAAACTGTATTTAATAGAATCTCTAATACTTCTAAACCTAAACCACCACTAGAAATAGGCTTACACAGCTTATCCCAGCTTTTCCAATGTAGTCCTTTCTTACCACAGCCATCCCAAAGAAAGCTATTAAATAAAATCTCAAGCTTCTTAATAACAGTAATAGGAACATTCATAACCTGTAAGGAATACAGGGGGAGAGAAGTAACAATACTCTTCAAAAGAGTAATACGACCCCCAAAAGATAAAAACTTATTCTCCCAGGAATGAATTTTATTCCTGATTTTATCCACAAGCTCAGAAAACAAAGAAACTCTTTTAGAATTCCTATCTAAATTAAAGCCGAGATACTTAATAGGAAACTCATTAAAATGGCAAGAAGTATAATCGTAATCCAAGTTGATTTTTAAGCTGGATATAAACTTAGAACCATAAAAACAACACTTAGAAGTATTAAAATGCAAACCAGAGGCTCTCTGAAAATGAGAAATAAGTCTCCACACTTTTTTAATAGAATTCTTATTAGAATTAGTAAATATGATTAAATCATCAGCATAGCTTAAGTGAGAAATAGAAGAATTACCTTTATGAACATAATTAGGAGAAGGATTATCCATATAAAGCTTATTCATAATCCTAGATAAGTAATCAAAAGCAATAATAAATAAATAAGGAGAAAGAGGATCTCCTTGTTTAATCCCTTTAGAAGACATGAAATGCTCATGACAATTACCACTGATAATAAGAGAGTAATATTTATTAGTAAGAATTCTGTAAACTAAATTACAGAAATCATTATTGAAGCCATGAGCCTTCAATAACAAAAGAATAAACTCCCATCTAATAGAGTCAAAAGCTTTCTTAATATCCATTTTAAAAATAACATTTCCATTCCTTCTACATTTATCCATATCAAAAAGAAGCTCTTGAACAGTAAGGGCATGATAAAAAATACTCCTACCTTTAATAAAGGCAGTTTAATTAAGAGAAATAACTTGATTTAAAACTTTTTAAATTCTATTAACAATGATCTTATAAATAAGTTTAGAGATAACAATATTAATACTGATAGGTCTAAAAGAGTTCCAAGATTTAATATCATGCTCTTTAGGAATTAAAACTTTATTAGAACATTTGAAAATTTTAGGTAAATCAACACCATGAAAAAAATCTTGAATAGTGTTAATCACCTCATTATTAACAATATCCCAGCTATGTTTGTAGAATTCAACAGTAAAACCATCAGGACCAGTAGTTTTCCCATCCTCCATACCATCAAGAGTAAGCTTAATCTCTTGAGAAGAAGGTATATAACAAATCCATATGCTGTAAAGAATCTGAATGAGAGAAAACATCCAGATTAATCCCATCCAGGGGACTATTATCATTAGAAAACAAGGAAGAAAAGTAATTAATACCATCATTAATAATATCATCCTCAGTGGTTAAAATATTACCATTACTATCCTGAATGAAATAAATAAAATTATGATTCCTTCTATCCTTGATGCAAGCATGAAAAAAAGAAGTGTTTCTATTACCATTAATGAAAGCATTTCTAGATGCTTTTTGAGCATAAAAGCCTTCTTCAATATTAATAGCATAAGTAAGGTCTTTTTCAGCTTGAATAAAAAGATCAAGATTAATAATATTATGAAGATAAAGAACTTCAAGATCTTTAACTCTAAGCTCAGCATCTTTAACCATTTTATTAATGTTACCAAACACATTCCAATTCCAATCTCTTAACTTATAAGCAAGATATTTGTGCTTATGTCAAAGCTTGTATCCATAATTGAGATAAATAACAGCTTTGTTAAAGAGCCAGTTGGCTCTAACAAAGTCTAAGAAATGAGGGTGCTAAAACCAAACATTAAGAAATTTAAAATGATATGATTTCTTATGAGATTTATTAAAAATCTTAAGCAAAATAGGAGTATGATCAGAAGTACCAAAAGGAAGATGCAAAATTTCAAAATTAGAAAACAGATTACACCAAGAAGAATTAGCCAAATACCTATCTGACCTGACCCGCAATTACGCAGTAAATTAACTTCCAAAAGATGGCCAAACACTTGACCCGATTTATAAATAGTGGCTAGTGTGCAAAATCTTAAATGATATAAAAATTGGAAAATATATTACATACTAGGGGTACTACGCAAGTATACGTATCGTTTCAAGTAATATAGAGTTTTCTTTAAAAACCCCAGTATCGATCCCACGAGGAAGTGAAGTAAGAAGTCTTTAATCAAATTCTAGTCTACTACTAATAGTCCTTAGTTTGGAACGTCGATTAAATTTGTGTTTTGTCTAGCAACTACTCCTAAATGCAAGTGTTAAATGTAATAGTAACAATAACTAAATGAAAATAATAATTCTAAAGATAACCCTTTTTGGATGAATTAGTTTAGAGAATTTTGAGATATTAAAAACTACTATTCTTATGTAATGAAATAGATAATGTATAGGAATGAGATGCATTTAATATTGTATGTGCCAAATAGGAGTAATCCTATTCTTTACCCTTTGGTCCAGGCATAAAGAACATTGACTAATCCTATGCTTGGTTACTGAATCTGCGGCTAGGCTGATAGGATATCAGCTGCCACTTCGGAGCTCCCACGTTCCCCTCGCCTGAGGGCTAACATCAACACTTTAGCACCTAAACGATAGGACCGAATTAAGGATTTTAGCCTGTCACTCTAAAATCTTCATTTCTACACCCGATAATTATATTTCTCTATTTATTTGCATTCAATCCCCACGAACTTCACCATCCATGGAATTTGAATGTGGTTTCACTTTGTTGAGAATTACACCGCCCTTTCGGGTAGATGTAATTACAACAAATTTTAACACTACAATGGGCCCTTATTGCAATGTAAATGAAGTGCAAGTAAAAACCATCACATTTATAATTAAATTTACTTCTACCATGCATCACAAAATCCTAAACATGGTTTCTACTCATTGCAAAAGAAAAGTAAAAGGAAAACAATGGCACAATCTTCTTATGCCACTATTTTCAAAGAAGAAGAAAGAGTAAGAGAGATGTGTCACAAAACACGAAGAAAACATAAAGGAAACTTCATTTAATAAAAGCAAATCCACTAAATAAATGTTTACAAAATTATAAGATAATGAAGAACAATACTTAGCTTTTTCCCTTTGAAAGAAAGACGAAGATCTCTCCCATAAAGTCTCCCGGCGATCCAAGCAATGCTAGCGAAATCCCTTACAAATTCTCTCAAAGTCTCCTCTCCAATCTCTCCAAAAGGGTAGAAATCTACATTTCTACTCTTAATCTAAGAATCCTAAACATTCCTCTAAGTTTTTCTCTCCTTTCCTCTATTTTTTTCTCTCTAATCTACACATTTCTAACACAAATTTGCCATTTTTAAAGAGTGTGGACGAATTTCCAAGAGTCTCCTTAAGCACCCCTTCGAAAAAGCGTCCAAATACGTCGAATATTGGCCCAAAACCGCCAAATGTCGGTTCATGGTCGTTCGGGCCGCTGTCAGCGAGTTTAAGGCCGCTGTCGGCGGCCTTTTTGGGCTCTTTTTGGTGGTCTCGGGAAAATCTCGCTTTTGTAGAGATCGATCTCGCCGTCGGCGAGCAGGCTGCTGCGCGGCTCCACTGTTTCGCTCCGTTTGGCTCTGTTTCAACTCTGTTTCGCCCTATTTCAGTTGCGTTGAGTTCGTAACAGATAGCCCTACAAAATAAGCATAAAATCAACCTTTCTTTAAAGTGTAATCTCATTCAAAAATATGCAAAAAGTGTAAAAGAGATTAAGCATCAAAAGACTTATCGAAAGGTGTCAGGGCAGAATTTCATTTCTTGCTTGTTTTTTCTCCAAATTGCACCGTTTTTGCTTCCTTTTGCTCCAATCATCATTTCTTGTACCTAAAACCAAAAAACATACAAAATACCTTCCTTTAAAGTGTAATATCATCAAAAATGAATAAAATGATATAGCAAAAAGCGTATATATTTTAGGCGTGTCAAAATCCCCCAAACTTAACTGTTACTTGTCCTCAAGTAACACTTCTACTACATAAAAATATAACTCAAGGTAATGTACTTTTCACCTGTAAGACACTAAAATTTTTCATTCAAAGAATATATTGGTTAGACTTTTAGAAAGAAATTCAGTAACTCAGGTTAACACTACAAGTATAAGAATCTTCGACGAATCAAGTCTAAGGGTTCTAGTCTTCTATTTATTTCAAGATAAAACATAATTTGTTACATTAAGAATGCCTTGAAAGATTATGTGAAAAAGGAGTTCATGCAAACTTCATCAGAATGTAGGCCAATACTTTAAATATAAATTCAGAAATGAAATCAAGTTCTCCCTTTAAGGTGACTCAAGTGAAGCCAATTTTTGATTAGGTATCTCCTCAAGCTTCTCCTCATAAATCTTTTTCTTTTCTTTTTTTTTCTTTTCTTTCGGGATCATTTTCAATCCCCATTTTTTTTCACTCTCTTTTCTTTTTCTATATTTTTTTAATGAGGATTACTATATTTGGAGAGCCTGTACTGATTTTGAACTTCACTCTCCTCTTTATAAAGTTCAAACTTGAAACACATCCTTACTTTATAATTAGGTATGAGCTTTATTATTCATCATAAAGTCACAATCTCTTCTTAACACACAATACTTTAAGTCTCTTAACATTTCAAAAATACAGTTTTCTTTACTTTAAATAGTTAACTATAATCAAATTCTTTCATACCAAATATCTTATCTTTATAAAATTAACCTTTATTACTAAAAACTTTCATCCAATCCTTCCATAATATTCAACTGAAACAAAAAAAAATTTAGTTATCTCAAGTGAGGTTCAATTGCCAAAAGTTATGCTAATAATTTTTGAAAATATAATAATTGAGAACAAATAAGAGTTAATATTTTTCTTCCCCCCAAACTTAAATTTTAAAATATTTTACAATTAATTCCATAAAATGCTGCATGAAGAAAAAGTAAAGGTTGAATCTACTTACTACTAAAACTTCCTATCAAATTCATATACATGCATAATCAGGATAGAAAGACTGTAGGAGAAAGTAAAGCTAACCTAAAACATGCTTGTAATAAAATTACACTAAAAGGAAGTATTTTTACATCAAAATTTTATTTTTCTTCCTACCCCCAGACTTAAATTTTAACATATATAGCATTCAGTACAGAAAATATAAGCAGGAAGAAAATAATTTAGAAATTTTATCTACCACAAATGTCTATCAAAATTATTTACAAGTATTCTTTAGGAAAGAACAATATACAGCAGAAAGTAAATCTAAACTAATCATGCCAGAATGAAATTAACTAAACCAAAGTCTAACTAGTATAGCAGATATCAGCAAGGGAATATAAAAATGTTCTTCAAGACCTAAATAAAGTTGTAACACAAACATAAACACACATATGATAAATGAGGTTAATTCATCCTTTAACTCACCACATCTTACTAACTTACCTCCAATTTCTAACGGAATCACTACACTAGTAAATTAGGTACTTTAAAATGATTTTATAGATTATAATCCCAATGATAAGATTATCCCTAATAAATTGGTTCCTAGGCACCAATCTCAGGCATCACCTACTCTCTTTAATTAAGCACCTCTAACAGTTATAGAGATAGTGCAAGATCATCCACATGGTATTCATCAAATAGGTTCGCGACTCGTACCTAATGAAAATAAAGTTGTAGAAAGGAAGTAACAAATTCAGATGGAACTATCAATGTTCGAAATTCATGATTTCTCTTGTAAAACTCAAGTCTGGGTGAGACCCAAGTTATAGTGGACTCGTCAATCCAACTTTACAAGAGATCAATTCTAGCCATAATAAGAATTTAAGGAATCACCTCCCTCATGACATAGACCAAAAAGTATACCATTCATCAATCAAACTAATCAATCCATAATGACACATAAACATCAATTCAATCCACTCTAATGCAAACACCATACAACACTAACAATAATGACTCTCATGCACACTAAATCAAAGCACACTGATAACTATGGGTTGCCACCCATAAAGCGCTTGGTTTTAACGTCGCGGGCCCGACAAATGATTCCACCTGGATCAAAATTCCAATTAAGTAATCCTCGATCAATTGCCCAATCATTTTCAGATCCAGGGATTCCTATAAAATCCTCAAATTTTAATTTTTCATTCAGCTCTTCTTTTGCAGATGGATTTATATCATTGTTCCTTATATTTCTTTCTAGATCAAATATTCTACTATTAATTTTCTCAATCCGCATATTAATATCATCCTTGAAATTTATAAGAAATGGATCTTTATAAGATACTTCAACATCTCCCAAATTTTGAATTAGATTCTCTCTAGATAATTCAGATTCTGGATCAATATTTTCTATGTTACTCTTCTATTTCAAATTATCTTCCAATTCTTCCCCTTTATAATTATTAAATGTTTGAGGATCTATCTTAGTTGAGGAAATAGGTTTTTCTAATTCCATAGAAATTTCTTCCAATGGTCTTCCAATATCCTTATCCTCTTTTCTCAACTCAAAGTTCTTTTGAAATTTATCCTCAAATTCTCTTCCAACTCCTAGTTCAGTAATTTTATCTTGTTCATCATTTAATTCAGGTTTTTCTTGTGATAGAGTCATATCTAAAGATATAAAAACTGGTTGTGTAGATGAATTCCCTAAATAGGTAGGCTTTAAAATTGTATGGGGTATATCCATATTAAGTTCATGAGATTTTTCAACAAATGGAATTAAAAGTTTACTATTTTTGGTAGAGTGCATCATTTCACATCTCTCCTGAACATACATACAGTCTTCTTTAAGTAATCTTTTCGAATCATCATGAAAATCTATTTCAATCTCATCTTTTAAATTACTCTCAAAAATTTCTTGGAAATGGTCTTTACTTAGATAATCAATTTCATCCATCCAAAAACAATCATCATCTTTTCTCTCAACTGGATATTTCATAGTCTTTAATACATCAAAAGTGACTTCCTGGTCATTAATATTCATAATCAACTTTCCTTTTTGCACATCTATCATAGCTTGTCCAGTAACAAGGAAAGGTCTCCCTAAAATAATTGGAATATCTTTATCTTCCTCCATATCTAATACAATAAAGTCTAAAGGAAAGATAAATTTATCCACTTTAACAAGCACATCTTCTATAACTCCTTTTGGATAAATGATAGATCGATCAACTAATAAAAGGGTTACAGTAGTGGGAGAAATATTGACTAAACCTAACCTTCTAAATATAGATAGAGGCATCACATTAATGCTCGCTCCTAAATCACATAAAGCTTTTCCACATAATCTTTTTCCAATTGCACAAGGAATTGTAAAGCTACAAGGATCTTTAAGTTTCCGAGGAAAATTTTTCTGAAGTATAGCGCTGCACTCCTCACTTAGTGCAACTGTCTCGTAATCCCCAAATTTCCTTTTCTTATTTAATATATCCTTTATAAACTTTGCATAACTTGGCATCTGTTCCAAAGCTTTAGTGAAAGGAATATTTATCGTCAACTTCTTAAGTACTTTCATGAACTTTGAAATTTTTTTATCCAACTCATGCTGTCTAAGTCTTTGAGGAAATGGAGGTAGTGGTTTTTCCAAACTGGTTTTAGTTGGAGATATTATTTTTTCCAGATCCTTAGAAAAACATGTTCTTCAGGTCTTTTAGTTTCTTTTGTTTCTCTCACAACATCTTTCTCTTTTCTAACCACATCCTCTATATCTGTTCCAATTTTTAATTGGACAGCTTCTATTTATTCATTAGTGTTCTCTTTAGGGTTGATCTCATTGTTCCTAGGAAGTGTTACTTGGGGTCTATTACTAAGTGAATTAGCAATTTGTCACAGTTGATTCTCTATGTTTCTAATCGCAGCATTTTGACTTTGCAACTGGTTTCCCATTTACAATACCACTTCTTCCACAGACATTCTCTTATCTTCAAATTGTTGATCATTATTAGAGTCCAGTGGATATGAAGGTCTATAGTTTGTGTTCCCCTGATCATTCCAACTTCCATTATGATTTGCATGATTATTTTCCTATTTTAGGTTTCCATCGTTAGTAGTAGGATTCCAGTTAAATTTAGGATGGTTCTCCCAACCTGGATTGTAAAAGTTTGAGTACGGGTTGTTTATGGTATTTAAAGTCTCATATAATAATTTAGAATCAATCAAATGCCCTAATGAACTTTCCTCACTTACAGGAGTAAATTGAGGTTGGTTCATTCCAAACTGGTCCAACTTCCTTGATATTGCAGCAATCTGAGATTCAAGAATTGAAATCGTATCCGTATCATGAACACTAGCTACATTTTTATGATTTACCCTTACAGAGAGCCATTGAAATTCATTTGTAGCCATTTCTTCAATTAATGCATACGCTTCATCAAATGATTTTGACATTAATGATCCACCAACAACAGCATCAATTATAGACCTAAGGGATCCTACTAACCCATTATAAAAAGTTTGAATGATTAACCAATCTGGCAGAGCATGGTGTGGACACTTTCTTAGGAGTTCCTTAAATCTTTCCCAGGCTTCGTATATTAATTTCCCTTCATTTTGACAAAATGAGATAATTTCGTTTCTAAGTTTAGTAGTCCTTGAAGGTGGAAAATACTTAGCTAGGAATTTCTGAGTTAAATCCTCCCAATTTTTAATAGAACCAGGTGCTAATGAGTATAACCACATTTTGGCCTTATCCCTTAGTGAGAAAGGAAAAAGCCTTAGTCTAACAGCATCATCTGACATACCGTTATAACGAAATGTAGCACAAAGTTCTAGAAAATTTGATAAGTGTAAATAGGGATCCTCCAAAGGAGTTCCCCCAAATTGATTGTTCTGCACCAGTTGGATAATCTCAGGATTTATTTCAAATGAATCAGCTTCTACGACAGGGTTTTGTATACTTAAGTGAATTCCATTTGTCGTAGGATTTAGGTAATCCCTCAATAAAGTATAATGATTTTCCAAGTTATTATCTCGAAAGTTTTCCATTTCCATTCCTAGTTTTTCAAGTCCTTTCTGTATTTTTATTTTTTTATTTTCTTCAAACTCGGGATCATAAGGTACAAGTCCTACAGATCCTTTGTTTCGCATACGTAACATAACAAACAATACATTAACAATTAAACAAATAATAAATGAAATATATTCAACACAACAAAATATTTTCACGAACACCTTATTTTTCATACAAACAATTTTTCACAACACTTTTTCATATAAAAATACTTTTCACACAAAAATAGTTATTACGACACTACAGTTTTCCAAGTCTAAACCTAATTATTTCAACTAAAATTCTCCTAAAGTTCTTACCGAAACTTCCCCGGCAACGGCGCCAAAAACTTGACCCGACCCACAATTACACAGTAAATTAACTTCCAAAAGATGGCAAAAAACTTGACCCGATTTATAAATAGCGGCTAGTGTGCAAAATCTTAAATGATATAAAAATGGGAAAATATATTACACACTAGGGGTACTATGCAAGTATACGTATCGTTTCAAGTAATATAGAGTTTTCTTTAAAAACCCCAGTATCTATCCCACGAGGAAGTGAAGTAAGAAGTCTTTAATCAAATTCTAGTCTACTACTAATAGTCCTTTGTTTGGAACATCGATTAAAATTGTGTTTTGTCTAGCAACTACTCCTAAATGCAAGTGTTAAATGTAATAGTAACTATAACTAAATGAAAATAATAATTCTAAAGATAACCCTTTTTGGATGAATTGGTTTAGAGAATTTTGAGATATTAAAAACTACTATTCTTGTGTAATGAAATAGATAATGTATAGGAATGAGATGCATTTAATATTGTATAGGCCAAATAGGAGCAATCCTATTCTTTACCCTTTGGTCCAGGCATAAAGAACATTGACTAATCCTATGCTTGGTTACTGAATATGCGGCTAGGCTGATAGGATACCGACTGCCATTTCGGAACTCCCACGTTCCCCTCGCCTGAGGGCTAACATCTACACTTTAGCACCCAAACGATAGGACCGAATTGAGGATTTTAGCCTGTCACTCTAAAATCTCCAATTCTACGCCCGATAATTATATTTCCCTATTTATTTGCATTCAATCCCCATGAACTTCACCATCCATGGAATTTGAATGTGGTTTCACTTTGTTGAGAATTACACCGCCCTTTAGGGTCGATGCAATTACAACAAATTTTAACACTACAATGGGCCCTTATTGCAATGTAAATGAAGTGCAAGTAAAAACCATCACATTTATAATTAAATTTACTTCTACGATGCATCACAAAATCCTAAACATGGTTTCTACTCATTGCAAAAGAAAAGTAAAAGGAAAACAATGACACAATCTTCTTATGCCACTATTTTCAAAGAAGAAGAAAGAGTAAGAGAGATGCGTCACAAAACACGAAGAAAACATAAATGAAACTTCATTTAACAAAAGCAAATCCACTAAATAAATGTTTACAAAATTATAAGATAATAAAGAACAATACTTAGTTTTTTCCCTTTGAAAGAAAGACAAAGATCTCTCCTATAAAGTCTCCCGACGATCCATGCAATGCTAGCGAAATTCCTTACAAATTCTCTCAAAATCTCCTCTCCAATCTCTCCAAAAGGGTAGAAATCTACATTTCTACTCTTAATCTAAGAATCCTAAACATTCCTTTAAGTTTTCCTCTCCATTCCTCTATTTTTTTCTCTCTAATCTACAAATTTCTAACACAAATTTGCCATTTTTAAAAAGTGTGGACGAATTTCCAAGAGTCTCCTTAAGCACCCCTTAGAAAAAGCGTCCAAATACGTCGAATATTGGCAAAAAACTGCCAAATGTCGGTTTATGGTGGTCCGGGCAACTATCGGCGGGTTCGAGGCTGTTGTCGGCGACCTTTTTGGACTCTTTTCGGTGGTCTCGGAAAAATCTCGCCGTCGGTGAGCAGGCTGCTGCGCGGCTCCACCGTTTCGCTCCGTTTGGCTCCGTTTCAACTCCGTTTCGCCCCATTTCAGTTGCGTTGCGTTCGTAATGGATAGCCCTACAAAATAAGCATAAAAATAACCTTTCTTTAAAGTGAAATCTCATTCAAAAATATGCAAGAAGTGTAAAAGAGATTAAGCATCAAAAGACTTATCGAAATGTGTCGTGCGTAATTTCATTTCTTGCTTGTTTTGCTCCAAATTGCACCGTTTTTGCTTCCTTTTGCTCCAATCATCATTTCTTGTATCTAAAACCAAAAAAACATACAAAATACCTTCCTTTAAAGTGTAATATCATCAAAAATGAATAAAATGATATAGCAAAAAACGTATATATTTTAGGCGTGTCACTATCCAACCTCTCAAAAACAGAGCCTCTATGCCAGGTAAATTTATTTCCTGAAAAACCTAAATCAAAAAGCTCTGCCTCAAATAGAGCATTATTAAAATTAGTAATAAGATTAATATTAGGAGAGATACCACCCCTTTTCTCATCCACAGCAGTAATTATATTAAAATCCCCTCCAACAATCCAGGGGTCATTCATAGGACCCAAAGTATTAAGTAGAGCCCAAAGAATCTGCCTATCATGTCTAGTACAGCCAGCATAAATGATAGAGAGATGAAATGAAACATCAAAGTAAGAAATAATCACATGAAGCAACTGGGAATGATTAAGAATAACCTCAACATTAATAAAATCTTTCCAAAGAAACCAGATTTTATTATTCACATTAGATGTAAACTGAAAATTACCAATTCTTCTAACATATTTAGAATTATAAGAAGAATTAACTAACGGGTCCAGAATACCAAAAAAGTGAAGATTATGATTTCTAATTAAATTTTTAAGTCTATTAGAGGCATCCTGTTTAGCAATACCTCTAATATTCCAAATTAACGTATTAAAATTCATCATCAATATCTTTCCTACTTCTAGTAGATCTAGAAGTAGAATTTACCTCATTGTGATCACTTTTACCAGCCATATATTCAGCAGCAGCCTCAGGATTTAAATAGCTTAATTCTCTATTTCCTTTAAACTTTCTCCTTCTTGAAGATTTTTGAACTAGCCAATCTTCTTCAAGCTTAGCCCTATTCAAAGAAATTTCTACATCCATATTGTCCATGATTTTATCTCCAATAATATCCTTTTCTTTATCAACATTTTCAATAGTATTACCAATAATATGATCAAATAAAGAAACAACTTGATGAATAATCTCATTAGGAGCATTTATATTCTCAGTAGCATCAATAATTTCATCAATCCTTTGCTCAGACTTCAAATGTAAATCAATTGAATTAGATATTTTTAATATTTTTATACATAGGTATTCTATTTCATCCTATTTCTATTCCACCCGTGATTTCGCTTTGGATGTGATTTTTTTATTTTCTTACTTTCTTTTATAGTTGGATCATAAATCCCATTATGACTTATCATTTACCAAAAAATTAATACCTCTTATTTAATGGATCCTATTTACGTTCTTTTCTTTGATTGATTTTATACCTTAGAATAAAAGTCACTTACAAGCTTACCCTCTCATTTAAATTTCTTATAGATCAAACAAATTTATAGAAAAGTGAAATTATTGTCAGCCCAGCCACAAAGTATAAATAGTATGGAAATTTAGAATTATTTACACTATACATCTTTAACAATTTAATTATTACTCTTTTTCTCTTACTTACTTTTACCACATTGAAATTTTGAACAACTTATTATTTTCCCTTACCTTATTGGATGTGTGGCTCAATTGATTTCTGTCTAATCATTATCAATTACATGAAAACTTCTAATTATATACTAATTTTCTAATTATAAGATATATATATATATATATATATATATATATATAATTTTCTAATTATTAGAAAACTTATGTTAAGAATGGCAAAGGTAGACCTAGGAAAAATTGGGCTTATTGCATAAAAAATGATCTAAATTTATTAGAATAAAATGAAAATTTGACACTAAATAAGACGCAATGGAGAAAAAGGATTCATGTAGCCGGCCCCACTTAGTGGGATTATGTCTTTGTTGTTGTTGTTGTATATAAATCACAAAAACAACTCAAACACCTATACATAAATTGTTATACATGGATACCATGGCAGAGTTTAATTCCTATGCATATATCCCTATACATGGATACCATGGCAGAGATTATTTCAGTGAATATAAATAGAAGGTAGACATTATGATAAAATACGATGTAACCAAGGTTGCACCAAATTGAATTATTATTAAAGATGTGATAAATGGAAAGCTAGATAGCTATATTGACATGTACTTCCTAAGATTACTCCTATGACTTTATATGTCTGAAATTCCATTGTATTTTAAAAATTTTACTACCCAAAAAAGATTTGTGAATACCTTTTCAAACATTCAATTGCATGTGCTAAAAAAAAGTGAAACTTTATCATGTTGTTGATTCTATTGTTTTTATCGCATTCAAAGAGAGTAATTTGAATGTCAAACTCTTTGATTTTTTTTTTTTTGTACACTCATGATAATATCAATAATATCATAATAAAATAGGTATAAATTGGATCAATTTTAATGCCTAATAAAAGACTTCATCAACCTAAGTGATAGAATATTTCCCATGAATACTTTATTAATTTCCATTTATTTTGATATGTAACTGCATCCTGATCAAATTCAAAGTTGTATCGAAAAAAACCATTCATTTATTAACCTTGCTTTTCTTCAAATGATATACATAGATGGAGTTTACAAAAAAATTGCATAAATCAGAAAATAGATTACATTTTATAATTGCTAGAACATTTAGTTGGTTTCAATGAATAGTGAGCCAAGCTGATAATGGGAACATTTCAATAAATAAGGAAATTCAAATAATGATCCTTGAGAATGGAAATGAGAGAATGTTCATAATACCCATATTTTGTCATATATGATATGAGGAATTTTGTAGGTTCATTAATCAAGGCTTGACAAAAGAATTTCATAAGGTTCAAAATTTTGAAGATAGTGATCGCAAAATTGAATTTCAATTTTTTTTGTAAAAAATCAATTGATAGACCCCTTGGTTAAAAAAAATATGTTGTGTTTGAATCACACACATTCATCTGAATAATATGTTCTTTTGGTCTTAATTTGAACAAGAAGTGGAAATATGCAAGAACAAACATTTTTTATTGGAAACATTCCATTAAAAAAATGTTTGGAAATTCTATAGTAAATTGAATTTAATAAATTATGATGAATCGAGTATTGTAAAATCTCAGTATTTATGGGTGTGTTGGTTGAGCCGATATCCTTGGTTTTCTAAAACTTTGTTATGCTTGAATTCCAAATGATATTAAATGCTTAGTCTTTACAATATCTGATTCATCATAATTTTGTTTATTCAACTTACTATAGAAGTTTCAAATGAATTCGTTATTGGGACGTTTCCAAAAAAAATATTTTGTTCTTGCCTATTTCTACTTGTTTTTCAAATTAAGACCACAGGTACATATTATTTAGAAGAATGTGTGTGATTCAAACATAACATCTTATTTATTACGGGCTCTATCAATTGATGATTTTCCTTCTTATTAAAGATGGCTTTAGCTAGGATAAAGGAGAAACCACTTCAAAGAACGGTCTTGTCTAACATGGCATATTAGAGTAGTCTATTTTATTTATCTCTTCGCATATTACCTGTGTTATGATTATCAACACTATCACAATGACACTAGTGCCCACCAAGCCTGCAGGTTCTACCAAGTCCGCTTCTTTAATTAGGCCTACTGCTAGTATTAGGCCAGTTACTCATGATCAGTCTCCTGCTCCTACTATTCTAGTTGCTCCCACACTTTTAGTCTGAAGCATAGTTCCACCGCATTTGTCTTTTGATGAGTCGGGCCCCTCTGTTCCTATCCCTTCATGGTAGGAGGACACCTCCTGACCCGAAGGGAGATTTTTGTGTAACCAAAACTCATAATAATTTATATTATTTTCTGTTATAATATATAACTAGTATTTTTATTTTATGTTATGTCCATGTAGTCAACCCATCATTCATATAACATAGATCATCACGTGTAGATATAATGCTCCATATATTGTGGTGGAAGATTCTGATAGAGGTTCATAATATGTGGTTTAGGAAATTTGAGATAAAATCAATTTATATTGAATAAGAATTATAATTCTAAGTCATTTTTTTAAACTAATAAACATGATTTCATATTTCTTTTGTAGCAGTCCTTTTAATGGGATGATGTGTACCATCAATAAATCCTAGAGAATTTTAAGAATCGGGATTGACTTTGGTTGGGGGATATGGTCACTACGATCTGGAGGAATGATGAGTAGCCTATCTGGATAGGTGAGGATGTGTGAGAAAATTTTCTAGAGCATGGGTAACTCCAGAGCATCGAAGGAAAAGGAAGAAGCAAATAAAAAGCAAAGATCTAAGTGTGGGGGACAATTTGGAGGTTCAATCCTACAAACGGTGTAGTTAATAAGATTTATTCAATACTCAAAATATCATTTATGTAATAATGTGATCTTTATTCTTCTTACATTTTAACATAACCAGGACATTATTTGGGAGCACATCTCTACCACTGTGTGGTTACATGCACGAACGCATCGGCGCCTGAAGACACGTTTGTTGGTCGAAGATAAATCTTAGTGTGTTCATGTAAGTAAACAATATGTATATTTTTTATAATGTACTTAAAATATTTCTACAGTCCTTTAATTATTCTTTTTTTCTTCATCTATAGGAGGAAAAGGAGTGATTGAGCAAGAGTCAGAGTCTTATAGGTCTTGATTGTAAAAGTGGTTAGTCTATCTGACAAGTTTATCTTTGAGATTTGGAGTTTTGCTGCTGGGAAAAAGAAGTGGAGGGTCCACGACTTGGGTACTCAAGAATTTATCTACTAGGACAAGCACTTTCATGCATCATTTAGTCGGAGGTTCTCGTTTTACATCGATGACGAACTTTCCAAGCTTGTCGCCACATTAGTTGAGGAGATGTAGGGAAGACTTGATATCGATTTGCTTGCCATGGATGAGAGATTTTAGAGGCTCTAGGCCTCCATTATGCAGCTGCAGTGCGACATACAGTGTCGTGGCAAGCGACCACTTAGTGATGTACCAGAGGAGGAGGCTGATGATGATGCCTCGTATGGTTTTTTGTATCTTTCTATTTTATATTTGGATGCTATATTTTTTATATATCTTTTTTTGCATACATTTTAGGAATTTAGTTATTGTCCGGTTTGTTAGATTTTTTGAGTTAAGTATGTTGTTTTTATTCATTGTTAATTTCTCAATATGTTTGTTAAATCTTTTCTGAGATGTTGAATGTTATAATATCTTCTTGCAGATGTAAATTATTTAATTAGTCTTATCTCTTTTTTTTATTTCTAGTACAAGTTTGCAGCTAATTTTGACATTATTATCGGATGAAAAATAATTTCATACGAAATAGGATCCTAATGCAGTCGTTAATGTATGATTGTTAGTTCTGCCACAGGCTATACAATGACTGAGAAAGACACCACAATTTTGTGGCTAAGTAAAAAGATAGATGCAAGTTCAACCGTGAATAATCTGTCGGATCATTTTCGTCGTAAGTATTCCTACGTCAGAAATAATCAGATGCAAAACCACTGCGAATGTAGTGATGGAAATTATCCATCACGAATTCATTTGCCACTGAGGTTTGAGTGTGGATTGTTTTCTGCCAAATTTCAGCCGATAATAGGGGTTACTATTTTCTATAGTGTCTCATTAAGGCAATTACAAACATTTAAGGTGCTTGGATCGTTTTATTTTTTCGTTTCTCCTATATTTGGTTCTTAGGTATTAATACAATAATAGGTTTCTATTTTGCATTCATTTTCATAATGCACATTTATTATTAGTCTTAGTACAATTATCAGCTTTTGTTCTAGGATGTTATTAATTTAGTGTAAAATTCATTGGTATGGCCAAAAGTATAGCAATGGGAACGCTAATACTTTTGTTATTAATTTAGAGTAAAACTCAGCAATTTGCCTGTGTATTCTTCGAAGAACAAACATTTCATAAGGTGATTATCATGTGTCTTAATAACATCAATTTTCACTAAGATATGAACACAATAAATTTTAGAAATTGAAGGCATTGCCATTTCACACAGGAGATTTTTCGAAGGCATCATTAATGAAGAAATAAGGCTTCGTGTTTTATAAAATGTAATATAAAGCTATGAAGAAAAATTCTTTTTTGATATAATATGAGGTTATTGTTGAACATCTTACAATGATATCACATCATAATTTTTATTAAGAAACATTGAATAGAGTGAAGGCAATGAGCAAAAAAGTAAGAGTGCAACCGCTATTATTATGAAAATTGTGAGATATCGAAAATATTCCCTAAAATCCCTAAAGCTCTAATTGTGGAAGAAGTTGTAATTTCTTTATATATATATATATATATATATATATATATATATATATATATATATATATCTGATACCTATTTAGCCGATGGAGTTGGAAAAATATTACGTCATGACTTCTCACGTAGAACAACGTGCGGAGTCTAATAAAATCACGCTACATGAGACTCACAGGAAAAAAAAATTGTCTTCCTGTGACCCGGCCTGGTCATGGAACCTCAATAACACAATAACACCGGAATAATGTGAAAAAATACGAAGGATATTCTTGTAACACCATGGAATAACAAGGGAGAATATTCCCTAATACCGCGATATACCACTACGGGAGAATATTCTCTAATAACACATGAATAACGTGGAATAACATGGGGAATATTCCACAATAACATCTGAATACCGCAGAATAACCCGGGAGAATATTCCTGTAACACCGTGTTGACCTCATTTTTGATGAGGTCTTCTCTTCTTCTCTTTAGTACTTAGGATCTAGCCTTAGGCTTTTCCTTTGACTATCTTAGAGGACTAGAATTGGGACCCGCCTTTTAGAAATTCAAACCACTTCTAAACTCCCCGCAAACTCCACAAACTTGACTATAGACCCCTAATCACCTAGAGGGTTGAAATCAAATGTGGAAGTTTAAAGGATGAGTTCCTATAGGACTCTTCGGCCTTAGGATCGCCTTGGGCGGCCCGGTCTCGGTGAGGGCCGACTTACACTACACTTACACACTACATTTCCACACACTTCCTAAAACCACACCCATACCCAACTTAACCTCCCGACTCATGTGGGTGATTCACATGGATGGTCCTTAACCCCTAAGCCCTCGCTAAGAGGGTTAGGAACAACATAATGAATGCCTCGAATGAGTCCTTTCATGGCTCATATGGGCTTGAAATGGTTTCATGGCTCAACCAAAATGATTTCTTTCCACCTAAATTCACCCAATCTTTAATTTCCCAAATTTTCAATTTTTGACCCCCGGACCCTACACTTACTAAACCTACCCAAAACCCTCGAAATTACCCAAATTTTGCAAAATTTCCAAATTACCCAAAATTTTCCAAAATCACTCTCAAACATCTCCACATCACTCAAATTGATCATCCATACCCAAAAATACCAAAAATTCCAAAAAATACCTCCCAATACCCTCCAAATACCCAAAATACCCTTCTTGGCCTAAAAATCCAAAAATTCAGAAAATTCCCAGAAAATTCCAGAAAATCCTAAATATTCCCAATTTCATTTTGTCCAACTACACCATAGGCCAATTTTGCCAATTTACCCTTCTTTTGTCAAAACCCCCAATTTCACCCATTTTAACCCAAAGTGAACCCAATGTCAAACCAAACCTATCCAATTGACCCAAATTCTGGTCCAATTCAATTCTAAACTTCAATTCAACATTCCCAATACCAATCTAGACCAAATCCAAGTCCAATTTGATTGACATTTGGATCCAATCTCACTTTTGGCCTTAAAGCCCAATTTGGACCCATGACCCAAACTTAACCCAAACTCACCCAATTCAACTCCAATTAACCTCAAATCTTTTCTAAATCTTCCTTAACATTCCCACAAACAAAACCCTAACATGATTTGCCCAGAATTTAGACCCAAACCCCACTCAAACTCAACCCAAGGTTAAAAGGCCCATTTTCGACCTAAGCCCAAACCTAACCCAAATTCAACCCAATTCAAATCCAAATCACCCCCAATTTGTTTCAAATCACTCATGACACATCTATGAGCTAAACCCAACAATTATTTGGCCCAACCTCTTTACAAAATTCCCATCCATAAATTCATTTTTAAACTTAAGGGCCCATTCCTTAAACCATTTTAAAAGCCCACTTCCACCAAATCCAAAGCCCCAAAAATTCTTCCAAAGCCCACATGACACTTCCCCTCATCATCCATTTGATCAAAATCACCCCTAAGTTTCAAAATCATCAATTAAACCATTCCAAATCAAGCCACATGTCAAATTACCCCCTAAATGTCAAAAATTTCTAAAACCCTTTTCATGAAACAAATCAACCTTTTCCCAAGCCAAATGAAGCCATGAACAAGCCATTCTCAAGCCACATGAAGCCATGAGGGCTTTGACTTGTCATTAGTCCATTTATGGCAAGAAGAGGGGGTTCTTTCTTAAACCTCCTTTAACCCTTTTTTACCTTAATCATGTCACACACTAAACCATGTTTAGCCACCTCATCATGGATGGAGACTTCACCACTCCTTCTAAGCCGACCTAAATGATTCCCTCAGCTCAAAATCGGAGCTTGGAAGGGTGCATCAAGCCCAAAATGGTGGGTTGACCCAAACCAAGCCAAAGTGAGCCTTCTCCCATTCCATTTAAATCAAACTCCTTTACACATGTCAAACCTCGATTGATCGCACAAGCCTCCAGCCCGACCCACCCGAGCTTCGAGGGTGACTCGACCTCGGCCGGCCGGCCACCCGACCGCCGGAAAACACCATGCCCGAAACCTCGGGAGGAGCCAAATTTTGGAATTCCACCTTGTTGAGCCGCCTCACTCCAAATGGCCATTGCAGCTGTTCTTCTCCTCACCGCAGCAGACTGATCCCAACCATTAAACTCCCCGGAGAGCCTCCGACCATGCCTATTTAAACCCCTCACCCTCTCGGCCAAATGAGGTGCTGAACGAAACCTTAAGGAAACTCTGCCAAAATCACTCCAGATCACTCTCCACACATAGAGCACCTGATCCCCACTGAATTCCAGCCCCAATTCCCTCTAGCTGAGCCCAATTTTGAGCTCAAACTTTAGCCCAAAAACAGGACACTTCTTCACAGTGAGCCAATTCCCAAATTGATTGGTCCTACACCTTCACCGGGCCAAGAGGAGAAGTTCCCCACTCGAAAGCCCCATCTCTAGGCCACCCGAGTTGCTCCAGCCTCCAAGCTTTGTGATCGGCCGTGGTCGAAGTCCAACCTAGACAATTCACTCGGACCGGGAGACTTCATCCGGAGCTTACTAGGATCCAATCGAAGGTGTAACAACTCTCGCATCGAAGCTTCACTTCTCCGAGCAAAGGTATGGACTCCCTCTTCTTCCCGAGCTTCCGGAGATTCTCATTTTACTTTGAGTCAATTTAAATGCATGTTTACCGTATGGATGTGTTCGTCTCTTCAAGACGAATCCATGGAGCATAAGAACGCGAAAATCCGTTGAGAATCGAGTGAGAAATTAGGGTTAGAAGGTCGACGGTCACGGGTGCACACCGGTCGTAGACGATGACCGGGAGCCGTTGGATCGCGCGTGTATCGAGCGGACGGTTCGTATTGCGCCGACCGTGGAATGTTACGTGAACCGCGGGGCCCGGGACGGATGACTCGGATGGCGGCGCCCAATCACAGCGCGACACGTACCCCTTCGGAGCTCGCCGATGCTTCGCCGGCGCCGCGTGGATAAGTAGATAAATAGGGTATTTAATGTATTTATTAAATATCGAAACTTCAAAAATCCATATCTCTGTGTAGAAAAATCAGAAAAATAAAATAAAAATACCCTCTCGCTCAGTGAACAGAGGAGAATAATGTGGAAAAGAAATCATTTAATTTCATCAAGTATTTTATTTTTTATAATTTATTTACTCTCTGCATTGTTTTAATTCTCCATGCATGCATACAATTCACCATGGCATGAGACTATAGGGCTTTTGAAGCCTCTGAATTTGGGAACATTCCCCGAATTTTCCAAAGTCAGAGGCCATCCCTATGAAGAGTTCTTGATTTTTCAAGTTCAGTGTCACTGTTTTGAGTATTTTAATTCCAGTAAATAGCATGTTGTGAAATAAATTCTAGGAAAATTTGGTGATGTTCCTTATGACCAGAGAACCCTAGGAAAAATAGATTTTGGCTTAATTCACTCAGAACAACTCTAATTGGCTTAAACACCCAAAATAGGTCTTTAATTAATTAGAGTTAACCAAGCATCAAATTGACTTGAAATCAATTCTCCACTGACCTTTAGGATCAGAGGAATTCACCATAAAAATTTGAGGTTAATTGGACTTGGTTAGCCCTACTAATTGGGTTGATTAAGTCACTTAGCCATTTTAAACTTTAAAAATTCATAACTTTTAAAATATTTTTTAAAAAATTCACCAAATTGGTTTTGAAGCCTCTCTGATATCAGGGGAACCTAAGAAAATTAAAATTTCAATTTTCTAAAAAAGTTGATTTTTAATAATATTTTAATATTTTTAATAATTAAAAAATAAAAAAAAATAATAAAAATTACAAAAATAATAAAATTCACCAAAATGTCACATTTTGAATTTTAATCATTTAGGAACAAATCCCACATTTTTCTTAGGTCTATTTAGTGAGATATTGAATTTTAAAGCCCTAGGGTAATTTTAAAATTAAAAAAATGTATTTTCTAGCATTTTCACTAAAATAATTATTATAAATCATAGAAAAATCAGAAAATTGGAAAATTTGTTTCTCTGGTTTCCTTGATATCAGAGAGATTTTTGAAAAAAATAAAATTCATTTTTCAACATTTATTTTATTTTTGAATTAATTAACACTCCAAAACTCAAAATAATTATAATAAAAATAATATAATTCAAAAAATCACCAAAATTGGTCCAAGTGCTTCTCTGGTCATTAGAAATGTCCCCTAATTTTCTTAAGGACAGAAACTTTCCTTTGGTCATGTTATCAAATTTTCCTTGAAAATCTCTATTTTCCACCAAAAATAATTATATAAATAAATTAAATACAGAAAAATCACATTTTCTCCTCTCATGTCTTTATTGACATATGAGTGAAGTCACATAAAAACTTCAAGTCCATTTAAGTTCAATTTAGTGAGTTATGAAATTATTAAGCTTAAGGGGTAAAATGGTAATTAAACTTTTAACCCTTAATTAAAACTTTAGGTTTAATAAAATTAACAAGTAAAATATTTGATCTTAATCTGATTTGGATGATTGAAATTTAAATAATTAAAGGGTAGAAACTCATTAAACAATTTTTAAAATGATTAAACTTTAATTAAATAATAGATTAAATTAGGAAGAATAATAAAATTGGAATTATTAAAATAAGGGATATTTATTAGGAAGAGATTTATTCTTTAATTTAAAAATCCCTAAATTAATCATCTCATTAATATTCAACTCTTAATTAAAATGATAATTCAAATTCAAAATATTAAAAGACTTAGTCATTAAACTAAAATTAAATTATTAAACTCTTTCAAAAATTTCAATTAAAATTAAAGATAAAACTAAATTAAAAATTAAATTAAATTAAGTAAATTAAATTGGATTAAATTAAATTAAATTAAAATTAAATTAAATCAATTAAATTAAATTAAATTAAATTAAATTAAATTTAAATTAAATTAAATTAAATTAAACAATTAAATTAAATTAAATTAAATTAAATTAAATTAAATTAAATAATTAAATTAAATTAATTTAAACAATTAAATTAAATTAAATTAAATTAATTTAAATTAAATTAAATATTTAAATTAAATTAAATCAAATCAAATTAATTAAACATCAAATCAAATTAAATTAAATTAAGTTAAATTAAAACCAAATTAAATTAAATTAAATTAAATATAACATCACCTAAGACATAAAGGAAATTAAATATAAAACAACTTGAACACTATTCCAAATTTAAACCCTTTAACTTAAATCAAATCATTTGAATACTAATTTACCCTCGAAAGCTTTGATTATTATAACTCCTAAATGAAACATTAAATGAAGTGCTCTTCACTCATAAGATATTCAAATGTCTTAATTCATCGGCAAGTTAACAAAACTTGAAAACCTCGGACGATTGATTCATTTATATAATTAAATTCATTTGTACTTAAAACAATCCTAGAAATATTGAAAAGATGTTTAAGATTCTTCTTAAGCACTTCCTCAATATGATAGGATATTTATAAGAACAATTGGATTTAATTGTCCTTTGATGATGAAAATCGTCTTCAAACAAAAACACAAAGAACCTAGACGTCATAGGAGATGACTAGGCATAGGATTAGGAATTTGGTAGAAAACCATAACCTTTCCCTAGCTTTACCTAGGAACTTGTTTAAATATTCTAATTGTGTTTTAAGTGCAGCTTGGGATGACGGGAAGACCCTCCGTGTACGCTTTTATTTTATTGCAATTTACTTTCTTGCAATTTACTTTCTTGCAATTTACTTTATTGCAAATGCATTTTACTTTTCTTGCATGATAAAACAATCGTTGCATGAAAACCCACACCTTTAGGATAGTCCCTAAAGCCGAAACCAAAACTAAGTTAAAAGTCATTGCAAGATAAAATTCACCGCCACAACATTTCAAAATATAAAACAACTCAAAATTTAATCACAAACGTAACACAAAACTACAATTGCAACTAAATTAAAACGTCCTGTTGGATGATCGGGAATACGCTCGGATGATGTAACCTACGTGTTGCTAATGGGATTTCCCACGGTCTAAATGAAAGTGTGGAACTCATTCAGTTGAGTTTAGCAAATTCATCGGGACTAAGTGAATCCGATAAAAATAATGATGCCGGAAGGATGGAACCGTGGGATCTTAACCGGTGTCGTTATAATCAACTTTAAGATTTGTTTTAATCAAAATACAAGAACACTTGGAAAATTAAGACTTCTCTAAACCAAAACACTTTTCTCATCCCCAGATTTATGATTTCTAAAACTAAACCTCTGCAACAACAAGGAGCTTGGAGCATGGTGGGCAACACGGCCATCGTCATCAACAAAACTTGAACCTACTTCAGCAAAACCTTCTTAGAATTAAACAACAAAGCCATAGGACTTCGAGGTAGCTTAGCTTGCCTAGTGCAACATAAATCCTCAACTCTTCGTTAGGCATTTGCATTGCAAATTAAGCCCTAACCGGTCTTAGGATTCCGAGATAGTCGTCCGATACGACAATAAACCCTCACATCTTCTAGGCTATTTGTTTGATTTTATCATATAAATATAAGCCCTAATTAATTAAAATTGGCAAGATCAAAACATTTAAATAAGTATTAGGACTTTCCTAAACTCAAGCCAAACGATAGGATAGTCGGGAAATTACCGAAGTTCACTTCGAATCTGTGATTTCTCCTACCTTTCTTCCTTTGGATTCACAAAACAAAATGTTCCAAAATTTGATCCATTCCCTATTGAAATTCCAAAATTCAATCTTTGAAAACCTTAAACTTTGAAATTCTTGAAAGCAGAGTTATTGATTATTATCGAGAGTTTTCTTAGGTGATTCCCGTCACTTAAGATGTAATTAACTATAGGGGCTTGCCCTTATAGGGAATTTTAAAGAACCCAGGTAATATAAACCCTCGTTTGTTACTTTCATATTAAGCGGGGAATTTGTCGGCTTATAAAATTGGTTCGCGGACCAAACGGATGTCACAAAACTTCTAGTTTATTTGATCGAGCCCCACCATCAAGCGATGTGTCTATCCTTAGGGATAGATACACGGTTTGTGGTGCGGTGCTCGTTTATATAAACTATTTGGGATGTGAGATCGGTTTAATCTCATATCTTAAAACTTTCAAATTTAAAAAATTATTTTCAAAGCCAAATACTACTTTCTAAATTATATATATATTTAAATCAAATTTAAAATTTAAATTCGCCGACAACTTCTGTTAGGCGACCCCCCTTTTAAAATACAATACAACCTAAAATATGCCGACACACCGCGGAATAACACGAGGGAATATTCCCTAACACCGCAATATAGCACTATGGAGAATATTTCCATAATATTCTCCAGTGTTATTCTACGTTATTCAAGTGTTATTGTGGTGGTATTGATGTGTTATTGTGTTATTATAACACCAGGAATATTCTCCCGTGTTATTTCGCGTTATTCAAGTGTTATTATGGTTGTATTAATTTGTTATTCCGCATTATTCAAGTGTTATGTGGTGATATTGACGTGTTATTTTGCTATTGTAACACCGAGAGTATTCCCCCGTGTTATTTCGCGTTATTCAAGTATTATTATGGTGATATTGATGTGTTATTGCGCGTTATTCAGGTATTATTCCACAGTGTTACATGAATATTCCTGGTATTATGCGCGACAGAGAATATTGGTCTGGTCTCGGTTGGGCCGGGTTCGTGCGTAAAATTTTGCGTACTTTTCATAATGGGGCCGGAATTCCATATGGCTCCCAACTATTGGACTCCACATTTAATTCTACGTTCATAGTCCTCATGTAATATTTTTTCATGGAGTTGAGGGGTTCAAATCTAACTTTGAAAAATAGCCTTGAAACTGAATATATATATATATATATATATATATATATATATATATATATATATATTTCACCAAAAAAAAAAAAAAACTTTTATTGAATAATGGTGGTCTTAATACATCTGACATGAGGAATGGCTAATAAGTCCCCATGTAAAAGAGTTCTAAAAAAAGAAAAAGAAGAAGATAAAAATTCTGAAGAAGAGCTTGAGTTACAAATTATTTCCTTCCTAGAAGACGCTCTCTTGGCCAACCAATTTGCAGGTTGATTCCCCTCTCTTTGAATATGACTCCATATAACAACTAGCTTGGAGGATAACTTGAGGATCATATTGACCCAAGTAAGAATGTGCCATGGAACAGCAACTTCATTCAACAACATCTTTACTAAGAGCAATGAATCCAACTCCATATGAATATAATTATGCTTATTAAGGAAGGCAGCTTTGAGACCCCAATAAGCGAGCAATAACTTCAGCTTCAAGGCCGTTATCCGCCATAACAGGAGCGAGAGAGAAACCAATTACAATTACTAATATGATCCCTGCAAATAGTCCCAATTCCAAGACTAATTGAAGAAAAACTCCCATCGAGTTTATTTTAACCCAAGGAGCCATAGGTAATGTCCAAATAAAAAGCTTGACCTTGTTAATAACGAGAATTTGCTTGGGAATTAATTATTTGTCTAGCCTTATGAACATAAATTAAACAATTCCCGATAATATGTCGGGTAGAGCAATCCTTGTTGTTGAAAATTGCATCATTCCTCCCCATCCATATAAACCAGAAGATAATAAGAGGAATGTAATAATCAGTAGAATCCTTCCAATCTTGCCAACATAATTCAATACTAAGCCATGAAAAAAATTTGGAAGAAAGCCCAAGATTATCCAAAACAGATTTCCATACCTCTTGAACAACAAAGCACCTTATAAATATGTGAGGAATGGATTCTTCATCAACGTGGCAAAATTGACAAATCGAAGGTCCACGAATTCCCTTAAGTTTTAGAATGCCATCTGTTGGAAGAAACTTCCTGAAAAGTCTCCAACAGAAAAAAGATATGGAAGGTGTTAAGAATTTATTCCATAGCTTCTTCCCCCAATCATTAGTAGAACAGTACCTCTAAATAGAAAATTAGACAAGCTTTGATTAGGTGGAATCTTTGTGACCAATTTATCTCTTTTGGCTGATTGAATAGGAATATTCAAAATCTTTTTTTGGGTTGCGTAATCAATACAACTACTAAGCTTAGCAAGTATCCCATTCCGAATTGATCCGAAGAATCGACTACTTTCCGAATGGGATGATGAATGGAATGATGAATATTAAGATCAATCAGAGACTCATGAAAAATCCACTTATCCCTCCAAAAATGAATTTGCCCATCCCCAAGCTCCCATACAAAAAGTTGTCCAATTGCTTCTCTAACTTTCGGTAATTGCTTCCGAGTGATTTGAATCCCCATTCTTCAATTGTACTTGAGTAGGATGAATATTAGAACAAGTACTTCCCATGCAAAAACTTAGACCATAAGGAGTTCTTGGCTCTAAAGTTAATCCATTGCTTCCAGTAAAAGGAAAAGCTGACTTGCTGAAAACTCTTAAAACCCAACCCACCACTAGCAATAGGTTTACAAAATTTATCCCAATTGGTCCAATGCATTTGTCTATGATGACCTTCCCAAAGAAACTTATTAAATATAATGGACAGTAATTTTTGTGTGCTTTTCTTCATCTTGATCATTTGAAGAATATAGAGAGGATAAGTAGTTAAAATACTCTTGAGAAGAGTGATTCTACCACCATTTGATATAAATGAATTTGTCCAACATTGAATTTGAGCAGAAATTTTAGATACCACATCATCATAGTGGGAATGTCTAAGTTTACCTTTGATTAAAGGAAAACCCAAATACTTAAGAGGATATTTAGCCTCCCTAAATCCAGATGAAATCTGCTTATCCACTTTTTAGTATTAACATTAAATTTAGAACTGAACAAAAAATGACACTTGGACTTGTTAAAAGTCATACCGGAGACCTCTTGAAATTCATCCAAAACCTTCATTAAACATCTTATGGAATTCTTACTACCATTCCGAGAAAACTATGACATCATCGGCAAATGCAAGGTGGGAAATCGGTTGAGTGGATCCGTGTTGAAACCGGGTATAAGGGTGAGTGATCCGAACATTATTAAGAAGCTTGGAAAGGTAATCAAAAGCCAGTATGAAGATATAAGGAGAAAGGGGGTCTCCTTGTTTAATGCCTCTACCTGCCTGAAAAAACCCATTGCTCTCACCATTAATTAGGACACTATAGTAATTATTGCTTAACCACCTTGAAATGAGTCCACAGCAGTCAGAACTGAATCCTTTAGCATAAAGCACTTTGAGAATAAAGGACCAACTTATAGTATCAAAAGCCTTAGAAAGATCCAATTTAAAAATCAGATTAGAACCCCTACAAGGCTTATCAATATCAGTAAGCATTTCTTGAGCTAACAATATATTTTCGCTAATACTTCTTCCTTTAACAAATGCTGATTGATTTTCAGAGATTAAAGTATCCATAAGAGGCTGAATTCTAGCCACAAGAAGCTCACTGATGATTTTTGAAAAGGTTGAAGTGATGCTAATAGGTCTAAAGTCCTGCCAACAATCCTTCTTTTTATCCTTTGGTATGAGAATAATAGAAGAGGATACAAAATACTTAGGAAGATCCATGCCCTGAAAGAAAAGCTTAATAGCCTCAACAATATCCATCCTGATAATTTGCCAGAATTTCTTGTAGAAATTAGGAGTAAACCCATCTGGACCAGCTGTCTTGTTACTGTCCAAAGAATTGATAGAAGATAATATTTTATCCTCATTAGGTATTCTGGATAGATTTAATTCCCTAGCCAATTGCAAATCAGCTTGCATGAGTTTATTAGAAAAGATATCAGGGTTGGTATCTTGATAAGAGAAAAGATTTTGGAAATATTGAACAACATCATCCCCAATTTCCTGAGAAGTAGAAAGCCAGCAATTATTAGTAGATTTAATTCTTTGAATTGTATTAATGGATCTTCTATGCTTAATTATAGCATGAAAAACTTTTGAATTCCTATCTCCATGAAGTAAATGGTTAACTGATATATATATATATATATATATATATATATATATATATACATATATATATATATAGGTATATATAAATGAAAAAATGGGGATGAGAGAGAAGCTCCGGATTTGTAGGAGGGATTCTTGAAGTTTGCTACGATTTCTTCAAGTTTCTTCAGGTTTTGGATTGTTCTTCCTTTGGTGTTCTCTGATTAGGATTCAAAAGGGTCTGGATTTTCTTCCCAGGCTTGTTTTGGGTCTGGTTTTCTTCTTCCCGGGCATTTGTTTTTCAAATCCTGGATTTGGTTTTTCGGTTTCATCATTTCCTGAGTTGCTGAATTCTTGATCCCTGGTTTTCTGTCTTTGTTGTGGAGGGTCTCCTCGATTTCTTGATGGCCGAATTGATTAATGGAAAGGCTACTTTTCTTGAAATTGCTCGGTAAAGGAATTTCGACCAGCAAGATAAACTCACTTTTCCTCAATGTTACCATGACACGAGCTGCTGGGAAAGGTGATTGTCAATTCATCAAACAAGTGGGTAAAAAGGGAGGGAAACCAGCCCTTATTTTCTCTCGATGCTTGAATTGATATCTTTGGTGGATGTTCATAAATTCACACTAAATGGTAAGTTTCAATATGGTCATCCAAAAATGGAAAATATTAGAAGGATCTTTGATGGGCTGAAATTGATAGGGGCTTGGAAAGTTGGTTTATTTGATGGTAGGCATATTATGATTCATCTTTCTAAAGAAGAAGATTATGCTAATCTTTTTTCTAGAAAATTTATCTTGATGGAAGGTAGATATATGAAAATCTTGAAATGGTCCCCTAACTTTGATCCAAATCAAGAAGCCCCTATTATTCCTATTTGGTATAGGCTTCCCAATTTAAAACTTCATTTTTTCAATCATCAAGTGATTTATGCTATTGGAATCTGCTATAGGGAGACCATTAAAATTGGATATGTCCACTTTTAATCTTTCTAGGCCTTCCTTAGCCAGAATTCTTGTAGAAAGAGACATTACTCTACCTGATATTGATGAAATTTGGCTTGGCTCTCCTCATAATGGGTATTGGCAACCTATAGTTGTGGAACAAAAGCCTACATATTGCTACCATTGTAGAATGTTTGGTCATTCTAAAGAAAGCTGTTTTAGATTGAAACCAGAACTTAAACCTGTTAATTTTAAAAATATTAATTCTTCTGCTTTGGTTAAGGATGGATCTTTACACGAAGGGTCTTTAACAGCTGGAATACAGATTCCAAAAACTACTGGTATTATAAGTTCTCAGACTATTGATACTGTTAATGCCACTTGTTTCGGTCATCAAACTTCAATACCGTTATGGAAGTTGCTCGTTGGTTCTCTAGATCCTTTTATTATTCGAATTCGAGTCTACCATATTGATAGAAAGTTCTATTATGAATTCCAATATTTCGGAGATTCCATCGGATTTACTCGCTGCTGTTCGATCGAGTTGCCATTCGTTGTTCCTATTTTGCTTCTTCGCTTATTTCTTCTGCTGATCCGACAATGGCTTCGGTAGAGATGTTATTTCGATATTGATATAGTAAATAAGGGTTCCACCTCTCATTCGATATTAATTTGATTACCGATGCTCGGGATTGGAATCAAATTTAGCTGATGAAAATTATGTTGAAGATGATAGAAATAATTACTTATCTAAAGAAGTGATACCTCCGAGCAATGCTATATCCAGCTTTTAATATTAAACCACAAGAGGTTCCCGATATTCCTGCTAATATGGCTATTGTCGATAATGAGCCGAATGAGGATTGGGTAGTGAAAAGAAGCAAGAAGAAAAATGCGTTGATCATATTTCTGCTGAAAATATTATTCCTTCCAGTCCTACTGCATCTTCCTTCTCTAGATTGACTAGGGGAGGAAGATCTACCCATCATGCTTAATTTTCTCTGTTGGAATATTAGGGGAGTGGCAAACCTTGGCTCCCTTAATATATTGTTGAGAATAAACAGGGTTAATAAGTGTTGGATGGTGGTTCTTCATGAGCCAATGGTTAAATCTAATTATGACAGATTTACTAAAAAGTTCCCAGGATACAACTTTATTTACAATTCCTCCAATAAAATTTGGGTTCTTTATAGGAAAGAATTAAATATTGATATTACGGTAGATCATTCTCGGTTTCGCATGTTCATTTTGAGATTGACTCTTTTAAAGGTTATGCTTCTTTTGTCTATCTTTGCTTGAAATAAAGTGGATAGAGAGGATCTCCGGTCCCATCTGATTATGATTGGTCAAACTATCGAAGAGGGCTGGATGGTTGGAGGTGATTTCAATTGTATAGCTCATCCTAGTGAGAAGAAGGGAGGCGAAATCCTAATCCGAATGACTTGCTATTTTTTTCTGATTCTATTAAAAATGCTTTGCTGTTTGACATTGGTTTTGAAGGTTCTTCTTTTACTTGGAGGAGGGGTAATATTTATGAAAGATTAGATAGAGTCCTTGTTAATAAGCCATGGTTTGATTTATTTCCTATCTCTAAAGTTCAGCACCTTGTTAGACTGGGGTCTGATCATTCTCCTCTCCTTATTAAGCTTCGTCATTGCAAATATTGTCCATAAAACCTGCTTCGGATATTTGAATGTATGGTCTTCTCATCCTAATTGCGGGCGGATTATTGAGTCTAGCTGGAATATTCCTATGGATTTCTTAAATGCTAATCCTCTAATTCGGCTTTGGCGAGAGCTCGGAAAAAGCTTTCTAAGGCTTTAACTAAATGGAATTGGAGTGATTTTGGCAATATTAATTCCAATATAAAAGGCTGTTGAAGAATTAGTTTCCAAAAGCTCGAACAAGTCGTTGAAAATGGCTCTGATTCGATCATGACTTATTCATTGCCAATGGAAAATTAAATATCGCCATTCTTCGGGAGGAATCTGTTTCTCCAACAAAAGCTTCAGCCAACCATTTTCTTCATGGAGATAGAAATTCTAGATTTTTTCATGCTTGTAATTAAATATAGAAGATCTATTAATTCTATCTTAAAGATTAATTCTTCTACTAAAGGATGGATTTATGACTCACGAGTCATTGCTTGAAGATGCTTGTTCTCCATTTCCGAACTTGTTTTACGCTCACCCTGATTACCTCTTCATCTATTTCTGTTCGGTTATTGCAAGGTAACATGTTTAAAGGTGATGCTACTCGGTTAACAAATCCTCCTACGAGAAAATGAAGTTTTTTTGTTATTAATTCTCCGGATAGCAACAAAACGGCGAGGCTCGATGGATATTCTTCGACTTCTATAAAAAGTTTTGGTGTATTATTAAGCATATGGTGTTAGTTGCTTATCATTGCTTTCTTTCGAGGTTCGATTTGCCTAAATATTTTGCTTCCTCTACTATCATCCTTATCCCTTAAGATAAATTTAAAAACAGTCTGGAAGGATTTTAGGCCCATATGTATTACTTCCACCTTTTCTAAGATCATTAGTAAGGTTCTAGTGGATAAGCTGCAACCTTATCTATTAGATTTAATCTCCGAAAACCAATCGCATTCATTAAAGGGAGATGTATTTGTGACAATATTCTTCTTGCTCGGGAGTTGCTTGCGGATATTGATAAGCCTTGTAGAGGTTCCAATATTATTCTTAAGCTAGATCTCTCCAAAGCTTTTGACTCAATCAATTGGTCTTTCATCATTGATGTACTAGCTGCTAGAGGTTTCAACTCTGATTTTTGCTCTTTAATCTCTAGATGGCTGGAGAACAATTATTATAGTGTTCTGATCAATGGATGTACTTATGGTTTCTTTCAAGCTGGCAGGGGAATTAAACAAGGAGATCCATTATCTCCTTATATTTTCATCTTGGCTTTTGACTACTTCTCTAAATTACTAAATCAAGTTCGGTTGGCCAATCCTTATGTCCAATATCAGCATAGATCTAACATTTTGGTTAGTCACCCGGCTTATGCGAGATGATGTAATTGTCTTTTGCAATGGGAGTAAACAATCTATTAAATGCATTATGAGATCTCTTTCCAGTTTTGAATCGTTTTCGGAATGGAATTTAATAAAGCCAAATGTTCTTTTCTAGCTAGTTCTTTGATGAAGGCACATATAAAAAATTGGATATTGGATTATCTTGGTTTTAAAGAGGTCGTTTATCCTCTTGTTTATTTGGGCTTTCCTTTGTCCAAAGGAAGAAGAAGATTATGTCATTTTGATGATGTGATTACCAAAATTGGTTCTAAAATTCAATGCTGGTCTAATTCTTTTCTTTCTAATGGTGGTAGAATTACTCTTTTGAAGAGTATACTAACTTCTTTCCCTTTGTATATTCTCCAAATGGTTAATATGAAGAGAAGCTCTCAAAATTGCTTTCGGTTATTTTCGACAAATTCTTATGGGAAGGCCGGCATAAACAAATGCATTGGACAACGCGGGATAAATTATGTAAACCATTTGCTTGTGGTGGTCTTGGATTTAAAAGCTTCAAACATCTTAGTTTCTCATTCTTTTGTAAACAATGGATCCATTTCGGATCAAAGTCTTCACTTTGGTCTCTATTTCTTCATGGGAAATATTGTAGAACATCCCATCCCTCTCGGGTTCAAGCTAAATTAGGAGATTCCAAAAACTGGAAAAGACTTTTAAAAGTAAGAGAATTTGTCTGAGCAGACTCTTTATTTGGGATATTGGTGATGGTCAAGTGGATTTTTGGCTTGATAATTGGTTATTTAATGATCACTCGTATAAGCGAGGTGTTACTTTTTCTAATCGGAAAGTTTCGATTTACGGTCTAACTCCAATTGGGATGAAGATAAACCGAAAGCTGCTTGTTTATATTGACTTGGTGAATAAAATTAAGTCTATACCTTTACAATCTAATGTTAAGGACGATCGATTACCAAGAATCCATCTACTCAAAGTCTCTCCAAGTTCATTTACCTTTCTAGTAATAATTGGATTGCTAATGATTGGGGCAAGAAAATATGGAATAAATACATAACTCCTTCTATGTCATTTTTCTCGTTGGAAGCTTTTCGGGAAGTTTTTGCCAATCGATGATATTCTGAAATTAAAGGGTATTCGGGTACCTTCTATGTGTCCTTTTTGTCTCTCTAGTGAAGAATCCATTTCTCATTTATTTATCGGTTGCAATGCTATACAGGAGGTATGGAAGACTCGTCCTTAATCAAAGGGGATTGTCTCATAGATATTGTTGTTGGACCAACCTTGTTGATTCTTGGCAAGATTGGAAGATGACGAGCTGAATTCTATATCCCCCTAATTATATTTTGGTTCACTTGGATGGTTAGAAATGAGATTATGCATAATAATATGGTTTTTTCGACCAAAGTTATCATAAAAAACTGCTTGAATTTTCTTCTTAAGATGACGACTTCCTTAAATTTAATGAATAAGCCTTCGGTAATCAAATTCCAATTGATTATTTGGAGAACTCCTAAATACCCTTGGGTTAAAATCAATACTGATGGAAGTTATATACATTCCACTGCTTGTTAATAGTTCTAATGTCTGGTATTGGGGCCTTATGCGAAACTACAAGGGGTCTTGCTTATGGGTTATCTCTCGCTCCAATTCTGCCATTAATGCATTAGAATGCGAAGCTATAGTCTGTTTTACGGAGTCTAAAGATAGCTATTCCGAATCATAAAGGCCCAATTCATGTGGAGATGGATTCATTAGTTTTACTAAATATTCTTCTACATAAATCGGCTACTCCTTGGTATCTTCAAATTTGGATCAATAAAATTTCATTATTGGTATCTAATCTAACTATAGTTTGGAGTCACATCCATAGAGAGGGAAATCGGCCGAGCTAATTGGCTTGCTTCTAGAGGCAGTTCTTCTAAGGACATTTTATGCTTTTCTTCTTTGGATCTTAATTCTTCTATTTTTAAGGAGTTTAGAATTTTATTGCATGGGGATCTGCTTTCCTTTCCTCATATCGGATGTACTAGATCTTCATGATTAATATATTTTCTTTTTCTCGCTAATATATATATATATATATATATATATATATATGTACTAATGGTTGGCACAACAATCACCTTTTTTTAATAATAAAGCAGAATAAAATCTTTTTTCGCACTAACTGTTTTGTGCGGCGTCATATCACAGTTAATTGCAAAGATACAAGCAATAGATGGATGATGCATGGATGCTTCCTTCAACATAAATAGCTTTGTAATGTACTCCATTCATTTGGTTATTTTAAAAATAATGGTTTTATTTCTCTATACAAAAAATTTATCAGTATTAATCTCGAGATAATCTAATAGTCAAGCCCAATAATAACAAACAAGAGAACTTACACTAGCATGCAAACCCATGAGAACGATTGGCCGAAGGCCAACAGTTTGAACGAATCATGACAATCAACTTAATGTTGGCAAGTCGAATCAGGAGAAAACGATCGGCTTCACATGTAGAGATCGTCAGTACTCAACCGATCGGATAAGCCCCGAACGTAATTTAATATATCAGACAAATATAATTTACTAAAATAACCCTCTGAGAGACGAATGATTAGATGATGTATCTGTAATTCAGAATCCATGCCCCCTATACCTATATATAGGGGCAATTTTTCGAATAAAGTTTAAGCACTTTCTACTATTCATTACTGTCTCTTGTATTCTCTCCCTCATCTCTAATCTCTGTGACACTCAATTTCTTGGGTGTGCTTCCCGATATTTTTAGAGTTGATATCCTGAAAGGTGAGTGAGCTTGAAACCATGACGTCAATAAGAAGAGCAGCGCATCAGTAGTAGGAGGAGACCAACCGAAGAGACATATTTGAAGAGGGATGCACTAAGAAGTTCGTAGAAGAGTTCATGCAATGAGGGTTGTAAGCTGAGATAATGAATCAGATATCAGGACAGTTTGCAGAGTTCCTCGGAAAGATCATAGCTTTGTTGGAGTAACAGTTTTGGGAGGCAAACGTGTTCAGCGAGAAGCATAGAACCCTCCTCGAGAGGGGGTACTGACACACAATTGGAGAAGATCGAATCATGCCCTTGAGAGAGATGAGGATTTGTTGTACTGAGGCAGTGCTAGATCTGTCAGAATGGCTTCTTCCTTTAAATCTCAGTAAATTAACCCCTAGAGAAATTCAAACTCCTAGCTTTTGAATCCTATAAGGAACTCTTGGATCCTAATGATCATATAGAATCCATTGAGTCATTTATGTGTCTATTGAATATCTCAGACACATTCAAGTGTGACTGTTCTTCACCACGTTGAGGTCATCAGCTTTACGATTATTCAGCACATTACCAACCATAGTGATTACCTACTTTGCGGAATTCAACTGACTCTTCATAGCAAATTTTGGAAGTGCCCAAAGTCATGCAAAGTCCTTGTGGCAACATAAATAGGAACTTAAATGTGTTTTTGTGTTTGTTTGTGGCATTATTCTAGAGAGAAATTCTTGTAGTTAAGGACTTGAAACTAGATACGGTGCAAGCTGTTGCAACCCAGGGCCTGACATAAAGAGGTTTCATTTTGACTTCGGTCTAGTAGAGCCCCGGAGTTTGGTTGAACTGCTCGAGATGAGCAATAAGTATATCATTACATACAAGAACATTCCAAAGCCCAGCACCTCAGATCAAAGACTCTAGAGGAAGTCGTTGTAGAGTATTGGGAGGAGACCAAACGAGAATACACGAACACCGTTTGACCACGTTACAAAAACCAATAGCCCCGCAACAATAATGTAGCTGACCAGCATAGTGACGAGAGAGTTTAAATGACGATGCATAATTGGTGACTGATTCTGTATCATAAAAGCCTTTCCCAATGCCATGAGTGACTACTACATCATGCGAGCCCTGAAACTACACTTCTCAGGGTATCCATAGCGGAAACAGTATACTCCATTCAAGATAAATATTTTTTTTAGAAAATCAACACCGATCAAAGTTGGAGCATTTTTTAAAGGCACAACGAAGTATTATAAGTACCATAGAGATCATGGCCATCACATAAATGAGTGTAGGATTCCTCAAAATTTTATTGAAGAATTGATCAAGGTGGTGAAGTTGAAACAACTCATGGGTTTAGGAGTCATGACCTCGAGATAGGGGAAAGCCTGATTGTAGAAGTACCAGTGTGTACAAACACCATCCATATAGCTAAATATTACCTACTATTTTTGGGGAGAAGTGAATCATCCAAGTGAGCCAATCAGGAGAGGCAACAAACAAGAGAATTTTGTACCACAACATTTGCCTCAAAATTGAAAATTCATGCACCTATCTTTTTCTAAGATGAAAATTTTCTCTCCCAAAAAATCTTGACATCTAACCTATTGTTGTGATAGGGGAGAATAATAACAATCAGGTGGAGAGCAACTTGATCGAGACGGGGAGATATGTCAATATATTGTTTAAGTCAGTGTGTAAGCTAAGCCTGTCATTTCACCAAACGATCATGTAGGTAAAACCATTATATTGGTTTTTCGATGAGAGGAAAGGACTCGGAATGATCAAACTTGTGGTCAGCTAGGGAAAATATGAGAAATAATTCAAATCAATGGAGGATTTCCTTCTGATAGATTCTCCCCCAACATACAATGTCATTTTCTGCTGCAAGCTCCTAAACAAATTTTGGACGATAATGTCTACCTATCATGTTGCAGTGAAATTCCCAAGAGATGGAGAAACCATCTTGGTAAGAGGAAATTTTGAACAGTCTTCGATTTTCTACCTTCAAGCCATCAACAACGTAGAACACAACCCATTGGAAAACTTGAGAGGAGGGGGTCATGAGACCAATGAGACCACCCTAAAGATCCATGCTAATGATGGAGAATCATGTAAATGTTTCCTAATCACTGAAAATTTTGATGCAAGATGTAGAAAATTGTTGATCTACAGTCCTCGAAAGCACCAAGACATTTTTGCTCAGTAGGTGGCAATGTTGTCTGTTGTATCGGTCGATGCGGCGTGCCACTGGTAGAATGTCAATCCATCTATCCGACTGCTTAAGAAAATTTTTAGAACCTCTGCTAAATGTTGTTAGAACTCATTCAAGAGTACGTGCAAAAACGAGAAGATGACAGCTATACTCGAGAGGTGAAGTACCCCATGTTGATCGCCTTCATAGTGACGGTCAAGAGGAATAATGGAAAATTTAGGATGAATGTTGATTTCATGAACTTGAATTAGCTTGGCCAAATGATGGATACCCATTATTGACGTTCAACACCCAAGTAAATTTAGAGGCCAACCACTCAGTTCTAAGCTCACTGGATGTGGTACCGCCAAACTTAGATTCACCTAGCTGACATGGAAAAAACTTCTTTTATTACCAATGAAGGAATTTACTACTATAAAATAATGCCCTTTTGGCTAAAAAACGTTGGGGTGACTTATCAACGCCTTATGGATGTAATTTCTGCCAATAAAAAATGGAAAACATTGAAGTGCACGTTGATGGTGTGTTAGTTAAGATTCGGTTAGCAAACATACAAAGAAGATTTAAAACAAAGTTTTCAAACTCTTGAAAAATTTTACATGAGATTAATCCTTTAAAATGCACATTTTGAGGCTCAACATGAAAGTTTTTGGGAATCTTTTTCACCCCTAAGGTCATAAAAACCAACCCCAAAAAATTTAGACACATATTGACATATCATTCCTCCAGAAAACTAAAAAAATCCAAAATTTAACTGGCTATATTGTGGGAATTAGTTGATTCATTTTCAAATCATCGGGTCAATTTCTTCGCAGAGTGTGAAAAAGCCTTTGAAAGCCTCAAACAATCTCTCACATCTCTCCCTCTACTTTAAAGCCCAAAACTGAAGGAAGAACTTTCTCTCTACCTTGGGTAGGACCAAAAGCAGTCAGTTCATTATTGGTTAGGGAATAACTCGAGAATAATACCTAGAGTACTTCACTAGATGGGTCGTCAAAAACTTTGAATTCAAGTAAATGATAATGAAAAGACTAGCATTTACTTTGATCATTTCAACTTCGATTTTTCGACTATATATTTTAGATACACCTTATTTTGAGTCATTTTTAGTTATTGATCACCCATTGAAATCCATCCTCACTCGGCTAGAGTATTTTGTTTGGTTACTCAAATGTGTGGTAGAACTCGGTGAATTATACTTATCTAACATCCCTTGAAAGATGACTAAGTGGCAGGTCATCACAGACTTCTTGAGGGATTTCTCTAAATCAAAAGAAAATAAAAAAGATTCGGCAATTGATGGATATACTTGGACACTATTCAACAATGGTTTTTCCAACCGATCAGGAGCTAGACTCAGATTGTTCTAGTGCAGCCTAACAAGAGAAAATATCTGCCACTCGGTCAAGGTATGTTTGCAAGTAACTAATAACTAAGAGGAATTTGATTCTTTCATTGCAAGTCTTTGCTTGGCGTCTGGATGAGAGTCCTACACATACTCGTGAGAATAGAATTCGAGCTAGTCATGTATTAAGTTAATGACGAGTTAGAGACAAACGTTGTGTGATAGCAAATTACCTTGGAAAAAGTTAATGCTAAAATCTGAAGATTTGCTAGCTTTAAGACTGAAAAGTAAAAAGAAAGAAAACTAATTCCTTGACCTCTTGTCCAGATATGTTTGCATAAAAAATGGATCACCCCAAAAACTTGATTGCTTATAATAAAAGAACTGTTAGTTATGGAAGTGCAGATACAGGAAAAAAAGATATGAATAGATCCCTACATTTGTTACTTTAAAATGAGGAACCTTGACAAATAAATTATAGATGTGAGGAAATTCAAATATGAGGCCACTCAATATATGATGATTGAAGGAAATATATTTAAAAAAATTATGAACTTCCTTATATCTAAAGCACATTAATAAAAAAGAGATTGAAGATATTCTCCTAGATGTTCATTTAGAGGAAATGGCAGTCACTCCAGATGAAAAAAAACTAGCCCAATCTAACGACAGAGGTACAATTTTCTGACATTACTTAATGATGAGAAGGATATTCTAAGTATTGTGAGCAATGCCAGAAACATGGTCCGCTTCAACATCAAATAACCCACAAACTACATCCAATTGTTAGTCAATGGCTTTCACCATCTAGGGACTTAATATACACGGGCCATTCCAACCTTGAAAAGGCTAAGGAAAGTTCCTACCATTTTCTATAGATTTCTTCTTCAAATGGATCAAAACAAAAGCCCTCAGCCCTCGTCCATAAAATGTCAAAGCTCATTCAAACTTTTTTGGATTGACTTAATATCTTAGTATGGCTTGCCACTCGTTGTCATTATGGACAATGAACCCCGTTTGTTGACAATAGAGTCCAAAGTTTTTGTAAATGCCAACTGATTAATTTCATGTTCGCCTCAATACAATACCATAAAAGAAACGACTAGGCAGAAGTTACTAACAAAATCATCTCAAATCGTCTAAAGAATAAGGTAGCTGGAATCAAAGTAAAATGGAATGAAGTGAATTCCTTGGTACTATGGGTGATCCAAATAACACCATCAACATCTACTGGCCAAATTTCATTCATGTTTCCAATTGATTATAATCACTATAGTTACAGGGTCTATATCACTTATGCTTTTGATGAATAAAATTTAATACAATAGTGTAAATCAAATAATGAAAAAATACATCTTGCATTAGACTTAGTAGATGAAGGCCAAGCTAACTAAGCTCTTCAACAAGAAGGGGTTACAAAGAGGATGACTTCGTACTATAAAAAATGTCCGAGAAGAAGCATTTACACTTGGATATCGGGTGTTGAAGAAAGCTGACACTGCTAATTCATGGCAGATGATCAGAAAGCTAGAACAAAATTGAACAGCCCCTACATCATTCACCAAAAGGCAAGATCAAGGGTGTACAAATTAAAAACAATTATGAGAAATAAATTCCCATGAACTTGGAGTAGAAATGAATTGAAAATATTTCTTTTTTAAAATTTGTATTGAATTTGAACTAAATTTCATTTTGTTTATTTGTAATTCCATTTTTTCATTAAGAACAAAGAAGAAAAAGATTGCTTTTTTTTCTAAATTGTGTACTTGATTACCTCAAGACAAAAAAATCATGGAAACTAAGAAGAAGAATCTTCAATGAGGTTATCTGTGGTTGGGGAAATAACGTCCCCAAAAAAATGAATTAACCTGATGATACACCTTAAAAATTGCCTATTTTATGTATATTTTATATTCAATTTTTGAGGATATTATGATTTAATGAAAGGAACTTTTATGTTTTTGGTTATAGGTGTAAGAAAAAGAGTTTAAGAGCAAAAAGGAGCAAAAATACATCAAAAAGGAGCAAAATGGGCTAAACTAAAGAAAATTATCAAACTAGTTGAACTGGCACCCAGGCGTCGGGATCTGGCACCTAAGTGCCAGATAATAGAATTGGCTGGCACCTAGGCACGACAGTTTGATGCCTAGGTGCCACAGTTATATTTTAAAAGATTCATTGAATGAGGATGAATTTTGAAGAGGTGTCTGAAGCAATTCTTGGTCATTTTCAAAGCTTAATAAATAGGGACTAATTCTAATAGCCAAGGGGAGTTGGATAGTAAGTTTCACATTTCACCTTGGAAAGAGCAGTGGCGATCGTCTAAGGGGGAGTGCAAATAATACGAAGATAAGATTTGATGGACAAAGAATTGGTGTTTCTAGAGTGGCAGACTAGATTCTTTTATCAATTTGGTCTAAATTGTACAAAAAGGGTTACTTGCAGGTTCTATAGAGAGGGCACAATGGGTAATCTAGATGTGAGAGACTAGAACTTATCCAACACTACTATACATGCCGACACTAACCTTTAAATTAGCCAATATTCTTTATGCTTGGAACAGGTAAAGAATAGCTATGTTCCTTTTTGTCACAAATACAACATCTAAATTTCTAAACATCTGAAATCCTTTACTGATTATGAATTAATTACAAGGAGAAATTCTTTAGTTATATATTTTCTAAATTACCACATTTACTTTTACTCAAATTGGTAGAAATTAAAAAACTTATATTATTTTTTAATACTTTACTTATTTGCTGCAATTTTAAGTAAAATTCTCTTAAACTTAAATTTCCTAAATTTTATTTTATTTTAATCTTTAAGGAGTTCCTTGTGGGATCAATATTTGGGTGTTTATAAAAAATCCTATATTATTTGAACGATATGTATACTTGAATAGTACCCATAGTGTGTAAATTATTTTCTAGATTTTTAAGATTTTGATTTTGCACACTAGACGCTAAATATAATTTGGATCAAAATTTCATATATTAAAGAGTATAAATATTTGTGTAATTGCGGGTCGGGTTATGTTTTTGGTGCTGTTGTTAGGGGACACTTTAAAAATAAATATCTTTTCAAAAATTTTCATTGAATCTTTATTTTAAATTGTATGATTTCTAAAACCTAATATATATATATATATATATATATATATATTTTTTGTCAAAAAACTTGCCTAGCGAGCAAGAAGTATATTAATCACCATCTTATGTTCTTACAAAAGGAAGACCTATCCTATCACCATGCAACAAAACTGCAAGGGAAGGTGGAGGTGTAGTTTCTACCAAAATTTCCCTTTTACAATAACCACGAGATGCAAGCCGAGTGTGCGGGAGCATTACCCTCCCTAGGTATATATGAAAAAGTTACATTTATACTCTCAACCTCTCCCTTCACTCTATTCAACCATCTCCGAATGTACCATGGAGCAACTTCGGTCCCTTGCAGGAAGCTAATGCAATTAGAAGAGTACGATTCTACCATTAGGAATCTCACATCACGGATTCGGCAATTTTAATTGCCCAAAAGATGGCCACCATTTCAGCCTCAAGAGCATCACGGACCTCAACGGAGAGTAGAAGAACAATAAGCAATGCCCCACCCCATTTCTAAAGATGCCACCAATCCCCGCTCGCTGAATTTTGAAGCTTCCATCGGTATTAACTTTGATCCAATAGGAAGAGGGAGGGGACCACCCGACAACCGAGAGAAAGGGGGAGGAATGTTCGGAACCTACTTGGCGGATATCGATGAATTTGTGATATTTAGTAAGTTTCTTAAGGTAAGTTAAGCAATGAGCAAGCAACAAGGAGGCAGGGGACGAGAACACCCCTCAAATCTAACCTTATTTCTGCCCATCCGGATAAACCAGGCCACAACACAAGGAACCACCGGGAGATTCACCTTATGCCGGTCCCCCAACACATCAATAGGTCCAGCCAACTTAATTGCAAAGTATCTACCCGAATCCTCGCTATCACATGCCTCCAGACCTCTTGAGAGAAGGCACACCCGAAGAACAAATGATCCCCCGATTCTTCCTCCCGCATACATAATAGACGAGCAGGAAGGCCCTCTAATTCCCTTTAATTTGAGGATATCATCGGTAGGAAGAAGTAAATGTCTTAATCTCCGAGCAAAAGAAGGACATGAAAGGAGACAAGCAGCTTGCTCCACAGCTCGAGTCCCCACTCGATATGGTCCCGAGAATAGAATTTCGAAAGATAAAGGTCCCCGAGCTTTTGATGAAGTCGTTGTTTGGTGATAATCTTATCTCTTTTTTCAGGATGAAAGGGAGTCAAGAGTACTGCTTGTAGTCGGTCGGGATTTAGGATGTTTTCCGGAGTTCGCAGTTCCATTGGTTTTCGAGACCAAAAGGTATTAACATAGCATTTAGATATAGAAGGTCCATCAACATTTTGTGGGCAAGTGAGTTTATCCCCTCCCACACCCAATTATCAAGCCAAAAATTGATATGACCCTCTCCCGGCTCCCGGATAAAGGTCACGTTCGACCTTATCTTTGACCTTCAACAATTCCTTCCACAATCTAGAGTCCCCAGACTTAGGCACCACCGGAGATGGGTGATCCTTTCTACGATATTTACCATGCATATACCGAGCCCAAATGGTATCATTAGCCCCGAATCTAATCCACAATTTACATAAATTTATGAAGTCGAGCTCGTTCAAAGCTTCTAAACCCCGCACCTCTACCGAAGGGGTTTACAAAGTTGCTTCCGGGATGACCAATGGATCCGCTTATGCTGACCAGCCCAAAGAAATTTGTTGAAAATTCTTTATATATATATATATATATATATAAATCATAAGATGGTGGTGACGCAGAGAGAGAAGCTCTACTAGTGTTTTTGCTTGGCAGCAGGATCCATGGAAGGTGCTGGTAGGTTGTCTCTCTGGTCCTGCTCTCTGGTTTGGCTTCATCTCAGGTGTTACTATTGGGTTTCTGGTTTTCAAGCTTCCTGGGCTTTGAAATTTCAAAAGTGTTACTGTTCCATTGCCTCCTCCCTTGGAGCTGGGCTGAAGAGTTTTGTTTGTGACTGGGTTTCTTTTCTGTTTCTCTGACCCTACCATAGCTTGGCTGTGCCCATGGGAAGCCCCATTGACTTACAGACCAACATTGAGTGGGCTGAAGCCACTTATGCTGGTGTTGTAGGAAATGCTCCCTCCATTTCGGATTCTGCTAAATTGATTTTTCCACAAAGACTGCATGATGCAGCAGCTGGTCGGATTTCCTGCCCCTTCATCAGACCTATAGAGGAGAAAGAGGGCTGCCCGACATTAATCTTTACTGAGCAGGAATTAGAGGATTTGGATGCTGAAGTTAAACTTACCTTAATTGGCAAGTTCCTTTTGGGCCACCCAAAGATGGACCTGGTGAGAAAATTCTTTGAATCTCTGAATTTTAAAGGCAGTTGGAAGCTTGGTCGCTTGGATGGTAGGCACCTGCTCATCAACTTCACCTTAGAAGAAGACTATGAACTACTTTTTGCTAAACAAGCAATGAGCATTGCTGGTGTTGAGATGAAAATTATAAAATGGACATCTGATTTTGACCCCAGCAAAGATCCCCCCATAGTACCAATTTGGTTTAAATTCCCAAACCTCCCATATAGATATTTTAATCAAAATGCATTATTCCAAATTGGGAGATCATTGGGAACCCCTCTCAAGCTGGATGCTGCTACCATTAACAAGGCAAAACCAGAAATGGCACGAATTCAAGTAGAAAGAGACATCTCACTGCCTGAAATCAAAAAAATTTGGATTGGAACAGCCAAGGATGGACAGTGGCAAGAGGTTATTATGCAGCAAAAGCCATATTTTTGTTCTCATTGTAAAATGTTTGGTCACACTATGGAGAAATGCTATAGAATCCACCCCCCACTAAAAGAACTACCACTCAGAGCCAAAACAATCCATCTGTGCAAGCAGTTGGTGAATCTGGATCAGTTATGATGCAGCTAGCTAGGGTCCCTTCTCAGCCACTACAAGACAATACCAATGCAGCTTCAAGAACAAATGTTTCCCCTAGGAAAACTATCTCTCCTGTTGCTGTTAGGGAATCCCTATCCCTCATTGGCAGTGGGTCTCCACCTGGTGAAACTGAGGATCATCAAAATTGGTGCAAAAGTGAATTAGAGGAAGTCAGAATTCTGACTTCTGACTTCCTCCCAATCAACTGAACAACATCCTATCACACAGGCCCCATCTGACCTTGTTGTCAATGAGATGCAATAGGCAATAGATGGGAAATGACACATCTAAAATTCTAAAAAAAAAAGAAAAGTAATTTTTCTTCTGAAGTACAGAGGTTAGGCACCCCTTTATCTGAGGGGGAGTTGGCTGGTACTTCAAAGACTAGAGGGAGATCTAGATCTATATCTCAACCTTCCTATCCTCACCCCCCAAATAATGATCAATTTCCTTTGTTGGAACATCAAGGGCATTTCTAACCCCTTATCTATGAAAAGATTGCTAAACCTTAACAAAAAATATAAAATTTGGTTTATCACTATTTTGGAACCTTTGGTCCACAAATACCCTCATAAAGTCATTAAGAAGCTGCATGGTTTTAATCATTATTCCAACTGCAATAACAAGATTTGGGTTTTCTGTAGAAGTGAGATTACTTGGTCTATCCTAATTGATAATAAACAGTTTTTACATTCCTCATTCCAACTCAATGGAAAAAGTGGATTGGTGACTTTTGTGTATGCTAGCTGCAGTAGGGAGGATAAACATCTCCTCTGGGCTAATCTCCAAAATATTAGTGATCATCTGAACTCCCTCTGGATGGTGGGTGGAGATTTTAATAGCATTTGCTCCTGACCCACTTTTTATATGTATGTAATTTAAGTTAATAGTATCGACACCAAAAACTTGATCCCGCTTTAAATATAGTTATATGATTTAATGTATAATGTGGATTCTACGCAAGTATACGTATCGTATCAAGTAATACAGGACTCTAGTGGAGTCCTGGTTATCGATCTCACGAGCGAGTTTTTAACGGATTTGTTATCGCTAAATTTAAAGGAATTACTTACTAATCTAGTAGACTGAAATTAAAAGCAAACTTAAAGTAAACTAATGCTTAAAATAAAGTTGATTTATTTAATTCAGAAAAAGTATCCTTCTCCTTGTTTTTAGAAAATTAAGTGAACTGATGAATTTAAATAGAATCTTTTTAAATTGTATTATGACAAATAGGAGCATTCCTATTCTTTACCCTTTGGTCCAAGTGCAAAAAACATTGACTAATCCTATGTTTGATTACTGAATCTGCGGCTAGGCTGGGAGGATACAGGCTGCCACTTCGGAGCTCCCACGTTCCCCTCACCTGAGGGCTAACATCTACACTTCAGCTCTCAAACAGCAGGATCGAATTGAGTATTTTAGTCTGTCACACTAAAATATCTAATTCTACGTCCGATAATTAATATTTCCCTATTTATTTGCACCCGCCTTCCAAGGCTTTTGACTTCCCTGAATATTGGATGTAATTTTTACTATAGTTGATAATTCAACATATTTTAACTACTCTATTGGCCAAATTGAAAGTAAATTAAGTTTTAAGTAAAAATTATCACAATTTATTTATACTATATTAGGTGCTTTTATTTAATTTCATCGATCCGCATATTTTTCATAAACAAGGAGAAAGACTAAGAAAACTACTCAGAATGCATTGGAATAAAATAAAGCATGGATTTCATTTAAAGTTAACAACAATAAACAAAGATACTTATCTTAATTTCTTCCCCAAGCAGACTCCTTGAAGTTCTTTTGACTTTTCCTTCTAATACAACAACTAAACAACACTCAATTAAACTAATGAACTCACTAAACTCACTTAAACTTACACTTAAGACACTAGAAATGAACACACAGAAGACTCAAAAGACACACACACTCTCTAGAATTCGGCCTCTATTTATAGAGGTAGACAAAGGTCCAAGTGGTGCTTAAACACCTCTTCAAAAAATGTCCAGGTTCAATGTATATGCATTTTGAACTAGCTCGCAGTCGGCGGGAAACGACCTCTCCGTCAGTGGGGCTTCTAGAAGGACTTCAAACCGGGCGATCTCGCTGTCGGCGGGCTCGGGCTCGCTGTCGGTGAGGTAGTTATAATTCCTTCAGAAATTTCTCCTCACGATCTCGTCGTCGGCGGCCTCGATCTCGCCGTTGGCGAAGTAGTTATATTTGCATGAATTTCCTCCTTTTTGATCCAAATTTGCTCCATTTCATGTTTTTTGCTTCCATCACTTATAAATCTTCATTCCTGTAATAAAATAAAGAAAATACCTTTCTTTAAAGTGCAATTTCATCAAAAATAGATATGAATTTCTTAATGAATTTTTCTGTGATCAAAATACCCCAAACTTAATTATTACTTGTCCTCAAGTAATTTTAATACTAAATAAAGATAATGATTTCTATAATAGAATTTTTCAATTCAAATAATATATGAATTAATTTTAAATAACATTATAATAAAGATAAATAAAAATATTTCTAAGTAATTTATATTAATTTTATAGAGATAAGATTACTTAGTTATCAGGTCTAAGATTTTTAGCTTTCTATTTATTTCAGGAATGACTATATTTAAGATAGTAAATTACTTAAGATATTTAGATGATAGAAATTCAAGAAAACACTATTTAGTAAAATATTAATCCATAAATATAAGTTTAGAAATATAATTAAGTTTTACTCTTTAGGTTGAATCCATTGAAGCCAATTTTTGATAAGGCATCTCCTCAAGTTTCTCCTCACTTATATTTTTCTTTTCTTTTCTTTTTTAAGTGAGGATTACTGTATCTGGATAGTCTGTTAATACTTTTGAACTTCAATTTCTCTTCCTAAATTTGAAACTTCAAATAATTCTTTGCTTATATATATTTCATAACTTTTACTTCATTGAGTTTCTATCATTTCTTTTTCATCTATATACTTAAGAATTTCCAATTTTAGAATATAGTTTCCCTTACTTTAAATAGTTTACTATATTCTTATTCCTTTTAACCAAATATCTCATTCTATTAATTAATTGAATTACTAGAATTATTTTCTTTAACTTTATATAACAATTAAATAAAGGACCTCATATTTATTGAATTTGAAAATTACTATAGAAAATCATTTAATAATAATTTTTGAAAATAGATATTGAGAACAATTTTAATAATTAAATATGTATTTTTATCTTCCCCCAAACTTAAATTTTTCTATTTATTCTACATAGTGAAAAAGGAAAGTACATAAATAAAATTCATCATACCTTTGAGCTTTAGGTATTTCTTTTCTTCGAAATTTTGCAGGCTTTTCATTACTTATAGAACCTGTGCTATTAGTATTCTTCTATATATAATATTTAAAAAGAAAGTACAGGGATGGATATTTTTAAAATAAGTATCAAACATAACAAAGAAAACTTAATCTATTACTACTTAAACAATACATTTAAAGAAAGACTAACATCCTATATTTATAAAAATTTGCAACTAATTTAACACATAAAAAAAATCTAATATCATAGCTCAAGCAAACAAACAAACATACTAAGTCCAAAGTCTACAGAAATTACTAAAATATTACACACAGAAATAATAAAGTTTGCAAAACAACAAATCTAAACAAATCAAACAAACTAAAACAAAGATTCTAATCTTCTGCATCGAAATCCCAAACTATGTTGTCACCCTGATCTCCAGGTTGAGAAGGCTGAGCAGGCTGGTACTGTGAATAACAGGGGCACTCAGGAAAGACAACATAAAAATCACCACTCCTATAACGACGCTCAGCTTCATAATATGCAATCTTGTAATCTGAATGTCGCTGGAGATATTCGCTATCATAATCGTGTCTTCTCTCCAAGCCTCCGATCCTTTGATCTATATGCTCAAATCTTCTTTCCATATTTTCTCCAAATAACTCAAAACTCTTTCTACTCAGGGTTAACTCATTCATCAGATCTTGAAGAGTAGGAGTGGTGTATTGAGGGGGTGGTTCATAACTAGTAGAGGGTATATCTCTACTTGAAGAAGGTACATAATCCCTTATCCCAGATCTCCATCCTTCGTGGGATTCATATTTCTTTATATTAGCTTCGAGTAAGGGTTTCATAGGCTCTATCCATTCTTCATCATCTCTTGCCTCTACCCCAGATAATTGGCAAAGTGCATAGACAAGACCAGGATGTCCTAGTCCTCCTCCACTTTCATTTCTAGCAATGGCTAATATGTTCTTGTATATAACATTTCCCACATTAATACTCTTCTGGTTCTGAATACAGAAATTCAGAACTGCTCTATCTCTTATTACCTCACTATGATGGTAGGTAGTTAACAAAGTAGAACAAATAAAATAATGCCAGGCTTTAGATGTTGCATTTAGCATAGAAAGAGGGAAGTTTACCCGTTCCCGCTGCTTTAACTTCCAGACTTCTTTCCCATCAGTGAGAAAGTCGATCACCTCTTCCAATGGTCCTTCCATAGTTCCAAAAGTTTCATATTCGCTCATGTAAGTGTCTCGAACTTCATAATAAGCGTTTATTCTAGCGGCGTTGAAATCTACAAAAAATCCTCTAATCTTAACCGGGGCATCTTCCGCCTGTGTTAAATTTGTATAGAATTCTTTCACAACTTTTACAGCTGCTCTGTTGGTAACGTAGCAAAAGTTTTCCCATCCTCGCTCCTTTATAACTCGCTCTACTTCTCCTCCTGGATTCTTGAAAACTCAATCTTGTATGCACTTTCTTGCTTGTATATTTTGAAAATATCGAGTTTGTGCTCTCGCATTAATGAATCGAGTTTCGTCAAAATCTACTAATCATTTTTTGTCGTGGAGCCATTTCACGATCTGTGAAATTCACAAAAATTTTAACTAAACTCCAAAATATTACTAAGAAGGCTTCCTACAACAACTAAAATCCATTTAATTCAATTTCTATGAAATTCTTCCAAGTATTTTCTTCACATTTCAAAATTTTTCAAAATATCCCAATGTAGAAGAAATTCATTGTGAAAATAAAAAATTTTTGTATAGGAGTGAAGCTCTTTCCAAGGGAAGATGAAATCCAGTGTCAAAAAGTCTTGAAATCGCTTCAAATCCGAGATCTCTCAAGCCCTAAGTCGGTTTTATCGAAAAATTTGAGGAAAGGGATGATGAATAGTGTCGGTTGACTGGTCAAATATAGGTTTTTTCGTATTCTCGCTGAATGTGAGATTTTTATCACCGTCGGCGAGCTAATTAATTTCATAAGGCAAAAGTTTCAGGAAAAATCCACCGTCGGCGAGCTCGGTCTCGCTGTCAGCGGGTTTTCTTGCTGTCAGCGAGCTAATTCTCGCCGTCGGCGAGGTTCCAAAAATTTTCAATTTTTGAAATTTGTCAATCATTTTCAACCTCAAATTTCCCTTAATCAATCTTTCGATCACTTAATTTAATAATAATACGAAGATTAGATACTTAAACTCACAAAAAGTCACACAAAATAAACAACATAACTTCATAAATGAAATCCATGAAACTTACAAATTTCACACTAACAACATCACACACACTTAACTTAATTTTTCAAATCCATAATACTCAGCATCGCAATCCAAACCACAACACTCTAAATGCTGAGACATAACAATTTACAAATAATCTCATCAAATCTGAGATGATCAAATCAAAGTTCGACTCATAATAAAACTAAACTCCTAATCAAACACACATATATATATACACAAATATAACATAAACTTAGAAATTTTTCCTACTATTCAGTGTCTGAACTAATATCTTCTCTGATATTTCTGATGCGACGCAGGTGCACAAAAAAATTGTAGAAAGGCCTGAAAGGGAATTCTGCGAGTAGATTCTTCATTAATCCATCCTTTCGTCTTAGTAGATGAATAAAAGCTGGCCTCCAGATGTCCAATATGATCAAAGTGCTCCTTCATTCTCCAATCAATATGATCAAACATATCAGAGATATTGTCAATAGAACTCATCACATTTTGCAATTCTTTCTCCAATCCTTTAATCTTCTTCAGAATGAAACTAGTCTTATCAGTAATGGGCCTTGCTAAAGGTTTGTTCTGTGATGCTCTGTCAGAAATAACTGTGATCTCATCATTGTTATCCAAAGTGGGAAACATATCAGTAGGATCCAGGGGTTTCCATGGTAAAAGTACTTTTTCCCGAAGCCTCATAAGAAACTTGGTGCTGGTCGCATAAAGCAAATATAGTTGATGGGTGTCCAAGTCCATGCAGCGACCCATGCACAATTAATCCCAATCGCAGACTTTACTATTATTGATCCAACATCGATAGGTAATCCAATTTGAATACAGTAGTTTAAAATAGCGCATTCCTTTGAAACTTTATTTGCCCTCATAGTAGGTAATAATTTTGATGATATAATGAAATGTCAGTGCTTCGAAACAGGGTTTAGAAGTGATGCAGAGAAACTGACATACCCGTCTTCTCGTAACTCCCAATCATCCGGTTCGTCGGTCAGATATCTATAGATTTCGTTCATATTGTATCTTGAAGGAAAAAATTTGGAATAATGACAGACAGAGGTATTTTATATAGAAAACAATTCATTTACTCTTGCAGGAGTAAATGTTACCTATCTTCCTCTGACGTACACATTTCCATTGTTTATCGTATGTAAATTAGAGTAAAACTATTTAACTACTGGTATAACTACAGCGGAAGTTGTATAACAAAATACCTCCCAATGCCGCTGTGCGATCATTTCTTCGATTTTTGTAGTAGCATTCTCTACTCCTCTATTGACGAATCCTCTTTCTTTGATAAGTCTTTTCTTCATCAAGCTTTTGTTGAAGATTTGTTGTGCCTCCGAACTAACGAATTTTCTCTCGTTGAAAACTTCAATTTTTATGGTTTCTAGGAATTTGGAAGCCATTTTGGATGAAATGAATTGGTCTCTAATTGTTCCTAAGGAAGAAAATGGTGTAAAATTGGATTTGGAACAATTTCTTACGAAGGAATGACTTAGATCAGTCCAAAACCGCAAAAAAAATATTTAAGAAACCAAATTTTTAACTGCCTCGCCGTCGGCGGGAAGTTTCTCGCCGTCGGCGACTTAGTTATAAAACTAACTGAGTAATGGTCCACGATCTCGCAGTCAGCGGGCTCGGGCTCGCTGTCGGCGAGATTCGTAAAATTCGCCCTTTTTTGCTCTGGTCCGAATATTTTCTGATCTCATCCAATAGGTTCAATTTTTGTGATGATTCTAATAAAAATTTTGAGTAGTAAGATTTGTTTTAATAATATAGACACACTAATATGTAAACATTAAAAATATTAAAAATAAAAGACTACTATGGGTTGCCTCCCATAAAGTGCTTGGTTTAATGTCGTCAGCCCGACCTAATTCAGTTAGTGTTCAGGTTGACTAAGCATTAAAACCTCTTTAAAATTTGGTCATCTGTTTTCGAAATATGGTTTTAATCTATGTCCATTTACTTTAAATCTATGTCCTGATTTTGGATCTTCAATTTCTATAGTTCCATATGAAAATATTTGAGTTATGGTGAAAGGTCCTAACCATCGAGATTTCAATTTCCCAGGAAATAATTTCAATCTAGTATTATGAAGCAAAACTTCTTGTCCTGGTTCAAAATTTCTCTGATTAATCTTCATATCATGCCATAATTTTATTCTTTCTTTATAAATCCTATCATTATTATATGATTCATTTCTTAATTCTTCCAATTCATTTAACTACAACAATCTCTTCTCACCAGCTTCTTTCATATTATAATTAAATTCTTTAATTGCCCAATATGCTTTATGTTCTAATTCAACTGGTAAGTGGCAAGTTTTTCCATATATAAGCCTGTAAGGAGTCATTCCAATCAGAGTTTTATAAGCAGTCCTGTATGCCCATAATGTAGTGTCTAGTCTAATAGACCAGTCTAATCTATTAGGATTTACAGACTTTTCTAATATACACTTAATCTCTAGATTAGAAACTTCTGCTAATCCACTAGTTTGTGGATGATAAGCCGTTGATATCTTATGCATAATATTATATTTTTATACTAGTTTGTGAATATATTTGTTTCTAAAATGAGTTCCTCCGTCAGTGATAATCACTCTCGGCATTCCAAATCTAGTAAAAATATTTTTCATTAAGAATTTTGAAACACTTTTAGCATCACACCTAGGTAAAGCTTGTGCTTCAATCCATTTGGAAATATAATCAACAGCTACCAATATATATGAGTTTCCAAATGACAGAATAAAAGGTCCCATGAAATCTAATCCCCAAACACCAAAAATTTCAACTTCTAATATAAAATTCAGAGGCATTTCATTTTTCCTTGATATGTTTCCTACTCTTTGGCATTTATCGCAAGTTTTAATATATCTATATACATCTCTAAGTAGAGTAGGCCATTAAAATCCAGATTGTAGAATTTTATATGCAGTTTTATCTGTCCCAAAATGTCCCCCAAAATCAGAATCATGACATTTTTGAATAATTGGTTCAATTTCCTCATAAGGCACACATCTTCTAATAATTAGATCCTTGCATTGCTTATATAAGTATAGTTCATCCCAAAAATATGATTTTGTATCGTGAATGAATTTTTTCTGTTGTTGCAAAGTTAACGTAGGTGGTAAAATGTCACTTACAATATAATTTACTATATCAGCATACCAAGGTATTTTCAACTCATTAATATTATAAAGTTGTTCATCAGTAAAACTGTCTAAAATTTCATTATCAATATTAGATAATTCATGATTTTCTAATCTTGATAAATGATCAACAATTTGATTATCGACTCCTTTTTGTTAGCTATCTCAAAATCAAATTCTTGCATTAATAATATCCATCTGATTAATCTTGGTTTAGAATCTTTCTTTTGCATTAAATATTTAATAGCAGAATGATCAGTATGCACAATGCATTTAGTTCCATTTAGATAATGTTGAAATTTATTAAAAGCATATACAACTGCTAATAATTCTCTTTCGATAGCATTGTATAATTTATTTCGGCATCATTTAGAGTTTTACTTAGCATAGTATATAACTTTGAAAATCTTATCATATCTCGCGCAAGAATTGCTCCTATAGCATAATCACTAGCATCACGCATAAGCTCGAATGGTTTCTCCCAGGTTAGGCGAAACTATTATAGGTCGTCGTAATTAATTTATCTTTTAATAATTCGAAAGCATTCGGACATTCGGTTGTAAATTCAAATTTCTTATCCTTTTCAAGAAGTTGGCATAGAGGTTTAGTTATTTTTGAAAAATCTTTAATGTAACGCACCGTAAAATCCGAGCATGTCCAGAAAACTTCTTACCCCTTTTATCGTAGTTGGAGGTGGTAATTTAGCTATTACTTGAATTTTTGCGAGGTCTACTTCCATGCCTTTTCCGAAATTTTATGCCCTAATACAATGCCGCTCTGTAACCATAAATTGACAATTCTCCCAATTAAGAACTAAATTAGTTTTCTCACATACTTCAAATACTTTTTCAAGATGATTTAAGCATGTGTCAAATGTTGTTCCAAATACAGAGAAATCATCCATAAATACTTCTATTCCATTATCAATTAATTTACTAAATAAAGACATCATACATCTTTGGAATGTTACAGGTGCATTACATAATCCAAAATGCATTCTTCGAAAAGCGAAAGTTCCATAAGGACTTGTAAATGTAGTTTTATCTTGATCCTCAGGAGCAATTTGTATTTGATGATAACCGGTATATCCATCTAAGAAACAAAAATACTTATGTCCGATTAATCTATCTAACATCTGGTCTAGAAATGGTAAAGGGAAGTGATCTTTTCTAGTGGCTGTATTTAATTTTCTATAATAAATACATATTCGCCATCCAGTAACTTGTCTTATAGGAATAAGTTCATTATTTTCATTAGTTTTGATAGTCACCCCTCCTTTTTTAGGTACACAGTGAATTGGGCTTACCAAAGCACTGTCAGAAATAGGATTTATAATACCATTATCTAACCATTTTAAAATTTCCTTTTTAACTACTTCTTCCATTATCGGGTTTAATCTCCTTTGTGGATCGGCTTTAGGTTTATGTTCATTATCTAAAATAATTATGTGCATACAGATTGAAGGATTAATTCCTTTAATATCTGTTAAAGTCCAACCAAAAATTTTCTTATATTTTTTTAATGTATCTAAAAGTTTTTGTTCTTGAGATTCATTTAATTCAGATGAAATAATAACTGGTAGAGTTGAAGAATTACCTAAGTAAGCATACTTTAAATGATTAGGTAACATTTTTAACTCAAGTTCAGGAGGTTTAATAATCGATGAAACTATATTTTTTTCAGTATTTTCTGTGTTATCCAAAAATTCAAATTTCTCTTGAATATAATCTAATTCTTCATTTATCTCAGATTTTTTAATTAATTCAGTATTTTCTTTTTCTAATTTTTCTTCATAATATTCCTTAAAATGTTCTTTTTGTAGATGATCAAGTACTTCCATTCGAAAACACTCATCATCTTTTTCTAGCGCAGGATATTTCATTGATTTAGCAATATTAAAAGTTACTTTTTGGTCATTTACTCTCATAGTTAATTCTCCTTTCTGAACATCATTCATAGCTTTTCCAGTGGCTAAAAATGGTCTTCCTAAAATGATAGGAATTTCTTTATCTTCTTCCATATCTAGAACAATAAAATCTACAGAGAAGATAAATTTATCCACTTTAACTAATACATCTTCAATAACTCCCTTAGGATATGTAACAAAACGGTCAGTTAACTGAAGGGTTACTGAAGTAGGTGAAATTTCTCCCAATCCTAATCTCTTGAAAATTGATAGGGGCATTAGATTGATGCTTGCTCCTAAGTCACGCAAAGCTTTTCCATATAATTTTTCTCTAATAGCGCAGGGTATAGTGAAACTACGAGGATCTTTTAATTTTTCAGGAAGTTTTTTCTGAATAATAGCACTACACTCTTCACTAAGTGCAACCATTTCATTATCAGTAAATTTACTTTTTTTATTTAGAATATCTTTCATGAATTTTACATAGTTTGGCATACTGATTCAAAAGCTTCTACGAAAGGAATATTTATTGTTAATTTCTTCAAAATTTCAAGGAATTTAGCAAATTGTTTGTATTTTTTATGTTGAATTAGTCGTTGAGGAAATGGTGGTGAAGGTTTTTCAACAGAAATTTTCATAGGTATTAAATGATTTTCTATGTTTGGATCTTGTTGATTCTTTTCTTTTTCAATTTCCACTTCCTCTTTTTGACTTTCAAGTTCTTTCTGAATTCGAGGTTCTAATTCTTTTTCACTTCGTAATTGTATCACTTTAATTTGTTCATTTCCCTTGTCTTTAGGATTTATTTCTACATTATTAGGAAATGTTCCAGGTATTCTATTATTATGTGCAGTAGCGATATGTCCAAGTTGAGTTTCAATATTTTTGATAGTTGTTCCTTGATTTTGTAATTGATTTCCTTGTATTTGTAGTTGATTTCCTTGATTTTGTAAATGTTGACCCATATTTAATATTAATTCTTCTATAGATAATTTCTTTTCTTTAAATTGTGGGTTATTATTATTAAATCCAGGTGGATAATTAGGTTTATAATTAGGATTTCCTTGATTAGATGGATTTCCTAATTGTTGTGTCATATTATTTATTCATGGTTGATTAGTTGTATTATTATTCCAATTAAAATTAGGATGATTTTTCCATCCAGGATTATAATAATTTGCACAAGGATTATTAGGTCTATTGTTAATTGCATTAATTGTTTCATATTGAGATTGAGATTCTATAAGTTGTCCAGATGAATTTTCTTCTATTATAGTTGGAGAATAATTCATTCCAAAATGATCTAATTTTTAGATATAACAGCAATTTGTGAAGCTAACATAGATATTACATCATTTTCATGAATACTAGCTATTTTTTTGGATTCATTCTATTAGCAGGCCATTGAAAATTATTTGTTGCCATTTTTTCGATTAGTGCATAGGATTCATCAAATGGTTTTGACATTAATGATTCTCCAGCAGCAGCATCGATGATTGATCTTAAAGATCCTAGTAATCCATTATAAAAAGTTTGGATAATTAACTGATACTGGTAACACATGATGTGGGCATTTCCTAAGAAGTTCTTTAAATCTCTCCCAAGATTCATATATTGACTCTCCATCAAATTGACTAAAAGAAGTTATATTATTTCTAAGCTTAGCGAGTTTTAGATGGTGGAAAATATTTGGATAGAAATTTTTGTGATAATTCTCCCCAAGTTTTAATAGATCCGAGTGCTTAACTAATTTAACCACATTTTAGCCTTATCCCTTAAAGAAAAAGGAAAACGTCTAAGTCTAATAGCATCGTTAGATACTCCTTCATATTTGAAAGTAGCACATAGTTCTAAAAAACTAGCGAAGATGTAAATTAGGATCTTCGGTAGGTGAACCACTAAATTGATTGTTTGTACCATTTGGATAATTGCGGGTTTAAGTTCGAATTAATTAGCGACTACATCGGGGTTTTGAATAGTTAAATGAATTTCATCTAATGTAGGGTTGGCATAATCTCGTAATGGTCTTGGTTGATTGATATTTTCATTTTCAGGTATATTTGTCATTTGTGTTAAATTTATAATTTCACTTTTTTGTTTTCTAATTCTTTTAATTGTACGCTCTAATTCTGAATCGTAAGGTATTAAATTTTCGTTTCCAAATTTTTGCATAAAATTTTAAAATAGTTTTTAGATTAGTCCGTTACTTTAGTAAATAATTTCTTTACTTCCCCAGCAATGGCGCCAAAAACTTGACCCATTTTTTATATGTATGTAATTTAAGTTAATAGTATCGGCACCAAAAACTTGATCCCGCTTTAAATATAGTTATATGATTTAATGTATAATGTGGATTCTACGCAAGTATACGTATCGTATCAAGTAATACAGGGCTCTAGTGGAGTCCTGGTTATCGATCCCACAGGGAAGTTTTTAACAGATTTGTTATCAGCTAAATTTAAAGGAATTACTTACTAATCTAGTAGACAGAAATTAAAAGCAAATTTAAAGTAACTAATGCTTAAAATAAAGTTGATTTAATTAATTCAGAAAAAGTATCCTTCTCCTTGTTTTTAGAAAATTAAGTAAACTGATGAATTTAAATAGAATTTTTTTAAATTGTATTGTGATAAATAGGAGCATTCATATTCTTTACCCTTTGGTCTAGGTGCAAAGAACATTGACTAATCCTATGTTTGATTACCGAATCGCGTGCTAGGCTCGGGAGCATACGCAGTTGCCACTTCGAGCTGCCACGTTCCCCTCACTCGAGGGCTAACATCTACACTTCGGCTCTCGAACGAGTAGGATCGAATTGAGTATTTTAGTCTGTCACACTAAAATATCCGATTCTACGTCCAATAATTAATATTTCCCTATTTATTTGCACCCGCCTTCCAAGGCTTTTGACTTCCACGAATATTGGATGTAATTTTTACTATAGTTGATAATTCAACATATTTTAACTACTCAATTGGCTAGATTGAAAGTAAATTAAGTTTTAAGTAAAAATTATCACAATTTATTTATATTATATTAGGTACTTTTATTTAATTTCATCGATCCGCATAATTTTCATAAACAAGGAGAAAGACTAAGAAAACTACTCAGAATGCATGCGAATAAAACAAAGCATGGATTTCGTTTAAAGTTAACAACAATAAACAAAGATACTTATCTTAATTTCCTCCCCAAACAGACTCCTTGAAGTTCCTTTGACTTTTCCTTCCAGTACAACAACTAAACAGCACTCAATTATACTAATGAACTCACTAAACTCACTTAAACTTACACTCAAGACACTAGAAATGAACACACAGAAGACTCAAAAGACACACACACTCTTTAGAATTCGGCCTCTATTTATAGAGGTAGGCAAAGGTCTAAGGGGTGCTTAAACACCTCTTTAAAAAGTGTCCAGGTTCATTGTATATGCATTTTAAACTAGCTTGCCGTAGGCGGGAAACGACCTCACCGTCAGCGGGGCTTCTAGAAGGACTTTAAACCGCGCGATCTCGCTGTCGGCGGGCTCGGGCTCGCTGTCGGCGAGGTAGTTATAATTCCTTCAGAAATTTCTCCTCACGATCTCGCCGTCGGCGGCCTTGATCTCGCCGTCGGCGAAGTAGTTATATTTGCATGAATTTCCTCCTTTTTGATCCAAATTTGCTCCATTTCATGCTTTTTGCTTCCATCACTTATAAATCTTCATTCTTGCAATAAAATAAAGAAAACACCTTTCTTTAAAGTGCAATTTCATCAAAAATAGATATGAATTTCTTAATAAATTTTTCTGTGATCAACTCCACTGAAGAAAAACTGGGGGGCAGGGCTCCTAACCTTTCCAACATTACTATTTTGAATGATAATATCCAAGCAGCTCAGCTTTTTGACATTGGCTTTAGGGGACCTGCCTTCACTTAGAAAAGAGGAAATATTTGGAAAAGGCTGGACAAAATTCTGGTTAATAATTGCTGGATCACTAATTGGCTTCTCATCTATGTAACCCATCTCAGCTTGGTTGGCTCGATCACGGAGCCCTCCCCGATTTCCATTACCTCCCCTAATTACCCAAATAATCCCCCTCCATTCAGATACCTCAATGTCTGGTCCACTTATGATGAGTTTCTAAACATTATTCAGGCTAATTTCTGTAATATTGAACACCCTGATCCTCTCACTAAGTTAAGCCTTTTGCAGATAAAGCTCAGCAAAGTACTTAGAAAATTGAGCTGGAATTTTGTAGGTGACTTCTCCATTGCTGTCTAAAAAGCTGAAAAAGAGGTTAATTTGTTGGAAGCCAATCTTCAAGTGGGTGCTGCTACTGAGGATCAACTTCAATCTACTCAAACTAATCTGCTAGTTGCTAATGAAAAACTAGAACAGTATCTTAAACAAAAAGCTAAACTAAGCCACTTCCTCAATGGTGACAGGAATACCCATTTCTATCATGCCTATATTAAATACATAAGGAAATGCAACATTATTCATTCCATTACTTCTGATGAAGGTGACAAACTCCAGGATAACACAGATATTGCTCAAGATGCTGTCAAGCACTATAAAAACCTACTCAATCACTCCCCAATGCACATAATGCCCATTGATGGATTTCTCTTCCTAAATGAATTTCAATATACAAGTGAGCTAGTACTTACAGATATCCCATCTGAGCAAGAAATTTAGAGTGCTTTAAATACTGTGGATAGCTCTAAAACTGTCGGGCCTGATGGCTATACTGCAAATTTTTACAAAAAAAACTTGGAGCCTGACTGGTAAGGATGTGGTTTCTGTAATTAAAAGCTTCTTCCTAGGGGAAACTATCCCTAGCTATTTCTGTGCTTCAAACTTTGTGTTGATTCCTAAAAACACCACTTTACAATGATGGGATCACTATAGACCCATATGCCTCACCTCTGTGATTAGCAAGATTATTAGCAAAATTCTTATGGAGATTGCAGCCACACCTTGAGAGACTGATTAGCTTGAACCAATAAGCATTTATAAAAGGAAGATCCATTATTGATAATGTCCTTCTTGCCCAGGAGCTGCTAGTGGATTTGGATAAAGTCCATAGGGGGGCAACTTGATCTACAAAATGGACATCCAAAAGGCCTATGACACTCTGAATTGGGACTTCATTCTGGAAGTCCTCACAGCTAGAGGGTTTAACTCTCAATTTTGTCACCTTATCAGCAGGTGGCTGCATTCCAATGAGAACTTCATTTTGATCAATGGCCAAGCTTGGGGCAATTTTCATGCAACTAGAGGTCTTAAACAAGGAGATCCACTATCTCCAACCATTTTTATCCTAGCTGTTGATTATTTCTCCAGACTGATTGATAAAACATTTCAAAGTAAAGACTATGCCAGGTACCATCATAGATCAACTATACCTATCACCCACCTTATGTATGTTGATGATATCATGATTTTCTCAAGTGCTCACAAAATAGCAGTGAAAAATCTGAAGCAGTGCATTAACACCTTTCAAAATCAATCAGGTATGAAACTTAACCCTGATAAATGTCAGCTAATCTTCTCTAAGCAGATCCCAGCACACATCGAACATTGGATACTGGACTTCACTGGATTCACCTACAGTACTCCTCCTATCAAATATCATGGTGCCTACTTACTCCTGGGAAGGACTAAACTAATCTAATTTGATGATATCCTCACAAAGATCAATTCCCAACTCAATTGCTTGGACAAATTCTTTCATCTCAAATGGTGGAAGGATCACTCTCCTGAAGAGCATACTAACCACCTTCCCCTCCTATCTCCTACAAATGATAACCATGAAAAAAAGTACACAATTACAAATGGAAAGGGCTTTTAATAGATTCCTTTAGTGCAGGCGAGAAAGCAAATGCAATGGACTTCATGGCAAAAAGTAACTAAACCAACCTTGGCTGGTGGTCTTGGCCTCAGAGGTATTCCTCACATGCAACAGATTAACCTATGTAAACCATGGATCCATTTCAGAGCACAGAACTCTTTGTGGGTGAAGTTCATGAAAGGGAAGTACTACAGGTCCATAAACCCTTCCCTTGCTGTCAGGAAACTAGGTGATTCCAGAATTTGGGTTAAACTGCTCAAAATCAGACAAACTGCTGATGATCTTTTTATTTGGGAGTTGGGGAAGGGTGAAATCAACTTCTGGCTGGATAATTGGTGCCCCAAGGATTGGTTAACTCCTAGAGGGGACATCACTGATAATACAATCAGAGTGGCTGATTGCTGGGATGGTCAAAATTTGTCACTTCCACACCTTACAACCATTCTACAGGACCATTCTGCCCACCTTATTTCCACCATTAAATTCACTAGAGTGGCACCTGATAAAATTAATTGGCATGCTCATCAGTCTCAAAGTATCACCAAAGCCATATATAGGAGGTTATATTATTGGCCTTCTGTTCATTGGAGTAATTCCTTTTGGGGAAAGTACTTGTCCCCTTCTTGTGCTGGAGAACCTTTCATAGCATTATCCCAACAGATGACATTCTGAAATTGAAAGGCCTGAGGGGACCTTCTAAGTGTGTGATGTGCAATAAGTAGGAAAAATCCATCTCTCATCTCTTCTTCAACTGTTCTTTTTCCCAGGCAGTCTGTTTGGAGCTAAGCTTATGCTTTGGGAAGTTCAATTTTTAATGGGATGACTTCCATAAATGCTGGAGTGAGGGGAATAATCAGACTATTCATACTGTGCATCTCATTGTCATTTGGCTCATCTGGATGGCTAGGAACCAAATAAAATTTAAAGGAATCCGAGTCATTATAGCTTCGGTTAGTAGTAACTGCAAGCCTATCCGGAAAAGATCATCATCTACAAAAACTTCCATAACATACTCCATATTGATCTTCCAATAGTGGCAAGCACCTTTGTTAGAACTGTTACCTGGGATCCCCCTAGCAGCCCTGTCATTAAAATCAACACTGACGGTAGCTACTCCAATGACAACTCTTGTGTTGGGGGAATTTTCAGAAACCACCTTGGCAAGTGTTTACTCTTCTTCTATGCACCTGTGCTGACACACGATGCTCTTGAAACTGAGCTAATTGTTGTAATGTGGGCACTGCAATTAGCAAGGATTGCTAATTGGAGAAATATATGGATTGAAGTTGATTCTACTGAGGCATTAAACAAACTGGAGAATAATACACATACCTAGTGGATTCACAAATACTAGCTTAACCAAATTCAAAAGATCAGAACCCCTCAGCTTACTTGTTCTTCCATACTAAGAGAGGGAAATAAATCAGCAAACTGGCTGGCTTGTCTTGAGTCTTGCTGCCCATCGAGCGTTGGTGTCTAAATCCCCCCAGCCGAATTGAAGTTCTTTATTGCTTGGAGATCAGTTGAGACTTCCACACCTCGAGTGGGTCCATAAGCCCATGGATGTATTTGAGTCATCTTCTGATCTTTAGTTTCCTTGTTTCATGTGGGTTTGTATATTGCTAAGGTTTTGTTGGCTTATGTCCTGTTTCCTTTTTGTATGGCCTTACCCTATATGTTGTTCCTTAGAATGTGGAACCACCCTTTTGTCCTTGTACGTAACAAAATTTAGAAACATGTAAGGAGCATTTGCTCTTTTCCAATATATATATATATATATATATATATATATATATATATATATATATATATATATATATATATATATATACATACATACATACATACATAAAATATTTAGATTGCTTTAAGTATTTTACTTTCCAAATTTTACCTTTTTTACGTGAAGTTCAGGATCTGAAGGTTTAATACCTTACAATTCTAAATTAGAAAGAACTATTAGAAGAATTCGAAAGAAGAAACAACTCAACAATTCTCAAGTAATGGCAAATTCATCACAAAATAACAATGAAATTTTAAATGAAAATGAGCATCCAAATTTACAAAGACTTAAGGGATTATGCAAACCCTACGATACATGAAATTCACTTAAGAATTTAAATGCTTGCTGTAGCGGCTAACTCATTTAAATTTAAACATGTAATAAAACAAATTGTGCAAAATAACCAGTTTGGGGGAACACCAACTGAGGATCCAAACTTACTTCTTTCAAGTTTTCTAGAATTCCATGCTACATTTAAATATGATTGCATATCAAAAGATGCGATTAGACTTAGACCTTTTTTTTCCTTAAGGGATAAAGCTAAATTGTGGTTAAATTCTCTAGCACCTGTATCTATTAGTACTTGGGGAGACATGACACAAAAATTCTTGGCTAAATACTTTACTCCTTCAAAAAATGTTAAGCTTAGAAATGATATTACATCTTTTATTCAATATGAGGGGCAGTCAAATTGTGAGGCTTGGGAACAATTTAAGGATCTCCTTAGGAAGTGTCCACTTCGTGCTTTACCTAACTGGTTAATTATTCAAAAATTTTATGATTGGTTAGTAGGATCCCTTAGATCTATAATTTATTTTGCTGTTGGAGAATCTTTAATGTTAAAATAATTTGATGAAGCTCATACCTTAATTGAAGAATTATCTACTAATAATTTATAATGACCCTCAAAAAGGGTAAATCCTAAAAAAGTAGCTAGTATTCGTGATAATGATGCTTTTACTATCTTAGTATCTTAAGCTGTTGCGATATCTGACAAGTTAGATAACTATGCCATGAACTTTTCCCAAATACCTCAAGTACGTGAAGAAAATCTATTAGGACAAATGAATGATTTTCAATCATTAGAAAGTTTACATATAGTTGCTAATAAACCCAATAACCCATATTCAAAATTTTATAACCCAAGTTAGAAAAACTACCCCAATTTTAATTAAAACAATTCTAGTAATGGAAATCAACAATGAGGGAATAATCAAGTTAACCCAAACTAGAACAATCAGAGTAATTCTAACTATCGACCTTCTAATCCTCCTGACTTTAATAACTAATAATTTAAGGAAAATAAGTTGTCTATAGAAGAAGTAGTTTTTCAAATGGGTAATCAAATGCAAAGTCAAAGTGCAGCAATAAGAAATATTGAGAATAAATTGGGACAAATTGCTAATGCACTTAGTAATAAACCCCTGAGAACACTTCCTAGTAATGTTGTAATAAATCCTAAAGATAAAGTAACATAATAAGAACAAATTAAAGCAATTCAACTTAGGAGTGGAAAAGAATTAAAAAATTGGATTTCAAAAAGAAATTGAAGTTGAGAGAGAGATTGAAGAAACTGGATAACCTAAAGAAACTAATTCTAAAGAGCAAGAACAATCTATCTCTCTAACTAAAAAAGATTTAGAAAGAGCACCACATCAATATCCTTGAAGACATTGATAGAAAGCTTGATCAACAATTTTCAAGATTTTTTGAGATATTTAAGAAGTTTTACAATCAATATTCCATTTTCTAATGCTTTTGAACAAATGCCAAGTTATGCTAAATTTATGAAATATATTTTAAATAAAAAGAGGAAGGTTGAAGGTTATGAGACTATTGTAATAACTGAAGAGTGTAGTGCAATAATTCAAAAGAAGATTCCTCAAAATATTAAAGGCCCTAGTAGCTTCACTATACTTTGTACGATTAGAGATAATTTTTATGGAAAAGCTTTATGCGACTTAGGAGCTAACATTAATCTCATGTATTTATCCACTTTTCAAAGGTTAGACTTAGGAGAGGTTTCTCCCACAACTATAACCTTCGATATCCTGATCATTTGATTACTTATCCTAAAGGAGTTATAGAGGATGTATTAGTTAAAGTGGGTAAATTTATCTTCCCAGTTGATTTCATTGTGCTTGACATGGAAGAAGAAAAAGAAATTCCTATTATTTAGAAAGGCCTTTCCTTACTACCAGACATGTTATGATTGATGTGCGAAAAGGAGAGTTGACCATGAGAGTTAATGACCGGGAAGTAACATTTAATGTTCTAAAGTCATTAAGGTACGCTGCTAATAAAAATTGTTATAGGATGGATATTTTTGATTATGTGATTGCTAAACACAATCAAGAAAAATGTGAAGTCGTTTTTGAGGAAATAGTTGAAGAGATATTAGATCAAGAAGGAGCAGATAGTGAAACTGAAAGTGATGTTAAAGAAACATCATTTGAGAAAAATGTTGAGGAGACTAATTATGTTCATGAAAACTTTGAGATTTTGAATAAAATACTAAATTTTTAATTCTTTCAATTGAAAAACCTTCTGAACTTGAGATGAAAGAACTTCCTACACATTTAAGGTATGCATTTTTAGGTAAATCATCAAGTTTCCCTATGATAATATCCTCAAAGTTAACTAAAAATCAGGAAGTAAATTATTGGAGACATAAATAACTTATAATAAAGCTTTTTGGTGGACACTAGCTAATATAAAAGGAATTAGTCATTCAATTTGTATGCACAAAATTTTAATGGAAGATAACTATAAACCTAAGGTTGATCGTCAAAGAAGATTAAATCCACTTATGAAAGAAGTGGTAAAGAAACAAATTTTAAAATTTTTATATGATGGAATAATTTATCTTATATCTAATAGTGCTTGGGTTAATCCTATTCATTGTGTACCTAAGAAAGGGGCAGTGAATGTAGTAAAAAATGAATAAAATGAATTAATTCCAACAAGACAAGTCACTGGATGACGATTCTGTATAGACTATAGAAAATTAAATACTACCACGATGAAGGATCATCTTCCTTTACTTTTCTTGGACCAAATGTTGGATAGATTAACTAGACACTAATATTTTTGCATTTTAGATGGATATTCTGGTTATCACCAAATACCAATTGCTTTGCAGGATTAAGAAAATACTACATTTACAAGTCTTTATGAGACTGTTGCTTTTACAAGAATGTCTTTTTGTTCATGTAATGCACCTGCAATTTTTCAAAGGTATATGATGTGTATTTTTTGTGACTTAATTGAAAATGGAATTAAATTATTTATGGATGTCGGCACTATTTTTAGGTTGTGTGATATTTTAAAAAGGGGTCGCTTAACAGGAGTTGTTGGCGAATTTTAAATTTAGTTTAGATAAATAATTTGAAAAAGTAGTATTTGATTTTGAAAATAATTTTAAATTTGAAGGTTTTAAGATATGAGATTAAACCGATCTCACATCCCAAATAGTTTATATAGACGAGCACCGCACCACAAACCGTGTATCTATCCCTAAGGATTGACACATCGCTTGATGGTGGGGCTCGATCAAATAAACTAGAAGTTTTGTGACATCCGTTTGGTCCGCGAACCAATTTTATAAGCCGACAAATTCCCCGCTTAATATGAAAGTATTAAACGGGGTTTATATTACTCGGGTTCTTTAAAATTCCTATAAGGGCAAGCCCCTATAGTTAATTACATCTTAAGTGACGGGAATCACCTAAGAAAACTCTCGATAATAATCAATAATTCTGCTCTCAAGAATTTCAAAGTCTAAGTTTTCAAAGGATTGAATTTTGGAATTTCAATAGGGAATGGATCAAGTTTGAAACATTTTGTTTCGAGAATTCAAAAGAAGAAAGGTAGGAGAAATTACGGATTCGAAGTGAACTTCGGTAATTTCCCGACTATCCTATTGTTTGGCTTAGATTTAGGAAAGTCCTAATGCTTATTTAATGTTTTGATCTTGCCAATTTTAATTAATTAGAGCTTATATTTATATGACAGAATCATACAAATAGACTGGAAGATATGAGGGTTTATGTCGTATCGGACGACTACCTCGGAATCCTAAGACCGGTTAGGGCTTAATTTGCAATGCAAATGCCTAACGAAGAGTTGAGGATTTATGTTGCACTAGAGCAAACTACCTCGAAGTCCTATGGCTTTGTTGTTTAATTCTAAGAAAGTTTCTCTGAAGTAGACTCAGGTTTCTGCTGATGACGATGGCCGTGCCTGCCCACCATGCTCCTAGCTCCTTGTTGTTGCAGAGGTTTAGTTTTAGAAATCATAAATCGGGGATGAGAAAAGTGTTTTGGTTTAGAGAAAATCTTAATTTCCAAGTGTTTTTTATGTTTTAATTAAAACAAATCTTAAAGTTGATTATAACGACACCGGTTAAGATCCCACGGTTCCATCCTTCCGGCATCATTATTTTTATCGGATTCACTTAGTCCAGATGAATTTGCTAAACTCAACTGAATGAGTTCTACACTTTCATTTAGACAATGGGAAATCCCGTTAGCAACATGTAGGTTACATCATCCGAGGTATTCCCGATCATCCAACAGGATGTTTTAATTTAGTTGTAATTGTAGTTTTGTGTTCTGTTTGTGATTAAATTTTGAGTTTTTTTATATTTTAAAATGTTGTGGCGGTGAATTTTATCTTGCAATGACTTTTAGTTTAGTTTTGGTTTCAGTTTCAGGGACTATCCTAAAGGTGTGGGTTTTCATGCAACAGTTATTTATCATGCAAGAAAACTAAGTGCATTTGCAATAAAGTAAATTGCAAGAAAGTAAATTGCAGGAAAGTAAATTGCATTAAAATAAAAGCGTACCTGGAGGGTCTTCCCGTCATCCCAAGCTGCACTTAAAACACAATTAGAATATTTAAGCAAGTTCCTAGGTAATGCTAAGGTAAGGGTTGTGGTTTTCTACCAAATTCCTAATCCTATAGCTAGTCATTTCCTATGACGTCTAGGTTCCTTGTGTTTTTGTTTGAAGACGATTTTCTTCATCAATGAACAATTAAGTTCAATTGTTCTTATGAACATCCTATCATATTGAGGAAGTGCTTAAGGCAGATCTTAAACATCTTTTCAATATTTCTAGGATTGCTTTAAGTCCAAATGAATTTAATTATACAAATGAATTAATCGTCGAAGGATTAGTTAAGTTTTGTTATTATCTTACCCAGTGAACTAGGATGTTTGAATATCCTATGAGTGAAGTAACATTTCATTTAATGTTCTGTTTAGGAGTTATGATAACTAAAGCTTTCGAGGTAAATTGGTATTCAAATGGTTTGTGATTTAGCTTAATTTCAATTGAATAGTGTTCAAGTTATTTTAGATTTGAATTCTTTATGTCTTTGGTGATGTTATATTTAATTCAACTTAATTTAATTTAATTTAATTTAATTGAGTTTTAATTCTATTTAATTCAATTTAATTAAATTTAGTTTGATTTGATGTTACATTAAATTAATTTGATTTGATTTAATTTTAATTTAATTTAATTTAATTTAATTTAATTTATTTAATTTAATTTAATTTAATTTAATTTAATTTATTTAATTTAATTTAATTTAATCTGCTTATTTAATTTAATTTAATTTAATTTAATTTAATTTAATTCAACTTTTAATTTTAATTTATTTTAATTTAATTTAATCCAATTTAATTTACTTAATTTAATTTAATTTTTAATTTAATTTTATTTTTTAATTTTAATTGAAATTTTTAAAAGAGTTTAATAATTTAATTTTAGTTTAATGATTAAGTCTTTTAATGTTTTGAATTTGAGTTATCATTTTAATTAAGAATTGAATATTAATGAGATGATTAATTTAGGGATTTTTAAATTAAAGAATAAATCTCTTCCTAATAAATATCCCTATTTTAATAATTTCCAATTTTATTATTCTTCCAAATTTAATCAATTATTTAATTAAGGTTTATTTCAATTATTTTAAATTGCTTAATGGATTTCTACCCTTTAATTATTTAAATTTCAATCATCCAAATCAGATTAAGATCAAATATTTTATTTGTTAATTTTTTATTAAACCTAAAGTTTTAATTAAGGGTTGAAATTTAATTACTATTTTACCCTTTAAGCTTAATAATTTCATAACTCACTAAATTGAACTCAAGTGAACTTGAAATTTTTATGTGACTTCACTCATATGTCAATAAAGACATGAGAAGAGAAAATGTGATTTTTCTGTGTTTAATTTATTTATATAATTATTTTTGGTAGAAAATAGAGATTTCCAAGGAAAATTTAATAACATGACCAAGGGAAAGTTTCTGTCCTTAAGAAAATTAGGGGACATTCCTAATGGCCAGAGGACCACTTGGACTAATTTTGGTGATTTTTTGAATTATATTATTTTTATTATAATTATTTTAAGTTTTGGAGTGTTAATTAATTTAAAAATAAAATAAATGTTGAAAAATAAATTTTATATTTTTCAAAAATCTCTCTGATATCAAGAAAATCAGAGAATCAAATTTTACAATTTTCTGATTTTTCTATGATTTATTATAATTATTTTAGTGAAAATGCTAGAAAATACATTTTTTTAATTTTAAAATTACCCTAGAGCTTTAAAATTTAATATCTCACTAAATAGACCTAAGAAAAATATGAGGTTTGTTCCTAAGTGATTAAAATTCAAAATGTGACATTTTGGTGAATTTTATTATTTTTGTGATTTTTATTATTTTTTAATTATTAAAAATATTAAAATAATATTAAAAATCAACTTTTTAGAAAATTGAAATTTTAATTTTCTTAAATTCCCTAATATCAGAGAGGCTCCAAAACCAATTTGGTGAATTTTTGAAAGATATTTTGAAAGTTATGAATTTTTAAAGTTTAAAATGACTAAGTGGCTTAATCAACCCAATTAATAGGGCTAACCAAGTCCAATTGACCTCAAATTTTTATGGTGGGTTCTTCTGATCCTAAAGGTCAATGGAGAATTGATTTGAAGTCAATTTGATGTATGGTTAGCTCTAATTAATTAGAGACCTATTTTGAGTGTTTAAGCTAATTAGGGTTGTCTAAAATGAACTAACTCAAAACCTATTTTTCCTAGGGTTCTCTGGTCATAAGGAACATCACCAAATTTTCTTAGAATTTATTTCACAACATGTTATTTATTGGAATTAAAATACTCAAAACAGGTGACATGAATTTGAAAAATCAATAACTCTTCATAGGGATGGCCTCGACTTTGGAAAATTCAGGGAATGTTCCCAAATTTAGAGGCTTCAAAAGCCCTATGGTCTGATGCCATGGTGAATTGTATACATGTATGGAGAATTAAATGTATGCAGAGAGTAAATGAATTATAAAAAATAAAATACTTGATGAAATTAAATGATTTTTTTTTCCACATTATTCTCCTCTGTTCACTGAGCAAGAGGGTATTTTTATTTTATTTTTCTAATTTTCCTACACAAAGTTATGAATTTTTGAAGTTTAGGGAATTAAATAAATAGAAAATATCCCTAATTTTCTATTTATCCATGCGGCGCCGCGTCATCCTCGGCATCTCCGAACGCACACGCGTCGCGATCCCATTCGACGCCACCATCCGAGTCAGCGCTCCCGGGGCCCGCTGTATCGCTCTGTCTTCTGATCCGACGCGATCCTGGCCGTCCGTCCGCGCGTGTATTAAATGGATGGCATCCGTTCATCGTCCCCAAGTGTCCTCACCCGAGAGCCGTCCACACTAAATCCCTAATATCTCACTCGATACTCAATGGATTTTCATGTTCTTATGCTCTATGGATTCGTCTTGAAGAGACGAACACATCTATACGGTTATCATGCATTGAAATTAAAGCATTTAAAATGGAGAATCTCCAGAAGCTCGGGATGAAGAATTAGCTCATACTTTTGCTCAGAGAAGTGTGGCTTCGATCTGAGAGTTGTTGCACCTTCGATTGGATCCTAACAAGCTCCAGATGAAGTCTCCTGGTCTGGTGAATTGTCTAGGTTGGACTTCGACCACGCCCGATCACAAAGCTTGGAGGTCTGGAGCAATCCGGGTGGCCTGGAGATGGGGCTTTTGCTGGTGGACACCTTCCCTTGGTCTGGTGAAGGTGTAGAACCAATCAATTTGGGGATTGGCTCACTGTGGAGAAGTGTCCTGGTTTTGGGTGGAATTTCAGTTGGGAAATTGAGTTTTATCAGTGGGGATTAGGGCAAATTGACACCTGGGATCAACTGCTCTAAGGGTGGAGAAGGGTCTGGAACAATTTTCGCAGAGTTTCAGCAAGGTTTATGCAACTCTCCTCTCATGGCCGTGAGGGGGTCGGGTTTAAATAGAGGTGGTTGGAGAGCCTCCCAGGGATGGCCAAGGGTTGGGATCAGCTGCTCTGGTCATGGGAAGAACAACCATGGTGGCCATTGGGCATGGGGCAGCTCAGCAAGGTGGAATTCCAAAGTTGGCTCACATGTGAGCTCTCGGGAGTGGTGTTTTACGGCGATCCAGGCGGCTGGCCGGCAGGCATGGGTCACCATCTTGACCAGGGAGGTCAGGGCTTGGCAATGGTGAAGTCAATTGGGCTTGGACATGTGTAAAGTGTTTGGATTAAAATGGTATGGGGGAGAGGCCACTTTGGCTTGAAATTGGTCAACCCATTGGTTTGGGTTGGGTTCACCTCCCCATGGCTGGTCTTGGGCCGAGAAGATCAGTTAAGCTAGCTGAGTCGACAGGTGGTGATGTCCTTATCCAAGAATATTTGGATTAAATCTTGGTTAAGGGAAACATGCTTAAAGGCTAATGACTTTTAGGAGATGGTTAAAGGACCTCCTCCTTTTGCCATTAATAGCATGGTCACATGCCAAACTTTCATGGCTTCATATGGCTTGTGAATGGCTCATCCTTGGCTCCATTTGGCTTGGGAAAAGCTTGGGTCAATTTCATAAAAAGGGATTTAAGAAAATTTTGATATTTTGATGGGAATTTGTATGGGGCTTGATTTGGAATTGTTTAATTAATGACTTTGGAACTTAGGGACAATTTTGATTAAATGGATGATGAGGGGAAGTGTCATGTGGGCTTTGGATGAATTTGGGCTTTTGAATTTGAAGGAAGTGGGCTTTTAGGAAAGTTTAAGGGGAAATGGGCTTTTTGATTTTAGGATGGGCATTTGGGTAAATATTTTGTGAAGGACCTTGTCAAATAAATGTCATAATTGGTTTAGGGATGTTCTATGAAGGGTTTGGAGTCAATTTGGTGTGATTTGGGGTTGAATTGGTTTGAATTTGGGTTTATTTGGTAAGTGGCCCTATGTTGGTCAAATTGGGCTAACTTGGGCCAATGTTGGGCTAGGGTTGAAATTGATGTAAAATTAATGTTGAGAAATATTTATGGGAGTGTTTCAAAGAGGTTTTGACTTTGATTGGGCTTTGATTTTGGGGTTTGGGCTCATTTGGGTTAGGTTTGGGTTTAGGTCAAAAATGGGCCTTTTAGCTTTGGGTTGAATTTGAGTGGGGTTTGGATCTAAATTTTGGGCAAATCATGTTAGTGTTTTGTTTGTGGGAATGTTAAGGAAGATTTAGAAAAGATTTGGGGTTAATTGGAGTTGAATTGGGTGAGTTTGGGTTAGGTTTGGATCATGGGTCCAAATTGGGCTTTAAGGCCAAAAGTGAAATTGGATCCAAATGTCAATCAAATTGAACTTGGATTTGGTCTAGATTGGTATTGGGAATGTTAAATTAAAGTTTAGAACTGAATTGGACCAGAATTTGGATCAATTGGGTAGGTTTGGTTTGACATTGGGTTCACTTAGGGTTAAAATGGGTCAAATTGGGGGTTTTGACAAATGTAGGGTAAATTGACAAAATTGGCCCATGGTGTAGTTGGACAAAATGAAATTTGGAATACTTGGGATTTTCTGGAATTTTCTGGGAATTTTCTGAATTTTTGGATTTTTGGGTTAAGAGGGGTATTTTGGGTATTTGGAGGGTACTGGGAGGTATTTTTGGAATTTTTGGTATTTTTGGGTATGGATGATCAATTTGAGTGATGTGGAAATGTTTGGGAATGATTTTGGGGAATTTAGGATGATTTGGAAATTTTTGAGAAATTTGGGTAGTTTCAAGGGTTTTGGGTAGGCTAAGCGGGTGTAGGGTCCCGGAGGTCAGAAATTGAAAATTTGGAAAATTGAAGATTGGGTGGATGTAAGTGGAATGAAATCATTTTGGTTGAGCCATGAAGCCATATCAAGCCCACATGAGCCATGAAGGGACTCATTTGAGGCATTCACTATGTTCTTCCTAACCCTCTTAGCCAAGGGCTTAGGGGTTAAGGACCATCCATGTGAATCACCTACATGAGTCAGGAGGTCAAGTTAGGTATGGTTGTGGTTTTAGGAAGTGTGTGAAAGTGTAGTGTAGTGTATAAGTGTAGTGTGTGTGTAAGTCAGCCCCTTCACTAGACTAGGCCACCCAGTAAGGGCCCCAAGTGCCAAAGAGTCCTATAGGAACTCATCCTTTAAACTTCCACATTCGATTTCAACCCTCTAGGTGATTAGGGGTCTACGAGTCAAGTTTGTGGAGTTTGCAGGGAGTTTAGAAGTGGTTTGAATTTCTAAAAGGTGGGTCCCAATTCTAGTCCTCTAAGATAGTCAAAGGAAAAGCCTAAGGCTAGATCCTAAGTACTAAAAAGAAGAAGAGAAGACCTCATCAAAAATGAGGTCAACAATGGATGATTTATCAATTTTTGGAACCTCTTTTAATTCCTGTTTAGATCATTTAGCAAATTTTTAAAAACGCAGTGAAGAAATAAATTTAGTTCTTAATTAAGAAAAATGTCAATTTATGGTCACAGAAGGGATTGTATTGGGACATAAAATTTCTAAAAATGGCATGGAAGTTGATGAAGAAAAAATTCAAATTATTACTAAGTTATAACCTCATACTTCAATAAATTAAGTTAGAAGCTTTCTTGGACATGGTTAGTTTTATAAAAGATATATTTAGGACTTCTCTAAAATTGTTAAGAGTCCATGCCATATTTTAGAAAAAGATTGTAATTTTGATTTTAATGATGATTGTCTTACAGCCTTCAATTTATTAAAAGAAAAATTAATTATTGCGCCTATCATTGTTTCACCTAACAAGGAAAAACCTTTTGAATTAATGTGTGATGTAAGTGATTACGCCATTGGAGCTATTTTAGGATAAAAATATGATAAATTTTTAAAGTTATATATTATGCCAGCAATACTCTTAATGAAGCTCAAATTAATTATACAACTCAAAAAGAGCTGTTGGCAATAGTATATGCCTTTGATAAATTTAGAAGATATTTACTTAGAACTAAATGTATAATACATACTGATTATTCTGCTATTAAATATCTTATATCAAAGAAAGATGTGAAACCTAGATTAATCAGATGGGTCCGACTATTGCAAGAATTTTACTTTTAGATAGTGGATAGAAAAGGTATTATTAACCAAATTACTGATCATTTGTCAAGACTTGAACATGAAAATGGAAAGAATGATAAGGAAGATAAAAATGAAAGTTTTCCTGATGAACAACTTTATGCTGTTGCTGAGTGGCATATATCATGGTATGCAGATATAGTTAGCTACTTAGTAATATTCAACCTTACGGATTAACAAGCCACTATAAAAAGAAATTTATTTATGAAAAGATTTTATTTTTGGAATTACCCTTATTTATATAAAAAATGTTGAGATTCAGTCATACGAAGGTGTGTATCAATTAATGAAACCCCAGAAATAATACATAAATGTCATAAATTTGAATTTAGGGGACACTTTAGAATAGATAAGGCTGCATTTAAAATTTTACATTCTAGATTTTATTGGCCTACATTGTTTAATGATGCTAATAATTATGTTATAACTTGTGATTGATGTCAGAGAGTAGGAAGAATTTCTAAAGAGATAAAATGCCCCTAAATATTACTTTAGAAGTTGAAATTTTTGATGTGTGGGGTTTAGATTTTATGAGACCATTTTAACTAGTTTCAGATAAGATTTATATCTTGTTAGCTATGGACTATGTGTCTAAATGGATTGAAGCGATAACTTCACCTCATTGTGATGCTTTGAGTGTTGCTAAATTTATAAATAAAAATATTTTTACAAGTTTTGGAATGCCAAGAATGATCATTACTGATCGGGGAAGTCACTTTAATAATTTTAGAATTGATAGATTACTTAGAAAATATAGAATTAAACATAGGATTGACAAAGCTTATCACCCTCAGACCAGTGCATTGGTAAAAGTATCGAATCATGAAATTAAAAGAATTTTGGAAAAAACTGTAAATCCTAAAATAACTGATTGGTCTGATAAACTTAATTCTACTTTGTGAGCTTATAGAACTCCTTATAAAACTCTTATAGAAATTTCTCTATATAGGATCATATTCGGAAAAACTTGTCATTTATCGGTTGAGTTAGAGCAAAAGCTTATTGGGTGATAAAAGAATTTATTTTAAAGGATGCTGGAGAAAAACAATTATTGCAATTAAATGAGCTCGTGAAAATAAGGAATGAATATTATGAAAAGGTTAGAATCTATAAAGAAATGATGAAAATTTGGAAAGATCGTAAGAATATAAGTAAAAATTTTGAGCCTGGTCAAGAATTTTTATGATACAATACTCGTTTTAAATTATTTCTTAGAAAACTTAAGCCCATGTGGACTGGGCCATTTATTGATATAAAAGTATATCTTTATGGGCTGTGGATATTAAAGATAAAAATGTGAACATAAAACTAAAGTAAATGGACATATGTTGAAACATTACATTGGAGAAACCAAGCACTATTATAAAGAAATTTTGATGCTGGGTCAATCCAAGTAAAACAATTGAATACATTAGGCTGAGAATGTTAAACCAAGTGCTTTATGAGAGGCAGTCCATAATCTATTTGTGTGACTTAATTTATGTTTGTTATTGATGTAGTATCATAGCAACCTTTTACTAATTTACAACTATTTTAACACTATAAAAGGTATTAAACTTGGTTGGAATTTAAAGAAATTTTAAGAAAATCGAATCAGTGTTCACTAGGACACTGACGCTTAGGCACCGAAATTGCTACCTAAGCGCCAAAGTCCTGTGAAGCTATGTTGACCTCATTCTTGGTGAGGTCTTTTCTTTCCTTTTAGTGCTTAGGATCTAGCCATAGGATTTCTCCTTAACTATCCTAGAATCCTAGAGATGGAACCCACCATTTAGAAATCAAAACTAAATCTTAGTTCTCTTTGAAATCCTACATAGATGGTCATCAACCTCCAAATCACTTGGAAGGTTAGGACCAATGTGTGGGAAGAGAAAGATGAATTCCTATAGGATGTTCAAGCCTTAGGATAACCATGGGTGGCCTAGTCTTGGTGAGGTCTAGCTAGTACACACTACACTTCCACACCCATCCTAAACTCTAAACCATCCCTACCCAATCTTGACTCCTAGTTCATTGGAGCACTCATGTGGCTAAGTCCAAACCCCTAGCCCTTGGCTAAGAGGGATAGGAACAATCCATGAGGTGTTCAAAATGAACATTTATTGGTCCATGGCTCACTTTAAGCTTTTCAAACCTCTCAACCATAATCAAATTTCACTTTTGCCAAAATTCCTAGTTTTGACATTGGGTCATCAAACCTACCTAAGATTACCTAAATTTCACCTACAACTACCAAAACTCTCCAAAATTTCCCAAAAATTATCCAAAATTTCCAAAAATCCTAAATATCATTTTAAAATAATTCCCACCTTTTAAATCCACCAAAATATCCCAATACCCTCCAAATAACCTCTCAATACCCTAAATACCCTTTTAGCACAAAAATCCAAAAATTCAAACAATTCCCAGAAAATTTCAAAAAATCTAAAATATTCCCAATTTAATTTTGTTCAACTACAACATAAGCCAATTATGCCAAAATAACCCACTTTTATCAAAATCTCCAATTTGACCCATTTTTTAACCTAAATGGACCAAATGTCAAACCTAATCAACCCATTTGACCCCATTTTTGCTCAATTTAAATTCTAAACTTTCATTCAACATCCCCACTACCAAGCTAAACCAAATTAAAGCCCAAATTGATTCACATTTGAGTTCAATTCCATTTGAAATTCAAATCGCCAAATTTGCCCAATTAATCCAAAATTCCCCAATTAACCTAATGTCAATCATTTCTCCCTAAATTTCAATCCTAAACCTTCCATGGTACTCCCATGAAACCCATACAACCTTCAATTGCCCCAATTTAAGCCTAAGCTTAACCTAAATCTATTTGGAAATCAAGATTAACCCATTATGGCCTAACATGAATCCATGCCCTAAATCTACCAAATTGATTGGGCTAACCTTAAAATTTCCTCCCAATTGATATTGGGAACTCTTCAATACATCCCCCTAGACCATTTGAAAAATTCAATTGGGTCTAAACCCCACCTTAAACCAACTTGGGCACAACTTGATCCAACCTTGCACAAATTAACCAAAATCCCAAAACCCATCAAATTGACCTTTCAATTGAACTCAAAACCATTCCATGTCTTCGTGAAAATTCTTCATAGCAATCATTTACACAATGTTGCTCAAGACACTTGGACCTAAATCAAACTCAAACCCAAATTAGCCCAACCTAAACCCAAATGAGCCAAATTGAACCCATGACCTAACCTAGCCAAATTGAACCAAATGTGGTTAAACCAACCTATCCATAGCCACCATTTGAACCCTAGGAGCCACCCTAGATCCACCTAGCCCAAGTTAAGTTAGCCATGGACCAAGGGTCCCCCATTTTAAGGGATCTATTCCCTTAAATGGTTAAATCTCCTTTTGCCTCACTCCAAATCCTCCCATACCTCGTTAATCACCATTAAACCTCTCCCTAACTCACCTGACCCAGGGGCCAGCTCCCCTGTCCTTGTCAGTCGGCCTAGTCGCAGGAGGGGGTCAAAACTGAGAGCCACCACTTGGCTAAGCACACCCAAACTTACCCAATTGGCCACATCAGCTAAATGAAACCTTGAAGCTCAACTGCCCTCCACCTAAGCAGAGGAATACCCCCACCAATTGAACCTTGGCTCAGCCTTATGGCTCTGGCTATATAACTCACATCTCTCGGCCATGAGATGGGTTTTGAAAAAATTTTCTCACAAAACCCTTCCCAATTGCTCCCAGAGCTCCTCCCAGCCAAGAGAATCTCAACTCCACTGTCTTCCAGCCTTCTTCCCCACTGGTTGAACTCAATTTTTGAGTTTAATCTCAGTTCAAAAAAACAGGACACTCACCAAATCTCAACAGAGACCAAATTAACTCTTCCCACAGCATCACCAGAGGTAGAGAAGAAGTTCCCCAGTGAAAGCCCCCTCACCAGACCAGCCATTTGTTATATCGGCTAAGGTTTGAAATCAGACTTGGATGAAGTAATACCTAGGCAATTCACCAGGACCAAAGGCTTCATCTGTAGGCTACTCCAGCTCCAACAAATGTGTCGATCACATTCAATCGAGGCCTCACCTCTTGAACTAAGGTATGGAAACTCCTCTTGCTCCCAAGCTCCAGTGATTCCTTATTTGTTTTGATTCAATTTCGATGTATGTTAGCCTTATGGATAGACTCCTCTAAGCTATACGAGCATGTAGGACGAAACTGCATGTGATTTGGTTAAGTATCGAGTGAGATCTTAGGTCTAGAAGGTGGACGGATCTCTGCTCACACCAGTCGGAACGATGAACGGATACCGTCGATCGCGCGTGTATCGGATGGACAGCCAGGATCGAGCCAGATAGGAGCTTGGAACGGAACTGCGGGCCGCATGGCTGCCGAGTCAGATGGCAGTGCCGAATAGGAGCGCGCCGCGTGGAGCTTCGACCCACCGTAGGTTGAGTTGGCACCGACGTGGTTAAGTAGGAAATTACCTATTTTCTGAATTATTTAAATCCCTGAATCTTTAAAAATTCATTTCTTTGTGTAGAAAAATCACAAAAAAAACTAATAATACTCTCTTGCTCAGTGAACAGAGGAGAATAATGCGGAAAAAGAATTTATCTATTTTGTGAGTATTTAATTTTTATTTAATTAAACAGTATTTTAAGTATTTTAATTCTCCACTCACACACACAATTCACCATGGCATGAGACCATAGACTTTTATATCCTCTGATCTTGGGAACATTCTCTGAATTTTTTAAGGCCAGAGGTTATGTCTTTATGGAGTTATCTATTTTCCAAGTATCTATGCTTGCTTTGGTATTTTAATTCCAATAATTAGCATATTGTTTGGAAAATTCTAGAAAAATTAGGATAGGTTCTTAATGACCAGAGGAACTTAGGGTAATTATGGTGTGGCTTAAAAAAGTGTGGATAACCCTAATGGCTCACCTAACCAAAAACTAACATTGAATTAATTAAGGTAAATTAAAAATCAACATAACTTAGAATTAATCCTCCACTGATCTCTAGAGTCAGAGGGACCCCCTTAAAAAGTTTGAAGTCAATTAAAAATAATTTAACTCATTAAATAGATTTTTTTAAGTAACATGGCCACATTTAAAATTTAAAAATCATAAAAGTTAAAATAATTTTCAAAAATTCACTAAACTGGTTTTGGGGCATCTCTGATATCAGAGGAGTCTAAGAAAATTAAAATTGAAATTTTTATAAAATCTTCATTTTTAACCTTACTTTAAATATTTTAATAATTAAAAAATTATAAAAATAATAAAAATAATAAAATTTATAAAAATGTTGTGTTTGGTCTCCTAATCACTTGGGAACCAAGCAAATATTTTTTCCTAACTCCCAAAACAAAGATATTGAATTTTAAGGGCTTAATGTAATTTTTAATGTTAAAAAATTTATTTTCTTAACCTTTCTACTAAAATAATTCTAATAATTTAAGAAAAAATTAGAAAAATATAAAATTTGTTTCTCTGAGCTCCTTGAGGTCAAAGAGATTTAAGAAAAATATAAAACTTAATTTTGAACTTTAATTTGATTTTATAATTAATTAATACTCCAAAACTTGAAATAATTATAATAAATAAAATATATTTCAAAAAATCAACAAAATTGGTCCAAGTGATCCTCTAATCAATAGGAATCTCTCATAATTTTCCTAAGGATAGAAACTTTCTTTTGATCATGTTATGCATTTTTCATTGAAAACCCATATTTTTATTAAAACAATTCTATAAATTAAATTAAAAAAATAGAAAAATCACATGTTCTCCTCTTGTCTTAATAGACATGTGCGTAAGGTAACATAAAATTTTCAAGTTAATTTGAGCTTAATTTGATAAGTTATGTGATAAATAAGCTTAAAAGGGCATAATGGTAATTAAGGAATTTTAACCCTAACCAAAATTTAGGCTAAACCAAAGGGGAGGGGTAAGATATTTGATCTTAAGTCATTATTGGATGATTGAAACATACAATATTAAAGGGTAGAAACTCATTAATCACTTTGAACTTTAAAGAAGAAACCTTTATTAATTAAATCATTAAACTTTGGAAGTTAATTAAAGGTGAACTATTAAGGTTAAGGGATTTTGAATATAGAAAGATTTTAATTCTTTAAATTGAATCCCTAAACATCAATTTGATTGAATATTATTTAAACATCAATTAATGGGACTCTAAAATGATGATTGGAACTAATAATTAAAAACAGAAGAGAATGATTCTTTGAACTCTTATAACTAAATTAAAGAATATTTGGACTAATTTTGAAATTATTTGAAAATCAAATTGAAATGGGTTTAAAATGTTAAAATTAATCTAAAATATTAAGATAATTTAAAACATATAGACCTAACTGAACCAAAAGATACTTTTCCAACTTAAAATGATTTAAAACATCTAAAAAGATCAACTAAAACCTTATAACTAAATTAAAAAATCACTTTAAATCTTCAACTCAAAACTTTAAATTAAGAGTGGTTAAAATCTTTAATGAACTGATTTACCCCTAAATGCTTTCATTATTATAACTCTTAAATGGAGAATTAAATGATATGTCACTTTACTCATAGGATAATCAAACATCCTAATTCACTGAACAAGATTAACCCGAGTAATTGATTCATCACCACAATGAAACTAACTGAACTTAGAATAATCCCTACAATGTTTAAGAAGATGTTCAAAATTCAGTTTCGAGCACTTCTCTAGCTTGATGGGATGTTTTAAAAGAATAGTGAGACTTCATTGTTCTTTGGTAAAGAAAATCATCCTTAATAAAATACAAGAACCTAGACGTCATAGGAAATGACTAGAAATAGGATTAGGATTTTGGTAGACAACCAGAACATTCCCCTTAGTCTTACCTAGGTACTTGCTCTAACATTTGTTTCAAGTGCAAGTGAAAATGACGGAAATGCGTACCAGGTACACATTTAAGTTCATTGTGATTTACATTCAGCAATTTATTAAATGTCTTACTTTTCTGTATTTACAAATGCATGAAAATGATCGAACCCAGCATGCTTAAACAACTCAAAATTTAATCACCAAAAAAATGAATTTACAATTACAACTAAAATTAAAACGTCTCGTTAGATGATCGAGAATCCCTCAGCTGATGTAACCCACGTGTTGCTAACGATATGTCCCATGGTCTAAATGAAGGTGTGGAACTCATTCAGTTGAGTTTAGCAAACTCATTTGGACTAAGTTAATCCGATGAAAATAGCGGTGCAGGGATGACGGAACCGTGGGATCTTAATCGGTTCTACTTAATCAACTTTAAGATTTGTTTTAGTTAAAATGCTAAGTCATCTCAATTTTTAACTCTTCTAAACCAAAACACTTCTCTCATCTCTTGATTGTCCCTTTCTAAAACCAAACCTCTGCAACAACAAGGAGCTTGGAGCATGGTGGGCCATCTCAATTTTTAACTCTTCTAAACCAAAACACTTCTCTCATCTCTTGATTGTCACTTTCTAAAACCAAACCTCTGCAACAACAAGGAACTTGGAGCATGGTGGGCAGCACGGCCATCTTCTTCAGCAAAACTTGGGTCTACATCAGCAAAACCTTTACTAAAATTAAATAGCCATTGGATTTTGAGGTAGTTTGCCTAGTACAACATAAATCGTCAGCTTTTCATTGGGCATTTGCATAATCATGTTATGCAAATTAAGATCTAACCAGTCTTAGGACTCCGAGGAAATCGTTTGGTGAGACATAAACCCTCACATCTTCGAGGCTATTTGTATGATTGTGTCATACAAATATAAGTCCTGATTAAATAAATGGCAGGATTGAAACATTAAATATTATTCTCAAATTGAAGCCAAACAATAGGATAGTCGGGAAGTCACCAAAGTTCACTTCGGGTCTGTGACATCCCCATCTTCTCTTCCTTTGGACTCTCAAAATAAACTGTTACAACTTTGAGTTATTCCCTATTGAAATTTCCAAAATCTAATTCATTTGAAACCTCAATCTTTGAAATTCTTGAGTGCAAAACAATTGATCATTATCGAGAGTTTTTTTAAATGATTCCCGTCATCTAAGATATAATTAACTATAGGGGCTTGCCCTTACAGGGAACCTTAAGAACCCAGGTAATATAAACCCTGCTTAATTATTTTATATTAAGCAGGGGAACTTGTCGGCTTATAAAATTGGTTCGCAGACCAAACGGATGTCACAAATCTTCTAGTTTATTTAATCAAGCCCCATCATCAAGCAGTGTGTCTATTCCTAGGAATAAATACACGGTTTGTGATGCGACGCTCGTTTATATAAACTATTTGGGATGTGAGATCATTTTGATTTCATATCTTAAAAATTTTCAAATTTAAAACTATTTTTAAAATCAAAATACTACTTTTCAAATTATTTATATTTAGATTAAATTTAAAATCTAAAGTTCGCCGACAATTTCTGTAGGAGACTCCCTTTTCAAAACACAAAACCTAAAAATATGTCGACAGCTTCTGGCGGTTCCACTGGGGACTAGTTCCTCTCTCCATTTTGATCAGATGGTTTTGCTTTCATAAATCAGTAGTAATTCCATGCCCCTAATGGATCAAACTACCATTCTTTCGTTGACATGTCTCGTTCATTTCTATCTTGAACAGGTATGATCAACTCTTCTTGGATTTCGGAGCCACTGTTTAGACACCCCTAAATAGAGAAATTCCGGAATCATTCTATCTCTTAGAGGTGGGGTGGACCCCCAATAGTTGTTAGCTTAGGAGCGGCCCCTCGGGTTGAGAAGTTTTACGAGACTTTCTCTTTCTTTCCAATTCTGGATTGGGTCCCTTAACTTCTCTATAACCTTCCTTCTTTAATTGTTTCGTTCTTAATAAGCAAACCTTTTAATTAACAAACCTCTTAATAAACAAACCTTTTTTACAAGATCTGTAATACCTTATAAAGAAAATGAAAAGATAAATGAAAATGCGTTCGGACTCTTTTTCTTATCCTGGAAAGTTTTGTGACAAAAAGGAAGCATAATTTGGAACTGACATTCAGAATCTACCCTACAGAAGATGTCTGCACCAAGGCTGATTTTCTCCTTCACCAACGGACTGGACTTGGCTACCTACCAGGATGAGTTGCCTGAAAATGCAATCATTCATTTCAGACAAGGATTTGACAGTACGGACATTAAGTTCACCGATGTTACTCTTTTCACACTGATGGCCAAGGTACCGAAAACCATTGAACCCATAATTGAGTTCAACCTGAAGTCGACCCAAGAATTTCCCCCTCTATAAAGGGTCCCGGTTGAGACGAATACCATTGTTCATAGGAGGTTAGCTGCTACCCCCAGGACTATCATCTCTACCCATCACCGGTCTGGTCATCACTGCACCCACACCGGCTCCAGCCAAATTGAAAGGAAAAGAAGTCCAATTCAGTGATGAGCCTGTTACTTTGGAGGGTTCATACTTTGCTGCAACATCATTTGTGTTTGAGATAGGGTCCAGTTCAAGATTTGCACCCTTAACCCGGACACAAAGGAGGAATAGGAGCAGAAAGATCTCCAGGATCAGAAAGACCCGGGCTACTGAATCTGCATTTCTTGAAGAGATTTCTGACGAAGAAGAAGAACTGTCTAAGATTTCACCATTGTTAGAGGGGAGTAGGTTCAACCCCCTCTCTGTTGCATCTGATGAAGTGGATACTCGAAGGATCGCCGCTGCGTTACCTCTACCTGCATACTACAGTGACTACAAGAAGAAGAAGATCAAGACTACGCCGCTCACTCGATTGCGAGCAGTAGTGGAGAAGTTAGCAAGGAAGGAGGGATGTCCAGTGTCAGAGATCCTAAGAAGAATGGGACGAACGCCAGTTAGATCCCGCCTCAGACCACGAGTAGACCTCATCACTGCCATAGAAAGACCAAGAAAGAAAGCACGAGCTAGCGAAAGAAGTTCACCTGTCGTTGTATCACGTCACCATATTAAGGAACACACCACTTACCGACGCACAATCGACAGACCATCTGGTCCTAGGCCTCCTACTGTAAGATGGATGGTGCGGCGACCTATTATTGCTGAACTGATACCAACAGAACACTTCAGGAAGAGAAGTCTGGCCAGAAAGCATGAATCTGAAGAGAGTATCGCAGCTCTGAAAGAGACTCCTGAAGATGAAGTTCAATAGTCATCACTCGACAACCGAGAGACCGTTTGGAAAAGACCACTTGAGGACGCTATAGGAAAGCTAAGAACTGACATCCAACGGTTGGCCAGGGAAAGAAGAGTAGAGTTGGGAAATGAAGTGGATTCATCAGAGTTCATGAATGAAGAGTTCGCCAAGATCAACGTGGTTGAGACCCGAGCGTCGTCAGCTGTACAGGGAGCTCCGTCAACATCAGAAGGAGACGACCCAGAGGCAATGAAGTTATGTCTTAGAGAAAAGGATGATACAATTTATTGAATGGAGAAGAAGATTGAGGAGATGGCGGCTACCTTATCCACACTCCGGAGTCAGCCTCAACCTCAGAAAGAAACACCTTCGGAGATCATTCACATTGCCGATGGAGAAAAGGAAATTACATCTGTCAACGGAGATGAGCAACCATGAAGGATTCAGCCCAGAGTATGATTCCTGAAAAGGATATTAAGAATATGGTAGAACAGTAGGTGCGATAAGCCTTAGCCCAGTCTAAGAGTGGAGCATCTATTCAGACGGGTAGACCTTACCCCGAAGAATTTGATGCAATCCAATACCTAAAGGGCTTCGTACCACCTATGTTTATGACCTTCGATGGTATGAGAAACCCTCGACAGCATGTCGTACATGTTCGTTCCAGTTGCTGTAATTCCGGTGGGAGCGATGCTTTACTTTTTTGTCAGTTCGTCATCAGCTTGTCAGGGATTGCCTTTGATTGGTACACAGAATTGCCGAACGATTTGGTCAAGACTTTTTCAGAATTAGAGAACCTTTTCGTTAAATGGTTTGCTGGGGTTCAGCACCATATCACTATTGGTGATCTAGTGGTGGAGCAACAAAAACCGAACGAAACCTTGGTGGATTACATACTTTGAGGGAGGAACTTAAGTATGAAGTGTGAACCACAGCTTTAGGAACAACATGCAGTTGGTATCCTGCTGAGGAGCGTTCACGGTCCGATATCACTTCTCCTTAAAGGATTCACAATTAAGACTTTCGAGAAGTTGCTTAACAAGGCCGGGAGCTTGCAGGAGGAAGTGAAACAGCTGAGTTTCATCGACAAATATGAGAAGCAGAAGCTAATGAGAGCATTTGAGAAGAAATACAGAGTCGTCGCGGCAGTGGATAAGGGTAAACAGCCAGTGCAAATACAGCCAGAGTAGCCACAACAAAATTATCAACCACCACAATGGACTCAACAGAGCTATCAACAGCCTCGATCGAGCTATCAATCATTGCAGCATGATCAACAGCCGCCTCGTCCGCCACAGGCCCTGAAGGAGCTTTTGAATAAAGAATACCCCTTCAAGACTGAATTAGTAGCCAAAATGTTTTGAAGTTTGATCAAGACGCCTGACTTTCAGCTGCCAGAGCCCAGGAGGCCAGAGGAAGTCGATAAGAAGGATCATCTGAATTACTGTCCCTACCATAAGATGCTCGAACATAAGATAGAAGATTGCTTCACTTTCAAGAACTGGCTGGAGAACAACCTACGACAAGGGAACAAAATTATCCCAAAGAAATACATGAGGGAGCCCCAAAAAGGAGGTTCTCTTAATGTCATTTTAATGGATCCTATTGTTCCGATAGACCCGTACATGACCGATGATCGATGAAGTACTGTTTGGAAGAAGTCCCCGAAGAAAGTTTTAGATCACATCCAGACCGCTTCGGTGCGCGCTTTAACTCAAAGTTTAAAACCTGTTAAACTGGCACTATCACTTATGATTGAAGAACCGCCCCAAGAAGAGGAGAAGATCATGGAAGAAGAAAAGACTGAGGCTCCGAAGGGTAGACTAGGGGCTGCTCTTCCTAGGATGGTTGTTTCTGACTCGGGGGAGAAATCCCTCGGACCTCTGACTTTGTATGATTATTTTTCTACCCCGGCAAGATATTATAATGATAAGAGTTATGGTGTTGGCTACGTTTTGACTGTTTCTAATGATTACGTAACCAAAGACAACCACCCAAATCGGATCTCGATTTCGATATGATTAATGATTCTCAAATCATACGAAGCCTCAAAGACCGCGATGAAGGAGAAGAAGTTCACAAGAATGGCTACGAGAGCTCAAGAAGCAACGAGTCCATTTGTGAATTCCGAGGAGCTCAGATCGCGATAAATTTAGAGCTGTCAGATTCTGAAGCAACTTCAGAAGAGTCAGTCGTTCCGATTCAAGAGGAGACATCGGCAGGTTCAACACCAAATTCAGAAGAAATAACAGAAGTTAACTTAAGAAGTGGAAAAGTTCTACCCCCGAGAGTGGGTCCAAAAGATAAAGGAAAGGTGGTGGTTGCTCAGGAAGAGCCAACCCCAGCATAGGAATTGCCCATTCGGGAAGAGGTTGAAGAACCTAGTAATAAAGTGGACTATAAAGTGCTAAGCCATCTTAGGAAACTACCAGCCAAACTGAGCATCTACGACGCTCTGATCCTGTCAAAGGAGATGAGGGAAACTCTGATCGAGGCCTTACTTGATCCAGAAATCTGCTTAGCTCAAATAACCGGTAATTCCTTAGACGAGATTTGCTCGTTGAGAGAACAACGTGGTGTTACTTTCATGGACAATGATTTACTGCTTGCAACAGCTGATCACAATCGACCATTGTACATTTAAGTAAGTATTAGAAATTTCACACTCTCCAGGGTGTTAGTTGATCCAGGAGCATCAATTAACATAAGGAACCTTCGGACATTAGCATATTTGGAAATTGATGCCCGTAATCTCGAAGCAGACATGATGTTACGAAGAGGTTTCAATCAGAAAGAAGAAAGAGCCCTTGGATCGATAACACTATTAATGAAGATTGGTGATTTGGAAAAGACAACTGCAAAATTCCACATAATTAATTCTGAGACATCGTTCAACGCTCTACTGTGTCGGCCGTGGATCCATGAATACCGGATGGTACCGTCGTCTCTGCACCAGTGCATAAAGTATTATGAAGGAGGATAAGAACAGTGAATTAAAGGTGATTTACAACCATTCTACGTGCATGAAATTGGAATTCATGAAGATGCAACTTACTATGCGCCTCCGAAGAAGACAATCTTTTCTAGAAATGCCATACCAAGTGAAGCAAAAGAAGTTCGAGATGACGAAGAGCCTGAAATTCTTGTTCAATAGTTACTCACCACTCCCTTACGACGAGATGGTGAAGGTTTCTCTAGAACTCGCACCCGAGGTTAAGGCTGGGGACGAGGTCGAGGAAGAAACGGTGGAACAGTTGAACATAAGAAGCCGGTCATCGATGTTGATTGGGAAAATAGTTCCTAAGAAGAAGAAGAAGAAGTCAAGAAAAAAGCAATGCAAAAAAATCAATAGAAACCACAATTCAAGATCTCTCTCGAAGATGAAAAGAATGAAGAATACAAAGCAATGTACGAGAAGATTAACCGCGGTGTACATACTATAAGCCTGACCCCGATCTATCCTAATATGATCGAGGGTATGTTGGTCAAGGAAGTACATGGTGGCGGTGCTAAGCCAATTAAATTCTACCGTGGTGCTTCTTCTTCCAAAACTGAAACTGATGTACAATTTGAAGATGTTGCTTCATCTGAATTAATGGAATTACCTTTCGAGTGGTATTCTCCCTGCGTTCAAAATTTAATACAGCGTGGTATCTTCCCTAAGCAATGGTGAAAAGATCAATCACAACCTAAAAATATGCAGAAAGCTTCTGGCAGGCTTTCCAATTCAGCGTGGTGTCTTACCTAAGCAATGGTCAAAAGGTCAATCACACCGCTTTAAAAAGTTAAGGAATAATACCGGTCGACCGGCCAAATCAAAACATGGTCTCGGATTCGACACAATAGCACCAGCTGACGATTCAAAATTTTCCTTGGTTGTCACTTACAAGTCTGATGAAGACTGCCTGGAAGCTTCAGATGATCTCGAGAATCTACCAATCGGAGACGCTTCACCAGAATTTGAAGAAGAATTAAATCTACAATAGACGAGTTAATGGAAGTTAAATTAGATACTAGCGAAGAGCCTAGACCGACCTTTGTTAGCTCCTTACTAAGAAAAGAAGACTCTGAAAACATGATCTAGCTACTAAAGAAATTCAAGAACTGTTTTGCTTGGAGTTACGATGAAATGCCAGGATTATGTCCAGAAGTCGCAGTTCACAAGCTAGGAGTAGATCACACCGCCGTTCCAGTCAGGCAAGCTCTGAGAAGAATGCATCTAGAAATTAAGCAACAAGTAATAGCTGAAGTTAAGAAGCTAATAGATGCTAAATTTGTTCGTGAAGAACAATACCCGACTTGGTTAACCAATGTGGTACCAGTTAGAAAGAAGAATGGTCAGAACAGAATCTGCGTGGATTTCAGAGATTTGAATAAAGCATGCCCAAAGGATGAATTTCTGCTACCAATTCCTGAATTGATGATCGACATCGCTTCGACACACGAAGTCTTCTCTTTCATGGATGGATCATCAGGATACTATCAGATAAAGATGACCCCAGAAGATGAAAAGCTCATAGCCTTCAGAATGCCAATTGGAGTGTACTGCTACACAGTGATGCCTTTCGGATTAAAGAATGCTGGAGCAACTTACCAAAGAGCAATGACAAGGATTTTTGATGATCTCATTCACAACCAATTTGAGTGCTTCGTGGATGATGTGGTCATCAAAAGCAAACTAATGGAAGATCACCTGTATGATTTGAGAATTGTTTTCAATCGATTAAGACAATTTAACCTTAAGATGAATCTCCTGAAATGCGCCTTCGGCGTCACCTCTGGGAAATTCTTAGGATTTGTCGTTCGACATCGCAGAATTGAAATCAATTCGGAGAAGATTAAAGCTATCTTAGAATTGCTGCCTCCCAAAACCTTGAAACAACTACTGTTCTTTCAAGGGAAGTTGGCATATCTTCGACGCTTTAATTCGATTTTGTCAAGAAGGAGTCAGCCTTTTTCTACTTTGGTGAAAAAGGATGCCAAGTTTACTTGAGACTCCAAATGTCAGCATGCCTTAGATGACATCAAACGATATTTCATGACACCTCCTGTTTTAGCAGCCCCAGTCTCGGGTTAACCGTTGATACTTTATATTGCGGCTTTAGATGACTCCCTCGGAGCCCTGCTAGCCCAGGTCAATGACGAGGGGAAAGAAAATGCTCTCTACTACCTAAGTCGTCTTCTAATTCCGATGGAAGTAAAGTATCCCCCGATTGAGAAGCATTGTTTGGCCCTGGTCTTTACAGCCCAAAAGCTCAGGCATTACATGCTTTCTCATAAGGTCAACCATATCTTGAAGTTTAATCCATTGCAAAACTTGATGACCCGACCGACGCTTTCTAGCAAACTTTCCAGGTGGTCAATGATACTATCGCAATTTGATATAACTTTTGTTCCTCTTCGTGGCGTAAAGGAACAAGTTCTGGTAGACTTTCTCGCAGCACACCCTTTACTGGCAGAGTAGCCTCTCAATGACGACATGCCACACGAGTAGATAATGAGCCTAGAAGACCCCGATGATCAACGTTGGGAATTGTACTTCGACGGAGCGTCCTCAGCACAGAAGGATAAAGAATTGAAAAAAATAGTGCCTGGTAAGGCAGGAACCGGACTAATCTTTATAACACCAAAGTGGGGGATGTTAAGGTACTCCTACCATTTAACAGAACTGTGTACAAATAATGAAGCAGAGTATGAAGCCCTTATAACTGGACTGGAGTTAGCCATTCAGATGAGGATAACGGATATCAACATCTACGAAGATTCACAGTTGATCATACAGCGGGTCGCAGGACAGTACAAAATTTTGAAACCAAGGCTCGAGCAACACTTTCAGTATGCCATGAAGTTGTTGGAACAGATTCCGAATGTAACAATCAACATGATTCCTAGAAGAGAAAATACACTTACAGATGCGCTAGCCCACCTTGCAAAAGAATTGGCCTGCTTGCAGGATGAGTTAGTTGAAATGTCAGTTCAGGGATGACGGCTCCTATCACAGCTCGACATGGATGCAATACACAAATCATAAAACGAAGAAGAAACAGTTGCAACAGTGGCTGAAACTATAGAAGATTGGCGTCAACCGCTCGTAGAGTACCTGCAAACAGGGAACCTACCGGACGATAGGTCGTTAGCCCATCAAATTAAGAACATAAATCTGTCATACACATTAATAACTAATACGTTATACAGAAGGTCTTTCGACCAGACATGGCTAAGGTGCCTGAGTGGGTCTGAGGTTCGTGAAATTGTTAAAGAAGTGCACTCAGAACTTTATGGCACTCATCAGTCGAGTCCGAAGATGAAATTGAGAATTAAAAGACTAGGGTACTACTGGCCCTCGATGATGACCGATTGCATGAAAGTTACCAAAAGTTGTCATTAGTACTAAGTGCATGGAGTGGTTCTACATCAACCCCCAAATGTGCTACATCCGACAATCGTGTCGTGGCCGTTCGAGTGTTGGGGCACATATATTTTGGGTCTGATAGAACCGCCTTCTTCAAGAGGACATCGCTTTATTCTTGCGGATACATATTACTTTTCGAAGTGGGCAGAAGCAGTAAAACTCATAGAAGTGAAAGCACACCACGTGTTACAGTTCTTCAAGAATCAAGTCGTATACCATTTCGGGGTACTGCGCAGAATTATCTCAGACAACGGGTCAGTATTCAGAAGCATGAAGATCAACAATTTTGTCAGACGGCATGGGATAGATTGGCGCTATTCGACGATCTACTACCCGAGAGCAAATAGCTTGGCCGAGGCTTTTAATAAAACTCTCATGCAAATCTTGAAGAAAACTTTGGACGACAACAAAAGAAATTGGCACGAGAAGTTGTTAGAAGTCTTATGGGGTTGTTGACCTCATTTTTGATGAGGTCTTCTCTTCTTCTTTTTAGTACTTAGGATCTAGCCTTAGGCTTTTCCTTTGACTATCTTAGAGGACTAGAATTGGGATCCACCATCTAAAGTTTCAAACCACTTCTTAACTCCCTGCAAACTCCACAAACTTGATCGTAGACCCCTAATCACCTGGAGGGTTGAAATCAAATGTGGAAATTTAAAGGATGAGTTCCTATGGGACTCTTTGGCCTTAGAGCGCCCTCAGGTGGCTCGGTGCAGTAAAGGGGCTGACTCACACACACACTACACTCATACACTACACTTTCAAACACCTCCTAAAACCACACCCATACCTAACTCGACCTCCCGACTCATGTAGGTGATTCGCATGGATGGTCCTTAACCCCTAAACCCTTGGCTAAAAGGGTTAGGAACAACATAGTGAATGCCTCAAATGAGTCCCTTCATGGCTCATGTGGGCTTGATGTGGCTTCATGGCTCAACCAAAATGATTTCATTCCACTCAAATTTACCCAATCTTCGATTTTCCAAATTTTCGATTTTGACCCCGGGACCCTACACCCGCTAGCTTTACCCAAGCCCTTGAAACTACCCAAATTTTTCAAAATTTCCAAATCACCCAAAATTCCCCAAAATCAATCCCAAAAATTTCCACATCACTCAAATTGATCATCCATACCCAAAAATACCAAAAATTCCAAAAATACCTCCCAATACCCTCCAAATACCCAAAATACCCCTCTTGACCCAAACAATCCAAAAATTCAGAAAATTCCCAAAGAATTCCAGAAAACCCCAAATATTCCCAATTTCATTTTGTTCAACTACACCATGGGCCAATTTTGTCAATTTACCCTACTTTTGTCAAAACCCCCAATTTGACCCATTTTAACCCTAAGTGAACCCGATGTCAAACCAAACCTACCCAATTGACCCAAATTCTGGTCCAATTCAATTCTAAACTTCAATTCAACATTCCCAACACCAATCTAGACCAAATCCAAGTCCAATTTGATTGACATTTGGATCCAATTTCACTTTTGGCCTTAAAGCCCAATTTGGACCCACGACCCAAACCTAACCCAAACTCACCCAATTCAACTCCAATTAACTCCAAATCTTTTATAAATCTTCCTTAGCATCCCCACAAGCAAAAAACTAACATGATTTGCCCAAAATTTAGACCCAAACCCCACTCAAATTCAACCCAAAGCTAAAAGGCCCAATTTTGACCTAAACCCAAACCTAACCCAAATGAGCCCAAACCCCAAAATCAAAGCCCAACCAAAGTCAAAACCTCTTTGAAAGACTCCCATAAACATTTCTCAACATTAATTTTACATTAATTTCAACCCTAGCCCAACATTGGCCCAACTTGGCCCACTTTGATCTATATTGGCCCATTCACCAAAAGAGCCCAAATTCAACCCAATTCAAACCCAAATCACCCCCAATTTGCTTCAAGTCACTCATGACACATCCATGAGCTAAACCCAACAATTATTTGTCCCAACCTCTTTACAAAATTCCCATCCATAAATTCATTTTTAAACTTAAAGGCCCATTCCTTAAACCATTTTAAAAGCCCATCTTTTACCACATCCAAAGGCACAAAATTGGTCCCAAAGCCCATATGACATTTCCCCTCATCATACTTTCAATTAAACTCAATACCTAAGTCCTAAATTCATCATCAAATCATCCCAAATCAAGACATATGCCAATTCCCATCAAAATACCAAAATCTTTCTTAAATCCATTTCCATGAAATTGACTTAACTTTCCCCGAAGCCAAAGGTGAGCCATGAAGCCATGCATGAGCCACATGTGAGCCATGAGAGCCTTGGACACTCCACCATGCCATATTGGGTAAGAAGAGGGAGGGCTTTCCTTAATCCCTAAAGCTCATTAGCCTTAATCATGATTCACCTAAACTTAAATTTAATCCAAATATATTTGGATGGAGACTTCTCCATGCCAAACCAGTCGATCCCTTTGATCCCCCACAGCATCCAAAGCCACCTTGAAGGGTGCACCAAGCCCAAATGGGTGGATTGACCCATTTAGACTCAAAACTAGCCATGCCCCATTCTACTTTGGATCAAAGCCTTTACACATGGCAATTGCCAATTGCTTGCACCAAGTCCCAGCCTTGACCCACCTGACCTTGAGGGTGACCCATGCCTGGCCGGCCGGCCACCAGGTCACCGGAAAACACCACACCCGAGAGCTCACATGTGAGCCAACATTGAAATTCTCCCTTGCTGAGCTGCCCCATGCTCAGTGGCCACCATGGTCGTTCTTCTCCTCACCGAGCAGGTCGATCCCAAACCCTAACTCCCCCAGGAGAGCCTCGCAACCGGCTATTTAAACACCCCCTCTCTCGGCCATGGAAGTGGTGCTGAAACAAACCTTAAGGAAACTCTGCCAAAATTGTTCCAGACTACTCCCCATATATAGAGAACCTGATCCCCACTGAAATCCCCCTGCCATTTTCTCTCTGTGAGCTCAATTTCAGAGTTGAAATCCAAGCCCAAAACCAGGACACTTCTCCACAGTGAGCCAATCCCCAAATTGATTGGTCCTACACCTTCACCGGACCAAGAGAAGGTGTCCACCAAGCAAAAGCCCCATCTCCAGGCCACCCGGTTGCTCCGGCCTCCAAGCTTTGTGATCGAGCTGTGGTCGAAATCCTACCTAGGCAATTCACTGGACCAGGAGACTTCATCTGGAGCTTGCTGGGATCCAATCGAAGGTGAAACAACCCTCAGATCGAAGCCACACTTCTCTGAGCAAAGGTATGGCCTCACTCTTCTTCCCAAGCTTCTGAACATTCTTCATTTTTATTGAGTAAATTTCATCCCACATAAACCGTATGGATGTGTTCGTCTTCTCGAGACGACTCCATAGAGTTTAAGAACGTTAAATTTGGTCAAGTATCGAGTGAGATCTTAGGCCTAGAAGATGGACGGTTCTCGGGTTAGGAGGCTTGGGGACGATGAACGGATGTCGTTCATTCAATACACGCGCGGACGGACGGCTCAGATGGCGTCGGACCAGGAGATGGTACGTGAACCGCGGGACCCGGGCTGCTGACTCTAGCGGCGGCTTCGAATGAGAGCGCGCCGCGAGGCCGTTCAGAGATGCCGAGGATGACGCGGCGCCGACTCGGATAAATAGAAAATTAGGGATTTTTCCTATTTATTTAATTCCCTAAACTTGGAAAATTCATAACTTTGTGTAGGAAAAGCATAAAAATAAAATATAAATATCCTCTTGCTCAGTGAACAGAGGAGAATAATGTGGAAAAGAAATCATTTAATTTCATCAAGTATTTTATTTTTAATAATTTATTTACTGTTTGCATTCTTTTAATTCTCCATGCATATAGGAAATTCACCATGGCATAAGACCATAGGGCTTTTTAAGCCTCTAAATTTGGGAACATTCCCTGAATTTTCCAAAGTCAGAGGCCATCCCTATGAGAAGTTATTGATTTTTCAAATTCATGTTACTGTTTTGAGTATTTTAATTCCAATAATTAGCATGTTGTGAAATAAATTCTAGGAAAATTTGGTGATGTCCCTTATGACCGAGAGGACCCTAGGAAAAATAGGTTTTGAGTTAGTTCATTTAAAATAACCCTAATTGGCTTAAACACCCAAAATAGGTCCCTAATTAATTAGAGTTAACCATACATCAAATTGACTTGAAATCAATTCTCCACTGACCTTGAGGATCAGAGGAACCCACCATAAAAATTTGAAGTCAATTGGAACTGGTTAGCCCTACTAAATGGGTTGATTAAGCCATTTAGTCACTTTAAACTTTAAAAATTCATAACTTTCAAAATACCTTTCAAAGATTCACCAAATTGGTTTTGGAGCCTCTCTGATATCAGGGGAATTTAAAAAAATTAAAATTTTAATTTTCTAAAAAAGTTGATTTTTTAGTATTATTTTAATATTTTAATAATTAAAAAATAATAAAAATCACAAAAATAATAAAATTCACCAAAATGTCACATTTTGAATTTTAATCACTTAGGAACAAACCCCATATTTTTCTATGGTCTATTTAATAAGATATTAAATTTTAAAACCCTAGGGTAATTTTAAAATTAAAAAAATGTATTTTCTAGCATTTTCACTAAAATAATTATAATAAATCATAGAAAAATCAAAAAATTTAAAAAATTGATTCTCTGATTTCCTTGATATCAGAAAGATTTTTGAAAAATATAAAATTCATTTTTCAACCTTTATTTTATTTTTAAATTAATTAACACTCCAAAACTTAAAATAATTATAATAAAAATAATATAATTCAAAAAATCACCAAAATTGGTCCAAGTGGTCCTCTGGTCATTAGGAATGTCTCCTAATTTTCTTAAGAACAGAAACTTTCCCTTGGTCATGTTATTAAATTTTCCTTGGAAATCTCTATTTTCTACCAAAAATAATTATATAAATAAATTAAATACAGAAAAATCACATTTTCTCATCTCATGTCTTTATTGTCATATGAGTGAAGTCACATAAAAATTTCAAGTTCATTTAAGCTCAATTTAGTGAGTTATGAAATTATTAAGCTTAAAGGGCAAAGTGATAATTAAAATTTTAACCCTTAATTAAAACTTTAGGTTTAATAAAATTAACAAGTAAAATATTTGATCTTAATCTGATTTGGATGATTGAAATTTAAATAATTAAAGGGTAGAAACCCATTAAACAATTTAAAATAATTGAAATAAACCTTAATTAAATAATTGATTAAATTTGGGAAGAATAATAAAATTGGAATTATTAAAATAGGGATATTTTTAGGAAGAGATTTATTCTTTAATTTAAAAATCCCTAAATTAATCATCTCATTAATATTTAATTCTTAATTAAAATGATAACTCAAATTTAAAATATTAAAAGACTTAATCATTAAACTAAAGTTAAATTATTAAACTCTTTTAAAATTTTAATTAAAGTTAAAAAATAATAATTAAAAATTAAATTAAATTAAATAAATCAAATTTAATTAAATTAAATTAAATCAAATTAAATTAAATTAAAGATTAATTAAATAAAATTAAATTAAATTAAATTAAATTAAATTAAATTAAACTAAATTAAATTAGATTAAATTAAATTAAATATAATAAACAAATTAAATTAAATTAAATTAAATTAAATTAAAACATATTAAATTAAATTAAATTAAATCAAATTAAATTAAAATTAAATCAAATTAAATTAAATTAATGGAAATTAAATCAAATTAAACTAAATTAATTTAACATCAAATCAAACTAAATTGAATTAAATTAAATTAAATTAAAATTAAAATTAAATTAAATTAAATTAAAGTTAAATTAAATTGAATTAAATAAAATCACCTAAAACAGAAAGAAATTAAATATAAAGCAACTTGAACACTATTCCAAATTTAAACCCATTAATTGAAATTAAACTAAATCACAAACCATTTGAACACCAATTTACCCTCGAAAGCTTTAGTTGTCATAACTCCTAAACAGAATATTAAATGAAATGTTACTTCACTTATAGGACATTCAAATATCCTAGTTCACTGAGTAAGATAACAACAAAACTTAACTAAACCTCGGACGGTTAATTCATTTGGACTTAAAACAACCCTAGAAATATTGAAAAGATGTTTAAGATTTGCCTTAAGCACTTCCTCGATATGATAAGATGTTCATAAGAACAATTGAACTTAATTGTTCTTTGATGAAGAAAATCGTCTTCAAACCAAAACACAAGGAACCTAGACATCATAGGAAATGACTAGCTATAGGATTAGGAACTTGGTAGAAAACCATAACCCTTCCCTTAGCTTTACCTAGGAACTTGCTTAAATATTCTAATTGTGTTTTAAGTGCAGCTTGGGACGACGGGAAGACCCTCCAGGTACGCTATTATTTTATTGCAATTTACTTTCTTGCAATTTACATTATTGCAATTTATTTAACCGCATTGCACTTACTTTTCTTGCATGATAAACAACTGTTGCATGAAAACCCACACCTTTAGGATAGTCCCTAAAACTGAAACCAAAACTAAACTAAAAGTCATAGGAAGATAAAATTCACCGCCACAACATTTCAAAATATAAAAAATCTCAAAATTTAATCACAAACAGAACACAAAACTACAATTACAACTAAATTAAAACGTCTTGTTGGATGATCGGGAATACCTCGGATGATGTAACCTACGTGTTGCTAACGGGATTTCACCGATCTAAATGAAAGTGTGGAACTCATTCGGTTAAGTTTAGCAAATTCATCCGGACTAAGTGAATCCGATAAAAATAATGATGCCGGAAGGATGGAGCCGTGGGATCTTAACCGTCGTCGTTATAATCAACTTTAAGATTTGTTTTAATTAAAACACAAAAAAACACTTGGAAATTAAGATTTTCTCTAGACCAAAACACTTTTCTCATCTCCTAATTTATGACTTCTGAAACTAAACCTCTGCAACAACAAGGAGCTCGGAGCATGGTGGGCAGCATGGCCATCATCATCAGCAAAACCTGAGTCTACTTCAGCAAAACTTTCCTAGAATTAAATAATAAAGCCATAGGACTTCGAGGTAGTTTGCCTAGTGCAACATAAATCCTCAACTCTTCGTTAGGCATTTGCATTGCAAATTAAGCCCTAACCGGTCTTAGGATTCTGAGGTAGTCGTCCGATACGACATAAACCCTCACATCTTCGAGGCTATTTGTATGATTCAATCATATAAATATAAGCCCTAATTAATTAAAATTGACAAAATCTAAACATTAATTAGGAATTAGGACTTTCCTAAATTCAAGACAAACAATAGGATAGTCGGAAATTGTCGAAGTTCACTTCGAATCCGTAATTTCTCCTACCTTTCTTCCTTTGAATTCTCAAAACAAAATGTCCCAAACTTGATCCATTCCCTATTGAAATTCCAAAATTCAATCCTTTGAAAACTTAAACTTTGAAATTCTTGAGAGCAGAATTATTGATTATTATCGAAAGTTTTCTTAGGTGATTCCCGTCACTTAAGATGTAATTAACTATAGGGCTTGCCCTTATAGGGAATTTTAAAGAACCTGAGTAATATAAACCTCGTTTAATGCTTTCATATTAAGCAGGGGAATTTGTCGGCTTATAAAATTGGTTCGCAGACCAAACGGATGTCACAAATCTTCTAGTTTATTTAATTGAGCCCCATCATTAAGCAGTGTGTCTATCCTTAGGGATAGGTACATGGTTTGTGGTGCGGTGTTCGTTTATATAAACTATTTGGGATGTGAGATCAGTTTGATTTCATATCTTAAAATCTTCAAATTTAAAAATTATTTTTAAAATCAAATACTACTTTTCAAATTATTTATTTAAATTAAATTAAAAAATTCGCCGATAATTTCTGTAGGCGACCCCTTTTTCAAAATACAATACAACCTAAAAATATGCCGATAACTTCTGGCGACTCTGCTGGGGACAATTCCTCTCTCCATTATAATCAGATAATTCTGCTTTCAAAAATCAGTAGTGCATCCATGTCCTTAATGGATCAAACTACCCTTCTTTCCATTGGGGTACTATGTTCATTTCTACCTTGAACAAGTATAACCAACATTCTCTCGGATTTAGGAGCCACTATTTAGACACCCCTAAACAGAGAGGTTTCGAGATCCTTTTACCTCATTTCTGAGGTGGGGTGGACCCCCAATAGGTGTTAGTTTAGGAGTGATCCTTCGAGTCGAGAAGTCTTGCATAAGACTTTCTTTTCCTTTCCAACTCGAATCGGATTCCTTACCTTCTCTACACCTTTGAACATTCCGTTCTAAATAAACAAACCCTCTAATGAATGATTCTTTTAACAAATGATTCCTTCTTATAAATACATGAACAAGAATGTGTTCGGACTCTTTTCGATTCCTTTCTTTTCGTCCTGATGAGAAGAAGCATAACATGGGACTGACAACCAGAATCTACCCTGCAGAAATGGAGGCCCCAAAGCTGATTTTCTCCTTCACCAATAGACTGGACTTCGCTATTTATAAGGATGAGCTGCCCGACAATGGGATCATCCGGTTTGGACAAGGATTCGAGAACACAAATGTCAAGATCACCGACGTTTCCCTTTTCGTGCTGACAAACAAAGTATCTGAAGCTGAGAAGCCGCTGATCGAGTTCAACCTTAGGTCAACTCAACTCGAGAGTTTCCTCCCCTGCAAAAGATTCCAACTGAGAGGAGTACTGCTTGTCCACGAAGGACCGTTCTTGCTACCCCCATCGGTCTAATTGTCTCTGCACCTACCCCGGCTTCGCCAGATTAAAGGGAAGGAAATCCGGAACTATGGTGAACTCGTCACCGTGGAGGGTACGGACTTTCCTGTGAGACCTTCCTTTTTGAAATCGAGTCCGGCTCAAGAATTCCATCACTAACACGGACCCAAAGAAGGAACGAAGTAGGAAGATTGCCGGGAAGGCCGGAGCTGCCGAAGTTGCTTTCCTGGAGGAAATCCCAGAAATCCCTGAGTACACACCACTACCTGAATACATACCATTGCCTGAAGATACACCCTTTTTGGAAGGAAGCAAATTCCATCCCCTTTCCACCGCAGCTGACGAGGAAAATGTCCGCAGGATTGTTTCTACATTACCTCGACCAGCATACTACGATGACAGCAGAAAGAAAAGGGCTAGGATCACGCCATTTGCCCGACTACAGACTGTGATCGAGAAACTAGCAAAGAAAGAGAAATGCCCCGTATCGGAGATTCTAAGAAGGATAGGGCGGGTGCCAGTCAAATCCCATCTTGGGCCCCTAGTGGAACCCGCCATCGTTACAGAAAAGCCAAATAAAAGGATGAAGGCTAGTCCGCCTGTCGTCGTTTCAGGATTACAGATTAGGGAGGATACCACCTTCCGAGCATTTGGTCGACGGACCATCTGGTCTTAGACCTTCTGCTGCTAGAAGGATGGTATGGCGTCCCACTACTGGACAACTGAGATTGAAACAACATCCTGAGAAGGAAATTCTCGTCAGGAGACTTGAATCTGAAGAAAGTGCTACTGCAGTAAAGGGGACTCGTGAGAAGGGAACCCGGCAGCTATCACACGACAACTGTGAAGATGCACAGAAAAGACCTCTAGAGGACGCCATGGAAAAGTTGAGGACTGATATTCGACGACTAGTAAAAGAAAGAGAAGAGAAATTCGGAGACGAGATTGATTCATCGGAATTCATGGACGATGAGTATGCGGAAATCAACATGGTTGAAACACGAGCTTCGTCAGCTTCACAAGGTGCTCCTGCAGCCGCAGAAAGAGAGGAGCCGGAAGTGATGAGAAGGCAGACTTCAAGAGAAAGACGATACGATCGCCCGAATGGCGAAAAGGATGGAAGAGATGGTTGTAGCCCTAGCCACTCTCCGCAGTCAAGTGCAACCCCAAAGAGAGATACCCCGGAGGTCATTCACATTGTGGACGGAGGAAAAGAGATTACATCCGTCAACGGGGATGATCGACTAAAGAAGGATACAACACAAAGTATGATTCCGGAAAAAGATATCAAGAGCTTGGTGGAACGACGAGTGCGAGAGGCCTTAGCACAATCAAAGAGCGGGGCATCCATTCGAACGGGTAGACCTTACCCGAAGAATTCGACGCTATCCAATACCCATAAGGCTTCGTACCACCTCTCGTTCAAGACCTTTGATGGAGCCAGGAACCCCCGACAGCATGTTGCACACTTTCGTGCCAGTTGTTGCAATGCCGGCGGGAGCGATGCATTACTCTTCCGACAGTTCGTCAGCAGCCTGTCAGGGATCGCCTTTGATTGGTATGTAGAATTACCAAATGGTTCAGTGAAGACGTTCTCAGAACTAGAAAACCTCTTCATCAAGCGATTCGTCGGAGCTCAGCACCACATCACTATAGGTGATTTAGTGCTTGAGAAGCGAGCCGAACGAAACTTTGGTGGATTACATACTTCGATGGAGGAACTTAAGCATGAAGTGTGAACCACAACTACAAGAACAACATTCAATCGACATCTTACTTAAAAGCATTCATGGCCCGATAGCACTTCTCCTCAAAGGATTCACTATTAAGACTTTTGAGAAGTTGTTAAGCATGGCGGGAGCTTGCAAGAGGAGGCGAAGCAATTAAGTTTCACCGACAAGACGGACAAGCAAAAGCTCGTGAAGACTTTTGAAAAGAAATCCGGGATCGTTGCAGCAGTCGACAAAGGCAAGCAACCGATACAAATATCGTCCGAACGGCCACAGCAACCCCAACAGAATTATCAACAACCCCGACCCAGCTATCAGTCATCTCCACAATATTAACAACCGCCTCGTCCGCAACGTACATTAAGGGAGCTTCGAGCGAGGAATATCCATTCAAGAATGAAGCGATGCTCGAAAATGTTCCGTAGTCCGATGAAAACTCCAGATTTCCAGTTGTCGAGCCTAAGAGACCGGAGGAAGTCAACAAGAAAAGTGATCCCAACTTTTGCCCTTGTCACCAGATGCTTGGACACAAGATAGAAGATTGCATTACCTTCAAAAGTTGGCTCAATGACAACCTTCGGAAAGGGAATATAAGAATCCCGAAGGAGTACATGAAGGAACCCCAGAAAGGAGGTTCCGTCAATGTTGTCTCAACTGATCCCATCATTCCGATAGATCCCTATACGACTGACGATGGATGGACTACCGCTTGGACAAGGTCTTCGAAAAAGATTTTAGACAGCATCCAAACCGCTTCGGTGCGAGCTTCAATTCAGAGTTCGAAACCTGCCAAGTCGGCACTATCACTTGCGATAGGAGAACCACCTCGACGAGGAGACGATTGAAGAGAAGAAGAAAATCGACGAAGAATAGAGGACCGAGGCTCCTAAGGCTAGACTAGGGACGCTTATCCTAGGATAGTTGTTTCGATTCGGGGAGAAATCCCTCGAACCTCCGACTCGTATGATTATCTGCTCACTTCGGTGGGATCATATAATGATAATGGTGATGGCGTTGGCTACGTTTTGACTATTTCTAACGATTACGTAACTAGCGACAATCCGGACATCGATTTTGATACCAACGACAATTCTCAAATTATACACAATCTCGACGATCAAAATGACAAAGAAGACATCCATCAAGGAGGCTACGAGAGTTCAACAAGCAATGAATCTATTTGCGAGTTTCGAGGAGCTCCGATCCATGATAGAGTTAGAGCCTTCGGACTACGAAGCTAATCCGGAAGAGCTCGTCATTCCGATTCGGGAAGAAACACCAGACAAGCTCAACACTAGATTCGAAGAAATTACGATAGTCAACTTAAGAAGTGGAAGAGTTCTACCTCCGAGAATGGGTCCAAAGACAAAGGAAAGCGGTGGTTGTTCAAGAAGGACCAACCCCGGCGGAAGAAATACCCATTCGAAAAGAAGCCGAGACACATGAAAATAAAGTGGACTACAACGTGCTAGCCCATCTTAGGAAACTACCGAACTAACCGAGCATCTACGATGCTCTCATCTTATCAAAGGAGATGAGAGAAGCTCTAATCAAGGCATTACTTGATCCGGAAATTTGCTTAGCTCAAATGGCCAGAGATTCCTTAGATGAGGTTTGCTCGTTAAAGGAACAGCGAGGTGTTACCTTCACGGACAATGACCTACTACTTGGGATGACGAGATCACAACCGACTGTTGTACATTTCAGTTACAATTGGGAAGTTTACGCTCTCTAGAGTAATGGTGGATCCAGGAGCATCAATCAATATAACGAGTCTTCGAACACTAGCATATTTAGAAATTGATGCTCGTGAGCTCAAGGCCGACAAAATGTTATTAAGAGGATTCAACCAGAAAGGAGAAAGAGCCCTCGAGTCAATAACGCTACTAATGAAGACCGGTGACTTAGCAAAGACAACCGCAAAATTTCACATAATTGATTCAGAAACGTCGTTCAACGCTCTATTGGGCCGACCATGGATACATGAAAACGGGATGGTACCATCATCCCTACATCGGTGCATCAAATACTACGATGGAGGGGAACAGTGCATCAAAGGTGACTTACAACCATTCTCCGTACATGAAATTGGAATCCATGAAGACGCAGCTTATTATGCACCACCGAAGAAAACAATATTCTCCAGAGATACTATAACAAATGAAGCAAAGGAAGTTTGGGACAACGAAGAGCCTTAAGTTCTAGTCCAACAGTCACTCACCACTCCCTTACGGCGAGATGGTGAAGGTTTCTCCACAACTCGCATCCGAGGTCGAGGCCGGGGACGAGGCCGTGGTAGAGACGTTAGGACGATTGGACGAGAGGAAACCAGCCATCAATGTTGATTGGGAAGACAGTTCTGAAGAAGAAAAAGAAATCAAGCAAGAAGCAGCGACAATAAGTCGAAAGAAGCCGCAATTCAAGATCTCCCTCGAAGATTAAAAGAATGAGGAATACAAATCAATGTACGAGAAGATTAACCACTATGTACATACTATGACCCTAACCCCGATCCATTCTAATAAGGTCGAGGGTATGGTGGTCAAAGAGGTACGTAGCGGCGGTGCAAAGCCAATCATATTCTACAGTGGTGCTTCTTCCTCCAAAACTGAAAATAATGTACAATTTGAAGATGTCACTTCATCAGAATTAATGGAATTACCTTTTGAGTGGTACTCTCCTCGTGTTCAAAATTTAATTTAACGTGGTTTCTTACCTCGACAATGGACAAAAGGTCAATCACAACATTTTGAAAAATTATGGAATAACTCCGGTCGTCCACCCAATTCAAAGCATGGACTCGGATTTGGCACAGTAGGATCAGATGACGATACTGAATTTTGCTTGGTTGTCACTTGCGAATCTAATGAAAAGCTGCATGGAAACTACAGACGAACTCGAAGATTTACAAATTGGAGACGCTCCACCAGAATTCGAAGAAGAGATTAAATCTACAATAGATGAGTTAACGGAAGTTAACTTAGGTACTAGTAAAGAGCCTAGACCTACCTTTGTTAGCTCCTTACTCAATAAAGAAGACTCCGAAGAGATAATCAAGTTATTAATGGAATTTAAAGACTGTTTTGCTTGGAACTATGATGAGATGCCAGGATTAGCTCCAGAGGTCGCGATCATAAACTAGGAGTGGATCCTACTTCGTCCCGGTCGGACAAGGTCCCGAAGAATGCGTCTAGAAATCGAACAACAAGTCATAGCCGAAGTTAAAAAGCTAATAGACGCCAAATTTGTCCGTGAAGAACAATTACCGACTTGGTTAGCCAATGTAGTGCCGATCGAAAGAAGAATGGTCGGATCGAATTTGTGTGGACTTCAGAGATTTAAACAAGGCATGTCCAAAAGATGAATTCCCTCTACCGATCCCAGAACTAATGATCGACATTGCTTCGACGCATGAGATATTTTCATTCATGGATGGATCTTCAGGATACAACCAGATAAAAATGGCTCCAGAAGATGAAAACTTACGGCATTCAGAACGCCGATCGGAGTATATTGCTACACAGTGATGCCATTTGGACTGAAGAACGCAGGAGCAACATACCAGAGAGCGATGACAAGAATTTTTGATGATCTCATCCACAATCAAGTCGAATACTACGTGGACGATGTGGTCATCAAAAGCAAAGTAAAGGAAAACCACCTGTATGATTTGAGAATTATTTTCGAACGATTAAGGAAATTTAACCTTAAGATGAATCCCTTAAAATGCACCTTCGGCGTCACCTCCGGGAAATTCTTAGGATTCTTTGTCCGACATCGTGGAATTGAAATCGACCCGGAAAAGATTAAAGCTATCTTAGAAATGCCGCCTCCCAAAACCTTAAAACAACTACTATCTTTTCAAGGGAAGTTGGCATATCTTCGACGTTTTATTTCAAACTTGTCAGGTAGGTGTTAGCCTTTCTCGACACTAGTTAAAAAGGACGCCAAATTTATTTGGGAAGAGAGATGCCAGAAGGCCTTCGAGGACATTAAACAATATTTAATGACACCTCCTGTCTTAGCGGCCCCAGTCTCAGGAAGACCGCTGATACTTTACACCGCGGCTTTAGAAGACTCTCTCGAAGCCCTGTTATCCCAGGTCAATGATGAGGGTAAAGAAAATGCTCTTTACTACTTAAGCCGTCGTTTACTCCCGACGGAAATAAGGTATCCCGCAATTGAAAAGCATTGTTTGGCCTTGATCTTCGCCGCTCAAAAGCTCAGGCACTACATGCTTTCTCATAAGGTCAACCTGATCTCGAAATTTAATCCATTGCAATACTCGATGACTCGTCCAACACTTTCCGAGCGGACTTGCGGATGGTCAATGATATTATTGCAATTCGATATAACTTTCGTGCCTCTTCGTGTCGTAAAGGGACAAGTCTTAGCAGACTTTCTCACAAGACACCCTTTGCTCGGCGAATCTCCTCTCGATGACGATTTGCCGGATGAACAAATAATGAGCCTAGAAGACCCCGATGATCGACATTGGGAATTATATTTTGACGGAGCATCTTCAACACACAAAGACGAAGAATCGCAAGTGATAGTGCCCGGTAAGGCAGGAATCGGGCTAATCTTTATAACACCGGAGCGGGGGATGTTAAGATACTCCTACCACTTGACGGAACCGTGTACAAACAATGAAGCAGAATACGAAGCCCTCATAACGGGACTGGAATTAACTATTTAAATGGGGATAACAGACATTAACATCTACGGGGATTCTCAATTGATCATTCAACAGATCGCCGGACAGTACAAAATTTTAAAGCCAAGACTCGAGCAATATTTCCACAATGCCATACAGTTGTTGGAACAAATTCTAAATGTGACGATCTACAAAATTCCCAGAAAAGAAAATGCTTTAGCAGATGCTTTAGCCCGTCTCGCAAAAGAATTTGCATGTTTGCAAGATGAATTAGTGGAAGTGTCAGTTCACGGACGTCGAGTCCTATCACGACTCGACATGAGACACAATACACAAATCGAAAAAGAAAAAGAATCGGTTCAACGAAGTGACAGAAAACACAGAAGATTGGCGACAGCCATTAGTAGACTACCTGCAAACAGGAAAACTACCAGATGATAGGTCGTTGGCCCACCAGATCAAGAAAAGAACTCTATCTTACGCATTAATAAACAACACGTTATACAGAAGGTCTTTTGATCAAATGTGGCTAAGGTGCCTAAGAGGGTCCGAGGCCCGTGAAATCGTTAAAGAGGTGCATGCAGGACTCTGTGGCGCTCACCAGTCGGGTCCGAAGATGAAAATGAAAATTAAAAGACTAGGGTATTATGGGCCCTCGATGATGACCGACTCGCATGAAAATCGCCGAGAGCCGTCACCAATGCCAAGTGCACGGGTGGTTCTACACCAACCTCCAAATGTGCTACATCCGACAATTGCGTCACGTCGGCATATTTTTAGGTCGTGTTTTATTTTGAAGAGGGGTCGCTAACGTAAATCCGTCGGCGAATTTTTAATTTAATTAAAATAAATAATTTGAAAAGTAGTATTTGATTTTGAAAATAATTTTTAAATTTGAAGGTTTTAAGATATGAGATTAAACCGACCTCGCATCCCAAATAGTTTATATAAACGAGCACCGCACCACAAACCGTGTATCTATCCCTAAGGATAGACACACTGCTTGATGGTGGGGCTTGATTAAATAAACTAGAAGATTAGTGACATCCGTTTGGTCTGCGAACCAATTTTATAAGCCGACAAGTTTCCCTGCTTAATATGAAAACATTAAACGGGGTTTATATTACTCGGGTTCTTTAAAATTCCCTATAAGGGCAAGCCCCTATAGTTAATTACATCTTAAGTGACGGGAATCACCTAAGAAAACTCTCGATAATAATCAATGATTCTGCTCTCAAGAATTTCAAAGTTTAAGGTTTTCAAAGATTGAATTTTGGAGTTTCAATAGGGAATGGATCAAATTTTTGGAACATTTTGTTTTGTAAATCCAAAGGAAGAAAGGTAGGAGAAATCACTGATTCGAAGTGAACTTCGATAATTTCCCGACTATCCTATCGTTTGGCTTGAATTTAGGAAAGTCCTAATACTTATTTAGATGTTTTGATCTTGCCAATTTTAATTAATTAGGGCTTATATTTGTATGATAAAATCAAACAAATAGCTTCAGAAGATGTGAGGGTTTATTGTCGTATCGGACGACTACCTCGGAATCCTAAGACCGGTTAGGGCTTAATTTGCAATGCAAATGCCTAACGAAGAGGTTGAGGATTTATGTTGCACTAGGCAAGCTACCTCGAAGTCCTATGGCTTGGTTGTTTTAATTCTAGGAAGGTTTTGCTGAAGCAGATCTGAGTTTTGCTGATGACGATGGTCGTGCGGCCCACCATGCTCCGAGCTCCTTGTTGTTGCAGAGGTTTAGTTTTAGAAATCATAAATCAGGAGTTGAGAAAAGTGTTTTGGTTTAGAGAAGTCTTAATTTCCAAGTGTTTTCTTTTTTATTTTAATTAAAACAAATCTTAAAGTTGATTATAACGACACCGGTTAAGATCCCACGGTTCCATCCTTCCGGGATCATTATTTTTATCGGATTCACTTAGTCCAGATGAATTTGCTAAACTCAACTGAATGAGTTCCACACTTTCATTTAGACCGTGGGAAATCCCGTTAGCAACACGTAGGTTACATCATCCGAGGTATTCCCGATCATCCAACAGGACGTTTTAATTTAGTTGCAATTGTAGTTTTGTGTTCTGTTTGTGATTAAATTTTGAGTTGTTTTATATTTTGAAATGTTGTGGCGGTGAATTTTATCTTGCAATGACTTTTAACTTAATTTTGGTTTCAGTTTTAGGGTCTATCCTAAAGGTGTGAGTTTTCATGCAACAGTTGTTTTATCATGCAAGAAAAGTAAAGTGCATTTGCAATAAAGTAAATTGCAATAATGTAAATTGCAAGAAAGTAAATTGCAATAAAATAAAAGCGTACTTGGAGGGTCTTCCCGTCATCCCAAGCTGCACTTAAAACACAATTAGAATATTTAAGCAAGTTCCTAGGTAAAGCTAGGGGAAAGGTTATGGTTTTCTACCAAATTCCTAATCCTATAGCTAGTCAACTCCTATGACGTCTAGGTTCTTTGTGTTTTTGTTTGAGGACGATTTTCTTCATCAAAGGACAATTAAGTCCAATTGTTCTTATAAATATCCTATCATATTGAGGAAGTGCTTAAGAAGAATCTTAAACATCTTTTCAATATTTCCAGGATTGTTTTAAGTCCAAATGAATTTAATTATATAAATGAATCGATCGTCCGAGGTTTTCAAGTCTTGTTAACTTGCTCGGTGAACTAGGACATTTGAATATCCTATGAGTGAGATAACACTTCATTTGATGTTCCATTTAGGAGTTATAATAATCAAAGCTTTCAAGGGTAAATTAGTATTCAAATGATTTGATTTAAGTTAAAGGGTTTAAATTTGGAATAGTGTTCAAGTTGCTTTATATTTAGTTTAATTTAATTTAATTTGATTTGATGTTTAATTAATTTGATTTGATTTAATTTAATTTAATTATTTAATTTAATTTAATTTAATTTAATTTAATTTAATTATTTAATTTAATTTAATTATTTAATTTAATTTAATTTTAATTATTTAATTTAATTTAATTTAATTGTTTAATTTAATTTAATTTAATTTTAATTAAATTTAATTTAATTTAATTTATCTTTAATTTACTTTATTTTTTTAATTTTAATTGAAATTTCAAAAGAGTTTAATAATTTAATTAAGTCTTTTAATATTTTAAATTTGAGTTATCATTTTAATTAAAAATTGAGTATTAGTTGATATAATTGATTTAGGGATTTTTAAATTAAAGAATAAATCTCTTCCTAATAAAGATCCCTTATTTTAATAATTCCAATTTTATTATTCTTCCAAATTTAATCTATTATTTAATTAAAGTTTAATCATTTTAAAATTATTTAATGGGTTTCTACCCTTTAATTATTTAAATTTCAATCATCCAAATCAGATTAAGATCAAATATTTTACTTGTTGACTTTTTATTAAACCTAAAGTTTTAATTAAGGGTTAAAAGTTTAATTACCATTTTACCCTTTAAGCTTAATAATTTCATAACTCATTAAATTGAATTTAAATGAACTTGAAATTTTTATGTGACTTCACTCATATGTCAATAAAGACATGAGAGGAGAAAATGTGATTTTTCTGTATTTAATTTATTTATATAATTATTTTTGGTGGAAAATAGAGATTTTCAAGGAAAATTTGATAACATGACCAAAAGAAAGTTTCTGTCCTTAAGAAAATTAGGGGACATTCCTAATGACCAGAGAAGCACTTGGACTAATTTTGGTGATTTTTTGAATTATATTATTTTTATTATAATTATTTTGAGTTTTGGAGTGTTAATTAATTTAAAAATAAAATAAATGTTGAAAAATGGATTTTATATTTTTCAAAAATCTCTCTGATATCAAGGAAACCAGAGAATCAAATTTTGCAATTTTCTGATTTTTCTATGATTTATAATAATTATTTTAGTGAAAATGCTAGAAAATACCTTTTTTTAATTTTAAAATTACCCTAGGGCTTTAAAATTTAATATCTCACTAAATAGACTTAGGAAAAATGTGGGATTTGTTCCTAAGTGATTAAAATTCAAAATGTGACATTTTGGTGAATTTTATTATTTTTGTGATTTTTATTATTTTTTAATTATTAAAAATATTAAAATATTATTAAAAATCAACTTTTTTAGAAAATTGAAATTTTAATTTTCTTAGGTTCCCCTGATATCAGAGAGGCTCCAAAACCAATTTGGTGAATTTTTTAAAAAGTATTTTAAAAGTTATGAATTTTTAAAGTTTAAAATGGCTAAGTGACTTAATCAACCCAATTAGTGGGGTTAACCAAGTCCAATTGACTTCAAATTTTTATGGTGGATTCCTCTGATCCTAAAGGTCAGTGGAGAATTGATTTCAAGTCAATTTGATACCTGGTTAACTCTAATTAATTAAAGACCTATTTTGGGTGTTCAAGCCGATTAGGGTTAATCTGAGTGAATTAACTCAAGTCCTATTTTTCCTAGGGTTCTCCGGTCATAAGGAACATCACCAAATTTTCCTAGAATTTATTTCACAACATGCTATTTTTGGAATTAAAATACTCAAAACGAGCAACATGCATTTGAAAAATAAATAACTTTTCACAGAGATGGCCTCTCGACCTTGGAAAATTCAGGGAATGTTCCCAAGTTCAGAGGCTTCAAAAGCCCTATGGTCTCATGCCATGGTGAATTGTATACATGCATGGAGAATTAAATGTATGCAGAGAGTAAATAAATCATAAAAAATAAAATACTTAATGAAATTAAGTGATTTCTTTTTCACATTATTCTCCTCTGTTCACCGAGCAAGAGGGTATTTTTATTTTATTTTTGTGATTTTTCTACACAAAGATATGGATTTTTGAAGTTTAGGGAATTAAATAAATAAGAAAATACCCTAATTTTCTATTTATCCACGCGGCGCCGGCGAAACCTCGGCAGCTCCGAACGCACACGCGTCACGCTCCCATTCGACGCCGCCACCCGAGTCGCGCAGCCCGGGCCCCGCGGTTCTCGTACCGTCTCCAGGTCCGACGCAATCCTGGCCGTCCGTGCGCGCGTGTATCGAATGGACGGCATCCGTTCATCGTCCCCAAGTGTTCTCACCCGAGAGCCGTCCACACTAAATCCCTAAGATCTCACTCGATTCTCAATGGATTTTTATGTTCTTATGCTCTATGGATTCGTCTCGAAGAGACGAACACATCTATACGGTTAACATGCATTGAAACTAAGGCATTTGAAATAGAGAATCTTCAGAAGCTCGGGATGAAGAGTTAGCTCATACCTTGGCTCGTAGAAGTGTGGCTTCAATCCGAGAGTTGTTGCACCTTCGATTGGGTCCTAAGAAGCTCCGGATGAAGTCTCCCGGTCCGGTGAATTGTCCGGATATGATTTCGACCAAGCCCGATCACAAAGCTTGGAGGCCGGAGCAACCGGGTGGCTCGGAGATGGGGCTTTTAGTGGTGGACACCTTCCCTCGGTCCGGTGAAGGTGTAGAACCAATCAATTTGGGAATTGGCTCACCGTGGAGAAGTGTCCCGGTTTTGGGCTAAAGTTCGAGCTCGAAATCGGGCTCGGCTAGAAGGAATCGGGGCCGGAATTCAGCTGGGGATCGAGTGCTCTAAGGGTGGAGAAGGGTCCGGAACAATTTTGGCGCAGTTTTGGCAAGGTTTGTGCTTGGCTCCCTTCATGGCCGAGAGGGGTGGAGTTTAAATCAGGAGAGGGTGGAAGGCCTCTCGTGGGGAGTTAGGGCTTGGGATCAGCCTGCTCCGGTGAGGAGAAGATCAGCCATGGTGACCATTAGGCATGGGGCGCCTCGACAAGTGAGAATTTCAATGTCGGCTCACATGTGAGCTCTCGGCCATGGTGTTTTCCGGCGGCCCGGTGGCCGGCCGGCTGTGCAATGGTCACCATCTTGGTCAGGTGGGTCGTAGTCGGGGTTTAGTGTAGGCAATCGAGGTTTGACATGTGTAAAGGAGTTTGATTTAAATGGAATGGGAGAAGGCTCACTTTGGCTTGGTTTGGGTCAACCCACCATTTTGGGCTTGGTGCACCCTTCCAAGCTCTGATTTTGAGCTGAGGGAATCATTTAGGTCAGCCTAGAAGGAATGGTGAAGTCTCCATCCATGATGAGGTGGCTAAACATGGTTTAGTGTGCGACATGATTAAGGTAAAAAAAGGTTAAAGGAGGTTTAAGAAAGAACCCCTCTTCTTGCCATAAATGGACTAATGACAAGTCAAAGCCCTCATGGCTTCATGTGGCTTCGAGAATGGCTTGTTCATGGCTTCATTTGGCTTTGGGAAAAGGTTGATTTGTTTCATGAAAAGGGTTTTAAGAAATTTTTTGGTAATTTGATGGGAATTTGGATGAAGCTTCATTTGGGATAATTTGATGGTGACTTTAGGACTTAGGTAATGGATTTAGTTAAATGGATGACAAATGGAGATGTCATGTGGGCTTTAGGGTAGATTTGGGCTTTTGAATTTTGAAGGAAATGGGCTTTTAAGAAGGTTTAAGGGAAGTGGGCTTTTAAGTTTAAGGATGTGTTCATGGATGGGAATTTTTTGTAGAAGTTTGGGCCAAATAGTTGTTGGTTTTGGTTTAGGGATGTTTCATGAATAACTTGAAGCAAATTTGGGGTAGTTTGGGCTTGAATTGGATTGAATTTGGGTTTATTTGGTAAATGGGCCAATGTAGGTCAAATTGGGCTAACTTGGGCCAATGTTGGGCTAGGGTTGAAATTGATGTAAAATAAATGTTAAGAAATGTTTATGGGAGTGTTTCAAAGAGGTTTTGGCTTTGGTTGGGTCTTAATTTTGAGGTTTGGGCCTATTTGGGTTAGATTTGGGTTTAGGTCAAAATTGGGCTTTTTGATTTTGGGTTGAATTTGAGTGGGGTTTGGGTCAAAATCTTGAGCAAATCATGTTAGTGTTTTGTTTATGAGGATGTTAAGGAAGGTTTAGAAAAGATTTGGGGTTAATTGGAGTTGAATTGGGTTAGTTTGGGCTAAGTTTGGGTCATGGGTCCAAATTTGGGCTTTAAGGCCAAAAGTGAAATTGGATCCAAATGTCAATCAAATTGGACTTGGATTTGGTCTAAATTGGTATTGGGAATGTTGAATTGAAGTTTAGAATTGAATTGGACCAAAATTGGGGTCAATTGGGTAGGTTTGGTTTGACATTGGGTCCACTTTGGGTTAAAATGGGTCAATTTGGGGGTTTTGACAAAAGTAGGGTAAATTGACAAAATTGGCCCATGGTGTAGTTGGACAAAATGAAATTGGGAATATTTGGGATTTTCTGGAATTTTCTGGGAATTTTCTGAATTTTTGGATTTTTAGGCCAAGAAGGGTATTTTGGGTATTTGGAGGGTATTGGGGGTATTTTTGGAATTTTTGGTATTTTTGGGTATGGATGATCAATTTGAGTGATGTGGAAGTGTTTGGGATTGATTTTGGAAAATTTTAGGTAATTTGGAAATTTTGCAAAAATTTGGGTAATTTCAAAGGTTTTGGGTAGGTTTAGTAGGTGTAGGGTCCCGGGGGTCAAAAATTGAAAATTTGGGAAATTGAAGATTGAGTGAATTTAGGTGGAAAGAAATCATTTTGGTTGAGCCATGAAGCCATTTCAAGCCCATATGAGCCATGAAAGGACTCATTTGAGGCATTCACTATGTTGTTCCTAACCCTCTTAGCCAAGGGCTTAGGGGTTAAGGACCATCCATGTGAATCACCTACATGAGTCAGAAGGTCAAGTTGGGTATGGGTGTGGTTTTAGGAAGTGTGTGGAAATGTAGTGTGTAAGTGTAATGTATGTCAGCCCCTTCACTGCACTGTGCCACCTGTAGGCGCTCCTAAGGCCAAAGAATCCCATAGAACTCATCCTTTAAACTTCCACATTCGATTTCAACCCTCTAGGTGATTAGGGGTTTATAGTCAAGTTTGTGGAGTTTGCAGGGAGTTTAGAAGTGGTTTGAATTTCTAAAAGGCTGGTCCCAATTCTAGTCCTCTAAGATAGTCAAAGGAAAAGCCTAAGGCTAGATCCTAAGCACTAAAAAGAAGAAAGGAAGACCTCATCAAAAATGAGGTCAACAAATGGACCCCAATAGGTGTGGTGAGCCGACGGAGCACACCGCGCGTATTGGTGTTGACCGAAGCGATCAACAAAACCAACACGTACGTCCAAGTGACGAACTTAGGACGAAGTGAAGAGTTTCGCCGGGGAGTGTCAAGTATATCTCCGGAACCGGAGATTCTTGAACTCTCGCTAGGGAAAGGAAAAGGAGGTAAATCCCAAATCACATGATCTGGGGGAATTTCGATTTAGATTTTATTTTGTTTCAATTTATGTTTTGATGTGTGAGTTTAAATTTTAGTTTGGGGTTTCAATTTAGATTGAAGTTTGTCAAAATTAATTTGAGGGATTTGATTTGAAATGAAAATTGGAGTTCTGAGGTTTTTGATGTAACATCTCCAACCTCGAAAGAAAATTGAATTGATTAGATTGAATCGTTGCAATGAGAAGAGATCTCGTAGCAAAGCGGTGTTGGATGTAAAATCCTTAACCTCAAGAGTTTGATTTTGATGTGATGTATTTCATTGCGATAGGGAAAAGATCCTAAAGCAATGCGATCTCGGATGTAAAATCCTCGACCCAAAGGTTGAATTTTGATTTGATGTATTTCAGAGTGCAATAGGAAAGAATCCTAGCAAGGTGCAGTCTTGGATGTAAAATCCTCGACTCAAAAGTTTGAATTTTGATGTATTTCAGGTGCACAGAAGAGAATCCTAAAGCAGATGCGATCTTGGATGTAAAATCCTCGACCCAAAAGTTTTGAATTTTGATGTATTTCAAGTGCAATAGGAAGAGAATCCTAAAGCAAGCGTAGCCTTGGATGTAAAATCCTCGACCCAAAAGTTTTGAATTTTGATGTATTTCAAAGGCAATAGGAAGAGAATCCTAAAGCAGTGCAGTCTTGGATGTAAAATCCTCGACCCAAAAGTTTTGAATTTTGATGTATTTCAGTGCAATAGGAAGAGAATCCTAAAGCAGTGCAGTCTTGGATGTAAAATCCTCGACCCAAAAGTTTTGAATTTGATGTATTTCAGTGCAATAGGAAGAGAATCCTAAAGCAGTGCAGTCTTGGATGTAAAATCCTCGACCCAAAAGTTTTGAATTTGATGTATTTCAGTGCAATAGGAAGAGAATCCTAGCAAGTGCAGTCTTGATGTAAAATCCTCGACCCAAAAGTTTTGAATTTGATGTATTTCAAGTGCAATAGGAAGAGAATCCTAAAGCAATGCAGTCTTGGATGTAAAATCCTCGACCCAAAAGTTTTGAATTTGATGTATTTCAAGTGCAATAGAAAAGAATCCTAAAGCAAGGCGATCTTGGATATAAAATCCTCGACCCAAAAGTTTTGAATTTTGATGTATTTCAGTGCAATAGGAAGAGAATCCTAAAGCAGTGCAGTCTTGGATGTAAAATCCTCGACCCAAAAGTTTGAATTTTGATGTATTTCAGTGCAATAGGAAGAGAATCCTAAAGCAGTGCAGTCTTGGATGTAAAATCCTCGACCCAAAAGTTTTGAATTTTGTGTGAGATCTAGAAGATCGGATTTGAGATTTGATAGAGATTGAATTTGAATTTGATTGAGACTTGAAGCCTGGAAAGATTGAATTTGGAAATTTGGAAATTTGGAAGGATGAGTTTGAACTCGATTGAAACTTGATTTAAGATTTGATTTGAAATTTGAAAGATCAAGTTTGAAACTTGATCGAGATTGGATTTGGATTTTGATTGAGAATTTGATTTGAGATTTGGGAAGATCAAATTTGAAATTTGATCGAGAGTGGATTTGGAATTTGATCGAGAATTTGATTTTGAAGTTTGGAAGGATGGAATTTGATTTTGAAGTTGATTTCGTTTATCTTTTAATGGTTCAAATTTTATTTTGTTGTTTATTTAATGTTCATGTGAACTTGGTGTTTGTCATTTTTCAGATTTTTTTTAGAAAGTTTTCTTTTATTCTCTTTTTTTCTTTTCTGTTCTTTGTTCGAAGTTCATTTAACTTTAATGGCGTTTCCCAATCAATTTGCACAAAAGAGGTGAAGGCCAAAAACGTGACATGGTCACTTTCATTCCAATCATGTTGAAAATACGTCGTACAACTCGATCCGGAATATATTTCATACAATCCATGTAGACTCAAAACGGATCGTGTATGATCTTTGTTGATCCATCAAAAGAATCATCTCGTCAAAAATCCATGTCCGAATAAGTGAGGTACATGGTCAATAACATCACCTTCCAAGCCATCCTTGGCAAGGATGCCGACTAGATGTACGTTGGAGGTGTGATATTTCCCATGTAACTCACGACTCGTAAGGCCGGAGGTTCTCTAGCTCGGATCCGGTCGGAAATGGTAAGGTATTTTGCCGTCGTCCATCCTCCCGAAAGTAACCGAGATTCGCTCCACCGGCACTCCCGGTATGCAATGCTTTGCGATATCCGCTCCGTTACCTTGCAATATCATGACGGAACCCACCGGTAAAGGTATCTTTTCCGGCCCTCGGAACTCACCCGGGCTCGCTATCCGGAGGTCGGATCCGAACATGATGTTGCACTCATTCAAGAAAGAAACCGTGCGTAAAGGTCCGACGAAGTCGTGGTGATCAATATGTGGGGGTATGCAATCACCCCGTTTGTAGATGTTGATAATGCAGCTATTGGGTATGCAATCCGCCGGCAAGTACCCTCCATGTTATCAATCTTTTTACCATTCTCTTGATAACTAATGGCATCGGATCTACTCGCCCATGACGAAGTATCCCCGGTGGGTTTCCCTTCCTGTCTTCAACAAAGTTGTAGCGAAGATCCGCATTGTATTGTGATTCTTCCTTTCCTCGGCATCCATCTCCGGGGTTCCGAGTATGTGTTTTCCTCGTGCGGCTCGCTCGGCCCATTCTTTTCGTATCCCGGATACAGTCCACGATTTGCCGTTGTTCATACTTCCGAGAATACGTCGGTGTGTAGCTCGAGGCCTTCTAGTATGTTGATTCTTCTTCCTTTAATTCTCTCGAAGTATTCGAAAGTTTTCTTTTCAACATTCTGCATCCTCTCCAGCTCGTATTCCGGAATGATCGGCAGATGGCGAGGCCTTGTGACATAGTGTGGGATATATGGTTCAATCCCTTCACGTTCCCCCGCATACCTCGCTCCTCGTGGATGATGCCCGTCGGGACATCCCCCGGGTTGCTTCGCAACAAGGTCATGCACCGCCGGTGGTTCTATCCGGTGGCGTGGTAGCCTTCTTTCTTCCGATCTTCCGGAGATTTCCCCGGTTCTTTCGTTATTCTAGAGCCGGCCTCCTTTCTTCAGGTTCCCGGTGAACCGGCGTCCTCGAAGTGTATGTGCCGGCATTAGCAATTGTCTCGTCGTGCCGGTCCGCGGCTAGTTTTGTTAACATTTTACGGATGCGGCGATTCTTATTTCTTCGTTGCGCGGTCGTGAGAGTAGCTCTCCGAACTTCGAATCTCCGCGGCGCGGCGCCGACAAGCCTCGCCCTCCGCCGTAGTGACTACGGACTTCATTTTCTTGTCTTCTTCGGTGTTTGCTTTTCTTTTCTTGTTGTTGGATTGGTGGCTTGGGCCACCCACTTTCATCACTCGTCCGTCCGGCAGCTCTTCTCGGCTAATCGGGACCCGCTACTTTCCTCGTATCGTAGGCCTCGCCGGTGCGAAATCCGAGTCAATCTCGATTATCGCTCCATCCTTCACCCTCTTTTCATCGAGTGCAAGGCTTACGCCATTCTTAAAGTTCAAGACCAACCGCCCGTTCGACATTTCCCCGCGAAAAGACAAGGAAAAGGATCGTGGTCGTATCTAAGAACAAGAACATTAAGAAAATGTTTATTAAAGATACATTTTTTTATTATTCTTATATTTTGAAATTTAACAGGAATGAAGTAAGATAAGATGAGGGAAGAGATTTGATTTGAAAAAGAAAACGAGGAAAACTTTATTATCATGATTTTATTTATTTTAGCACATTTTATTATTTTTTTGGGTTCGGACCCAATCATAAGTAATTACTTCACCCGTGTTTCTTAGGGATGAAGAATTCATTCCTTCGAAACATCAGGTAGCGTAATATTTTTTCAAGTATCGTCCGTTGATTGGAAGCATATGTCGTTCTCCCCGGCAATTCACTAGCCGGTAGGAACCTCCCGAGTATACCGCTTCAACCACAAACGGTCCTTCCCAAGTGGGTTCAAATTTTCCTCCTATCTTGCGGTGTGCAAGAATAGGTCTCTTGAGAACGAGAACTAAGTCACCAACTTTGAAGGTTCTTGGGCGGACCCGCCTTGTCATGGGCTTGAACCATTTTAGCTTCGGTATAGTTCTAAATTCGTTGCGCCGCAAGTCTTTTCCCTTCCAAGCTTTCTAATTCTTCGAGTCGTAGTCCGGCGTTTTCTTCGTCGTGATCTTGTTTGCAATTGCAATTCCGAGTGAAGGAAGCCGAACCTCTAAAGGTAACATCGCCTCGGACCCATACACCGCGAGCGTAAGGTGTAGCTTCGAGTAGGGGTTCGAAGGTCGTCCGTAGGCCCATAAGGCTTCTAACAATTTCTCGTGCCAATTTCTCTTATTATCGTCCAAGGTTTTCTTTAAGATTTGAACGAGAGTTTTATTAAAAGCCTCGCCGAGGCCGTTTGCTCTTCGGGTAGTAAATTGTCGAGTATCGCCGCCGATTCCATGTCTCCCGACAAAATTGTTGATTTGTGTGCTTCGAATGCCGACCCATTATCCGAGATGATCCCGCGCGGCACTCCGAAACGGTAGACAACTTGGTTCTTGAAAACCGTAGCACGTGGTGTGCTTTCACTTCTCTAAGTGGAACCGCTTCGCCCACTCGGAAAAGTAATCCGTAGCCGCAAGAATGAAACGATGTCCTTTTGAAGATGGTGGTTCTATCGGACCCACTATATCCGTGCCCCAACATTCAAATGGCCACGACGCAATTGTCGGGTGTAGCACATTTGGAGGTCGATGTAGAACCACTCCGCGCACTTGGCATTGGTGACAGCCTCTTGGCGATTTTCATGCAGTCGGTCATCATCGAGGGCCGTAGTACCTTAGTCTTTTAATTTTCATCTTCATCTTTGGACCCGACCGGTGAGCGCCACGAGTCCCGAATGCACCTCTTTAACAATTTCACGGCCTCGCACCCGCTTAGGCACCTTAGCCACATTTCGATCAAAAGACCTTCCGTATAATGTGTTGTTTATTAATGCGTAAGACGAGTTCTTTTCTTGATCCGATGGGCCGCCGACCTATCGTCCGGTAGCTTTCCCGTTTGCGGTGTAGTCTCATCAATGGCCGTCGCCAATCTTCCGTGTTTTCCGTCACCGCCGCAACCGATTCTTTTTCTTTTCTCGATTTGTGTATCATGTCTATGTCAAGCCGTGATAGGACTCCGACGTCCGTGAACCGACACTTCCACCGATTCATCTTGCAAACGTGCAAATTCTTTTGCGAGACGGGCTAAAGCATCTCGCTAAAGCATTCTCTTTTCTAGGAATTTTGTAGATCGTTACATTTGGAATCTGTTCCAACAATCGTATGGCATACCGAAAGTATTGTTCGAGTCTTGGTTTAAAAATCCCGTATTGTCCGGCGATCTCGTCGAATGATTAACTCGTGAATCCCCGTAGATGTTGATGTCTCGTTATCCCCATTCGAATGGTTAATTCCAGTCCCGTTATGAGGGCTTCGTATTCGCTTCGTTGTTTGTACACGGTTCCGTCAAGTGGTAGGAGTATCTTAACATCCCCGCTCCGGTGTTATAAAGATTAGCCCGATTCCTCGCCTTACCGGGCACTATCACTTGCGATTCTTCGTCTTTGTGTGCTAAAGATGCTCCGTCGAAATACAATTCCCAACGTCGATCATCGTGGTCTTCTAGGCTCATTATTTGTTCATCCGGCGGATCGTCATCGAGAGGAGATTCGGCCGGCAAAGGGTGTGCTGCGAGGAAGTCCGCTAAGACTTGTCCCTTTACGGCACGCAGAGGCACGAAAGTTATATCGAATTGCAATAATATCATCGACCATCCGGCAAGTCTCGCCGGAAAGTGTTGGACGAGTCATCAAGTATTGCAATGGATTAAACTTCGAAATCAAGTTGACCTTATGAGAAAGCATATAGTGCCCGAGCTTTCGAGCGGCGAAGATCGTGGCCAAACAATGCTTTTCAATTGCGGGATACCTTACTTCCGTCGGAAGTAAACGACGGCTTAAGTAGTAAAGAGCATTTTCTTTACCCTCATCATCGACCCTGCTAACAGTGCTCCGAGGGAGTCGTCTAGAGCCGCGGTGTAAAGTATCGCCGGTCTACCCGAGATCGGGGCTGCTAAGACAAGAGGTGTCATTAAATATTGTTTAATGTCTTCGAAGGCCTTCGACATTTCTCTTCCCAAATAAATTTGGCGTCCTTTTTAACTAGTGCCGAGAAAGGCCGACACCTACTCCGACGAGTTCGAGATAAAGCGTCGAAGATATGCCAGCCTTCCCTTGAAAAGATCGTAGTTGTTTTAAGGTTTTGGGAGGCGGCATTTCTAAGATAGCTTTAATCTTCTCCGGATCGATTTCAATTCCACGATGTCGGACAACGAATCCTAAGAATTTCCCGGAGGTGACGCCGAAGGCGCATTTTAAGGGATTCATCTTAAGGTTAAATTGTCTTAATCGTTCGAAAACAATTCTCAAATCATACAGTGGTTTTCCTTTACTTTGCTTTTGATGACGACATCGTCCACGTAGCATTCGACTTGATCGTGGATGAGATCATCAAAAATTCTTGTCATTGCTCTTCGGTAAGTTGCTCTCGCGTTCTTCGAGTCCGAATGGCATCACCGTATAGCAAAATACTCCGATCGGCGTTCGAATGCCGTAAGTTTTTCATCTTCCGGAGCCATTTTTATCCGGTTGTATCCCGAAGATCCATCCATGAATGAGAATATTTCATGTGTCGAAGCAATATCGATCATCGGCTCTGGAATTGGTAGAGGGAATTCATCTTTTGGACATGCCTCGTTTAAATCTCCGAAGTCTACACAAATTCGATCCGACCATTCTTCTTTCCGACCGGCACCACATTGGCTAACTAGTGTCGGGTATTGTTCTTCACGGACAAATTTAGCGTCTATTAGCTTTTTAACTTCGGCTATGACTTGTTGTTCGATTTCCGTACGCATTCTTCCGGGACCTTGTCCGACCGGAATGGCGTAGGATCCACTCCTAGCTTATGGACCGCAACCTCCGGGGCTAATCCCGGCATTTCATCGTAGCTCCAAGCAAAACAGTCTTTAAATTCCATTAATAACTTGATTATTTCTTCGGAGTCTTCTTTATTGAGTAAGGAGCTAACAAAGGTAGGTCTAGGCTCTTCGCTAGTACCCAAGTTAACTTCCGTTAACTCATCTATCGTAGATTTGATTTCTTCTTCGAATTCGGTGGAGCGTCTCCAATTTGTAAATCTTCGAGTTCGTCCGTAGTTTCCATGCAGCTTTCATTGGATTTGCAAGTGACAACCAAGCAAAATTCAGCATCGTCAACTCGACCCTACCGTGCCGAATCCGAGTCCATACTTTGAATCGTGAGGACGACCGAGTTATTCCATAACTTTTCAAAATGTTGTGATTGGCCTTTTGTCCATTGTCGAGGTAAGAAACCACGTTGAATTAAATTTTGAACACAGTGGAGAGTACCACCCAAAAGGTAATTCCATTAATTCTGATGAAGTGACATCTTCGAATTGTACATTATTTTCAGTTTTGGAGGAAGAAGCACCACGGTAGAATTTGATCGGCTTCGCACCGTCACTACGTACCTCTTTGACCTCCATACCCTCGATCTTATTAGAATGGATCGGAGTTAGGGTCATAGTATGTACGTAGTGGTTAATCTTCTCGTACATTGATTTGTATTCTTCGTTCTTTTCATCTTCGAGGGAGATCTTGTATTGCGGCTTCTTTCGACTTATTGTTGCTCGCTTCTTGCTTGATTTCTTTTTCTTCTTCGAACTATCATCCCAATCAACATTGATGGTTGGTTTCTTCCGTCCAATTGTCCTAGTGTCTCTACCACGGCCTCGTCCCCGGCCTCGACCTCGGATGCGAGTTGTGGAGAAACCTTCACCATCTTGCCGAAGGGAGTGGTGAGTGATCGTTGGACTAGAACTTCGAGTTCTTCGTTGTCCCGAACTTTCTTTGCTTCATTTGTTATGGTATCTCCGGAGAAGATTGTCTTCTTTGGCGGTGCATAATAAGTCGCATCTTCATGGATTCCAATTTCATGTACGGAGAATGGTTGTAAGTCTCCTTTGATGCACTCGTTCCCCTCCATCGTAATATTCGATGCACCGATGCGAGATGATGGTACCATCCTCGTTTTCATGTATCCATGGTCGGCCCGAAGAGCGTTGAACGACGTTTCGAATCGATTATATGAAATTTTGCGGTTGTCTTTGCCAAATCACCGGTCTTCATCGATAGCGTTATCGACCCGAGGGCTCTTTCTCCTTTCCGGTCGAATCCTCTTAATAACATTTTGTCGGCCTCGAGCTCACGAGCATCAATTTCCAAGTATGCTAGTGTTCGAAGACTCATTATATCGATTGATGCTCCCGGATCCACCAATACTCCGGAGAGCGTAAACTTCCCAATTGTAATCGAAATGTACAACGGTCGGTCGTGATCTCGCCGTCCCAAGTAGTAGGTCATTGTCCGTGAAGGTAACACCTCGCTGTTCCTTTAACGAGCAAACCTCATCTAAGGAATCTCCGGCCATTTGAGCTAAGCAAATTTCCGGATCAAGTAAGGCCTCGATCGAGCTTCTCTCATCTCCTTTCGATAAGATGAGAGCATCGTAGATACTCGCTCGTCGGTAGTTTCCTAAGATGGGCTAGCACGTTGTAGTCCACTTTGTTCTCCCGTGTCTCGGCTTCTTCTCGAATGGGTATGTCTTCTCGCCGGGGTTGGTTCTTCTTGAACAACCACCGCTTTCCTTTGTCTTTTGGACCCATTCTCGGAGGTAGAACTTTTCCACTTCTTAGGTCGACTTCGTAATTTCTTCGAATCTAGTATCGAGTTTGTCGGTGTCTCCTCCCGAATCGGAATGACCGGCTCTTCCGGATTATCTTCCAAATCGAAGGCTCTAACTCTATCGTAACCGGAGCTCCTCGAAACTCACGGATAGATCCGTTGCTTGTTGAACTCTTGTAGCCTCCTCGATGGATGCCTTCTTCGTCATTTTGATCGTCGAGATCTTGTATGATTCGAGAATTGTTGTTGGTATCGAAATCGACGCCCGGATTGTCGCTAATTACGCAATCGTTAGAAACAACCAAAACGTAGCCAACGCCATTACCCTTATCATTATATGATCCCACCGAAGTGAGCGAGATAATCATACAAAATCGAGGTTCGAGGGATTTCTCCCCCGAATCGGAAACAACTATCCTAGGATAAGCAGCCCCTGAGTCTAGCCTTAGGAATCTCGGTCCCCTCTTCTTCGTCAATTTTCTTCTTCTCTTCGATTGTCTCCTCGTCGAGGTGGTTCTTCTATCGCAAGTGATAGTACCGGCTTAACGTGTCTCGAACTCCGAATTGAAGCTCGCACCGAAGCGGTTCGGATGTCGTCTAAAATCTTCTTCGAAGATCTCGTCTGAGCGGTAGTCCATCCATCGTCGGGCTGCATAGGGATCTATCTGGATGACGGGATCGGCTGAGATAACATCGACGGAACCTCCTTTCGGGGTTCCTTCATGTACTCCTTCGGGATTGTTATATTTCCTTTCCGAAGGTTGTCGCTGAGCCAACTTTTCAAGGTAATGCAGCCTTTCTATCTTGTGCCCAAGCATCCGATGGTAGGGGCAAAAGTTGGGATCACCTTTCTTGTTGACTTCCTCTCGGTCTTTCGGGCTCCGGCACTTGGAAATCTGGAGTTTTTATTAAGCTACGGAACATCTTTGGCACTGCTTCATTTTTGAACGGATATTCTCTGCTCAGAAGCTCCTTCAATGTACGTTGCGGACGAGACGGTTGTTCATACTGCGGAGACGACTGATAGCTGGACCGGGGTTGCTGGTAATTTTGTTGTGGTTGTCGCGGCCGTTCTGGTGGTATTTGCAGTCGGCTGTTTGCCTTTGTCAACCGCCGCAACGACCCCGCATTTCTTTTCGAAAGTCTTCACCGGCTTCTGCTTGTCCGTCTTGTTGGCAAAACTTAATTGCTTCGCCTCTTCTTGCAAGCTTCCGGCCTTGCTTAACAGCTTCTCAAAAGTCTTAATAGTGAATCCCTTGAGGAGAAGTGCTATCGGGCCGTGAATGCTTTTAAGCAAGATGCCGACTGCATGTTGTTCTTGCAATTGTGGTTCACACTTCATACTTAAATTTCTCCATCGAAGTATGTAATCCACTAGAGTTTCATTCGGCCTTTGTTTCTCTACCACTAAATCACCTATAGTGATGTGGTGCTGAGCTCCGCAAATCGCTTAATGAAGAGGCTCTCTAGCTCCGAGAATGTCTTTACTGCATCCGTTGGGTACTTCCGCATACTCGCCGAAGGCGATTCCCGACAGATCGCTAACGAACCGTCGGAAGAGTAGCGCATCGCTCCCGCCGCATTGCAACAACCGGCACGAAAGTGTGCAACATGCCGGTCGGGGATTCCCTGCTCCGTCGAAGGTCTTAAACAGAGGTGGTACGAAGCCCTTTCGGGTATTGGACAGCGTCGAATTCTTCCGGTAAGGTCTACCCGTCCGAATAGATGTCCCGTTCTTCGATTGTGCTAGGGCTTCTCGCACCTCGCCGTTCTACCAAGTTCTTGATATCCTTTTCGTGGATCATACTTTCGTGTTGTATCCTTTTTCACCGGTCATCCCCATCGACGGATGTAATCTCCTTTCCTCCGTCTACGATGTGAATGACTTCCGGGGGTGTCTCTCTATGTGGTTGTACTCGACTTTGGAGAGTGGCCGCAGCTATGGCCATCTCTTCCATCCTCTTCGCCATTCGAGCGATCGTGTCGTCCTTTTCCCGAAGCCGTCTCTTCATCGCCTCGGCTCCTCTCTTCTCGCGGCCGCAGGAGCACCTCGAGAAGATGATGAAGCTCGTGTCTCAACCATGTTGATTTCTCGCATATTCGTTGTCCATGAATTCCGATGAGTCGATCTCATCTCCGAACTTTTCTTCTCTTTCTTTTGCCAACCGTCTGATGTCGGTTCTCAACTTTTCCATGGCATCTTCTAGCGGAGCTTTCGTGTATCTTTGTGGTTGTCATGCGATGGTCGCCGGTCCTTTTTCACGAGTCCCCTTCATCGCAAGTAGCACTTTCTTCGCATTCCAGCCTCTCCGGCGAGACTTTCTTTCTCGGGCCGTCGTTTCGGCCTCAATCGCCCGTAGTGGGACGCCACACCATCCTTCTAGCAGCAGAAGGTCTATGACCGGATGGTCTATCGACCAAATGTCGGAAGGTGGTATCCTCCCTAATCCGTAATCCCGATACTACGACAGTGGGCTAGCCTTCATTCTCTTGCTTGGCTTTTCTATCATGACGACGGGCTCTACTCGGGCCCAAGACGGGATTTGACCGGCACCCGTCCTATCCTTCGTAGAATTTCCGACACGGGCAATTTTCCTTCTTTGCTAGCTTTTTCTACCAAAGTTCGTGCAATGAGCAAACGGCGTAGTTCTAGTTCTTTTCTCGCGGCTATCGTTGTAGTATGCGGGCCGAGGTAATGTGGCAAAGCAATCTTGCGAACATTCTCCTCATCCTCCGCGGCGGAGAGGGGATGGAACCCGCTTCCTCCCAAAAGTGGTATGTAGTCGGCAGCGGTGTATATTCGGTAGCTGATTTCCGGGATTTCCTCCAGAAAGCGATTTCAGCAGCCTCCGGCTTCTCTAGCGATCCTTCTACTTCTACTTCTTCTTCGGGTCTTTGTCGGCCGACGGAATCTTCGAACCGGACCCGATTTCGAAGACGTAAGGTCTTACAGAAGATCCTTACCCTCCACGCGTAACAGTGTTTATCATAGTTCCGGATTCCTTTCCCTTCGATTTGGCGTAAGTCGGGGTAGGTGCGAAACAACTGGACCGGTGGGGGTAGTGAGAATGATCCTCCCGCGACGACAGCAGCATTCTCCTAGTCGGGACCCTTTGCAGGGAGGAAACTCTTGGGTCGACCTAAGGTCGAACTCGCCGCGTGGTTCCTCGCCTTCGTATACCTTGTTTGTCAGTGCAAAGAGGGAGACGTCGGTGACTTCGACGTTTGTGTTTTCAAATCCTCGTCCAAATCGGATGACCCCATTGTCGGGCAGCTCATCCTTATAGACATACGAAGTCCAATCCGTTGGTGAAGGAGAAAATCAGCTTCGGGGCTTCCATTTCGCAAGGTAGATTCTGGTTGTCGGTCCCAAGCTATGCTTCTTTTCTTCAGACGAAAAGAAAGGAATTGAAAAGAGTCCGAACTCATTCTTTGTTCATGTATTTATAAAAAAGAATCATTTGTTAAAAGAATCACTTATTAGAGGGTTTGTTTATTTAGAACGGAATGTTCAAAGGTGTAGAGAAGGTAAGGAATCCGATTCAGAAAGGAAAAGAAAGTCTTAAGCAAGACTTCCCGACTCGAAGGATCATTCCTAAACTAACACCTATTGGGGGTCCACCCCACCTCAGAAATGAGGTAAAAGATCTCGGAACCTCTCTGTTTAGGGGTGTCTAAACAAGGGCTCCTAAATCCGAGAGAATGTTGGCTATACTTGTTCAAGATAGAAATGAACATAGTATTCCAACGGAAAGAAGGGTAGTTTGATCCATTAGTGGACATGGATACACTACCGATTTTTGAAAGCAGAATTATTTGATTATAATGGAGAGAGGAATTCTCCTCAAATGAGTCGCCGTAAATCCCGCTCGGCATATTTTTAGGTCGTGTTTTATTTTGAAGAGGGGTCGCCTAACGTAAATCGTCGGCGAATTTTTAATTTAATTAAAATAAATAATTTGAAAAGTAGTATTTGATTTTGAAAATAATTTTTAAATTTGAAAGTTTTAAGATATGAGATTAAACCGACCTCACATCCCAAATAGTTTATATAAACGAGCACCGCACCACAAACCGTGTATCTATCCCTAAGGATAGACACACCGCTTGATGGTGGGGCTTCGATTAAATAAACTAGAAGATTAGTGACATCCGTTTGGTCCGCGAACCAATTTTATAAGCCGACAAGTTTCCCCGCTTAATATGAAAACATTAAACGAGGTTTATATTACTCGGGTTCTTTAAAATTCCCTATAAGGGCAAGCCCCTATAGTTAATTACATCTTAAGTGACGGAATCACCTAAGAAAACTCTCGATAATAATCAATGATTCTGCTCTCAAGAATTTCAAAGTTTAAGGTTTTCAAAGATTGAATTTTGGAGTTTCAATAGGGAATGGATCAAATTTTTGGAACATTTTGTTTTGTGAATCCAAAGGAAGAAAGGTAGGAGAAATCACTGATTCGAAGTGAACTTCGATAATTTCCCGACTATCCTATCGTTTCGCTTGAATTTAGGAAAGTCCTAATACTTATTTAGATGTTTTGATCTTGCCAATTTTAATTAATTAGTGCTTATATTTGTATGATAAAATCAAACAAATAACTTAGAAGATGTGAGGGTTTATTGTCGTATCGGACGACTACCTCGGAATCCTAAGACCGGTTAGGGCTTAATTTGCAATGCAAATGCCTAACGAAGAGGTCGAGGATTTATGTTGCACTAGTGCAAGCTACCTCGAAGTCCTATGGCTTGGTTGTTTTAATTCTAGGAAGGTTTTGTCGAAGCGTATCCGAGTTTTCGCCGATGACGATGGTCGTGCGGCCCACCATGCTCCGAGCTCCTTGTTGTTGCAGAGGTTTAGTTTTAGAAATCATAAATCAGAGTCGAGAAAAGTGTTTTGGTTTAGAGAAGTCTTAATTTCCAAGTGTTTTCTTTTTTATTTTAATTAAAACAAATCTTAAAGTTGATTATAACGACACCTGTTAAGATCCCACGGTTCCATCCTTCCGCATCATTATTTTTATCGGATTCACTTAGTCCGTATGAATTTGCTAAACTCAACCGAATGAGTTCCACACTTTCATTTAGACCGCGGGAAATCCCGTTAGCAACACGTAGGTTACATCATCCGAGGTATTCCCGATCATCCAACGAGACGTTTTAATTTAGTTGCAATTGTAGTTTTGTGTTCCGTTTGTGATTAAATTTCGAGTTGTTTTATATTTTGAAATGTTGTGGCGGTGAATTTTATCTTGCAATGACTTTTAACTTAATTTTGGTTTCAGCTTTAGGGTCTATCCTAAAGGTGTGAGTTTTCATGCAACAGCTTGTTTTATCATGCAAGAAAAGTAAAGTGCATTTGCAATAAAGTAAATCGTAATAATGTAAATTGCAAGAAAGTAAATTGCAATAAAATAAAAGCGTACCTGGAGGGTCTTCCCGTCATCCCAAGCTGCACTTAAAACACAATTAGAATATTTAAGCAAGTTCCTAGGTAAAGCTAAGGGAAAGGTTATGGTTTTCTACCAAATTCCTAATCCTATAACTAGTCAACTCCTATGACGTCTAGGTTCTTTGTGTTTTTGTTTGAGGACGATTTTCTTCATCAAAGGACAATTAAGTCCAATTGTTCTTATAAATATCCTATCATATTGAGGAAGTGCTTAAGAAGAATCTTAAACATCTTTTCAATATTTCCGGGATTGTTTTAAGTCCAAATGAATTTAATTATATAAATGAATCGATCGTCCGAGGTTTTCAAGTCTTGTTAACTTGCTCGGTGAACTAGGACATTCGAATATCCTATGAGTGAGATAACACTTCATTTGATGTTCCATTTAGGAGTTATAATAATCAAAGCTTTCGAGGGTAAATTAGTATTCAAATGATTTGATTTAAGTTAAAGGGTTTAAATTTGGAATAGTGTTCAAGTTGCTTTATATTTAGTTTAATTTAATTTAATTTGATTTGATGTTTAATTAATTTGATTTGATTTAATTTAATTTAATTATTTAATTTAATTTAATTTAATTTAATTTAATTTAATTATTTAATTTAATTTAATTATTTAATTTAATTTAATTTTAATTATTTAATTTAATTTAATTTAATTTGTTTAATTTAATTTAATTTAATTTTAATTAAATTTAATTTAATTTAATTTATCTTTAATTTACTTTATTTTTTTAATTTTAATCGAAATTTCAAAAGAGTTTAATAATTTAATTAAGTCTTTTAATATTTTAAATTTGAGTTATCATTTTAATTAAAAATTGAGTATTAGTTGATATAATTGATTTAGGGATTTTTAAATTAAAGAATAAATCTCTTCCTAATAAAGATCCCTTATTTTAATAATTCCAATTTTATTATTCTTCCAAATTTAATCTATTATTTAATTAAAGTTTAATCATTTTAAAATTATTTAATGGGTTTCTACCCTTTAATTATTTAAATTTCAATCATCCAAATCAGATTAAGATCAAATATTTTACTTGTTGACTTTTTATTAAACCTAAAGTTTTAATTAAGGGTTAAAAGTTTAATTACCATTTTACCCTTTAAGCTTAATAATTTCATAACTCATTAAATTGAATTTAAATGAACTTGAAATTATTATGTGACTTCACTCATATGTCAATAAAGACATGAGAGGAGAAAATGTGATTTTTCTGTATTTAATTTATTTATATAATTATTTTTGGTGGAAAATAGAGATTTTCAAGGAAAATTTGATAACATGACCAAAAGAAAGTTTCTGTCCTTAAGAAAATTAGGGGACATTCCTAATGACCAGAGAAGCACTTGGACCAATTTTGGTGATTTTTTGAATTATATTATTTTTATTATAATTATTTTGAGTTTTGGAGTGTTAATTAATTTTAAAATAAAATAAATGTTGAAAAATGGATTTTATATTTTTCAAAAATCTCTCTGATATCAAGGAAACCAGAGAATCAAAGTTTGCAATTTTCTGATTTTTCTATGATTTATAATAATTATTTTAGTGAAAATGCTAGAAAATACCTTTTTTTAATTTTAAAATTACCCTAGGGCTTTAAAATTTAATATCTCACTAAATAGACTTAGGAAAAATGTGGGATTTGTTCCTAAGTGATTAAAATTCAAAATGTGACATTTTGGTGAATTTTATTATTTTTGTGATTTTTATTATTTTTTAATTATTAAAAATATTAAAATATTATTAAAAATCAACTTTTTTAGAAAATTGAAATTTTAATTTTCTTAGGTTCCCCTGATATCAGAGAGGCTCCAAAACCAATTTGGTGAATTTTTTAAAAAGTATTTTAAAAGTTATGAATTTTTAAAGTTTAAAATGGCTAAGTGACTTAATCAACCCAATTAGTGGGGTTAACCAAGTCCAATTGACTTCAAATTTTTATGGTGGATTCCTCTGATCCTAAAGGTCAGTGGAGAATTGATTTCAAGTCAATTTGATACCTGGTTAACTCTAATTAATTAAAGACCTATTTTGGGTGTTCAAGCCAATTAGGGTTAATCTGAGTGAATTAACTCAAGTCCTATTTTTCCTAGGGTTCTCTGGTCATAAGGAACATCACCAAATTTTCCTAGAATTTATTTCACAACATGCTATTTTTTGGAATTAAAATACTCAAAACAGCAACATGCATTTGAAAAATAAATAACTTTTCACAGAGATGGCCTCCGACCTTGGAAAATTCAGGGAATGTTCCCAAGTTCGCAGGCTTCAAAAGCCCTATGGTCTCATGCCATGGTGAATTGTATACATGCATGGAGAATTAAATGTATGCAGAGAGTAAATAAATCATAAAAAATAAAATACTTAATGAAATTAAGTGATTTCTTTTTCACATTATTCTCCTCTGTTCACTGAGCAAGAGGGTATTTTTATTTTATTTTTGTGATTTTTCTACACAAAGATATGGATTTTTGAAGTTTAGGGAATTAAATAAATAAGAAAATACCCTAATTTTCTATTTATCCACGCGGCGCCACCGAAACCTCGGCAGCCTCCGAACGCACACGCGTCGCGCTCCCATTCGACGCCGCCACCCGAGCCGCCAGCCCGGCCCCGCGGTTCTCGTACCGTCTCCCGGTCCGACGCAATCCCGGCCGTCCGTGCGCGCGTGTATCGAATGGACGGCATCCGTTCATCGTCCCCAAGTGTTCTCACCCGAGAGCCGTCCACACTAAATCCCTAAGATCTCACTCGATTCTCAATGGATTTTTATGTTCTTATGCTTCTATGGATTCGTCTCGAAGAGACGAACACATCTATACGGTTAACATGCATTGAAACTAAGGCATTTGAAATAGAGAATCTTCAGAAGCTCGGGATGAAGAGTTAGCTCATACCTTGGCTCATAGAAGTGTGGCTTCAATCTGAGAGTTGTTGCACCTTCGATTGGGTCCTAGCAAGCTCCGCATGAAGTCTCCCGGTCCGGTGAATTGTCCAGATATGATTTCGACCAAGCCCGATCACAAAGCTTGGAGGCCGGAGCAACCGGGTGGCCTCGGAGATGGGGCTTTTAGTGGTGGACACCTTCCCTCGGTCTCGGTGAAGGTGTAGAACCAATCAATTTGGGAATTGGCTCACTGTGGAGAAGTGTCCTGGTTTTTGGGCTAAAGTTTGAGCTCAAAATTGGGCTCAGCTAGAAGGAATTGGGGCTGGAATTCAGTGGGGATCAGGTGCTCTAAGGGTGGAGAAGGGTCTGGAACAATTTTGGCAGAGTTTTGGCAAGGTTTGTGCTTGGCTCCCTTCATGGCCGAGAGGGGTGGAGTTTAAATAGGAGAGGGTGGAAGGCCTCTCGGGGGAGTTAGGGCTCGGGATCGCCTGCTCTGGTGAGGAGAAGATCAGCCATGGTGACCATTAGGCATGGGGCAGCTCAGCAAGTGAGAATTTCAATGTCGGCTCACATGCGAGCTCTCGGCCATGGTGTTTTCCGGCGGCCCGGTGGCCGGCCGGCTGTGCAATGGTCACCATCTTGGTCAGGTGGGTCGTGGCTGGGGTTTAGTGTAGGCAATCGAGGTTTGACATGTGTAAAGGAGTTTGATTTAAATGGAATGGGAGAAGGCTCACTTTGGCTTGGTTTGGGTCAACCCACCATTTTGGGCTTGGTGCACCCTTCCAAGCTCTAATTTTGAGCCGAGGGAATCATTTAGGTCAGCTCTAGAAGGAATGGTGAAGTCTCCATCCATGATGAGGTGGCTAAACATGGTTTAGTGTGCGACATGATTAAGGTAAAAAAGGTTAAAGGAGGTTTAAGAAAGAACCCCCTCTTCTTGCCATAAATGGACTAATGACAAGTCAAAGCCCTCATGGCTTCATGTGGCTTGAGAATGGCTTGTTCATGGCTTCATTTGGCTTGGGAAAAGGTTGATTTGTTTCATGAAAAGGGTTTTAAGAAATTTTTTGGTAATTTGATGGGAATTTGGATGAAGCTTCATTTGGGATAATTTGATGGTGACTTTAGGACTTAGGTAATGGATTTAGTTAAATGGATGACAAATGGAGATGTCATGTGGGCTTTAGGGTAGATTTGGGCTTTTGAATTTTGAAGGAAATGGGCTTTTAAGAAGGTTTAAGGGAAGTGGGCTTTTAAGTTTAAGGATGTGTTCATGGATGGGAATTTTTTGTAGAAGTTTGGGCCAAATATTTGTTGGTTTTGGTTTAGGGATGTTTCATGAATAACTTGAAGCAAATTTGGGGTAGTTTGGGCTTGAATTGGATTGAATTTGGGTTTATTCGGTAAATGGGCCAATGTAGGTCAAATTGGGCTAACTTGGGCCAATGTTGGGCTAGGGTTGAAATTGATGTAAAATAAATGTTAAGAAATGTTTATGGGAGTGTTTCAAAGAGGTTTTGGCTTTGGTTGGGTCTTAATTTTGAGGTTTGGGCCTATTCGGGTTAGATTTGGGTTTAGGTCAAAATTGGGCTTTTTGATTTTGGGTTGAATTTGAGTGGGGTTTGGGTCAAAATCTTGAGCAAATCATGTTAGTGTTTTGTTTATGAGGATGTTAAGGAAGGTTTAGAAAAGATTTGGGGTTAATTGGAGTTGAATTGGGTTAGTTTGGGCTAAGTTTGGGTCATGGGTCCAAATTTGGGCTTTAAGGCCCAAAGTGAAATTGATCCAAATGTCAATCAAATTGGACTTGGATTTGGTCTAAATTGGTATTGGGAATGTTGAATTGAAGTTTAGAATTGAATTGGACCAAAATTGGGGTCAATTGGGTAGGTTTGGTTTGACATCGGGTCCACTTCGGGTTAAAATGGGTCAATTTGGGGGTTTTGACAAAAGTAGGGTAAATTGACAAAATTGGCCCATGGTGTAGTTGGACAAAATGAAATTGGGAATATTTGGGATTTTCTGGAATTTTCTGGGAATTTTCTAAATTTTTGGATTTTTAGGCCAAGAAGGGTATTTTGGGTATTTGGAGGGTATTGGGGGGTATTTTTGGAATTTTTGGTATTTTTGGGTATGGATGATCAATTTGAGTGATGTGGAAGTGTTTGGGATTGATTTTGGAAAATTTTAGGTAATTTGGAAATTTTGCAAAAATTTGGGTAATTTCAAAGGTTTTGGGTAGGTTTAGTAGGTGTAGGGTCCCGGGGTCAAAAATCGAAAATTTGGGAAATTGAAGATTGAGTGAATTTAGGTGGAAAGAAATCATTTTGGTTGAGCCATGAAGCCATTTCAAGCCCATATGAGCCATGAAAGGACTCATTTGAGGCATTCACTATGTTGTTCCTAACCCTCTTACCAAGGGCTTAGTGGTTAAGGACCATCCATGTGAATCACCTACATGAGTCGAAGGTCAAGTTGGGTATGGGTGTGGTTTTAGGAAGTGTGTGGAAATGTAGTGTGTAAGTGTAATGTATGTCAGCCCCTTCACTGCACCAGGCCACCTGTGGCGCTCCTAAGGCCAAAGAATCCTATAAGAACTCATCCTTTAAACTTCCACATTCGATTTCAACCCTCTAGGTGATTAGGGGTCTATAAGTCAAGTTTGTGGAGTTTGCAGGGAGTTTAGAAGTGGTTTGAATTTCTAAAAGGCGGGTCCCAATTCTAGTCCTCTAAGATAGTCAAAGGAAAAGCCTAAGGCTAGATCCTAAGCACTAAAAAGAAGAAAGGAAGACCTCATCGAAAATGAGGTCAACGAGCGTCGTGGCCATTTGAATGTTGGGGCACGGATATAGTGGGTCCGATAGAACCACCATCTTCGAAAGGACATCGCTTCATTCTTGCGGCTACAGATTACTTTTCCAAGTGGGCAGAGGCGGCTCCACTCGTAGAAGTGAAAGCACACCACGTGCTACGCTTTTCAAGAACCAAGTTGTCTACCGTTTCGGAGCGCCGCGCAGGATTATCTCGGATAATGGGTCGCATTCGAAGCACGCAAATCAACAATTTTTTCAGGAGACACGGAATCGACTGGCGATACTCAACAATTTACTACCCAAGAGCAAATGGCCTCGCTGAGGCTTTTAATAAAACTCTCGTTCAAATCTTAAAGAAAACTTTAGACGATAATAAGAGAAATTGGCACGAGAAGTTGTTAGAAGCCTTATGGGCCTACCGGACAACCTTCAGAACTCCTACTCAAGCTACACCTTACGCTCTGGTGTATGGGTCCTAGGCAGTGTTACCTTTAGAGGTTCGACCTTCCTTCACTCGAATTGCGACTTGCAAACAAGATGATGACAGAAGAGAATGCCAAATTACGACTAGAAGAATTAGAAAGCCTGGAAGGGAAAAGACTTGCAGCGCAGCAGAATTTAGAACTATACAAAGCTAAGATGGTTCAAGCCCATGACAAACTGGTCCGCCCAAGAACCTTCAAAGTTGGTGACTTAGTTCTCGTTCTCAAGAGACCTATTCTTGCACACCGTAAGATAGGAGGAAAATTTGAACCCACTTGGGAAGGGCCGTTTCGTGGTCGAAGCAAGTATACTTAGGAGGTTCCTACCAAGCTAGTGTATTGTCGTGGAGAACGACATATGCTTCCGATCAACGGACGATACTTGAAAAAGTATTACGCTACCCGATGTTTCGAAGGAATGAATTCTTCATCCCTAAGAAACACGGCGAAGTAATTACTTATGATTGGGTCCGAACCCAAAAATAATAAATTGTGCTAAGATAAATAAAATCATGATAATAAAGTTTTCCTTGTTTTCTTTTCCAAATCAAAATCTTTTTCCTGATCTTATCCCACTTCATTCCTGTTAAATTTGAAAATACAAAAAATATAATATAAAAAAATGTCTTTAATAAACATTTTCTTAATGTTCTTGTTCTTAGTACAGCCCCTGATCCTTTTCCTTGTCTTTTCGCAGGGAAATGTCGAACGAGCGGTTGGTCCCGAACTTTAGAAATGGCGTAAGCCTTGCACTCGATGAAAAGAGGGTGAAAGATGGAGCGATAATCGAGATTGACTCGGATTTCGCACCGAGCAGGCCTACAAGTACGAGGAAAGTGACCGGGTCCCGCGTGATCGAGAAGAACTCGCCCGGCGTGACAAGGATGAAAGTAGTTGGCCCAAGCCACCAATCCAAAGAAGAAGAAAAGAAAGGCAAACACTGAAGAAAATAAGAAAATGAAGTCCGTAGTCGCTACAGCAGAGGGTAGGCTTGTCAGCGCCGCACCCACAGAGATTCAAGAAGTTCGAAGAGCTACTCTCACAACAACACAATGAAGAAATAAGAATCGCCGTATCCGTAAGATGTTAACAAAACTAGTCGCGGACCAGCGCGACGAGACAGCTTGCTACCGCCAAGTACGTACACTTCAAGGACACCGGTTCACCGAGAACCCGAAGAAAGGAGGCCAGCTCCTAGGATAACGAAAAGGACCAGTGGAAATCTCACAAAGACCGAAGAAAGAAGGCTACCACGCCACCGTGAGAGAACCACCAAGCAATGCATGACCTTGTCGTGTAAGCAACCCCGGGGATGTCCCGACAAACATCATCCCCGAGGAGCCGAGGTATGCAGGAGAACGTGAAGGGATTGAACCGTATATCCCACAATATGTCACTAGGCCTCGCCATCTGCTGATTATTCCGGAATACGAGCTGGAGAGAATGCAGGATGTCGAAAAGAAAACCTTTGAATACTTCGAGAGAATTAGAGGCAGAAGGATCAATATACTAGAGGGCCTCGAGCTACATACATACGTATTCTCGCAGTATGAACAACAAGAAATCGTGGATTGCATCCGGGATTTGAAAAGAATGGGCCGAGCGGGCCGCCTAAGGGAAAACACATACTCGAACCCCGGAGATGGATGCCGTGGAAGGGAAGAATTACAATACAATGTGGATGCTGTTACAACTTTGCGGAGGATAGGAAGGGAAACCCACCGGGAATACTACGTCATGGCCAAGTGGATCCGATGCCACTAGTCATCAAGAGAATGGTAAAGAGATTGATAACATTGAGGGTATTGCCAGCAGATTGCATACCCAATAGCTGCATTATTAACATCTACAAGTGTGGTGACCGCATACCCCCACACATAGATCACCACGACTTTGTCGACCTTCTGCACAGCCTCTTTCCCGAACGAGTGTAACATCATGTTCGGATCCGACCTCCGGATAGCAGTGCCCGTGTGAGTTCCGAGGGCCGTTGAAGATACCATTACCGGTAGGTTCCGTCATGATACCGAAGGGCAACGGAGCGGATATCGCTAAGCATTGCATACCAGGAGTACCGAATGAAGCGGATCTCGGCTTACTTTCGAAGCATGGACGACAGGAAGACACCTTACCATTTCCAACCTGCACCCGGAGCTAGAGAGCCTCCGCCTTACGAGCCGTGAGTTACATGGAAAATATCACACCTCCAATATACATCCATACGGCATCCTTGCCAAGGATGGCTTGGAAGGTGATGTTATCGACCATGTACCCCACTATTCGTATATGGATTTTCGACGTGATGCTTCTTTGGATGGATCGATGAAGATCATACATAGTCCGTTTTGAGTTTACATGGATTGTATGAAATATATTCCAGATCAAGTTGTATGATGTATCTTCGACAAGATTGGAATGAAAGTGACCATGTCACATTTTTTTTGGCCTTCACCTCTTTTGTGCAAATTGACTGGGAAACACCATTAAAGTTAAATGAACTTCTAACAAAGAACAGAGAAGAAATAAAAAAAAGAGAATAAAAGAAAACTTTCCTTAAAAAAAAATTTAAAAATGTCGAACACCAAATCCACATGAACACCAAATAAACAACAAAAAACGGGATAGTTAAAGGACAAACAAAACAAATTTAAAGCTCAAATTGAATTCCAGTTTAGACACGTCTTCTCAAACCCTCCAATCCTTCTTCAAATCAAGATCTATTCTAGACCTCCTCGAAACCCTCTCTCGGGATGATTTCGAATCACGAAGAAATTTCAATTTGATCCGATGGCATGGGTTTATACCCTTCGCCAAGTAATTAGACTTTGATTGATTCCCATGGGATATGAAACACTTTCATATCTCATTTCGATCTCCCGCTAAATCCAAATCTCCTCAGAAAATTTCAATTCAAAATTTTCGAGACTGGTACCTAAATTCCAGTTCTCATTCCGAGACTGGTACCTAAATTCCAGTTCTCACTCCGAGATCGATACCTAAATTTCGATTCTCATCCGAATTGATACCTAAATTTCAATTCAAAATTTTCGAGACTGGTACCTAAATTCCAGTTCTCATTCCGAGATCGATACCTAAATTTGGATTCTCATCCAAAGTGATACCTAAATTTCAGTTCAAAATTTCCGAGACTGGTACCTAAATTCCAGTTCTCATTCCGAGATCGATACCTAAATTTCGATTCTCATCTGAATTGATACCTAAATTTTAGTTCAAAATTTCCAAGACTGGTACCTAAATTCCAGTTCTCATTCCGAGATCGATACCTAAATTTTGATTCTCATCCGAATTGATACCTAACTTTCAATTCAAAATTTCCGAGACTAGTACCTAAATTCCAGTTCTCATTCCGAGATCGATACCTAAATTTCGATTCAAAATTTCCGAGACTGGTACCTAAATTCCTGTTCTCATTCTGAGATTGATACCTAAATTTCGATTCTCATCCGAATTGATACCTAAATTTCAGTTCAAAATTTCCGAGACTGGTACCTAAATTCCAGTTCTCATTCCGAGATCGATACCTAAATTTTGATTCTCATCCGAATCGATACCTAAATTTCAATTCAAAATTTCCGAGACCGGTACATAAATTCCAGCTCTCATTCCGAGATAGATACCTAAATTTCGATTCTCATCCGAATTGATACCTAAATTTCAATTCAAAATTTCCGAGATCGGTACCTAAATTCCAGCTCTCATTCCGAGATCGATACCTAAATTTCGATTCTCATCCGAATCGATACCTAAATTTCAATTCAAAATTTCCGAGACCGGTACCTAAATTCCAGCTTCTCATTCCGAGATCGATACCTAAATTTCGATTCTCATCCGAATTGATACCTAAATTTCAGCTTCAAAATTTCCGAGATCGGTACCTAAATTCCCGTTCTCATTCCAAGATCGATACCTAAATTTCGATTCTCATCCGAATTGATACCTAAATTTCAGCTCAAAATTTCCGAGACTCGGTACCTAAATTCCAGCTTCTCATTCCGAGATCGATACATAAATCTTGATTCTCATCCGAATTGATACCTAAATTTCAATTCTCAACTTTCGAGATCGATACCTAAATTCAAGTTCTCTTTCGAGACGATGCCTAAATTCTGCCTCCCATCTTTCGAGATCGATAGTTAAATTTCTATTCTCTCCCAAGATTGATACTTAAATTTCAACTCCAGCTTCGTTTAAACTTTCGAGATCAGTGCCTAAATTCTGATTCTCATCCTTTTCAATCGACACTTAATCTCCGATTCTCATTCCAAGGCTGGTACCTAAATTCCAGCTTTCTGCAATCCCGAGATTGGAACCTAGGTTTCAATTCTCGTTTCAAATCTAAATTTTCTCAAATTAATTTTAGATCAAACTTCAATCTAAATTAAAAATCAAAATCTAAAATTACACATCCAAACTTAAATTGAAACAAAATGAAATCTAAATAGAAATTCCCCCAGATCATGTGATTTGGAATTCACCTCCTTTTCCTTTCCCCAGCGAGAGTTAAGGAATCTCCAGTTTTAGAGATATACTTGACACTCCCCAGCGGAAACTCTTCTACTTCGTCCTAAGTTTGTCACTTGGACATCTGTGTTGGTTTTACTGATCGCTTCGGTCAACACCAATACGCACGGTGTGCTCCGTCAGCTCACCACACCTATCGGGGTCCATTTGTTGACCTCATTTTCGATGAGGTCTTCTCTTCTTCTTTTTAGTACTTAGGATCTAGCCTTAGGCTTTTCCTTTGACTATCTTAGAGGACTAGAATCGAGATCCACCATCTAGAGTTTCAAACCACTTCTTAACTCCCCGCAAACTCCACAAACTTCGATCGTAGACCCCTAATCACATGTAGGGTTGAAATCAAATGTGGAAATTTAAAGGATGAGTTCCTATAGGACTCTTTGGCCTTAGGACTGCCCTGGGTGGCCTGGTCTGGTAAAGGGGCTGACTCACACACACACTACACTCATACACTACACTTTCACACACCTCCTAAAACCGCACCCATACCTAACTTGACCTCCTGACTCATGTAGGTGATTTACATGGATGGTCCTTAACCCCTAAACCCTTGGCTAAGAGGGTTAGGAACAACATAGTGAATGTCTCAAATGAGTCCCTTCATGGCTCATGTGGGCTTGATGTGGCTTCATGGCTCAACCAAAATGATTTCATTCCACTCAAATTTACCCAATCTTCAATTTACCCAATCTTCAATTTTCCAAATTTTCAATTTTCCAAATTTTCAATTTTCCAAATTTTCAATTTTCCAAATTTTCAATTTTCCAAATTTTCAATTTTTGACCCCCGGGACCCTACACCCGCTTAGCGTACCCAAAGCCCTTGAAACTACCCAAAATTTTCAAAATTTCCAAATCACCCAAAATTCCCCAAAATCAATCCCAAACATTTCCACATCACTCAAATTGATCACCCATACCCAAAAATACCAAAAATTCCAAAAATACCTCCCAATACCATCCAAATACCCAAAATACCCCTCTTGACCCAAAAAATCCAAAAATTCAGAAAATTCCCAGAAAATTCCAGAAAATTCCAGAAAATCCCAAATATTCCCAATTTCATTTTGTTCAACTACACCATGGGCCAATTTTGTCAATTTACCCTACTTTTGTCAAAACCCCCAATTCGACCCATTTTAACCCTAAGTGAACCCAATGTCAAACCAAACCTACCCAATTGACCCAAATTCTGGTCCAATTCAATTCTAAACTTCAATTCAACATTCCCAACACCAATCTAGACCAAATCCAAGTCCAATTTGATTGACATTTGGATCCAATTTCACTTTTGGCCTTAAAGCCCAATTTGGACCCACGACCCAAACCTAACCCAAACTCACCCAATTCAACTCCAATTAACTCCAAATCTTTTATAAATATTCCTTAGCATCCCCACAAGCAAAAAACTAACATGATTTGCCCAAAATTTAGACCCAAACCCCACTCAAATTCAACCCAAAGCTAAAAGGCCCAATTTTGACCTAAACCCAAACCTAACCCAAATGAGCCCAAACCCCAAAATCAAAGCCCAACCAAAGTCAAAACCTCTTTGAAACACTCCCATAAACATTTCTAAACATTAATTTTACATCAATTTCAATCCTAGCCCAACATTGGCCCAACTTGGCCCACTTTGACCTATATTGGCCCATTCACCAAAAGAGCCCAAATTCAACCCAATTCAAACCCAAATCACCCCCAATTTGCTTCAAGTCACTCTTGACACATCCATGAGCTAAACCCAACAATTATTTGGCCCAACCTCTTTACAAAATTCCCATCCATAAATTCATTTTTAAACTTAAAGGCCCATTCCTTAAACCATTTTAAAAGCCCATCTTTTACCACATCCAAAGGCCCAAAATTGGTCCCAAAGCTCATATGACATTTCCCCTCATCATACTTTCAATTAAACTCAATACCTAAGTCCTAAATTCATCATCAAATCATCCCAAATCAAGCCATATGCCAATTCCCATCAAAATACCAAAATCTTTCTTAAATCCATTTCCATGAAATCGACTTAACTTTCCCCAAGCCAAAGGTGAGCCATGAAGCCATGCATGAGCCACATGTGAGCCATGAGAGCCTTGGACACTCCACCATGCCATATTGGGTAAGAAGAGGGAGGGCTTTCCTTAATCCCTAAAGCTCATTAGCCTTAATCATGATTCACCTAAACTTAAATTTAATCCAAATATATTTGGATGGAGACTTCTCCATGCCAAACCAACTCGATCCCTTTGATCCCCCACATCATCCAAAGCCACCTTCAAGGGTGCACCAAGCCCAAATGGGTGGATTGACCCATTTAGACTCAAAACTAGCCATGCCCCATTCTACTTTGGATCAAAGCCTTTACACATGACAATTGCCAATTGCTTGCACCAAGTCCCAGCCTTGACCCACCTGACCTTGAGGGTGACCCATGCCTGGCAGGCCGGCCACCAGGTCGCCGGAAAACACCACACCCGAGAGCTCACATGTGAACCAACATTGAAATTCTCCCTTGCTGAGCTGCCCCATGCCCAGTGGCCACCATGGCTGTTCTTCTCCTCACCAGAGCAGCTAATCCCAAACCCTAACTCCCCCTGGGAGAGCCTCCAGCCAGCTCTATTTAAACACCCCTCTCTCGGCCATGGAAGTGGTGCTGAAACAAACCTTAAGGAAACTCTGCCAAAATTGTTCCGTACTACTCCCCATACATAGAGAACCCGATCCCCACCGAAATCCCTCGCCATTTTCTTTTCGTGAGCTCAACTTCGCAGTCGAAATCTAAGCCCAAAACCAGGACACTTCTCCACGGTGAGCCAATCCCCAAATCGATTGGTCCTACACCTTCACCGGACCAAGAGAAGGTGTCCACCAACAAAAGCCCCATCTCCAGTGCCACCCAGCTTGCTCTAGCCTCCAAGCTTTGTGATCGGACGTGGTCAAAATCCTACCTGTGCAATTCACGGACCGAGAGACTTCATCCGGAGCTCGCCGGGATCCAATCGAAGGTGAAACAACCCTCGGATCGAAGCCACACTTCTCCGAGCAGAGGTATCGCCTCACTCTTCTTCCCGAGCTTCGAACATTCTCCATTTTTATTGAGTAAATTTCATCCCACATAAACCATATGGATGTGTTCGTCTTCTCGAGACGAATCCATAGAGCATAAGAACGTTAAATTTGGTCAAGTATCGAGTGAGATCTTAGGCCTAGAAGATGGACGGTTCTCGGGTTAGGAGGCTTGGGGACAATGAACGGATGCCGTTCATTCAATACACGCGCGGATGGACGGCTCAGATGGCGTCGGACCAGGAGATGGTACGTGAACCACGGGACCCGGGCTGCTAACTGAAGCGGCGGTGTCGAATGAGAGCGCGCCGCGTGGCCGTTCGGAGATGACGAGGATGACGCGGCGCCGACTCGGATAAATAGAAAATTAGGGATTTTTCCTATTTATTTAATTCCCTGAACTTGGAAAATTCATAACTTTGTGTAGGAAAATCATAAAAATAAAATAAAAATACCCTCTTGCTCAGATGAACGTAGGAGAATAATGTGGAAAAGAAATCATTTAATTTCATCAAGTATTTTATTTTTAATAATTTATTTACTCGTTTGCATTCTTTTAATTCTCCATGCATATAGGAAATTCACCATGGCATGAGACCATAGTGGTTTTTGAAGCCTCTGAATTTGGGAACATTTCCTGAATTTTCCAAAGTCAGAGGCCATCCCTATGAGAAGTTATTGATTTTTCAAATTCATGTTACTGTTTTGAGTATTTTAATTCCAATAATTAGCATGTTATGAAATAAATTCTAGGAAAATTTGGTGATGTCCCTTATGACTAGAGGACCCTAGGAAAAATAGGTTTTGAGTTAGTTCATTTAAAATAACCCTAATTGGCTTAAACACCCAAAATAGGTCCCTAATTAATTAGAGTTAACCATACATCAAATTGACTTGAAATCAATTCTCCACTAACCTTCAGGATCAGAGGAACCCACCATAAAAATTTGAAGTCAATTGGACCTGGTTAGCCCTACTAAATGGGTTGATTAAGCCATTTAGTCACTTTAAACTTTAAAAATTCATAACTTTCAAAATACCTTTCAAAGATTCACCAAATTGGTTTTGGAGCCTCTCTGATATCAGGGGAATTTAAGAAAATTAAAATTTCAATTTTCTAAAAAATTTGATTTTTTAGTATTATTTTAATATTTTAATAATTAAAAAATAATAAAAATCACAAAAATAATAAAATTCACCAAAATGTCACATTTTGAATTTTAATCACTTAGGAACAAGCCCCATATTTTTCTAAGGTCTATTTAATAAGATATTAAATTTTAAAACCCTAGGATAATTTTAAAATTAAAAAAATGTATTTTCTAGCATTTTCACTAAAATAATTATAATAAATCATAGAAAAATCAGAAAATTGAAAAAATTGATTCTCTGATTTTCTTGATATCAGAAAGATTTTCGAAAAATATAAAATTCATTTTTCAACCTTTATTTTATTTTTAAATTAATTAACACTCCAAAACTTAAAATAATTATAATAAAAATAATATAATTCAAAAAATCACCAAAATTGGTCCAAGTGGTCCTCTGGTCATTAGGAATGTCCCCTAATTTTCTTAAGGACAGAAACTTTCCCTTGGTCATGTTATTAAATTTTCTTTGGAAATCTCTATTTTCTACCAAAAATAATTATATAAATAAATTAAATACAGAAAAATCACATTTTCTCCTCTCATGTCTTTATTGGCATATGAGTCAAGTCACATAAAAGTTTCAAGTTCATTTAAGCTCAATTTAGTGAGTTATGAAATTATTAAGCTTAAAGGGCAAAGTGATAATTAAAATTTTAACCCTTAATTAAAACTTTAGGTTTAATAAAATTAACAAGTAAAATATTTGATCTTAATCTGATTTGGATGATTGAAATTTAAATAATTAAAGGGTATAAACCCATTAAACAATTTAAAATAATTGAAATAAACCTTAATTAAATAATCGATTAAATTTGGGAAGAATAATAAAATTAGAATTATTAAAATAAGGATATTTTTAGGAAGAGATTTATTCTTTAATTTAAAAATCCCTAAATTAATCATCTCATTAATATTTAATTCTTAATTAAAATGATAACTCAAATTTAAAATATTAAAAGACTTAATCATTAAACTAAAGTTAAATTATTAAACTCTTTTAAAATTTCAATTAAAGTTAAAAAAATAATAATTAAAAATTAAATTAAATTAAATAAATCAAATTGAATTAAATTAAATTAAATCAAATTAAATTAAATTAAAGATTAATTAAATTAAATTAAATTAAATTATATTAAATTAAATTAAATTAAATTAAATTAAATTAAACTAAATTAAATTAAATTAAATTAAATTAAATAAATAAATTAAATTAAATTAAATTAAATTAAATTAAAACATATTAAATTAAATTAAATTAAATTAAATCAAATTAAATTAAAATTAAATCAAATTAAATTAAATTAAAGGAAATTAAATCAAATTAAACTAAATTAATTTAACATCAAATCAAACTAAATTGAATTAAATTAAATTAAATTAAAATTAAAATTAAATTAAATTAAATTAAAGTTAAATTAAATTGAATTAAATAACATCACCTAAAACGAAAGAAATTAAATATAAAGCAACTTGAACAATATTCCAAATTTAAACCCATTAATTGAAATTAAACTAAATCACAAACCATTTCAACATCAATTTACCCTCGAAAGCTTTAGTTGTCATAACTCCTAAACGTAATATTAAATGAAATGTTACTTCACTTATAGGACATTCAAATATCCTAGTTCACTGAGTAAGATAACAACAAAACTTAACTAAACCTCGGACGATTAATTCATTTGTGTAATTGAATTCATTTGGACTTAAAACAACCTTAGAAATATTGAAAAGATGTTTAAGATTTGCCTTAAGCACTTCCTCGATATGATAGGATGTTCATAAGAACAATTGAACTTAATTGTTCTTTGATGAAGAAAATCGTCTTCAAACCAAAACACAAGGAACCTAGACATCATAGGAAATGACTAGTTATAGGATTAGGAACTTGGTAGAAAACCATAACCCTTCCCTTAGCTTTACCTAGGAACTTGCTTAAATATTCTAATTGTGTTTTAAGTGCAGCTTGGGACGACGGGAAGACCCTCCGAGTACGCTCGTTATTTTATTGCAATTTACTTTCTTGCAATTTACATTATCGCAATTTATTTAACCGCATTGCACTTACTTTTCTTGCATGATAAACAACTCGTTGCATGAAAACCCACACCTTTAGGATAGTCCCTAAAACTGAAACCAAAACTAAACTAAAAGTCATTGCAAGATAAAATTCACCGCCACAACATTTCAAAATATAAAACAACTCAAAATTTAATCACAAACAGAACACAAAACTACAATTACAACGAAATTAAAACGTCTTGTTGGATGATCGGGAATACCTCGGATGATGTAACCTACATGTTGCTAACGGGATTTCCCACGGACTAAATGAAAGTGTGGAACTCATTCAGTTGAGTTTAGCAAATTCATCTGGACTAAATGAATCCGATAAAAATAATGATGCCGGAAGGATGGAACCGTGGGATCTTAACCGGTGTCGTTATAATCAACTTTAAGATTTGTTTTAATTAAAACAAAAAAAAACACTTGGAAATTAAGATTTTCTCTAGACCAAAACACTTTTCTCATCTCCTGATTTATGACTTCTAAAACTAAACCTCTGCAACAACAAGGAGCACGGAGCATGGTGGGCGGCACGGCCATCGTCATCGACAAAACTCGAGTCTACTTCAAGCAAAACTTTCCTAGAATTAAATAACAAAGCCATAGGACTTCGAGGTAGTTTGCACTAGTGCAACATAAATCCTCAACTCTTCGTTAGGCATTTGCATTGCAAATTAAGCCCTAACCTGGTCTTAGGATTCCGAGGTAGTCGTCCGATACGACATAAACCCTCACATCTTCGAGGCTATTTGTATGATTCAATCATATAAATATAAGCCCTAATTAATTAAAATTGACAAAATCTAAACATTAATTAGGAATTAGGACTTTCCTAAATTCAAGACAAACAATAGGATAGTCGGGAAATTACTGAAGTTCACTTCGAATCCGTAATTTCTCCTACCTTTCTTCCTTTGAATTCTCAAAACAAAATGTCCCAAACTTGATCCATTCCCTATTGAAATTCCAAAATTCAATCCTTTGAAAACTTAAACTTTGAAATTCTTGAGAGCGAATTATTGATTATTATCGAGAGTTTTCTTAGGTGATTCCCGTCACTTAAGATGTAATTAACTATAGGGGCTTGCCCTTATAGGGAATTTTAAAGAACCCAAGTAATATAAACCCCGTTTAATGCTTTCATATTAAGCGGGGAATTTGTCGGCTTATAAAATTGGTTCGCAGACCAAACGGATGTCACAAATCTTCTAGTTTATTTAATCGAGCCCCATCATTAAGCAGTGTGTCTATCCTTAGGGATAGGTACATGGTTTGTGGTGCGGTGTTCGTTTATATAAACTATTTGGGATGTGAGATCGGTTTGATTTCATATCTTAAAATCTTCAAATTTAAAAATTATTTTTAAAATCAAATACTACTTTTCAAATTATTTATTTAAATTAAATTAAAAAATTTGCCGACAATTTCTGTAGGCGACCCTTTTTTCAAAATACAATACAACCTAAAAATATGCCGACAGGGCCTACAGAACAACTTTCAGAACCCGTACTCATTTTACGCCGTACGATCTAGTGTATGGGTCTGAGGTAGTCTTGCCCTTGGAAGTTCAGCTTCTATCACTCAGAATTGTAGTCGCTGCCAAACTACGACTAGAAAAACTGGAAAGCTTGGAAGGGAAATGACTTTCAACGCAGCATAATTTGGAATTTTATCACGCTAAGATGATCTAGGCCTACTATAAACTAGTCCGCCCGAGAACTTTTAAAGTCGGTGACTTGGTTCTAGTTCTCAAGAGACCTATTCTTGCACACCGCAAGATAGGAGGTAAATTTGAACCGACTTGGGAGGCGTCGTTCGTGGTCGAGACAGTCTACTCGGGAGGTTCCTACTAACTTGTGAATTGCCGTGGAGAATGATATATGCTTCCAATCAATGGACGATATTTGAAGAAGTATTACGCAACCTGATGTTCCAAAGGATGGGGTCCCACCCCTAGGAGCAAGGGCAGAGTGTTTACTTGTGACTGGGTCCGAACCCAAAATTTAAATATAATAATAATGACGAACAAATTTTTTTGATAAAAAGAAAATATGTGAAAGAAATTATCATAATAATGAAATTTTGACCTTTCCTTCTAAATCAATTTCATTTTCGTTTGTCCCTTACCTTTCCCTATCTTAATAAAACTCAAACGAAATAGAGTAATAAAATTGTTTCATTAATGAACAGATTTTCTTATTGTTTTTGTTTTTAGTACAACGCTTGATCCTTTCCTTATCTTTTGCAGGGAATCTTGAACGGGTGGTTGGTTCTAAACTTCAATAATGGCGTGAGTCTAGCACTCAATGAGAAGAAGATGAAGGATGGGGCCGTGATTGAGATCAACTCTGATTTCACACCGGCCGGCTTACAGTACGAAGAGGCTGATTAGACCCTGAATGACCTGGATGAGTTCCACAGTCAGACAGTGGTACAATTGGGAAACTGAAGTCAGCAGTCTACCAACAAAAAAAGGAAAGTGAACACCGCTCATGTAACGGGAGAGGACAAGAAAGTTAAGTCCATGGTTACTACAACAGAGGGTAGGCTTATCAGTGCTGTGGCCACAGAGGTTCAAGGAATAAGGAGAGCTACTCTCACTCCTACACAAAGAAAGAAACAAGAACTGCCGCATTCACAGGATGCTGAGCAAGCTAACAGCGGACCAGCATAAGGAGACAGTTGCTACTGTCAGTGCACGCACTTCTAAGAAGCCGGTTCGGCGGGTGCCAGAAAAGAGGAGATCGACTCCAAAGACAACAGAGAAGTTGAAAGAAATTTCAAAGAGATCAGAAACAAAATCAGCGCCACGAGGCCAGGTAGATGCACCAATTCTGAGGAGCATCATTGTGAAAGCAACCCCAGAGGATGTCTTGATAGAGAATATCCCCGAGGAGGTGAAACACATGAGAGAGCGTGCCGGGGTTAAACCATACATCCCACAGTACATTACTAGACCTTGACGACTTCACATAGTTCCAGAATACGAGCTGGAGAAATTATAGAAGGTTGAAAAGAAGACCTTTGAATATTTCAAAAGAATTTGAGGCAAGAAGATCAACATCCTGGAAGGCCTTGAGCTGCATACAGATGTGTTCTCAGATTACAAGCAGCAGCAAATTATGGACTGCATCCTCAAGCTTCAGAAAATGGGTCGAGCTGGTCGTTTAAGAGAGAAGACCTACTCAGAACCCCGGAGATGGATGAAAGGAAAGAGAAGAGTCACAATCCAGTGCGGGTGTTGTTACAACTTCACCGAGGATAGGAAAGTTAATTCATCAGGGATACTCTGTCACAGTGAGATGGATCTGATTCCAGGAATCATCAAGAAGATGGTGAAGAAGATGGTGACATGGAGGGTGCTACCTGTAGATTGCATACCCAACAGCTGCATCATCAACATATACAAAGAAGGAGATTGCATACCGCCACACATAGATCATCATGACTTTGTCAGACCCTTATGCACGGTGTCTTTCGTTAACCAATGCAACATCATGTTTGGATCAGACCTCCAGATAGTAGGCTCCAGAGAATTCTTAGGGCTAGTGGAGATAGCTTTACCGGTAGGTTCCGTTTTGGTGTTAAAAAGAAATGGATCAGACATAGCAAAGCACTGCATCCTTGGCGTACCTTTTCAGCGGATCTCCATCACTTTCAGGAGGATGTACGATAGCAAAATGCCTTTCCACTTTCAGTTGGATCCAGAGTTAGAGAGCCTTCGGCCCTACGAGCTGTGAGCTACGTGGATAATAGCACACCTCCGATGCACATCCGAACGACATTTCCTGCCAATGATGGCTTGGAAAGTGATGTTATTGCCCATGTGTCTCACTATTCAGACATGGATTTTGACAGATGCTTTTGGGAGAAACCTACATGCATCTTACGCAGTCCATTTTTGGATTTATAAGGATTGTATGAGATGCTTAATTTTCAAGGAAAATATCATCATGTTTTGGATCAAGTTATACGATGTATTTTCAGCAAATTGGAATGGAAATGGCCATGTCATGTTTTACCTTCACTTCTTGTGTGCAAATTTGACTGGGAAACGCCTCTAAGTTGAATGAACTTTGAATGAAGAACAATTTTAAAATAAATGAAAACTCTTTTAAAAATTTGAATACCATGACGAACTTCAAATTAACTTGAACTCTAATTGAACAAAAATGAAATCGAATCACTAAAACAAACGAAACAAATCAAAATCTCAAGCTGAATTCCGATCTGAATCCTTCGTTTTGAATCTTTCAATTCTTCTTCAAATTGAAATCCATCTGAAACTCCTTTGAACCCTCTTTCAAGTTGATTCTTCCCCATGGAAGACTCAAACTTCAACTTCAAACTTCTTAACTTTTTCACTGTTCTGAAGCCCTTTCTTTTCACTGCGATTTCTTCTCTCTTTTGAGAAGATCGCTGAGTCTACTGACACAGAACCAAGAGATTCTCTGTTTGGTTCTGATGGCATGGATTCACATCCTTTACCAAAAATCAACATTTGATTAAATCTTTCGGGATTTGAAACACTTTCATGTCCCACTCTGATCTTCTACTACACTTCTAAACTTTGAAATTTTCACAAATTAATCATCAACCTTTGAGGCTGGTACCTAAATTCCAGTCCTCATTTCCGAGGTCAGTACCTAAGTTCTGACTCTCTCTCCTTTCGGGATCAGTACCTAAATTCTGATTCCCATCTTTCGAGATCGGTACCTAAATTACGATTCTCTTTCTGAGATTGATACCTAAATTTCAATTCTCTCTTTCGAGACATGTACCTAAATTCCAGTTCTCTTCCTTTGGAGGTCGGTACCTAAATTTTGATTCTTTTTCTGAGATTGATACCTAAATTTCAATTCTCTCTTTCGAGACTGGTACCTAAATTCCAGTTCTCTCCCTTTGGAGGTCGGTACCTAAATTCTGATTCTCTTTCTGAGATTGATACCTAAATTTTAATTCTCTCTTCCAATACTAGTACCTAAATTCTAGTTCTCTCCCTTTGGAGGTCAGCACCTAAATTCCGACTCTCATTCGAGACTGGTACCTAAATTCCAGTTCTCTCCCTTTAGAGGTCGGTACCTAAATTCCGACTCTCTTCCGAGACTGGTACCTAAATTCCTATTCTCATTTTGAGATCAGTACCTAAATTCTGATTCTCATCCTTTTCGAGGTCGGTACCTAAATTCCGTCTCTCTTCCGAGACTGGTACCTAAATTTCAGTTCTCATTTTGAGATCAGTACCTAAATTCTGATTCCCATCCTTTTCGAGGTCGGTACCAAAATTCCGACTCTCTTCCGAGACTGGTACCTAAATTCTAGTTCTCATTTTGAGATTACCTAAATTCTTATTTTCATCCTTTTCGAGGTAGGTACCTAAATTCCGACTCTCTTTCGAGACTGGTACCTAAATTTTAGTTCTCATTTTGAGATCAGTACCTAAATTCTGATTCTCATCCTTTTTGAGATCAGCACCTAAATTCTGATTCTCATCCTTTTTGAGGTCGGTACCTAAATTTTGACTCTCTTCCTAGACTGGTACCTAAATTCTAGTTCTTATTTCGAGATCAGTACCTAAATTTTGATTCTCATCCTTTTCGAGGTCGGTACCTAAATTCTGACTCTCTTTCAAGACTGGTACCTAAATTCGAGTTCTCAATTTGAGATTTGTACCTAAATTCTAATTCTCATCCTTTTCGAGGTCGGTACCTAAATTTTGACTCTCTTCCGAGACTCGTACCTAAATTCCAGTTCTCTCCCTTTGGAGGTCGATACCTAAATTCTGACTCTCTTCCGAGAATGGTACCTAAATTCTAGTTCTCATTTTGAGATCTGTACCTAAATTCTGATTCTCATCCTTTTTGAGATGGGTACCTAAATTCTGACTCTATTCCGAGACTGGTACCTAAATTCCAATTCCATCCTTTTCGAGGTCGGTACATAAATTTCGACTCTCTTTCGAGACTGGTACCTAAATTCTAGTTCTCTCCTTTCGAGGTCGGTACCTAAATTACGACTCTCTTCTAAGGCTGGTACCTAACTCCTGTTCTCATTTTGAGATCAATACCTAAACTTTGATTCTCATCCTTTCGAGGTTGGTACCTAAATTCTGACCCTCTTTGAGGCTGGTACCTAAATTCTAGTTCTCTCTTCAAATCCTGAGGCTGGAGCCTAAATTGCAATTCTCATTCTAAATCCCAAGATTGGAACCTAGGTTCTAATTCTCATTTCAAATCTAGAATTTCCTTGGAATCAATCTTGAAATTAATCTTAAATTGAACTTTAATTTTAATCAAAAATCTGATTAAATCAAAAGTCAAATTCAAAATTAAAACTTGAAATAAAAAATGAAATGAATCTAAAATCCAATCTTTCTCCAGATATTGTGATTTGGAATTCACCTCCTCTTTCCCCAGCGAGAGTTCTGGAATCTTCAGTCTTGGAGATTTACCTGATACTCCCCAGTGAAAATTTTCTACGCTTTGTTCTAAGTGTGACACTTAGACGTCTGTGTTGGTTTTGTTGATCTCTTTGGTCAACGCCAATACATGCGATGTGCTTGGTTAGTACACCACACCTATTGGGGTCTATTTGTTGAACTCATTTTTGGTGAGGTCTTTTCTTTCCTTTTAGTGCTTAGAATATAGACATAGGATTTCTCCTTGACTATCCTAGAAGACTAGATATGGAACCCACCAATTAGAAATTCAAAACAAATCTTAGTTCTCTTTAAAATCCTACATAGATGGTCATCAACCTCCAAATCACTTGGAAGGTTAGGACATTTGTGTGGGACGACAAAATTGAATTCCTATAGAATGTTCAAGGCTTAGGATAACCCTGGATGGCCTGTTCTTGGTGAGGTCTGGCTAGCACACACTACACTTCCACACTCATCCTAAACCCTGAACCATCCCTACCCAATCTTGACTCCTGGTTGATTAGAGCACTCATGTAGCTAAGTTCAAACCCCTAGCCCTTGGCTAAGAGGGTTAGGAACAACCCATGAGGTGTTCAAAATGAACATTTCTTGGTCCATGGCTCACTTTAAGCTTTTCAACCCCCTCAACCATAATCAAATTCAACTTTTACCAAAATTCCCGGTTTTGACATTGGGTCCTCAAACCTACCTAAGATTACCTAAATTGCCCCTACAACTACCAAAACTCTCCAAAATTTCCCAAAAATTATCTAAAATTCCCAAAAATCCTAAAAATAATTTTGAAACAATTCCCACCTTTTAAATACATCAAGATACCCCAATACCCTCCAAATAACCTCTCAATACCCTATATACCCTTTTAGCCCAAAAATCCAAAAAATCCCAAAAAAATCCAAAAAATCCCAAATATTCCTAATTTCATTTTATTAAACTACACCATAAGCCAATTTTACCAAAATAATCCACTTTTATCAAAATCCCCAATTTGAGCCATTTTTTGACCTAAATGGACCCAATGTCAAACCTAATCAACCCATTTGACCCCAATTTTGATCAATTCCAATTATAAAATTTTATTTGACATCCTCACTACCAAGATAAACTAAATCTAAGCCCAAATTGATTCACATTTGAGTTCAATTCCATTTGAAATCCAAATCCCCAATTTTGCCCAATTAATCCAAAATTCCCCAATTAACCTAATGTCAATCATTTCTCCCTAAATTTCAATCCTAAACCTTCCATGGTACTCCCATGAAAGCCTTAAAAACTTCAACTGCCCCAATTTGAGCCTAAGCTTATCCTAAACCTATTTGGAAATCAAGATTATCCCATTTTGGCCTAACTTGAATCCATGACCTAAATCTACCAAATTGATTGGCCTAACCATAAAATTTCCTCTCAATTGATATTGGGAACTCTTAAATACATCCCCTTAGACCATTTGGAACTTTCAATTGGTTCTAAACCCCACCTTAAACCAACTTGGGCGCAACTTGATTCAACCTTGCCCAAATTAACCAAAATCCCAAAACCCATCAAATTGACCTTTTAATTGAACTCAAAACCAGTCCATGTCTTCATGAAAATTATTCATAGCAATCATTTACACAATTTTGCTCAAGACACTTGGACCTAAATAAAACCTAAACCCAAGTTAGCCCAACCTAAACCCAAATGAGCCAAATTAAACCCTTGACCTAACCTAGCCAAATTGAACCAAATGTGGTTAAACCAAACTATCCACAACCAACATTTGATAGGAGCCACCCTAGATCTACCTAGCCCAAGTTAAGTGAGCCATGGACCAAGGGTCCCCCATTTTAAAGGTTCTCTTCCCTTAAATGGTTAAATCTCCTTTTTGCCTCACCCCAAATCCTCCGATACTTGGTTAATCACCATTAAACCTCTCCCTGACTCACCTGACCCCAGTGGCCAGCTCCCCTGTCCTTGCCGGCCAGCCTAGTCGCCAGTGGGGGTCAAAACCAAGAGCCAATACTTGGCTAAGAACACCCAAACTTACCCAATTGGCCACCTCAGCCAAATTAAACCTTGGAGCTCCACTGCCCTCCACCTAAGCAGAGGAATCCACCCACCAATTGAGCCCTGGCTCAACCCTATAGCCTTGGTCATATAACTTATACCTCTCGTCCATGAGAGGGGTTTTGAAAAACTTTTCTCACAACCCTTCCTAATTGCTCCCAGAGCTTCTCCAAGCCAAGAAAAGCTCAGCTCCACTATCTTCCAAGCTTCTTCCTTACTGGTTGAACTCAATTTTTGAGTTCAATCTCTGGCCAAAAAATAGGACACTCACCAAATCTCAAAAGAAACCAAATTAACACTTCCCACACCTTCACCAGAGGTAGAGAAGAAGTTCCCCAGTGAAAGCTTCCTCACCAGACCAGCCATTTGTTCTATCGGCCAAGGTTTGAAATTGGACTTGGACGAAGTCATACCTAGGAAATTCACCAGGACCAGAGGCTTCATCTGTAGGCTCCTCCAGCTCCAACAAACATGCCGAGCACATTCAATCAAGGCTTCACCTCTTGAACCAAGGTATGGAAAATCCTCTTGCTCCCGAGCTTCCAGCGATTTCTTATTTGTTTTAATTCAATTTCGATGCATGTTAGCCGTATGGATAGACTTCTCTAGGCTATACGAGCATGTAGGATGAAACCGCTTGTGATTTAGTTAAGTATCGAATGAGATCTTAGGTCTAGAAGGTGGACGGCTATCGGCTCGCACCAGTCAGGATGATGAACGGATACTGTCGGATCTCGCGTGTATCGGATGGATGACCAACCGAATAGGAGCTTGAAACGGTACCGCAGGCCACGTGTCTGACGAGTCAGATGTCGATGTCGAATAGGAGCGCATCGTGTGGAGCTTCGACCCGCCGTAGGTTGAGTTGGCACTGACGTGGTTAAGTAGGAAATTACCTATTTTTTGAATTATTTAAATCCCTGAATCTTTGAAAATTCATATCTTTCTGTAGAAAAATCACAAAAATAAAATAAAAATACCCTCTTGCTCAGTGAACAGAGGAGAACAATGTGGAAAAAGATTTGATCTGTTTTGTTAAGTATTTAATTTTTAATTAATTAAACACTGTTCTAAGTATTTTAATTCTCCACTCACACACACAATTCACCATGGAATGAGACCATAGGGCTTTTGTAGCCTCTAATCTTAGGAATATTCTCTGAAATTTTTAAGGTCAGAGGCTATGTCTTTATGGAGTTATCTATTTTCCAAACATTTATCCTTGCTTTGGTATTTTAATTCCAATAATTAGTATACTGTTTGGAAAATTCTAGAAAAATTAGGATAGGTTCCTATTGACCAGAGGAACTTAGGGTAATTATGGTGTGGCTTAAAAAATTGTGGATAACCCTAATGGCTCACCTAACCTAAAACCAACATTGAATTAATTAAGGAAAATTAAAAATCAAGATAATTTGGAATTAATCCTCCACTGATCTCTAGGGTCAGAGAGACCCCTTAAAATGTTTGAAGTTAATTAAAAATAATTTAACCCATTAAACAGATTTTTTTAAGTAACGTGGCCACTTTTATAATTTAAAAAATCATAAAACTTAAAATAATTTTCAAAAATTCACTAAACTGGTTTTGGGGCCTCTCTGATATCAGAGGAGTCTAAGAAAATTAAAAATAAAATTTTTCTAAAATCTTCAATTTTAACCCTATTTTGAATATTTTAATAATTAAACAATTATAAAAATAAAAAGAATAATAAAATTTATAAAAAAATTGTGTTTGATCCCCTAATCACTTGGGAACCAACCAAATAATTTTCCTAAGTCCCAAAACAAAGATATTGAATTTTAAGGGCTTAATGTAATTTTTAATGTTAAAAATTTGATTTTCTTAACCTTTCCACTAAAATAATACTAAAAATTCAAGAAAAATAAAAAAATATAAATTTATTTCTCTGAGCTCCTTGAGGTCGGAGAGATTTAAGAAAAATATCAGACTCGATTTTCAAATTTAATTTGATTTTATAATTAATTAATACCCTAAAATTTGAAATAATTATAATAAATAAAATATAATTAAAAAAATTAACAAAATTGGTCGAAGTGATCCTCTGGTTAATAGGAACCTCTCATAATTTTCCTAAGGATAGAAACTTTCTTTTGATCATGTTATGAATTTTTCATTGAAAACCCCTATTTTTATTAAAACAATTATATAAATTAAATTAAAAAAACAGAAAAATCACATTTTCTCCTCTCATATCTTAATAGACATGTGAGTAAGGTGACATAAAAATTTCAAGTTCATTTGTGCTTAATTTGGTGAGTTATCAGATGAATAAGCTTAAATGGGCATAATGGTAATTAAGGAATTTTAACCCTAACCAAAATTTAGGCTAAACCAATGGGGAGGGGTAAAATATTTGATCTTAAGTCATTAATTGATGATCGAAACATAAAGGATTAAAGGGTAGAAACCCATTAATCACTTTGAACATTATAGAAGAAACCTTTATTAATTAAATCATTAAACTTTGGAAGTTAATTAAAGGTGAATTATTAAGGTTAAGGGATTTTGAATATAAAAAGATTTTAATTCTTTAAATTGAATCCCTAAACAACAATTTGATCAAGTATTATTTAAACAACAATTAATGGGACTCTAAAATGATGATTGGAACTAATAATTAAAAAGAGAAGAGAATGATTCTTTGAAATTTTATAACTAAATTAAAAAATATTTGGACTAATTTTGAAATTATTTGAAAATCAAATTGAAATGGGTTTAAAATGTTAAAATTAACCTAAAATAGTAAGATCATTTAAAACATATAGACCTAACTGAACCAAAAGATACTTTTCCAACTTAAAATGATTTAAAACACCTAAAAGATCAACTAAAACCTTATAAATAAATTAAAAAATCACTTTAAATCTTCAACTCAAAACTTTAAATTAAGAGTGGTTAAAATCTTTAATGAACTTATTTTCCCCCTAAAGGTTTTCATTATTATAACTCTTAAATTGAGCATTAAATGAAATGTCACTTTAGTCATATGATAATCAAACATCCTAATTCACTGAGCAAGAGTAACCTGGGTGATTGATTCATCACCACAATGAAACTAACAGAACTTAGAATAATCCCTACAATGTTTAAGAAGATGTTCAGAATTCAGTTCCGAGCACTTCTCTAACTTGATGGGATGTTTTAAAAGAACAGTGAGACTTCATTGTTCTTTGGTGAAGAAAATCATCCTTAATATAACACCAGAACCTAGACGTTATAGGAATGACTAGAAATATGATTAGGATTTTGGTAGACAACCAGAACTTTCCCCTTAGTCTTACCTAGGTACATGCTCTGACATTTGTCTCAAGTGCAGGTGAAAATGACGGGAATGCTTACCAGGTACGCATTTAAGTTCATTGCAATTTACATTCAGCAATTTATTAAATGTATTACTTTTTGGTATTTATAAAAGCATGAAATTGATCGAACCCTGCATGCTTGAACAACTCAAAATTTAATCACCAACAAAATGAATCTGTAATTACAACTAAAATTAAAACGTCTCGTTGGATGATCGGGAATCCCTCGGATGATGTAACCCACGTGTTGCTAACAAGATTTCCCACGGTCTAAATGAAAGTGTGGAACTCTTTCAGTTAAGTTTAGCAAATTCATTTGGACTAGGTGAATCCGATGAAAATAGCGGTGCCGGGATGACAGAACCGTGGGATTTTAATCGGTTCTGCTTAATCAACTTTAAGATTTGTTTTAATTAAAATACTAAGCCATCTCAATTTTCAACTCTTCTAAACCAAAACACTTCTCTTATCTCTTGATTGTCACTTTCTAAAACCAAACCTCTGCAACAATAAGGAGCTTGGAGCATGGTGGGCAGCACGACCATCTTGATCAGCAAAACTTGGGTCTACATCAGCAAAACCTTTCCTAAAATTAAATAACCAAGCCATAGGATTTCGATGTAGTTTACCTAGTGCAACATAAATCCTCAGCTTTTCGTTAGGCATTCGCATAATCATGTTATGCAAATTAAGACCTAACTGGTCTTAGGACTTCGAGATAGTCGTTTGGTACGACATAAACCCTCACATCTTCGAGGCTATTTGTATGATTGTGTTATACAAATATAAGTCTTGATTAAATAAAATTGGTAGGATTGAAACATTAAATAATATTCTTAAATTGAAGCCAAACAACAAGATAGTCGGGAAGTCACCGAAGTTCACTTCGGGTCTGTGATATCCCCTACTTCTCTTCCTTTGGACTCCTAAAATAAACTGTTCCAACTTTGAAATTCTTGAGAGCAAAACCACTGATCATTATCGAGAGTTTTCTTAAATGATTCCCTTTATTTAAGATGTAATTAACTATAGGGGCTTGCCCTTATAGTGAACTTTAAGAACCCATGTAATATAAACCCTGCTTAATTCCTTTATATTAAGCAGGGAACTTGTCAGCTTATAAAATTGGTTCGCAGACCAAACGGATGTCACAAATCTTCTAGTTTATTTAATCGAGCCCCATCATCAAGCAGTGTGTCTATTCCTCAGAATAAATACACGGTTTGTGATGCGGCGCTCGTTTATATAAACTATTTGGGATGCGAGATCGGTTTGATTTCATATCTTAAAAATTTTTAAATTTAAAACTATTTTAAAAACCAAAATACTACTTTTCAAATTATATATTTAAATTAAATTTAAAATCTAAAGTTCGCGGACAATTTCTATAGGCGACTCCTTTTCAAAACACATAACCTAAAAATATGCCGACAAGCTAGCATCTAGGTACCATAATTCAGCGCCTAGGTGTCATAGTTTATAGAAATGGGAAAAACTGTCCCCAAGCGCTTTCCTCCATTTATTTCTTTTCAAAACACCCTATCTTCAACCCCAAATGTCAAAACTTTGAAAATTCCTGAAAAAGAGAATATATAGGGAGTTTTAGATCTTACTTGCTTTCATGAAGAGTAAAAACAATGGTTTATCCATTGAGGATAATTTTGTGCATAAGGATACCCAAAACTATTTTAATGGGTATTTAAAGTTGAGTTTGGAAAGGATGATAAGAAAATTGGGGAAGATTGATAAGGAGCCTTCAATTCTGCACAACAAGATGCATGAATTATATCATCAATATGACCATATGGAGTAGCAGATGAAACTCCAATCCGATCATATGGCGTGCTATCAGAATTATCAAGTAACCTTGTATAGAAAGAACAATTGGATTGATGAAAGTTCGCTATGGAATTTCCTCAATTTCCTTTCTTCCACACATATGATCATAGCTTTTTTTCATGTGAGAATCAACAGGGCTGATCTATGTAAGGATTCTAGTGTTTATGTTTTATGATTGTGTCAACCTTAGTGATAGATGATTTGTGTGTGCTACTTGATCTAATAATTGTGTATTGTTGATTTCTGATGTTTTAAAATGTTTTAGTGTCTTTATGTAGTTATCTGATGAATTTTAATGAATGTTTGTGATGTGAGAACTTGTGTAAAAATGTGGACTCAACTTTTGAATTAAAAATCATTGAAAAATAGATGATGTTGTAAATGTTAAAAATATGAATATTTTATTTTAAGTAGTAGAAAATTGTGGCTTAAAGGATTTAAACTTGCTGTGTTAAACTTAAAAACAAAAAAGTAAAAAAAATTTGGTCTGGCGTCTAAGTGAGAGAATTCTGCAAGACTTGGTGCCTAGGTGCTTGTTCAACTGAACCGGTTAAAAGTTGAAAATCTCGTGATTTAAACCAACCCACACCATTATTTACACTCAAGCTTCATCATCATCCCCTATTTTCACAAAAACCCGCCCTATGGTGCTTCTTATAGCTCTGATCTTTAAGCTTTTTGGCTCAAAATTACCATATTTCATCTTCTCTAGGTTAGATTTATATTTTGGCATGATTATTTTGTGATTTAACCATGGATTTTTCATGCATTGAGTGGAAACTGAAAACTTCAAAAATATTTGATTTTGAAGTGAAAAATCCATGATTTAAGCCTTATTAGTTTGAAAAAACTTGTAGGAAGCTGATTATCTTTATTTTAAAGTTTGTTGGAATTTTTATTCAAATTGGTTAGATGGCTCCTAAGTCTATGCAAGGAAAGGGAAAAGAGATTTTTGACAATGCAAAGTTCGTCAATATTAATGTACAAATTCGTTATAATGAATTTGTAAAGTCAAGAAAATTTATTACTGAATGAAGCTTCTATAGACCAGGGGGAGCGATAGAAATTATTATTGAGGCATGATAATGGGAGAGCTTTTGCTATTTATTGCTATTGCCGTCACTGCTGTAGTATGGGAGTTTTATGCAAATTATACTAAAGCAGCAGATGTGAGGTATTTGTTCGGGGTAGAGGAGCAAAGCTCACAGCTGAGCGGATCAATGAGATCTATGGTCCACCACCTATTATTGATTGCTCCTATTTGGAGTTTACTCCATCAGAGGAAGAGTTAGATCAGATTTTTGCCTATTTGACAAATTGATGTGGAGTCTGGAAGATTTAGAATGATAAAAAAGGTAAACTTCTCTTCTTCCAAGCTCAATGCTACTTCGAAGGCCTGACATTACTTTATCTCTGCTCATCTACTTCCTTCAAATCATATAAGTGAGGTGACTAAAGATAGATCCATCTTAAATTACTGAATTCAAGAGTTAAAACTGATAGATGTTGGCTCTATTATTTTTGGGACTATTACTTCTTTTGCTAGATCTAGTACTACTTCAGGTCTTGTTTTTCCTTCTTTGATATTTACTGTTTACAAAGAATATGGAGTAAGGTATGAACATTGGAAAGAGCATTTGAAGCCACTTAAGCCTATAAGGAAAGCCAACGTAGATGCATATGGACGACCTAGAGGTATAACACATGATGCACCTTCTACTACCACTTATAGGCCTTCTTCTTCTAGACCTTCTACCTCCACTGCTTCTGAGCCTCCACCAGGTTTCTGGGATGTGTTGAGTGAGAGATATCTGGAGCACCAGAACGAGATGGTATTGATGTAGTGTCAGATTGAAGATATGGAGAAGAAATTTGATCACATGAATTATGTTAGTAAAAAGAGTGATTATGATGCTAATTATGATGATGCATTAGTGAAATTCATGAAGATAGACCAGTCAATTGAGTTTCCTAATTGTCCTTGATTTACTCCATAGGAAGACCCAAAATCTATGGATGAAGATATCTCATTTGATTTGGATGATGTTGATGATGAATGAAATAATTAGGCTTCTCTACTTCTATGTTGTAGATCTGTTTATCATTTTCTATGCTTAGATTTCTGATGTATGACTGAATAGCGATGCTTGGTATTAGTCTGTTATTACTACTACATTTTGATACTCTTTTATTTAGTATTGGATATGTATTTGAGTAGATTTTTATATTTTACTTTTTCTTGATATGCTTACTGTTTACTACTCATCATTTGATTTTATTGTACCTGTACTATTCTCCTACATAGAAAATTTTTAATTTTTCTCTTTCTTCATGCTTATTATAAACTGAATTGCTTTAAATTAATTAAAAATTTATGTTTAGGGGAAGGGAGAAATACTTTTCAAGCTAAAAATTATTTATGCTAAGTAAATTATATTTTCAAAAATTATTTTACCATAACACGTGGTATGTTAACTTTAGATAACTATATTTTTTATTTTTATAAATGTCTTGGTAGGCTTAATTAAAAGTATTTAATAATAAAGGTTAGTTATAGAGTTAAGATATTTAGTATAAGAGTATAAGACTATGATTTTACTATTTAAAGTAAAGAAAATTGTACTTTTGAAAATATTAAGGTTCTTAGATTTTTACTTAAAACGAAAATTTCGGTTCAATGAAAAATCTTTTTCAAAGATAATACACATTTATTAGTAAGTAAATGTGGGAAGTTTTTAACTTTAAGAACATGATGGTGAAGTTCAAAATTATTAAAGGCTATCCAGATATAGTAATCCTCACAAAACAAGTTAAAAAAAAGAAGTAAAGAGAAAAATGTGTGAGGAGAAGCTTGAGGAAATGCCTAATAAAAAATTGGTTTCATTTGAATCGACATAAGGAATGAAACTTATCTACATTTCTAAACTTTTTTTTTGAAGTATTACCATCCTTAATAATAGAATTCTCATGAAATTCTTTTTCTTGTAATTCTTTTAAGCATCCTTAGTATGACGAATTGCAACTATTCTTGAATTAATTAGGAAATTAGAACTCTTAGATTTGACTACAAGATAATATTAAATTTTATTTTTAACTTGAGTTACTAAAAAGTTTTTCTAATGTTTCACTATTACATTTATAAAACAAAATTATTAAAATCTTTAAGTAAAACTTACTTCCATTTGTTATTCTTTTTATATAGTAAAATGGTTACTTAAGGACAAGTAACGTTTAAGTTTGGGGGAATCGATCAACCTTAAAAATTACTTATTTATGTACATTTTATGCTCAACGTTTGAGGATATTATGCTTTAATGAAAGGTATTTTTATGTTTTGGTTGCAGGAGTAAGAAAAAAAAATTAAGAGGAAAAATGAACAAAATTACATCAAAAAGGAGCAAAATGGGCTAAATTAAAGAAAATTATCAAAAATAGCTAAACTGGTGCCTAGCTGCCAAAATATGGCACCTAGGAGCAAGGATCTGGTGCCTAAACACCAGATAACAGAATTGGCTGGCGCCTAGGTGCGACAAATTGGCGCCTTTGGGCCACATTTATATTCTAGAAGATCCATCAAAAAAGGATGAATTTTGAAGAGGTGTCTGAAGCACATCTTGATCATATTTAGAGCTCTATAAATATGGACTAATTAAATAGCCAAGGGGAGTCGGATAGTAAGTATAACATTTCACCTTGGAAAGAGCAGTGGCGATCGTCCTAGGGGAAGTGTAAATAAATAGGGATAAGATTTGATGGGCGTAGAATTGGTATTTCTGGAGTGACAAGCTAGATTTTTTTATCAATTTGGTTTAAAGAGTGAAAAAATGGTTACTAGTAGGTCCTATAGAGAGGGCACAGTGGGTAATCTATAAGTGTGAGACTACAACCTTCTCAGCATTACTATACATGCCGGCACCAACCTTTAGATTAGCTAATGTTCTTTATGCTCAGACGGAGTAAAGAATGGGTATACTCTTATTTGTCATAATACCACATTTAAATTTTTAAAAATTTAAATTTATTTACTGATTATGAATTAATTGCAAGGAGAAAGTCTTTAATTATATAATTTCTAAATTACCATAATTGCTATTAATTACATCAGTAGAAATTAAAAAACTTAAATTAGTCTTTAATACTTTAGTTATTTACTGCTGTTTTAAGTAAACTTCTTTTAAAGTTCATATTCTTAAATTTTTCCTTTTTTTTAATTTTTAAGGAGTTCCCTGTGGGATGGACATTGGGGTTTTTATAGAAAATCTTATATTACTTGAACGATACGTATACTTGTATAGTACCCCTAGTTTGTAAACTATTTTCTAAACTTTTAACATTTCGATTTTACACACTAGCCGCTAAATATAATTTGGATCAAGAATTTGATATATTAAAGAATCAAAATATTTGCATAATTGCGGGTCGGGTCTCCTGACAACTGCGGTCATAACCATCCGATTGGAAGAATAAATGCCATACAGGCCAACTGCGAGACTTCGCTGTCCATGAGCCAAAGCCCTAGAACTAAGATTAGGCAAAACAACCTAAGATAATTCTCTGTCCCACATCGATAACCTCTGGAAAAATTTAAGGTAAAGAATAGGAGTGAAAAAAAAAAGATTCTTTTGTTTCAAGGAAAATTACAAAAGTTTTTTCATTTACGACAGGTTTCTTCGATCATAAAAAATTTTTTTTGCCCACATATTTACAACGCTTACACATATAATAATGAAAAACAAAAAAAAAATTATAAGTAAAAACATCCTTTTTATTATACACTAGAGGACTCTCTGACATCCCGGACATACTCTCCCTCAGCCACCCTACTCCTCCGAAAGGGCTATACCTTCCAAACGCAAATCAACCTTTTATCCTCAATATCTGAAAGAAGCATGTCAAGCTCTTCCATCTCTAGCCACATAGGATCAATTAGCTTGTGCTTCACTAACCTGTGGATTGCAAGGGATATGCCGACCACTATCTGATGAGGAAGACCCTCGACATGTTCTTGTCGGGAAATCATCGGAGACATCTCCTTATTTTCTTTAATTTCCTTTAAGAGAGTACCAATATAGGCCTCATGATCCTTAGCCTATGAATTTCTCTCATTGAGGGATAATTTTAATCTCTCTTCATCCATTATGGCTCTTTATTTTAATTTCTTAATCCTTGAAGTTGATCTCTCAACTTGATCCCTAGTTATATCGAGGTGAATCTTGAAAATGTGATGCCTCCCAAGAAAAGGATTGATACCAATCAATTGTCTAAGATATTCCTTACAGATCTATCAATCAAATCATCTTCTCAAAAAATGAAGACCGTAACATCTCCATCAAGGAAGATGGGTAATCCGCATTTAGGGGAGTTTAGGGAACCACTTCGTCTCCCTGTTGATTAGTGCATAGTGGACGTTGGATCACACCGAACCCTTATTCAAGTGAAAAGGACCTTTCTGATGGGGACTTTCTATTTCTTCAAAGGAGAAGAAAAAGAGGACAAACCCTTATCTGGGGAGGGAGCCTTTCCTTCTTGATGAGGAGTAACCCATACTTTTGATGTGTCATCTTCATGCTCTCCCTCTCAATAGGTTCCAAATGAAATTGGGGGAGGAGCATGGGTGGCTTCCTCTCGCTCCTGCAAGCCTATGAAATAAGTCTTGTCAGGGGTCATAGACGATACTACATTTGCTACTAGATCTTTCCTTGAATCATCAGAAGCCTGGATACTTGAAGTCTAAAAAGGGCCTTCCTCTTCTCTAAAAAACCTAATTATAACATCCTGAGTTATTTATTTATTCAATAACTAAGACTAAAAATGAATATTACTAGAAAGCGGGAAAAAAGTTACTTACCTTTGTCGACATATTTTTAGGTTGTGTGCTATATTTTAAAAAAGGGGTCGCCTACAGAAATTGTCAGCGAATTTTAGATTTTAAATTTAATTTATATATATATATATATATATATATATAATTTATAAAGTAGCATTTTATTTTGAAAATAATTTTAAGTTTGAAAATTTTAAGATATGGAATCAGACTGATCTCACATCCCAAATAGTTTATATAAACGAGCACCACACCACAAACTGTATATCTATTTCGAAGAATAGACACACTGCTTGATGATGGGGCTAGATTAAATAAACTAGAAGATTTGTGACATCTGTTTGGTTTGCGAACTAATTTTATAAGCCGACAAGTTCCCTTGCTTAATATAAAGGAATTAAGCAGGGTTTATATTACCTGGGTTCTTAAAGTTCCCTATAAGGGCAAGCCCCTATAGTTATTTACATCTTAAATGACAGAAATCATTTAAGAAAACTCTCGATAATGATCAGTGGTTTTGGTCTCAAGAATTTCAAAGTTTAAGGTTTTCAAAGGATTGGATGTTGGAAATTTCAATAGGTAATGGATCAAATTTGGAACAATTTATTTTAAGAGTCCAAAGAAAGAGAAGTTGGAGAAGCTGAGGATCCAAGAAGAATCTTGGCAACTTATCAAACTATCCTATTATTTGGCTTCAATTTGGGAGTTTATTTAATTTTTCATCTTGCAAATTTTAATTGATTAGGACTTACACTCATATGACACAATCATACAAACAGCCTCGAAGATGTGAGGGTTTATGTCGTACCGAACGATTACCTCGGAGTCCTAAGACCGGTTAGGGCTTAATTTGCATAACATGATTATGCAAATGCCTAACAAAAAAAAAGGTTGAGGATTTATGTTGCACTAGGCAAACTACATCGAAGTCCTATGGCTTTGTTATATAACTCTATGAAAGGTTTTGCTGAAGTAGCTACAAGTTTTGCTGATGACGATGGTCGTGCTGCCCACCATGCTCCAATCTCCTTGTTGTTGCAGAAGCTTAGTTTTAGAAGTCATAAATCAGGAGATGAGAGAAGTGTTTTGGTTTAGAAAAAATCTTAAAATCCAAGTGTTTTTAATATTTTAATTAAAACAAATCTTAAAGTTAATTAAACAAAACCGATTAAGATCCCACGGTTCCGTCATCCCGGTATCATTATTTTCATTGAATTCACTTAGTCCAGATGAATTTGCTAAACTCAACTGAATGAGTTTCACACTTTCATTTAGACCATAGGAAATTCCGTTAGCAACAAGTGGGTTACATCATCCGAGGTATTCCCGATCATTCAACGAGACGTTTTAATTTAGTTGTAGTTGTAGTTTTGTTGTTCTGTTTGTGATTAAATTTTGAGTTGTTTTATATTTTGAAATATTGTGGCGGTGAATTTTATCTTGCAATGACTTTTTAATTTAGTTTTGGTTTCAGTTTAGGGACTATCCTAAAGGTTTTGGTTTTCATGCAACAGTCTTAATTAACATGCAAGAAAAGTAAAATACAGTGCATGTAAGTAAATTGCAATAAAGTAAATTGCAATAAAATAAAAGCGTACCTGGAGGGTCTTCTCGTCATCCCAAGCTGCACTTAAGACACATGTTAGGGCATTTAAATATTTCAACAGATACCTAGGTAAAGCTAAGGGAAGGGTTTTGGTTGTCTACCAAATTCCTAATCCTATAACTAGTCATCTCCTATGACTTCTAGGTTCTTGATTTGATTTTAAGGATGATTTTCTTCATCAAAGAACAATTAAATTTAGTTGTTCTTCTAAAACATCTCGTCATATTAAGAAAGTGCTTAGGACAAGTCCTAAACATCTTTTCAATATTTTTGGGATTGTTTTGAGTCCAAGTAAATTTAGTTGTACAGGTGAATTAATCATCCAGGAGTTTAGTTAAACTTTGTTTCTTGCTCGGTGAACTTAGGTATTTGATTACTCGATGAATGAAGTGACATCTCACTTAATGCTCTATTTAAGAGTTATAATAATTCAAGCCTTTAAGGGCAAGTTGGTTTATCGAGAATCTTAATCATGATTAAGCGTTTGAGTTACTGGTTTAAAGCGTTTTAATTTAATTATGAGGTTTTAATTAATAATTTTAAGTTTGGAATAGTGTTCAAATTATTTTAGATTTAATTCTTAATGATTTCATTTAGGTTTGTTATTAAATGATTTTAATTCAATTTGATTTTAATTTAATTTTAATTTAATTTAATTTTAATTTAATTTAATTTTTTAATTTTAATTTAATTTAAATTTATTTAATTTTTTAATTCAATTTATTTTTAATTTAATTTAATTTTAATTTAATTTAATTTAAATTTAATTTAATTTAATTTTATTTAACTCAATTTAATTTAATTTAACTTAATTTAATTTAATTTAATTTTAGTTTTAATTTAATTTAATTGTTAATTTTAATTATCAATTTGGATTATTATTTTAATTTTTAATTAAGAATTAAGTATTGTTAAAGTGACTTATTTAGGGATTTTTAAATTAAAGAATAAATATCCTCTTAATAATATCCCTATTTTAATGATCCAAATTTAAATATATTCTTTCCAAAATTTAAATTATTTAATTAATTAAAGTTTCATTTTTGATATTTTCAAAATGTTTAGTGGGTTTCTACCCCTTAATTTTCCTAAGTTTCAATCATCAAAGAGAAAGTTAAAATCAAATATTTTACCCCCCCCCATTTTGATTAAACCTAAAGTTTTAATTATGGGTTAAATTTTTTAATTACCTTTATGCCCTCTTAAACTTATTTATTTCATAACTCACTAAATTGAGCTCAAATGAATTTGAAATTTTTATGTCACCTCACTCACATGTCTATTAAGACATTAGAGGAGAAAATGTGATTTTTCTGAATTTAATTTATTTATATAATTATTTTTAGTAGAAAATAAGGGTTTTTCAAAGAAACTTGAACAACATGACCAAGGAAAGGTTTCTATCCTTAAGAAAATTATGGAATGTTCCTAATGACTAGAGGACCACTTGGACTAATTTTGGTGATTTTTTGAATTATATTTTATTTATTATAATTATTTTGAGTTTTAGAGTATTAATTAATTACAAAATAAAATTAAAGTTGAAAAACAAATTTTATATTTTTCTTAAATCTCTTTGACCTCAAAGAGTTCAGAGAAATAAATTTTATAATTTTCTGATTTTTTTTGATTTATTGGAATTATTTTAGTGAAAAAGGTTAAAAACTCATTTTTTAATATTAAAAATTACATTAAGCCTTTAAAATTCAATATCTTACCCTAGGTACTTAGGGAAAATATTTGGTTTGTTCCTAAGTGATTAGGAATCAAAATGTGACATTTTTATGATTTTTAATATTTTTAAGATTTTTATTATTTTTTTAATTATTAAAATATTAAAATAATATGAAAAATCAACTTTTTTTTGAAAATTCTAATTTTAATTTTCTTAAACTCCCCTGATATCAGAGAAGTCCCAAAACCATTTTTGTGAATTTTTGAAAAGTATTTCTGGAGTTATAAATTTTTAAAGTTCCATTTTGCTTATGAGGCTTAATTAATCCATTTGATAGAGTTAATCAAATCCAATTGATTTCAAATTTTTATGTGAGGTCTCTCTGACCCTAAAGATCAGTGGAGAATTGTTTTCAAATCAATTTGATGTGTGGTTAATCTTAATTAATTCAAATTCAATTTTAGGGGTTTAGGCCAATTAAGGTTATTATAGATGAATTAACTCAAAATATATTTTTCCTAGGGTCCTCTGGTCCTAAGAAACACCACCAAATTTTCCTAGAATTTATTTTTCAACATGCTAATTATTGGAATTAAAATACCTAAAACAGTGACATGAACTTGAAAATCAATAACTTTTCACAGAGATAACCTCTGACCTTGAAAAATTTAAGGAATGTTCCCAAGATCAGAGGCTTCAAAAGCTCTATGGTCTCATGCCATGGTGAATTGTCTATGCAAATGGAGAATCAAAACATTGGAAACAGTAAATAAATTATTAAAAATAAAATATTCATCAAATTGATTTGATTTCTTTCCACATTATTCTTCTCTTTTCACTGAGCAAGAGGGTATTTTTATTTTATTTTTGTGATTTTTCTATGGAAAGATATGAATTTTTGAAATTCTGGTATTTAAATAAATAGAAAATAAACCTGTTTTTCTACTTATCCGCACGGTGCCACGCAATCCTTGGCAGCTCCGAAAGGCCACGCAGCGCTTTCTGATTCGGCACTGCCATCTGAGTCAGCGCTACAGGGGCCCGCCATTCACCTACCATTGCGCTGTCCGGCTTGATCTCAACCATCCGCTCGATACACGCGCGATCCAACTGCTCCTGGTCATCGTCTACGACTGGTGTGCACCCGTGACCGTCCACACTAAAATCCTAAGAACTCACTCAATTCTCAACGGACTTTTCTGTTCTTATGCTCTATGGATTCGTCTTGAAGAGACGAACATATCCATATGGTAAACATGCATTGAAATTGACTCAAACAAAATGGAGAATCTCCTAAAGCTCGGGAGGAAGAGTGAGTTCATACCTTTGCTCAGAGAAGTGAAGCTTCAATCTGAGGGTTGTGTCACCTTCGATTGAGTCCAAGCAAGCTCCAGATGAAGTCTCTTGCTGCAGGGAAATGCCTAGGTACAAAAGTGACCAAGGTTGATCACAAAGCTTGGAGGCTGGAAGCGATGGCGGCCTAGTGAGGGGCTTTGCTTGGGGAACTTCTCCTCTTGGTCCGGTGAAGGTGTAGAGTCAATTAATTTCGGGATTGGCTCACTGTGGTGAAGTGTCCTGGTTTTTGGGTGGATTTTTGACTAAGAAATTGGGCTCTGTTAATGGGGATTATGGCAAATGGACACTGGGGATCAATTGCTCTAGGTTGGGAGAAGGTCGTGGAGCAATTTTGGCAGAGTTTTGTTAAGTTTTTGTTCAGCACTTGTCATGGCCGAGAGGAGGTGCTTGTTTAAATAGGCATGGCTGGAGGACCTCGCGGGGGAGTTAGGGCTTGGGATCGGCTGCTCGGGGAGGAGAAGAACGAGCTATCGTTGTCCATTTGGGTTGAGACAAGTCGGCAAGGCGAAGTGAAAAGTTTGGCTCACATGGAGCTCTCGACCATGGCTTTTCCGGCGGCCAGTGGCTGGTGGCTAGGAATCGAGTCCTTGTTGTCATCGGGGAGGTCGGTGCTTGAGGTTTGTGAGTTCAATTGGCAAATGCCAAGTGTAAAGGAGTTGAATCAAAGTGGAAGGGGGAAGGGCTCATTTTGGGCTTGGTTTGGTCAAATGCATGGATTTGGGTTTGGTGCACCCTTCCAAGCTCTGATTTGGTCTGAGGGAATCATTTAGGTCTGCTGAATTGTAGTGGTGAAGTTTCCATCCATGGTGAGGTGGCTAAACTTGGTTTAGTGTGTGACATGGTTATGGTTAAAAAGGCTTAATGAAGGATTAAGAAAGGGGGCCCTCCTTTTACCATTAATGGCTTGGTCACATGTCAAACCTTCCATGGCTTCATATGGCTTGTAAATGGCTTGCTCATGGCTCCATGTGGCTTGGGACAAAGCTTGGTCATTTACATGAAAGAAGGTTTTGAATTTTTGGGATTTATGGGTGATTTTGGCATGAGGCCTAATTTAGGATTATTTGATGATTGATTTAGGACTTAAGGGATGATATCAATTAATGGTGTGATGAAAAGAATGTCATATGGGATTTAGCATAAAGTTTGGGCCTTTGAAATTTAGTGAAGATGGTCTTTCAAAATGGTTTAGGGAAGTGGGCTTTTGGATTTTAAAATCGATTTTAGAATGAAAGTTTGGTAAAGGCTTGGGCCAAACAAGTTTTGTCTTTTATGTAAAATTAATGTTGAAAAATGTTCATGGGAGTGTCACAAAGAGTTTTCAACTTTGGTTGGGCTGTAATTTTGGGATTTGGGCCCATTTGGGTTAGGTTTGGGCTTAGGTCAATTTAAGGGATTTTGGTTTTAGGTTAGGTTATGGTGGAGTTTAGGTTCAAATTTTAGGCAAATTAAGTTAGTGTTTTTTTTATGGGGGTGTTAGGAAGGTTTTAGAAAAGATTTGGGGCCAATTGGAGTTGAATTGGGTGGGTTTGAGCTAGGTTTAGGTCATGTGCCAAAATTGGGCCTTAGGCCTCAAATTGAAATTGGGCTCAAATGTCAATCAAATTGGAATTATATTTGGTCTAAATTGATATTGGGGATGTTTAATTGAAGTTTAGAATTGAATTGGACCAAAAATGAGGTCAATTGGAGTGGTTTGGTTTGACATTGGGTTCACTTGTGTTTAAAATGGGTTAAATTGGGGGTTTTACTAAAAGTGGGGTAAATTGGAAAAATTAGCCCATGGTGTAGTTGAACAAAATGAAATTGGGAATATTTGGGATTTTCTGGAATTTTTTGGGAATTTTCTAAATTTTTGGATTTTTGGGCTAAGAAGGGCATTTTGGGTATTTGGAGGGTATTGGGGGGGGGGGTACTTTTGGAATTTTTGGTATTTTTGGATATGGATGATCAATTTGAGTGGGGGGAAATTTTTAGGATTGATTTTGAGGAATTTTGGGTAATTTAGGTGATTTTGTAAATTTTGGGTAGTTTCAAGGGCTTTTGGTAGGTTTAGTAGGTGTAGGGCCCAGGTGGTCAAAATTTGAAATTTTGGAAAAATGAAGATTGATCAAATTTGAGTAAAATGGAATCACTTTGGTTGAGCCATGAAGCCATATCAAGCTCATAAGAGCCATGAGAGGACTCATTTGAGGTATTCACTATGTTGTTCCTAACCCTCTTAGCCAGGGGCTTACGGGTTAAGGACCATCCATGTGAATTACCTACATGAGTCAGAAAGTCAAGTTGGGTGAGAGTGTGGTTTTAGGGCTTGGAATGTGTGTGAGAGTGTAGTGTATGTGCAAGTCAACCCTCACCGGACCGAGCCGTCCGGGGTATTCTAAGGCCAAGAAGTCCTATAGGGAACTCATCCTTTAAACCTCCACATTTGATTTCAATTCTCTAGGTGATTAGGGGTCTATAATCAAGCTTGTGGGGTTTACAGAGAGTTAAGAGGTGTTTGAATTTCTAAAGGGTGGGTTCCACTTCTAGTCCTCTAAGATTAGTCAAAGGAAAAGCCTAAGGCTAGATCCTAAGTACTAAAGAGAGAAGCAAAAGACCTCATCAAAAATGAGGTCAATAACCTTCAGCATCCCTCTTGATGGATCCACAAAAGCCCACTGTCCCTTTGAAATTGAAGATAAACACTCTTCCCATGAACTTTCTGTGAAGCCAGTCACTCTATTGCAGCCTTCTCCCAAGCCACCTTGGGGTTAGTAGAAGCAACCTACAATTCCTAATTCATGATGTCATAACCATTGATCTACCTAAAAAAATACCCATTTTTATGCCTTATTTATGAATCAATTCTTAAGGATATTATGCTTTAATGAAAGGTATTTTCATATTTTTGGATGTAGATGATTAAAAAAGAGTCCAAGAAAGAAAAAAAAAGGAAAAAGGAGAAAACTAGAGCAAAATGGAGCTTATGGAGCAAAATATTGGAATTATTGGCCTGGCGCCTAGGCACCAGAATTCGGCGCCTAGGCACCAGAATTCGGCGCCTAAGCGCAAGCTTGATAAGATGCTGTTAAGATTTTTTGATGATTTTGGAGAGTTATTTTAATGGAGTTAAGCGGTTATTGGAGCTTCTAGAAGGCTAGAAGTTACTTCTAATATAAATTACATGTGATACAATGCATTTGGACATAAGGAAGCGGTTTTAATCGTGAAGAGGTGTGATCCAAAGTGAAGAGGTGCAAAGACCTGGTCATGGAGTCCTGCGCCTAGGCGCCAGATCCCGGTGCCTAGGCGCGACAGTTACCTTCTAGAAGATACATTGTATTTAGATGAATTTTAAAGAGGTGCCTTAAGCAACCCCTGGTCAAATTCAGAGCTCTATAAATAGGAGCCCATTCTACAGAAAAAATCGCACCCCATAGCACCATGGTACCTTCTCTCCCCCCTCTAGTTTTACTTAGTCTCTTCCACACTTAGGGTGCCACTTTACTTTGTATCTAGTGAGTTTATTTTGAGTATTTAATGTGTGTTGTTGCTGTTGGAGTCTTTTATAATTACTTTGGAGTAAGTAGAAGTTAGTGGATCACTTGAACGAAAACTTCAGATAAGTATTTGTACCTTGGTTCAAAGTTTTATAAATATGTTTTGTTGTGTGATTTCAATGTGTTCTGAGTAGTTAGTTATTTTTCTCCTTTCAACTATGAAAAGATAATAAATTAATTTAATTTTGTAGAAGAATTTAATTTAAAATATTTAAAACAATGTGATGATATTAATACCTGATCTTAGTTTACTTTTTAAATATGTCATTTAAATTGTTAAAATCTGTTGAAGAATTTTTAGACCTATTGAGAGATAAATTCTTAACTAGTAGATATCACATGAATCCTTGTGTAGTCAAAGGCTTTATGCGGGTTATTCAAGGTGAAGTGCAAATAAATAGGAAGATATTATTTATTGGGCATAAAATTAATTAGTTTTTAGAGTGACAGACTAAATTCTAATAGTTTGGATTATAGAAAGGGAACGGGTCACTGGTAGGGTGAACCATAGCCACCCTTGGACATCTAGTAGTGTGAGCCTAGATTAACCCATTCTACTAATAAAACATCCTGAACCGATCTATAGATTAGTCAATGTTCTTTGCACCTGGACCAAAGGGTAAAGAATAGGAATGCTTCTATTTGGCACAATATCATAATCTAAATTCCCCACAAAAAATAATTATTCTAAAAATCTTGGAATAGTTGAAAAGGAGAAAGTTATTTTTATACTTAAATTGAATTTTAATTACTGCTTACTTTACTTTGTTACTACTTACTGCTTACTTGCTTATAGTAAAAATTGTTAGTAAATTAAATTTGAAAATAATATATACACACACACACACAGTCACACACACACACACACACACACACACACACACATGTACGGCTTATTTTTAGGTTGAGTGTTGTATTTTGAAAAGGGGGTCGCCTAACAGAAATTGTCGGCAAATTTTTCAATTTAGTTTAAATAAATAATTTGAAAAGTAGTATTTGATTTTGAAAATAATTTTAAGGTTGAAAATTTTAAGATATGAAGTCAAACTGATCTCACATCCCAAATAGTTTATATAAACAAGCACCGCACTACAAACCGTGTATCTATCCCTAAGGATAGACACACTGCTTGATGGTGGGGCTTGATTAAATAAACTAGAAGATTTGTGACATCCGTTTGGTCTGCGAACCAATTTTATAAGCCGACAAATTCCCTCGCTTAATATGAAAACATTAAACGAGGTTTATATTACCTGGGTTCTTTAAAATTACCTATAAGGGCAAGCCCCTATAGTTAATTACATCTTAAATGACGGGAATCACTTAAGAAAACTCTCGATAATAATCAGTAATTCTGCTCTCAAGAATTTCAAAGTTTAAGTTTTCAAAGGATTGAATTTTGGAATTTCGATAGGGAATGGATCAAGTTTGGAACATTTTATTTTGGGGATTCAAAGGAAGAAAGGTAGGAGAAATCACAGATTCGAAGCGAACTTCGGTAATTTCCCAACTATCATATTGTTTGGCTTGGATTTAGGAAAATCCTAATGTTATCTGATATTTCAATCTTGCCAATTTTAATTAATTAGGACTTATATTTGTATGATAAAATCATACAAATAGCCTGGAAGATGTGAGGGTTTATGTCGTACCAAACTACTACCTCGGAGTCCTAAGACCGGTTAGGGCTTAATTTGCTATGCAAATGCCTAACGAAGAGTTGAGTATTTATGTTGCACTAGGCAAACTACCTCGAAATCCTATGGCTTGGTTATTTAATTCTAGGAAAGTTTTCTTTGAAGTGGACTCGGGTTTTCTTGATGACGATGGCCGTGCTTGCCCACCATGCTCCGAGCTCCTTATTGTTGCGAGAGGTTTAGTTATAGAAGTCATAAATCGGGAGATGAGAAAAGTGTTTTGGTTTAGAGAAAATCTTAACTTCCAAGTGTTTTTTATGTTTTATTTAAAACAAATCTTAAAGTTGATTATAACAACACCGGTTAAGATCCCACGTTTCCATCCTTCCGGCATCGTTATTTTTATCGGATTCACTTAGTCCAGATGAATTTGCTAAACTCAACTAAATGAGTTCCACACTTTCATTTAGACTGTGGGAAATCCCGTTAGCAACACGTAGGTTACATCATCCGAGGTATTCCCGATCATCCAACAGGACGTTTTAATTTAGTTGTAATTGTAGTTTTGTGTTCAGTTTGTGATTAAATTTTGAGTTGTTTTATATTTTGAAATGTTGTGGCGGAGAATTTTATCTTGCAATGACTTTTAGTTTTGGTTTCAGTTTTAGGGACTATCCTAAAGGTGTGGGTTTTCATGCAACAGTTGTTTATCATGCAAGAAAAGTAAGTGCGATGCGATTAAAGAAATTGCAATAATGTAAATTGCAATAAAATAAAAGCGTACCTGGAGGTTCTTCCCGTCATCCCAAGCTGCACTTAAAACACAACTAGAATATTTAAGCAAGTTCCTAAGTAAAGCTAGGGGAAGGGTTATGGTTTTCTACCAAGTTCCTAATCCTATAGCTAGTCATTTCCTATGACGTCTAGGTTCTTGTGTTTTGGTTTGAGGACGATTTTCTTCATCAAAGAATAAGTTCAATTGTTCTTATGAATATCCTACCATATTGAGGAAGTTCTTAAGAAGAATCTTAAACATCTTTTCAATATTGCTAGAATTGTTTTAAGTCCAAATGAATTTAATTATACAAATGAATTAATCGTCCGAGAATTCAAGTTTTGTTATCTTGCTCAGTGAACTAGGACATTTGAATATCCTATAAGTGAAGTAACATTTCATTTAATGTTCTGTTTAGGAGTTATGATAACAAAGATTTCGAGGGCAAATTGGTGTTCAGATGGTTTGTGATTTAGTTTAATTTCAGTTATCGGATTTAAATTTGGAATAGTGTTCAAGTTGATTTATATTTAATTTCTTTATGTCTTAGGTAATGTTATTTAATTCAATTTAATTTAACTTTAATTTAATTTAATTTGGTTTAGTTTTAATTTTAATTTAATTTTAATTTTTAATTTTAATTTTAATTTTATTTTAATTTTTAATTTATATTTTAATTTAATTTTAATTTTATTTTATTTGATTTGATTTGATTTTATTTATTTTAATTTAATTTAATTTAATTTAATTTAAGTTAATTTAATTTGTTTGATTTAATTTAATTTAATCTTTAATTTAATTTTATTTTTAATTTTAATTTAATTGAAAATTTAAAAAGAGTTTGATAATTTAACTTTTAATTTAATTTTAATGATTAAGTCCTTTAACATTTTAAAACTTAAATTTGAATTATCATTTTAATTAGGAATCAATTATTATTGAGATGATTAATTTAGGGATTTTTAAATTAAAGAATAAATCTCTTCCTAATAATATCCCTATTTAATAATTCCAATTTTATTATTCTTCCAAATTTAATCAATTATTTAATTAAGGTTTATTTTAATTATCTTCAAATTGTTTAGTAGGTTTCTAACCTTTAATTATTTGAATTTCAATTATCCAAATCAGATTAAGATCAAATATTTTATTTGTTAATTTTATTAAACCTAAAGTTTTAATTAAGGGTTGAAATTTTTTAATTACCATTTTGCCCTTCAAGCTTAATAATTTCATAACTCAATAAATTGAGCTTAAATGAACTTAAAATTTTTATGTGACTTTATTCATATGTCAATAAAGACATGAGAGGAGAAAATGTGATTTTTCTGTATTTAATTTATTTATGTAATTATTTTTGGTAGAAAATAAAGATTTCCAAGGAAAATTTAATAATATGACCAAGGGAAAGTTTCTGTCCTTAAGAAAATTATGGGACATTCCTAATGACTAGAGGACCACTTGGACCAATTTTGGTGATTTTTTAAATTATATTATTTTTATTATAATTATTTTAAGTTTTGGATTATTAATTAATTTAAAAATAAAATAAAGGTTGAAAAATGAAATTTATATTTTTTTCAAAAATCTCTCTGATATCTAGAAAATCAGAGAATCAATTTTTACAATTTTCTGATTTTTCTTTGATTTATTGGAATTATTTTAGTGGAAATACTAGAAATATATATTTTTTTAATTTTAAAATTACCTTAGGGCTTTAAAATTTAATATCTCACCAAATAGACCTAAGAAAAATATGGGATTTGTTCCCAAGTGATTAATATTCAAAATGTGACATTTTGGTGAATTTAATTATTTTTATGATTTTTATTATTTTTTAATTATTAAAATATTACAATAATACCAAAAAATCAACATTTTTAGAAAATTGAAATTTTAATTTTCTTAAATTCCCCTGATATCAGAGAGGCTCCAAAACCAATTTGGTGAATTTTTGAAAAGTATTTTGAAAGTTTAAATTGGCTAAATGGCTTAATCAACCCATTTAGTAGGGCTAACCAAGTCCAATTGACTTCAAATCTTTATTGTGAGTTCCTCTGGTCCTAAATGTCAGTGGAGAATTGATTTCAAGTCAATTTGATATATTGTTAACTCTAATTAATTAAGGAGCTATTTTGGGTGTTTAAGCCAATTAGGGTTATTCTAAGTGAACTAATTCAAAACCTATTTTTCCTAGGGTCCTCTGGTCATAAGAAACATCACCAAATTTTCCTAGAATTTATTTCACAACATGCTAATTATTGGATTTAAAATACTCAAAAAAGCAACATGAATTTGAAAAATCAATAACTTCTCATAGGATGGCCTCGACTTTGGAAAATTCAGGGAATGTTTCCAAATTCAGAGGCTTCAAAAGCCCTATGGTCTCATGCCATGGTGAATTTCCTATATGCATGGAGAATTAAAACAATGCAGAGCGTAAATAAATCATTAAAAATAAAATACTTGATGAAATTAAATGATTTCTTTTCCACATTATTCTCCTCTGTTCACTGAGCAAGAGGGTATTTTTATTTTATTTTTCTGATTTTCCTACACAAAGTTATGGATTTTTGAAGTTTAGGGAATTAAATAAATCAGAAAATACCCTAATTTTCTATTTATCCACGCGGCACCGCGTCAACCTCGGCAGCTCCAAAACGCTACGTGGCGCTCTCTGATTCGAAGCCGCCATCCGACTCAGCGCTCCGGGGGCCCGCTGTATCGTTCCGTCTCCTCATCCGGCGAGATCCTGGCCGTCCGTCCGCGCGTGTATTAAATGAACGACATCCGTTCATCGTCCCCAAGCGTCCTCACCCGAGAACCGTCCGTCTTCTAGGCCTAAGATCTCACTCGATACTTGACCAAATTGAACGTTCTTATGCTCTATGAATTCATCTTGAGAAGACGAACACATCCATACGGTTTATGTGGCATGAAATTGACTCAATAAAAATGGAGAATGTTCAGAAGCTCGGGAAGAAGAGTGAGGCCATACCTTTGCTCAGAGAAGTGTGGCTTCGATCTGAGGATTGTGTCACCTTCGATTGGATCTCAGCAAGCTCTGCATGAAGTCTCCCGGTGCAGTGAATTGCGTAGCTATGAAAGTGACCACGGCCGATCACAAAGCTTGGAGGCCGGAACAACTCGGGTGGCTCGGGGATGGGGCTTTCGGTGGGAAACTTCTCCTCTTGGTCCGGTGAAGGTGTAGGACTAGTCAATTTGAGGATTGTCTCACTGTGGCAAAGTGTCCTGGTTTTGGGTGAAATTTCAGTTGAGAAATTGGATTATGTCAGTGGGGATTAGGGCAAATTGACACTGGGGATCAACTGCTCTAAGTATGGAGTAGGGTTTGGAACAATTTTGGTAGAGTTTCGGCGAGGTTTGTGCAACTCTATTCCATGGCCGTGAGGGGGTCGGGTTTAAATAGAGGTGGCTGGAGAGCCTCACAGGGATGGCCAAGGGTTGGGATCAGCTGCTCGGGCATGGGAAGAACGGCCATGGTGGCCATTGGGCATGGGGCGGCTCGAGCAAGGTGGAATTCCAAAGTTGGCTCACATGTGAGCTCTCGGGTGTGGTGTTTTCCGGTGACATGGTGGGTGGTCGGCCGAGCACTCGGTCACCATCTTGGCCGGATGGGTCGTGGTCGGGGTTTAGTGTAGGCAATTGGCAAATGCCATGTGTAAAAGGCTTGGATTAGAATGGAATGGGAGAGGGCTCATTTTGGCTCAAATTGGTCAACCCATCCATTTGGGCTAGGTGCACCACCCAAGGCTTGGTTTAGGGCTGAGGAGAAAGTGATTTGGATCGGCTTGATTAGTGGGGTCAAGTCACAATCCAAGTACAATTAAGTTTAAGCATGGTTTAGTGGAGTCATGGAAGTGGTTAATCACCTTTAGGAATTAAGGAAGGAGTCTCCTCCTTTTGCCCAAAATGGCATGGTGACATGTAAAGAGGCTCTCATGGCTTCCATGTGGCTCATGCATGGCTTCATGGCTCATCTTTGGCTTGGGAAAAGTTAAGTCAATTTCATGGAAATGGGTTTAAGAAAATTTTGGTATTTTGATGGGAATTTGTATGGGGCTTAATTTGGAATGGCTTCATGATGAATTTTCAAACTTAGGGATTGATTTTAATTAAGGGTATGATGAGAAGAATTTGCCATATGGGCTTTAGCATGAAATTTGGGCTTTTAGGAGGGTTTAAGAAGGTGGGCCTTTGGTTTGAAAATAAATTTATGGATGAGAATTTTGTAAAGGATTGGGCCAAACAAATGTTGTGTTTAGTTCATAGATGTGTCATCAGTGATTTGAAGCAAATTGGGAGTGATTTGAAGCAAATTGGGTTAAATTTGGGCTTCTTTGGTGAATGGGCCAATATAGGTCAAATTGGGCTAACTTGGGCCAATGTTGGGCTTGGATTGAAATTGATGTAAAATAAATGTTGAGAAATGTTTATGGGAGTGTTTCAAAGAGGTTTTGGCTTTGGTTGGGCTTTGATTTTGGGGTTTGGGCTTATTTGAGTTAGGTTTGGGTTTAGGTCAAAATTGGGCCTTTTAGATTTGGGTTGAATTTGAGTGAGGTTTGGGTCCAAGTTTTGGGCAAATCATGTTAAGGTTTTGTTAGTAGGGATGTTAAGGAAGGTTGGAAAAGATTTGGGGTTAATTGGAGTTGAATTGGGTGAGTTTGGGTTAGGTTTGGGTCATGGGTCCAAATTGGGCCTTAAGGCCAAAAGTGAAATTGGATCCAAATGTCAATCAAATTGGACTTGGATTTGGTCTAGATTAGTGTTGGGAATGTTGAATTGAAGTTTAGAATTGAATTGGACCAGAATTTGGGTCAATTGGGCAGGTTTGGTTTGACATTGGGTTCACTTTGGGTTAAAATGGGTCAAAATGGGGGTTTTGACAAAAGTAGGGTAAAATGACAAAATTGGCCCTTGGTGTAGTCAAATAAAATGAAATTGGGAATATTTGGGATTTTCTGGAATTTTCTGGGAATTTTCTGAATTTTTGGATTTTTGGGTCAAGAAGGGTATTTTGGGTATTTGGAGGGTATTGGGAGATATTTTTGGAATTTTTGGTATTTTTGGCTATGAATGATCAATTTGAGTAATGTGGAAATGTTTGGGATTGGTTTTGAGGAATTTTGGGTGATTTGGAAATTTTTGAGGATTTCAAGGGTTTTGGGTAGGCTAGGCGGGTGTAGGGTCCCGGGGGTCAAAAATTGAAATTTGGAAAATTGAAGATTGGGTGAATGTAAGTGGAATAAAATTATTTTGGTTGAGCCATGAAGCCATATCAAGCCCACATGAGCCATGAAGGGACTCATTTGAGGCATCCACTATGTTGTTCCTAACCCTCTTAGCCAAGGGCTTAGGGGTTAAGGACCATCCATGTGAATCACCTACATGAGTCAGGAGGTCAAGTTAGTTATGGGTGTGTGAAGGTGTGTAAAAGTGTAGTGTATAAATGTAGTGTATGTGTAAGTCAGCCCTCACCAGACCAGGCCACCCAGGGCAGTCCTAAGGCCAAAGAGTCCTATAGGAACTCATCCTTTAAACTTCCACATTTGATTTCAACCCTCTAGGTGATTAGGGGTCTACAGTCAAGTTTGTGGAGTTTGCAGGGAGCTAAGAAGTGGTTTGAATTTCTAAGTGGTGGGTCCCAATTCTAGTCCTCTAAGATAGTCAAAGGAAAAGCCTAAGGCTAAATCCTAAGTACTAAAAAGAAGAAGAGAAGACCTCATCAAAAATGAGGTCAACAAATGGACCCCCAAAAGGTGTGGTGAGCTGACAGAGCACACCGCGCGTATTGGCGTTGACCAAAAAGATCAACAAAACCAAATCAGATGTCAAAGTGACAAACTCAGGACAAAGTAGAAGAATTTCTGCTGGGGAGTGTCAAGTATATCTCTGAGACTGGAGATTCCTGAACTCTCGCTGGGGAAAGGAAAAGATGGTGAATTCCAAATCACATGATCTGGGGGAATTTCAATTTATATTTTATTTTGTTTCAATTTAAGTTTTGATGTGTGAGCTTAGATTTTAGTTTGGAGTTTAAATTTAGATTGAAATTTTGTTAAAATTAATTTGAAGGGATTCGAACTTGAAATGAAAATTGGAATTTTGCGGTTTTAGATGTAACATCTTCAACCTCAAAAGAAAATTGAATTGATTGGATTGAATCATTACAATGAGGAGAGATCTCAGAGCAATGCGGTATTGGATGTAAAATCCTTAACCTCAAGAGTTTGATTTTGATGTATTTCATTGCGATAGGGAAAGAATCCTAAAGCAATGCAGTCTCGGATGTAAAATCCTCAACCCCAAGAATTTGATTTTGATGTTGATGTATTTCATTGCGATAGAGAAAGAATCCTAAAGCAATGCAGTCTCGGATGTAAGATCCTCAACTCCAAAAGTTTGAATTTTGATGTATTTCATTGCAATAGGGAAAGAATCCCAAAGCAATGCAGTCTCGGATGTAAAATCCTCAACCCCAAAAATTTGAATTTGATGTTGATGTATTTCATTGCGATAGGGAAAGAATCCTAAAGAAATGCAATCTCGAATGTAAAATCCTCGACCCCAAGAGTTTGATTTTGATGTATTTCATTGCGATAGGGAAAGAATCCTAAAGCAATGCAGTCTCAGATGTAAAATCCTCGACCCCAAGAATTTGATTTTGATGTTGATGTATTTCAATGCGATAGAGAAAGAATTCTAAAGCAATGCAGTCTCGGATGTAAAATCCTCAACTCCAAAAGTTTGAATTTTGATGTATTTAATTGCAATAGGGAAAGAATCCCAAAGCAATGCAGTCTCGGATGTAAAATCCTCAACCCCAAGAATTTGAATTTGATGTTGATGTATTTCATTGCGATAGGGAAAGAATCCTAAAGCAATGCAGTCTCGGATGTAAAATCCTCGACCCCAAGAGTTTGATTTTGATGTATTTTATTGCGATAGGGAAAGAATCCTAAAGCAATGCAGTCTCGGATGTAAAATCCTCTACCCCAAGAATTTGATTTTGATGTTGATGTATTTCATTGCGATAGGGAAAGGATCCTAAAGCAATGCAGTCTCGGATGTAAAATCCTCAACCCAAAAGTTTGAATTTGATGTATTTCATTGTGATATGGAAAGGATCCTAAAGCAATGCAGTTTCGGATGTAAAATCCTCAACTCTAAAAGTTTGAATTTGATGTATTTCATTGCGATAGGGAAGGGATCCTAAAGCAATGCAGTTTGGGATGTAAAATCCTCAACTCTAAAAGTTTGAATTTGATGTATTTCATTGCGATAGGGAAAGGATCCTAAAGCAATGCAGTCTCAGATGTAAAATCCTCAACCCAAAAGTCTGAATTTTTTGAAGGGTAATTAATTTTGCAAAGATTTACAGTGTGGGATTTTGGTGTTTCGAGAGTTTCATGAAAGTTGTAAAAGACTTTCATGGAAGGAAATAGATTAGGAGGGAATATGTAGATGTTACATATCCCATTCAAAAGAGTTGATCGGAAGTCACTGGTTTGGATTGGATACAATTCCTCACCATCAGATTCGATCCGTGTCAATGGAATCAACCCCTTCCATCCCAGACAAGGGAAAGAGTAGAACAGATTGGATTTAGATTTGGAAGGTTGAGTTTGAATTCGATTGATATTTGATTTGAAATTTGGAAGGTCAAATTTGAACTTGATTGAGATTTGATTTGAAATTTGGAAGGTCAAATTTGAACTTGATTGAGATTTGATTTGAAATTTGGAAAGATCGAATTTGAAATTTATTTAAAATTTGTGCTCATTTTGTTTGTCCTTTAACGATTCAAATTTTATTTTATCATTCATTTAATGTTCATGCGAATTTGGTGTTCATCATTTTTAGATTTTTAAGGAAAGTTTTCTTTTATTATTTTTTTCTTTTCTGTTCTTTGTTCGAAGTTCATTTAACTTTAATGGTGTTTCCCAGTCAATTTGCACAAAAGAGGTGAAGGCCAAAAAAGTGACATGGTCACTTTCATTCCAATCATGTTGAAGATACATCATACAACTCGATCTGGAATACATCTCATACAATCCATATAGACTCAAAACGGACTATGTATGATCTTTGTCGATCCATCCAAAAAAGTATTTGTCAGAAATCCATGTTTGAATAGTGAGGTACATGGTCAATAACATCACCTTCCAAGCCATCCTTGGCAAGGATGCCGTATGGATGTACGTTGGAGGTGTGATATTTTCCATGTAACTCACAACTCGTAAGGTCGGAGGCTCTCTAGCTCCGGGTCTGGCTGGAAGTGGTAAGGTGTCTTCCGTCGTCCATCCTTCCGAAAGTAACCGAGATCCGCTTCACTCGGTACTCCCGGTATGCAATGTTTAGCAACATCTGCTCCGTTGCCCTTCAGTATCATGACGGAACCTACCGGTAATGATATCTTCACTGGCCCTCGGAACTCACCTGGGCCCGCTATCCGGAGGTCAGATCCGAACATGATATTACACTCGTTCAGAAAAGAAACTGTGCAAAAAGGTCTGACAAAGTCGTGGTGGTCTATGTGCGGGGGTATGCAGTCACCCTTCTTGTAAATGTTAATAATGCAGCTGTTGGGTATGCAATCCGCTGGCAGTACCCTCCATGTTATCAATCTTTTTACCATCCTTTTGATGACTAATGGCATTGGATCTACCTGGCCATGACGGAGTATTCCGGTGGGTTCCCCTTCTCGTCTTCTGCGAAGTTGTAGCAGCATCCACATTGTATGGTAATTCTCCCTTTCCCTGGCATCCATCTCCGGGGTTCTGAGTAAGTGTTTTCTCTTAGGCGGCCCGCTCGGACCATTCTTTTCAAATCCCGGATGCAGTCCACGATTTGTTGTTGTTCTTATTCTGAGAACACGTCTGTATGTAGCTGGAGGCCTTCTAGTATATTGATCCTCCTGCCTCTAATTCTCTCAAAGTATTCAAAAGTTTTCTTTTAGACATTCTGCATTCTTTCCATCTCGTATTCTGGAGTAATCTGTAAATGGCAGGGCCTGGTGACGTATTGTGGGATATACGGCTCAATCCCTTCACGTTCTCCTGCATACCTCGGCTCCTCGAGGATGATGTCCGTCGGGACATCCTCCGGGGTTGCTTCTGCAACAAGGTTATGCATTACTGGTGGTTCTATCTGGTGGCGTGGTAGCCTTCTTTCTTTTGATCTTCTTGAGATTTCCCTGGTCTCTTCTGTTATCCTAGGAGTCGGCCTCCTTCCTTCGAGTACCGGTGAGTCGGCGTCCTTGAAGTATATGTACTGGCAGAAGCAACTGCCTCGTCGCGCTGGTCCGCTGCTAGTTTAGTTAACATCTTACGGATACGGAGATTTTTATTTCTTCATTGAGTTGTTGTGAGAGTAGCTCTTCGTACTTCCTGAGTTTCTGTGGGCGCAGCGCTGACAAGCCTGCCCTCTGCTGTAGCGACTACAGACTTGATTCTCTTATCTTCTTCGATGCTTGTTTTCCTTTTCTTGCCGTTGGATTGGTGATTTGGGCCACCCACTTTCATTACTTGTCCGATCGGGCGGCTCCTCCATGTCAATCGGGACCCGGTCACTTTCCTCGTATTGCGGGCCTGCGGTGCGAAGTCCGAGTCAATCTCTATTATCGCTCCATCTTTCACCCTCTTTTCGTCGAGTGCAAGGCTTACGCCATTTCTAAAGTTTAGGACCCGACCACTCGTTCGACATTTCCCTGCGAAAAGACAAGGAAAAGGATCGAGGACATACTAAGAACAAGAACATTAAGAAAATGTTTATTAAAGACATTTTTTTATAACTTTTATATTTTTAAATTTAACAGGAATGAAGTGGGAAAATATCAGGAAAGAGATTTTGATTTGGAAGAGAAAACAAGGAAAATTTTATTATCATGATTTTATTTATTTTAGCACATTTTTATTATTTTTTTGGGTTCGGACCCAGTCATAAGTAACTACTTCACCCGTGCTCCTAGGGATGAAGAATTCATTCCTTTGAAACATCAGATAGCGTAATACTTCTTCAAGTATCGTCCATTGATCGGAAGCATATGTCGTTCTCCTTGGCAATTCACTAGCTGGTAAGAGCCTTCTGAGTATACTACTTAAACCACAAACGGCCCTTCCCAAGTGGGTTCAAATTTTACTCCTATCTTGCGGTGTGCAAGGATAGGTCTCTTAAGAACGAGAACTAAGTCACCAACTTTGAAGGTTCTTGAGCGGACCAGTCTGTCATGGGCTTGAACCATCTTAGCTTGGTATAGTTCTAAATTCTGCTGTGCTGCAAGTCTTTTCCCTTCCAGGTGTTCCAATTCTTCTAGTCGTAATTTAGCATTCTCTTCTGTCGTGATTTTGTTTGCAACTGCAATTCTGAGTGAAGGAAGCTGGACCTCTAAGGGTAACACTGCCTCAGACCCATACACCAGAGCGTAAGGTGTAGCTTGAGTAGGAGTTCTGAAGGTTGTCCGGTAGGCCCATAAGGCTTCTAATAACTTCTCGTGCCAATTTCTCTTATTATCGTCCAAAGTTATCTTTAAAATTTGAACGAGAGTTTTATTAAAAGCCTCAGCCAGGCCGTTTGCTCTTGGGTAGTATATTGTTGAATATCGCCAGTCGATTCCGTGTCTCCAGACAAAATTGTTGATTTTCGTGCTTCGAATGCCGACCCATTATCCGAGATGATCTCGCGTGGCACTCCGAAATGGTAGACAACTTGGTTCTTGAAAAGCGTCAGCACGTGGTGTGCTTTAACTTCTCCGAGTGGAGCCGCCTCTGCCACTTGGAAAAATAATCAGTAGCCGCAAGAATGAAGCGATGTCCTTTTGAAGATGGTGGTTCTATTGGACCCACTATATCACGTGCCCCAACATTCAAATGGCCGCGACGCAATTGTCGGGTGTAGCACATTTGGAGGTTGGTGTAGAACCACTCAGTGCACTTGGCATTGGTGACATCTCTTGGCGATTTTCATGCGAGTCGGTCATCATCGAGGGCCAGTAGTACCCTAGTCTTTTAATTTTCATTGGCATTGGTGACAGCTCTTGGCGTTCTGACGATATTTGTATCGGTTGCTTGCCTTTGTCGACTGCTGCAACAATCCCGGACTTCTTTTCAAAAGTCTTCACAGGCTTTTGTTTGTCTGTCTTATCGGTGAAACTTAATTGCTTCGCCTCCTCTTGCAAGCTTCCGGCCTTGCTTAACAACTTCTCGAAAGTCTTAATAGTAAATCCCTTGAGGAGAAGTGCTATCGGGCCGTGAATGCTCTTAAGTAAGATGCCGACCTGCTCGTTGTTCTTGTAGTTGTGGTTCACACTTCATACTTAGGTTCCTCCATCGAAGTATGTAATCCACCAAAGTTTCGTTCGGCTTACGCTTCTCTACCACTAAATCACCTATAGTGATGTGGTCGTCGAGCTCCGAAAAATCACTTGATGAAGAGGTTCTCTAGTTCTGAGAATGTCTTCACCGAACCATTCGGTAATTCTGCATACCAATCAAAGGCGATCCCTGACAGGCTGTTGACAAACTGTCGGAAGAGTAATGCATCACTTCCGCCGGCATTGCAACAACTGGCACGAAAATGTGTAACATGCTGTCAGGGGTTCCCGGTTCCATCGAAGGTCTTGAACAGAGGTGGTACGAAGCCTTTCGGGTATTGGACAGCGTCGAATTCTTCGGGGTATGGTCTACCCGTCCGAATGGATGTCCCGCTCTTTGATCGTGCTAAGGCTTCTCGCACTCTGTTGTTCCACCAAGCTCTTGATATCCTTTTACGGAATCATGCTTTGTGTCGCATCCTTTTTTAACTGATCATCCCCGTTGACGGATGTAATCTCCTTTCCTTCGTCTACAATGTGAATGACCTGCGGGGTTTCTCTCTCTGGGGTTGCACTTGACTCTAGAGAGTGGCTAGGGCTACAACCATCTCTTCCATCCTCTTTGCCATTTGGGCGATCGTGTCATCTTTCTCTTGCAGCTGCCTCCTCATTACTTCCGGCTCCTCTCTTTCTGTGGCTACAGGAGCACCTTGTGAAGCTGACGAAGCTCGCATTTCGACCATGTTAATTTCTGCATACTCGTCATCCATGAATTCCGACGAATCAATCTCATCACTAAATTTCTCTTCTCTTTCCTTTGCTAATCATCGAATATCAGTTCTCAACTTTTCCATAGCATCCTCTAGCGGTCCTTTCTGTGCATCCTTGCAGTTGTCGTGTGATAGCTGTCGGGTTCCCTTCTCATGAGTCCCCTTACTGCAGGTAGCGCTTTATTCGGATTCAAGTCTCTGACGAGACTTTCCTTCTCGGACGTTGTATCAATCTTAGTTGTCCGAGTAGTGGGACGCCATACCATCCTTCTAGCGGCGGAAGGCTAGGACCGGATGGTCCGTCGACCAAATGCTTGGAAGGTGGTATCCTCCCTAATCTGTAACCTCGAAACAACGATAGGCGGACTAGCCTTCATCCTTTTATTTGGCTTTTCTGAAACGATGGCAGGTTCTACTCGTGGCCCAAGACGGGATTTGACTGGCACCCACCCTATCCTTCGTAGAATCTTCAATACGGGGCATTTCTCTTTCTTTGCTAACTTCTCAATCAAGCTTGCAGTCGAGCAAATGGCGTAGTTCTAGTCCTTTTCTTGCGGCTATCGATGTAATATGCGGGCTGAGGCAATGCGGCAGCAATCTTGAGAACATTTTCTTCATCCTCTGCGGTGGAGAGGAGATGGAACCTGCTTCCTCCCAAAAGTGGTATGTATTCAGGCAGCGGTGTATATTCAGGCAGTTCTGGGATTTCCTCCAGGAAAGCAATTTCAGCAGCTCAGGCTTCTCTAGCGATCCTTCTACTTTTGTTCCTTCTTTGGGTCCGTGTTAGTGATGGAATTCTCGAGCTGGACCTGAGTTCAAAAACAAAAGGTCTCACAGGAAGGTTTGTACCCTCCACGGTAACGGAGTTCACCATAGTTCCGGATTTCCTTCCCCTTTAATTTGGCGAAGCCGGGTAGGTGCGAGAGACAACTAGACCAGGTGGGGGTAGCAACAACAGTCCTTTTGTGGACAGCAACACTCCTCTCAGTTGGAATCTTTTGCAGGGGAGGAAACTCTTGAGTTGACCTAAGGTTGAACTCGATCAACGGCTTCTCAGTTTCAGATACTTTGTTTGTCAGCGTGAAAAGGGTAACATCGGTGATCTTGACATTTGTGTTCTCGAATCCTTGTCCGAACCGGATGATCCCATTGTCGGGCAGCTCATCCTTGTAAACAGCGAAGTCCAGTCCATTGGTGTAGGAGAAAATCGGCTTTGGGGCTTCCATTTCGCGGGATAGATTCGATTGTCGGTCTCGAGTTATGCTTCTTCTCATCGGGACGAAAAGAAAGGAATCGAAAAGTGTCCGAACACATTCTTGTTCATGTATTTATAAGAAGGAGTTATTTGTTAAAAGAGTCATTCATTAGAGGGTTTGTTTATTTAGAACGGAATGTTCAAAGGTGTAGAGAAGGTAATGAATCCGATTCAGAGTTGGACAGGAAAAGAAAGCCTTATGCAAGACTTCTCGACTCGAAGGATCACTCCTAAACTAACACCTATTGAGGGTCCACCCCACCTCAGAAATGAGGTAAAAGGATCTCGGAACCTCTGCGTTTAGGGGTGTCTAAACAGTGGCTCCTAAATCCGAGAGAATGTTGGCTACACTTGTTCAAGGTAGAAATGAACCTAGTATTCCAACGGAAAGATGGGTAGTTTGATCCACTAGGAATATGGATACACTGCCGATTTTTGAAAGTAGAATTGTCTGATTAAAATGGAGAGAGGAATTGTCCCCAGCGGAGTCGCCAGAAATTGTACGGCTTATTTTTAGGTTTAGTGTTGTATTTTGAAAAGGGGGTAAATGCATAGAGAATTAAAATAATGCAGACAGTAAATAAATTATTAAAAATAAAATACTTGATGAAATTAAATGATTTCTTTTCCACATTATTCTCCTCTGTTCACTGAGCAAGAGGGTATTTTTATTTTATTTTTATGATTTTTCTTACACAAAGTTATGAATTTTCAAAGTTCAGGGAATTAAATAAATAGGAAAATCCCTAATTTTCTATTTATCCGAGTCGGCACCGCGTCATCCTCGGCATCTCCGAACGGCCACGCGGCGAGCTCCCATTCGACGCCGCCGCTTGAGTCAGCAGCCCGGGTCCCGCCTTCCGCGTATCATCTGCCGATCCGACCTAATCTGAGCCGTCCGTCCGTGCGTGTATTGAATGAACGGCATCCGTTCATCATCCCCAAGCCTCCTAGCTCGAGAACCGTCCATCTTCTAGGCCTAAGATCTCACTCGATACTTGACCAAATTTAACGTTCTTATGCTCTATGGATTCGTCTCGAGAAGACAAACACATCCATACAGTTTATGTGGCATCAAATTGACTTAATGAAAATGGAGAATGTTCAGAAGCTCGGGAAGAAGAGTGAGGCCATACCTTTGCTCAGAGAAGTGTGGCTTCGATCTGAGGGTTGTTTCACCTTCGATTGGATCTCAGCAAGCTCCAGATGAAGTCTCCCGGTCCAGTGAATTGCTCAGGTAGGATTTCGACCACGGCCGATCACAAAGCTTGGAGGGCTGGAGCAACTGGGTGGCTTGGGGATGGGGCTTTTGCTGTTGGACACCTTCTCTTAGTCTGGTGAAGGTGTAGGACCAATCAATTTGATGATTGATCCACTGTGGAGAAGTGTCCTGGTTTTTGGGCTAAAGTTTGAACTCAAAATTGAGCTCAGCTGGAGGGAATTGGGGCTGGAATTCAGTAGGGATCAAATGCTCTATGTGTGGGGAGTAGTACGGAACAATTTTGGCGAGTTTCCTTAAGGTTTGTTTCAGCACCTCCCATGGCCGAGAAGGGGTGGTGTTTAAATAGGAGAGGGTGGAGGGCCTCCCAGGGAGAGTTAGGGCTTGGGATCAGCTGCTCTTGGCAAGAGAAGAACAGCTACATTGGCCACTGGGGATGGGACAGCTCAGCAGGTGAGAATTCCAAGCTTGGGCTCACATGTGAGCTCTCGGCCATGGAGTTTTCTGGCGACCCAGGTGGTTGGCCGGCAGGCATGGGTCACCCTCAGGTCCAGGTAGGTCAGGGCTGGGGTTTAGTGCAGTCAATTGGGCCTTGCCATGTGTAAAGGGGATGGCTTGGAATGGAATGGGGAAGAGGCCATTTTGGCTAGATTTGGGTCAACCCATCATTTTAGGCTTGGTTCACCCTTGAGGTGGCTTTGGGTGTTGTGGGGAGTCACGAGGATCAGCTGGTTTGGCACGGAGAAGTCCTTATCCAAATATATTTGGATTAAATTTGGGTTAAGGTGAAACATGCTTAAGGTTATGACTTTTAGGAGGTGCTTAAAGGACCTCCTCCTTTTGCCATTTAAGGAGAGTTGACAACTTATAGATCCTCATGGCTTGCCAATGGCTTGCATGTGGCTTCATGGCTCCATGTGGCTTGGGAAAAAATTGGGTCAATTTCATCAAAAAAGGATTTTGTGGATTTTGGCATTTTAGAAATTGTTATGGGGCTTGATTTGGAATTGTTTAATTGATGGGATTAGAACTTAGGGAATGGCTTTGATTAAGTGGATGGCAAATGGAAATGTCATGTGGGCTTTGGATGAATTTGGGCTTTTGAATTTGAAGGAAGTGGGCTTTTAGGAAGGTTTAAGGGAAGTGGGCTTTTTGAATTTTATAATGGACTTTAGGATGAAATTTTGGTAAAGGTTTGGGCCAAATAATTGTTGGGTTTAGCTCATAGATGTCTTGGAGCAAATTGGGAGTGATTTGGATTTGAATTGGGTTGAATTTGGGCTCCTTTGGTGAATGGGCCAATATAGGTCGAAGTGGGCCAAGTTGGGCCAATGTTGGGCTAGGGTTGAAATTGATGTAAAATTAATGTTGAGAAATGTTTATGGGAGTGTTTCAAAGAGGTTTTGACTTTGGTTGGGCTTTGATTTTGGGGTTTGGGCTCATTTGGGTTAGGTTTGGGTTTAGGTCGAAATTGGGCCTTTTAGCTTTGGGTTGAATTTGATTGGGGTTTGGGTCTAAATGTTGGGAAAATCATGTTAGTGTTTTGTTTGTGGGGATGCTAAGGAAGATTTAGAAAAGATTTGGGGTTAATTGGAGTTGAATTGGGTGAGTTTGGGTTAGGTTTCGGTTATGGGTCCAAATTGGGCTTTATGGCCAAAAGTGAAATTGGATTCAAATGTCAATCAAATTGGACTTGGACTTGGTCTAAATTGGTGTTGGGAATGTTGAATTGAAGTTTAGAATTGAATTGGACAAGAATTTGGGTCAATTGGGTAGGTTTGGTTTGACATTGGGTTCACTTAGGGTTAAAATGGGTCAAATTGGGGGTTTTGAGAAAAGTAGGGTAAATTGACAATATTGGCCCATGGTATAGTTGAACAAAATGAAATTGGGAATATTTGGGATTTTCTGGAATTTCCTGGGAATTTTTTGAATTTTTGGATTTTTAGGTCAAGAGGGGTATTTTGAGTATTTGGAGGGTATTGGGAGGTATTTTTTGGAATTTTTGGTATTTCTGGGTATGGATGATCAATTTGAGTGATGTGGAAATGTTTGGGATTGGTTTTGAGGAATTTTGGGTGATTTGGGAATTTTGGAAATTTCGGGTAGTTTCAAGGGCATTTGGTATGTTAGGCGTGTGTAGGGTCCCGGGGGTCAAAAATTGAAAATTTGGAAAAATGAAGATTGGGTGAATATAAGTGGAATAAAATTATTTTGGTTGAGCCATGAAGCCATACAAAGCCCACATGAGCCATGAAGGGACTCATTTGAGGCATTCACTATGTTGTTCCTAACCCTCTTAGCCAAGGGCTTAGGGGTTAAGGACCATCCATGTGAATCACCTACATGAGTCAGGAGGTCAAGTTAGGTATGGGTGTGGTTTTAGGAGGTGTGTGAAATTGTAGTGTATGAGTGTAGTGTGTGTAAGTCAGCCCCTTTACCAGACCAGGCCATTCAGGGCAGTCCTAAGGCCAAAGAGTCCTATAGGAACCCATCCTTTAAACTTCCACATTTGATTTTCAACCCTCTAGGTGATTAGGGGTCTACAATCAAGTTTGTGGAGTTTGCAGGGAGTTTAGAAGTGGTTTGAATTTCTAAGTGGTGGATCCCGATTCTAGTCCTCTAAGACGATCGAAAGGAAAAGCCTAAGGCTAGATCTAAGAACTAAAAAGAAGGAGAGAAGACCTCATCGAAAATGAGGTCGACAAATGGACCCCGATAGGTGTGGTGAGTCGACGGAGCACACCGTGTGTATTGGTGTTGACCAAAGCGATCGGCAAAACCAACACGGATGTCCAAGTGATAGACTTAGGACGAAGTAGAAGAGTTTCCGTTGGGGAGTGTCAAGTATATCTCCGAAGCCGGAGATTCTCGAACTCTCGGCGGGAAAGGAAAAGAAGGTGAATCCCAAATCACATGATGCGGGGAATTCAATTTAGATTTCATTTTGTTTCAATTTAAGTTTGGATGTGTAATTTTAGATTTTGATTTTTAATTTAGATTGAAGTTTGATTTAAAATCAATTTGAAAAAATTTGGATTTGAAACGAGAATTGAAACCTAGGTTCCAATCTCGGGATTGCAAAGAAAACTGGAATTTAGGTACCAGCCTCGAAAGTTGAGAATTGAATTTTAGGTATCAATTCAGATGAGAATCAAAATTTAGGTATCGATCTCGGAATGAGAACTGGAATTTAGGTACCAGTCTCGGAAATTTTGAATTGAAATTGAGGTATCAATTATGATGAGAATCGAAATTTAGGTATTGATCTCGAAATGAGAACTGGAATTTAGGTACCAGTCTCGGAAATTTTGAATTGAAATTTAGGTATCAATTCGGATGAGAATCGAAATTTAGGTATCGATCTCGGAATAAGAAGCTGGAATTTAGGTACCGGTCTCGGAAATTTTGAATTGAAATTTAGGTATCAATTCGGATGAGAATCAAAATTTAGGTATCGATCTCGGAATGAGAACTGGAATTTAGGTACCGGTCTCGGAAATTTTGAATTGAAATTTAGGTATCGATTCGAGTTGAGAATCGAAATTTAGGTATCGATCTCGGAATGAGAAGCTGGAATTTAGGTACCGGTCTTGGAAATTTTGAATTGAAATTTAGGTATCAATTCGGATGAGAATCGAAATTTAGGTATCGATCTCGGAATGAGAAGCTGGAATTTAGGTACCGGTCTCGGAAATTTTGAATTGAAATTTAGGTATCGATTCGGATGAGAATCGAAATTTAGTTATCGATCTCGGAATGAGAACTGGAATTTAGGTACCGGTCTCGGAAATTTTGAATTGAAATTTAGGTATCAATTCGGATGAGAATCGAAATTCGGGTATCGATCTCGGAATGAGAAGCTGGAATTTAGGTACCGATCTCGGAAATTTTGAATTGAAATTTAGGTATCAATTCGGATGAGAATCGAAATTTAGGTATCGATCTCGGAATGAGAACTGGAATTTAGGTACCGGTCTCGGAAATTTTGAATTGAAATTTAGGTATCAATTCGGATGAGAATCAAAATTTAGGTATCGATCTCGGAATGAGAAGCTGGAATTTAGGTACCAATCTCGGAAATTTTGAATTGAAATTTAGGTATCAATTCGGATGAGAATCAAAATTTAGGTATCGATCTCGGAATGAGAACTGGAATTTAGGTACCAGTCTCGGAAGTTGAGAATTGAAATTTATGTTCATTTTGTTTGTCTTTTAATGATTCAAATTTTATTTTATCGTTTATTTAATGTTCATGTGAATTTGGTGTTCGTCATTTTTAGATTTTTTTTTTTACGGAAAGTTTTTTTTATTCTCTTTTTTATTTCTTTTACGTTCTTTGTTCGAAGTTCATTTAACTTTAATGGCGTTTCCCAGTCAATTTGCACAAAAGAGGTGAAGGCTAAAAATGTGTCATGGTTACTTTCATTCCAATCATGTCGAAGATACATCATACAACTCGATCTGGAATACATCTCATACAATCCATGTAGACTCAAAGCGGACTATGTATGATCTTCTGTCGATCCACCCGAAGAAGCATTGTCAAAAATCCATGTCTGAATAGTGGGGTACATGGTCAATAACATCACCTTCCAAGCCATCCTTGGCGAGGATGCCGTATGGATGTACATTGGAGGTGTGATATCTTCCATGTAGCTCACAGCTCGTAAGGCCGGAGGCTCTCTAACTCCGGGTCTAGCTGGAAATTGTAAGGTGTCTTCCTGTCATCCATCCTCCCGAAAGTAACGCGAGATCCGCTTCACTGGTACTCCGGTATGCAATGCTTAGCGATATCTCGCTCCGTTGCCCTTCGGTATCATGACGGAACCTACCGGTAATGGTATCTTCAACGGCCCTCGGAACTCACCCGGGCCCGCTATCCGGAGGTCATATCCGAACATTATGTTACACTCGTTCGGGAAAGAGAGCTGTGCGAAAGGTTTGACAAAGTCGTGGTGATCTATGTGTGGGGGTATGCAGTCACCACCGTTGTAGATGTTAATAATGCGGCTATTGGGTATGCAATCTGCTGGCGAGTACTCTCCATGTTATCAATCTCTTTACCATTCTCTTGATGACTAATGGCATCGGATCCACTTACCCATGACGGAGTATTCCGGTGGGTTTCCCTTCCTGTCCTCCGCGAAGTTGTAACGAGCATCCACATTGTATTGTAATTCTTCCCTTCCACGACATCCATCTCCGGGGTTCCGAGTAGGTGTTTTCCCTTAGGCGGCCTCGCTCGGCCCATTCTTTTCAAATCCCGGATGCAATCCACGATTTCTTGTTGTTCAAACTACGAGAGTACGTACGTATGTAGCTCGAGGCCCTCTAGTATATTGATCCTTCTGCCTCTAATTCTCTCAAAGTATTCAAAGGTTTTCTTTTCGACATTTTGCATTCTCTCCAGCTTGTTTTCCGGAATAATCTGTAGATGGTGAGGCCTGGTGACATATTGTGGGATATACGGTTCAATCCCTTCACGTTCTCCTGCATACCTCGGCTCCTCGGGGATGATGTCCGTCGGGACATCCCCCGGGGTTGCTTCTGCAACAAGGTCATGCATTACTGGTGGTTCTATACGGTAGCGTGGTAGTCTTCTTTCTTCGATCTTTATGAGATTTCCCCGGTCCTTTCGTTATCCTAGGAGCTGGCCTCCTTTCTTCGGGTTCTCGGTGAACCGGTGTCCTTGAAGTGTACGTGCTTGCGGTAGCAAGCTTGTCTCGTCGCGGTCGGTCCGCGCTAGTTTTGTTAACATCTTACGGATACGGCGATTCTTATTTCTTCGTTGCGTTGCTGTGAGAGTAGCTCTTAGAACTTCTTGAATCTACGTGGGCGCGGCGTCGACAAGCTCGCCTTCGCCGTAGCGACTACGGACTTCATTTTCTTATCTTCTTCGGTGTTTGCCTTTCTTTTCTTCTTCGTTGGATTGGTGGCTTGGGCCACCCACTTTCATCCTTGTCCGCCCGGGCGGTTCTTCTCGGTCAAGCGGGACCCGGTCACTTTCCTCGTCATCGTAGGCTCCGCGGTGCGAAATTCGAGTCAATCTCGATTATCGCTCCATCTTTCACCATCTTTTCATCGATTGCAAGGCTTACGCCATTTCTAAAGTTCAGGACCAACCGCCCGTTCGACATTTCCCTGCGAAAAGACAAGGAAAAGGATCAGGGGATGTACTAAGAACAAGAACATTAAGAAAATATTTATTAAAGACATTTTTTTTATTACTTCTTGTATTTTTAAATTTAACAGGAATGAAGTGGGAAAAGATCAGGAAAAAGATCTTGATTTGGAAAAGAAAACAAGGAAAACTTTATTATCATGATTTTATTTATCTTAGCACATTTTATTATTTTTGGGTTCGGACCCAATCATAAGTAATTACTTCGTCCGTGTTTCTTAGGGATGAAGAATTCATTCCTTCGAAACATCGGGTAGCGTAATACTTTTTTAAGTATCGTCCGTTGATTAGAAGCATATGTCGTTCTCCCGGCAATTCACTAGGCTGGTAGGAACCTCCCGAGTATACTTGCTTCGACCACAAACGGCCCTTCCCAAGTGGGTTCAAATTTTCCTCTTATCTTGCGGTGTGCAAGAAAAGGTCTCTTGAGAACGAGAACTAAGTCACCAACTTTGAAGGTTCTTGGGCGGACCAGTTTGTCATGGGCTTGAACCATCTTAGCTTGGTATAGTTCTAAATTCTGTCGCACCTGCAAGTCTTTTCCCTTCCAGGCTTTCTAATTCTTCTAGTCATAATTTGGCATTCTCTTCTATCGTGATCTTATTTGCAACTGCGATTCTGAGTGAAGGAAGCTGAACCTCTAAAGGTAACACTGCCTCGGACCCGTACACCAGAGCGTAAGGTGTAGCTTGAGTAGGAGTTCTGAAGGTTGTCCGGTAGGCCCATAAGGCTTCTAACAACTTCTCGTGCCAATTTCTCTTATTATCGTCCAAAATTTTCTTTAAGATTTGAACGAGAGTTTTATTAAAAGCCTCAGCGAGGCCGTTTGCTCTTGGGTAGTAAATTGTTGAGTATCGCCAGTCGATTCCGTGTCTCTTGACAAAATTATTGATTTGCGTGCTTCGAATGCTGACCCATTATCCGAGATAATCTGCGCGGCACTCCGAAACGGTAGACAACTTGGTTCTTGAAAAGCTGTAGCACGTGGTGTGCTTTCACTTCTCACGAGTGGAGCCGCCTGCGCCACTTGGAAAAGTAATGCGTAGCCACAAGAATGAAGCGATGTCCTTTTGAAGATGGTGGTTCTATCGGACCCACTATATACGTGCCCCAACATTCAAATGGCCACGACGCAATTGTCGGATGTAGCACATTTGGAGGTTGGTGTAGAACCACTCCGTGCACTTGGCATTGGTGATAGCTCTTGGCGATTTTCATGCGATCGGTCATCATCGAGGGCCGAGTAGTACCCTAGTCTTTTAATTTTCATTTTCATCTTCGGACCCAGCTGGTGAGCGCTACGAGTCCCGAATGCACCTCTTTAACAATTTCACGGGCCTCGGACCCGCTTAGGCACCTTAGCCGCATTTGATCAAAAGACCTTCGTATAACGTGTTGTTTATTAATGCGTAAGACGAGTTCTTTTCTTGATCCGATGGGCTAGCGACCTATCGTCCGGTAGTTTTCTGTTTGCGGGTAATCTATTAATGGTCGTCGCCGATCTTCCGTGTTTTCCATCACTTTGTTGCAACTGATTTTTCTTCTTTTCCTGATATGTGTATTGTGTCTATGTCGAGCTGTGATAGGACCTAACGTCCATGAACTGACACTTCCACTGATTCATCTTGCAAACAGGCAAATTCTTTTGCGAGGCGAGCTAACGCATCTGCTAAGACATTTTCTTTTCTAGGAATTTTGTAGATTGTCACATTCGGAATTTGTTCCAACAACTGTATGGCATACTGGAAATATTGCTCGAGTCTTGGCTTTAAAATTCTGTCTTGACCGGCGATACGTTGAATGATCGATTGCGAATCCCCGTAGATGTTGATGTCCGTTATCCCCATTTGAATAGTTAATTCCGAGTCCGTTATGAGGGCTTCGTGATTCGCTTCATTGTTTGTACACGGTTACGTCAAGTGGTAGGAGTATCTTAACATCCCCCGCTCCGGTGTTATAAAGATTAGCCCGATTCCCGCCTTACCGGGCACTATTACTTGCGATTCTTTGTCTTTGTGTGCTTGAAGATGCTCCGTCGAAATATAATTCCCAACGTCGATCATCGGGGTCTTCTAGGCTCATTATTTGTTCATCCGGCAAATCGTCGTTGAGAGGAGATTCTACGGTAAAGGGTGTCTTTGCGAGGAAGTCTGCTAAGACTTGTCCCTTTACTGACACGAAGAGGCACGAAAGTTATATCGAATTGCAATAATATCATTGACCATCCGGCAAGTCTACCGGAAAGTGTTGGACGAGTCATCAAGTATTGCGATGGATTAAATTTCGAGATCGAGTTGACCTTATGAGAAAGCATGTAGTGTCCGAGCTTTTGAGCGGCGAAGATCGAGGCCAAACAATGCTTTCGATTGCGGGATACCTTATTTCCGTCGGAAGTAAACGACGGCTTAAGTAGTAAAGAGCATTTTCTTTACCCTCATCATTGACACAGGCTAACGAGGCTCCGAGAGAGTCGTCTAAAGCCGCGGTATAAAGTATCGATGGTCTACACACGAGGCTAGGGTCGCTAAGACAGGAGGTGTCATTAAATATTGTTTAATGTCCTCGAAGGCCTTCGGCATTTCTCTTCCCAAATAAATTTGGCGTCCTTTTTAACTAGTGCCGAGAAAGGCTGACACCTACTCGACAAGTTTGAAATAAAGCGTCGAAGATATGCCAGCTTCCCTTGAAAGGATCGTAGTTGTTTTAAGGTTTTGGGAGGCGACATTTCTAAGATAGCTTTAATCTTTTCTGGGTCGATTTCAATTCCACGATGTCAGACAACGAATCCTAAGAATTTCTGGAAGTGACGCCGAAGGCGCATTTTAAGGGATTCATCTTAAGGTTAAATTGTCTTAATCGTTCGAAAATAATTCTCAAATCATACGAGTGGTTTTCCTTTACTTTGCTTTTGATGACCACATCGTCCACGTAGCATTCGACTTGATTGTGGATGAGATCATAAAAAATTCTTGTCATCGCTTTACGGTAGGTTGCTCCTGCGTTCTTCGATCCGAATGGCATCATCGTGTAGCAATATACTCCGATCGGCGTTCGAATGCTGTAAGCTTTTCATCTTCCGGAGCCATTTTTATCCGGTTGTATCACGAAGATCCATCCATGAATGAGAATATTTCATGCGTTGAAGCAATATCGATCATTAATTCCGGGATCGGTAGAGGAATTCGTCTTTTGAACATGCCTTGTTTAAATCCTCGAAGTCTACACAAATTCGATACGACCATTCTTCTTTACGATCGGCACCACATTGGCTAACCAAGTTGGGTATTGTTCTTCACGGACAAATTTAGCGTCTATTAGCTTTTTAACTTCGAGTTATGACTTGTTGTTCGATTTCTAGACGCATTCTTACGGGACCTTGTCGACCTGGGACGAAGTAGGATCCACTCTAGCTTATGGACTGCGACCTCTGAAGCTAAACCTGGCATCTCATCGTAGTTCCAAGCAAAACAGTCTTTAAATTCCATTAATAACTTGATTATTTCTTCGAAGTCTTCTTTATTGAGTAAGGAGCTAACAAAGGTAGGTATAGGCTCTTCACTAGTACCTAAGTTAACTTCCATTAACTCATCTATTGTAGATTTAATTTCTTCTTCGAATTCTGGTGGAGCGTCTCCAATTTGTAAATCTTCGAGTTCGTCTGTAGTTTCCATGCAGTTTTCATTAGACTCGCAAGTGACAACCAAGCAAATTTCAGCATCGTCAACTGATCCTACTGTGATGAATCCGAGTCCATGCTTTGAATTGGGTGGACGACCGGAGTTATTCCATAACTTTTCAAAATGTTGTGATTGGCCTTTTGTCCATTGTCGAGGTAAGAAACCACGTCGAATTAAATTTTGAACACGGGAGAGTACCACTCAAAAGGTAATTCCATTAATTCGATGAAGTGACATCTTCAAATTGTACATTATTTTCAGTTTTCGAGGAAGAAGCACCACGGTAGAATTTGATGGGCTTTGCACCGCCGCTACGTACCTCTTTGACCACCATACCCTCGATCTTATTAGAATGGATCGGGTTAGGGTCATAGTACGTACATAGTGGTTAATCTTCTCGTACATCGATTTATATTCTTCATTCTTTTCATCTTCGAGAGAGATCTTGAATTGCGGCTTCTTCCGACTTATTGTCGCTGCTTCTTGTTTGATTCCTTTTTCTTCTTGGAACTATCTTCCCAATCAACATTGATGGCTGGTTTCCTCTGTCCAACTGTCCTAACGTCTCTACCACGACCTGGTCCCCGGCCTCGACCTCGGATGCGAGTTGTGGAGAAACCTTCACCATCTCGCCGTAAGGGAGTGGTGAGTGACTGTTGGACTAGAACTTCAGGTTCTTCATTGTCCCGAACTTTCTTTGCTTCATTCGTTATGGTATCTCCGGAGAAGATTGTTTTCTTCGGTGGTGCATAATAAGTCGCGTCTTCATGGATTCCAATCTCATGTACGCGAGAATGGTTGTAAGTCACCTTTGATGCCTTTGTTCCCCTCCATCGTAGTATTTGATGCACCGATGTAGAGATGATGGTACCATCCTGTTTTCATGTATCCATGGTCGGCCCGATAGAGCGTTGAACGACGTTTCGAATCAATTATGTGAAATTTTGCGGTTGTCTTTGCTAAGTCACCGGTCTTCATTAGTAGCGTTATTGATCCGAGGGCTCTTTCTCCTTTCTGGTTGAATCCTCTTAATAACATTTTGTCTGCTTTGAGCTCGCGAGCATCAATTTCCAAGTATGCTAGTGTTCGAAGACTCATTATATTAATTGATGCTCCTGGATCTACCAATACTCTGGAGAGTGTAAACTTCCTAATTGTAACTGAAATGTACAACGGTCGGTTGTGATCTGCTATCCCAAGTAGTAGCTCATTATCCGTGAAGGTGACACCTCGTTGTTCTTTTAACGAACAAACCTCATCTAAGGAATCTCCGACCATTTGAGCTAAGCAAATTTCCGGATCAAGTAAGGCCTTGATCAGAGCTTCCCTCATCTCCTTTGATAAGATGAGAGCGTCGTAGATGCTCAGTTTGGTCGGTAGTTTCCTAAGATGGGCTAGCACGTTGTAGTCCACTTTATTTCTATGTGTTTCGGCTTCTTCTCGAATGGGTATTTCTTCTGCCGGGGTTGGTTCTTCTCGAACAACCACCAGCTTTCCTTTGTCCTTCGGACCCATTCTCGGAGGTAGAACTCTTCCACTTCTTAAGTTAACTTCGTAATTTCTTCTGACTCTAGTGTTGAGCTCGCTGGTGTTTCTTCTTGAATTGGAATGACAAATTCTTCTGGATTAGCTTCAGAGTCTGAAGGCTCTAACTCTATTGTGATTGGAGCTCCTCGAAACTTGCAGATAGATTCGTTGCTTGTTGAACTCTCGTAACCTCCTTGATAGATGTCTTCTTCGCCATTGTGATCGTCGAGATTGTGTATGATTTGAGAATTGTCATTGGTATCGAAATCGGTGTCCGGATTGTCGCTAGTTACGTAATCGTTAGAAACAGTCAAAACGTAGCCAACGCCATCACCCTTATCATTATATGATCCCACCGAAGTGAGCAGATAATCATACGGAGTCGGAGGTTCGAGGGATTTCTCCCCGAATCCGAAACAACTATCCTAGGATAAGCGGCCCCTAGTCTAGCCTTAGGAGCCTCGGTCTTCTCTTCTTCGTCGATTTTCTTCTTCTCTTCGATCGTCTCTCGTTGAGGTGGTTCTTCTATCGCAAGTGATAGTGCCGGCTTAACGGGTTTCGAACTCCGAATTGAAGCTAGCACCGAAGCGGTTTAGATGCTGTCTAAAATCTTTTTCGAAGACCTCGTCCAAGCGGTAGTCCATCCATCGTCAGTTGTATAGGGATCTATCGGAACGATGGGATCAGTCGAGACAACATTGACGGAACCTCCTTTGCGGGGTTCCTTCATGTACTCCTTCGGGATTGTTATATTCCCTTTCCGAAGGTTGTCATTGAGCCAACTTTTGAAGGTAATGCAATCTTCTATCTTGTGTCCAAGCATCCAGGTGATAAGGGCAAAAGTTGGGATCACCTTTCTTGTTGACTTCTTCGGTCTCTTAGGCTCCGGCGACTGGAAATCTGGTGTCTTCATCGGACTACGGAACATTTTCGGCCTCGCCTCATTCTTGAATGGATATTCTCTGCTCATACTGTGGAGATGACTGATAGCTGGGTCGGGGTTGCTGGTAATTCTGTTGAGGTTGCTGCGGTCGTTCGGACGATATTTGTATCGGATGCTTGCCTTTGTCGATTGCTGCAACAATCCCGGATTTCTTTTCAAAAGTCTTCATAGGCTTTTGCTTGTCTGTCTTGTCGGCGAAACTTAATTGCTTCGCCTCCTCTTGCAAGCTCCCGGCCTTGCTTAACAACTTCTCGAAAGTCCTAATAGTTAATCCCTTGAGGAGAAGTGCTATCGGGCCGTGAATGCTTTTAAGTAAGATGTCGATCGCATGTTGTTCTTGTAATTGTGGTTCACACTTCATGCTTAAGTTCCTCCATCGAAGTATGTAATCCACCAAAGTTTCGTTCGGCTTCTGCTTCTCTACCACCAAATCACCTATAGTGATGTGGTGCTGAGCTCCAGCAAATCGCTTGATGAAAAGGTTTTCTAGTTCTGAGAACGTCTTCACTGAACCATTTGGTAATTCTGCATACCAGTCGAAGGCGATCCCTGACAGGCTGCTGACGAACTGTCGGAAGAGTAATGCATCGCTCCCGCCGGCATTGCAACAACTGGCACGAAAGTGTGCAACATGCTATCGGGGGTTCCCGGTTCCATTAAAGGTCTTGAACAGAGGTGGTACGAAGCCTTTTGGGTACTTGGACGACGTCGAATTCTTCGGGTAAGGTCTGCCCGTCCGAATGGATGCCCAGCTCTTTGATTGTGCTAAGGCTTCTCGCACTCGTTGTTCCACCAAGCTCTTGATATCTTTTCTCGGAATCATACTTTGTGTTGTATCTTTCTTTAGCTGATCATCCCCGTTGACGGATGTAATCTCTTTTCCTCCGTCCATAATGTGAATGACCTGCGGGGTGTCTCTCTTTGGGGTTGCACTTGACTCTGGAGAGTGGTTAGGGCTACAACCATCTCTTCCATCCTTTTCGCCATTTGGGCGATCGTATCGTCTTTCTCTTGAAGGCTGTCTTCTCATCACTTCGGCTCCTCTCTTTCTGCGGCTGCGGGAGCACCTTGTGAAGGCGACTAAGCTCGTGTTTCGACCATGTTGATTTCTGCATACTCGTCGTCCATGAATTCCGATGAATCAATCTCGTCTTCTAATTTCTCTTCTCTTTCTTTTGCTAGTCGTCGAATATCAGTCCTCAACTTTTCCATAGCATCCTCTAGCGGTCTTTTCTGTGCATCTTCACAGTTGTCGTGTGATAGTTGTCGGGTTCCCTTCTCACGAGTCCCCTTCTACTGCGGTAGCACTTTCTTCGCATTCGAGTCTCCCGACGAGACTTTCCTTCTCGAGTCTGTTGTTTCGATCTCGGTTGTCCAAGTAGTGGGACGCCATACCATCCTTCTAGCGGCGGAAGGTCCAGGACCGGATGTTCTCGTCGACCAAATGCTGGAAGGTGGTATCCTCCCTAATCTGCAACCCTGAAACAACGATAAGCGGACTAGCCTTCATCCTTTTATTTGACTTTTCTGTAACGATGACAGGTTCTACTCGTGGCCCAAGATGGGATTTGATTGGCACCCGCCCTATCCTTCGTAGAATCTCCGATACGGGCATTTCTCTTTCTTTGCTAGCTTCTCGATCACAGTCTGTAGTCGGGCAAATGGCGTGATCCTAGCCCTTTTCTTTCTGTTGTCATCGTAGTATGCTGGTAGAGGTAATGTAGAAACAATCCTGCGGACATTTTCCTCGTCAGCTGCGGCGGAAAGGGGATGGAATCTGCTTCCTTCCAAAAAGGGTGTATCTTCAGGCAATGGTATGTATTCGGGTAGTGGTGTGTACTCGGGGATTTACGGGATTTCCTCGGGAAAGCAACTTCGGCGGCTACGGCCTTCCGAGCGATCTTCCTACTTTTGTTCCTTCTTTGGGTCCATGTTAGTGATGGAATTCTTGAGCTGGACCCGATTTCAAAACGAAGGTCTCGCGGAAAGTTTGTACCCTCCACGGTAACGGGTTCACCATGGTTCCGGATTTCCTTCCCCTTTAACTGCGGAAGCCGGGGTAGGTGCGGAGACGACTAGACCGGTGGGGGTAGCAAGAACGGTCCTTCGCGGACGGCGAGTACTCCTCTCGGTTGGGATCTTTTGCGGGGAGGAAACTCTTGGGTTGACCTAAGGTTGAACTCGATCAACGGCTTCTCGGCTTCGGATACTTTGTTTGTCGATGCGAAAAGGGAAACGTCGAGTGATCTCGACATTTGTGTTCTCGAATCCTTGTCCAAACCGGATGATCCCATTGTCGGGCGACTCATCCTTGTAAACAGCGAAGTCCAGTCCATTGGTGTAGGAGAAAATCAGCTTTGGGGCTTCCATTTCTATAGGGTAGATTATGATTGTCAGTCCCAAGTTATGCTTCTTCTCATCAGGACAAAAAGAAAGGAATCGAAAAGAGTCCGAACACATTCTTGTTCATGTATTTATAAGAAGGAGTTATTTGTTAAAAGAGTCATTCATTAAAGGGTTTGTTTATTTAGAACGGAATGTTCAAAGGTGTAGAGAAGATAAGGAATCCGATTTAGAATTGGAAAGGAAAAGAAAGTCTTATGCAAGACTTCTCGACTCGAAGGATTACTCCTAAACTAACATCTATTGGGGGTCCACCCTACCTCAGAAATGAGGTAAAAGGATCTCGGAACCTCACTATTTAGGGGTGTTTAAACAGTGGCTCCTAAATCTGAGAGAATGTTGGCTATACTTGTTCAAGGTAGAAATGAACTTAGTACCCCAACGGAAAGAAGGATAGCTTGATCCACAAGGGACATGGATACACTACCGATTTTTGAAAGCAGAATTGTCTGATTAAAATGGAGAGAGGAATTTTCCCCAGCGGAGTCGCCAGAAGTTGTCGGCACTATTTTTAGGTTGTGTGTTTTATTTTGAAAAGGGGTCGCCTACAGAAATTGTTGGCGAATTTTTAATTTAATTTAAATAAATAATTTGAAAAGTAGTATTTGATTTTAAAAATAATTTTTAAAATTGAAGATTTTAAGATATGACATCAAACCGATCTCACATCTCAAATAGTTTATATAAACGAGCACCGTACCACAAACCGTGTATCTATCCCGAAGAATAGGCACACTGCTTGACGATGGGGCTTGATTAAATAAACTAGAAGATTTGTGACATCCGTTTGGTCTGCGAACCAATTTTATAAGCCGACAAATTCCCCTGCTTAATTGAAAGTATTAAACATGGTTTATATTACCTGGGTTCTTTAAAATTCCCTATATGGGCAAGCCCCTATAGTTAATTACATCTTAAGTGACGGGAATCACCTAAGAAAACTCTCGATAATAATCAATAATTCGCTCTCAAGAATTTCAAAGTTTAAGTTTTCGAGGGATTGAATTTTGGAATTTCAATAGGGAGTGGATCAAATTTGGGACATTTTGTTTTGGGAATTCAAAGGAAGAAAGGTAGGAGAAATTACGGATCCGAAGCGAACTTCGGTAATTTCCCGACTATCCTATTGTTTGGCTTGGATTTAGGAAAGTCCTAATGTTTATTTTTTATTTCAATCTTGCCAATTTTAATTAATTTGGAGTTATATTTGTATGATAGAATCATACAAATAGCCTTGAAGATGTGAGGGTTTATGTCGTATCGGACGACTACCTCGGAATCCTAAGACCGGTTAGGGCTTAATTTGCAATACAAATGCCTAACAAAAGGCTGAGGATTTATGTTGCACTAGGCAAACTACCTCGAAATCCTATGGCTTTGTTGTTTAATTCTAAGACGAGTTTCATCGATGTAGATTCAAGTTTTGCTGACGATGATGGCCGTGCTGCCCACTATGCTCCAAGCTCCTTGTTGTTGCAGAGGTTTAGTTATAGAAGTCATAAATAAGGAGATGAGAAAAGTGTTTTGGTTTAGAGAAAATCTTAATTTCCAAGTGTTTTTTTGTGTTTTAATTAAAACAAATCTTAAAGTTGATTATAACGACACCGGTTAAGATCCCACGGTTCCATCCTTCCGGCATCATTATTTTTATCGGATTCACTTAGTCCAGATGAATTTGCTAAACTCAACCGAATGAGTTCCACACTTTCATTTAGACCGTGGGAAATCCAGTTAGCAACATGTAGGTTACATCATCCGAGGTATTCCCGATCATCCAACGGGACGTTTTAATTTAGTTGTAATTGTAGTTTTGTGTTCTGTTTGTGATTAAATTTTGAGTTGTTTTATATTTTGAAATGTTGTGGCGGTGAATTTTATCTTGCAATGACTTTTAATTTAGTTTTGGTTTCAGTTTTAGGGATTATTTTAAAGGTGTGGGTTTTCATGCAACAGTTGTTTATCATGCAAGAAAAGGTAAGTGCGATGCAATTAAAGAAATTGCAATAAGGTAAATTGCAACAAAATAAAAGCGTACCTGGAGGGTCTTCCCGTCATCCCAAGCTGCACTTAAAACACAATTAGAATATTTAAGCAAGTTCCTAGGTAATGCTAAGGGAAGGGTTGGGGTTTTCTATCAAATTCCTAATCCTATGGCTAGTCATTTCCTATGACATCTAGGTTCTTGTGTTTTGGTTTGAGGACGATTTTCTTCATCAAATAATAATTAAGTTCAATTGTTCTTATGAACATCCTATCATATCGAGGAAGTGCTTAAGGCAAATCTTAAACATCTTTTCAATATTTCTAGGATTGTTTTAAGTCCAAATGAATTCAATTACACAAATGAATTAATCGTCCGAGAATTCAAGTTTTGTTGTTATCTTACTCGAGTGAACTAGGACATTTGAATATCCTATAAGTGAAGTAACATTTCATTTAACATTCTGTTTAGGAGTTATGACAATAAAAGCTTTCGGGGTCAAATTTGTATTCAAATGGTTTGTGATTTAGTTTAATTTCAGTTAAAGGGTTTAAATTTGGAATAGTGTTCAAGTTGCTTTATATTTAATTTCTTTCATGTCTTAGGTGATGTTATTTTTAATTTAACTTTAATTTAATTTAATTTAATTTTAACTTTAATTTAATTTAATTTAATTCAATTTAGTTTGATTTGATGTTAAATTAATTTAGTTTAATTTGATTTAATTTCCTTTAATTTAATTTAATTTGATTTAATTTTATTTTAATTTGATTTAATTTAATTTAATTTAATTTAATTTAATATGTTTTAATTTAATTTAATTTAATTTAATTTAATTTGTTTTAATTTAATTTAGTCTAATTTAATTTAATTTAATTTATTTATTTAATTTAATTTAATTTAATTTATTCATTTAATTTAATTTAATTTGTTTATTTAATTTAATTTAATTTAATCTTTAATTTAATTTTATTTTTAATTATAATTTAATTGAAAATTTAAAAAGAGTTTAATAATTTAACCTTTTTATTTAATTTAATGGTTAAGTCCTTTAACATTTTAAAACTTAAATTTGAATTATCCTTCTTTAGTTAGGAATTAAATATTATTGAAATGATTAATTTAGGGATTTTTAAATTAAAGAATAAATCTCTTCCTAATAATATCCCTATTTTAATAATTCCAATTTTATTATTCTTCCCAAATTTAATCAATTATTTAATTAAGGTTTATTTCAATTATTTTAAATTGTTTAATGGGTTTCTACCCTTTAATTATTTAAATTTCAATCATCCAAATCAGATTAAGATCAAATATTTTACTTGTTAATTTTATTAAACCTAAAGTTTTAATTAAGGGTTAAAATTTTAATTACCATTTTGCCCTTCAAGCTTAATAATTTCATAACTCACTAAATTGAGCTTAAATGAACTTGAAATTTTTATGTGACTTCACTCGTATGCCAATAAAGACATGAGAGGAGAAAATGTGATTTTTCTGTATTTAATTTATTTATATAATTATTTTTGGTAGAAAATAGGAATTTCCAAGGAAAATTTAATAACATGACCAAGGGAGAGTTTCTGTCCTTAAGAAAATTATGGGACATTCCTAATGACCAGAGGACCACTTGGACAAATTTTGGTGATTTTTTAAATTATATTATTTTTATTATAATTATTTTAAGTTATGGAGTGTTAATTAATTTAAAAATAAAATAAAGGTTGAAAAATGAATTTTATATTTTTCAAAAATCTCTCTGATATCAAGGAAATCAAAGAATTAATTTTTGCAATTTTCTAATTTTTCTATGATTTATTATAATTACTTTAGTGAAAATGCTAGAAAATACATTTTTTAATTTTAAAATTACCCTAGGGCTTTAAAATTTAATATCTCATTAAATAGACCTAAGAAAAATATGGGGTTTGATCCTAAGTGATTAAAATTCAAAATGTGACATTTTGGTGAATTTTGTTATTTTTGTGATTTTTATTATTTTTTAATTATTAAAAATATTAAAATAATATTAAAAATCAACTTTTTTAGAAAATTAAAATTTTAATTTTCTTAAATTCCCCTAATATCAGAGAGGCTCCAAAACCAATTTGGTGAATTTTTGAAAGGCATTTTGAAAGTTATGAATTTTTAAAGTTCAAATTTACTAAATGGCTTAATCAACCCATTTAGTAGGGCTAACCAAGTCCAATTGACTTCAAATTTTTATGGTGGGTTCCTCTGATCCTAAAGGTCAATGGAGAATTGATTTCAAGTCAATTTAATGTATGGTTAGCTCTAATTAATTAGGGATCTATTTTGGGTGTTTAAGCCAATTAAGGTTATTTTAAATGAGTTAACTCAAAACTTATTTTTCCTAAGGTCCTCTGGTCATAAGAGACATCACCAAATTTTCCTAGAATTTATTTCACAACATGCAAATTATTAGATTTAAAATACTCAAAACAGTAACATGAATTTGAAAAATCAATAACTTCTCATAAGGATGGCCTCTGACTTTGGAAAATTCAGGGAATGTTCCCAAATTCAGAGGCTTCAAAAGCCCTATGGTCTCATGCCATGGTGAATTTCCTATATGCGTGGAGAATTAAAATAATGTAGACAGTAAATAAATTATTAAAAATAAAATACTTGATGAAATTAAATGATTTCTTTTCCACATTATTCTCCTCTGTTCACTGAGCAAGAGGGTATTTTTATTTTATTTTTATGATTTTCCTACACAAAGTTATGAATTTTCCAAGTTCAGGGAATTAAATAAATAGAAAAATCCCTAATTTTCTATTTATCCGAGTCGGCGCCGCGTCATCCTCGGCATCTCCGAACGGCCACGCGGCGCGCTCCCATTCGACGCCGCCGCTTGAGTCAGCAGCCCGGGTCCCGCCTTCCGCGTATCATCTGCCGATCCGACCTAATCCGAGCCGTCCGTCCGCGCGTGTATTGAATGAACGACATCCGTTCATCGTCCCCAAGCCTCCTAGCCGAGAACCGTCCATCTTCTAGGCCTAAGATCTCACTCGATACTTGACCAAATTTAACGTTCTTATGCTCTATGGATTCGTCTCGAGAAGACGAACACATCCACACGGTTTATGTGGCATGAAATTGACTTAATGAAAATGTAGAATGTTCAGAAGCTCGGGAAGAAGAGTGAGGCCATACCTTTGCTCAGAGAAGTGTGGCTTCGATCTGAGGGTTGTTTCACCTTCGATTGGATCCTAGCAAGCTCCAGATGAAGTCTCCTGGTCTGGTGAATTGCCTAGGTAGGATTTCGACCACGCTCGATCACAAAGCTTGGAGGCTGAGCAACCGGGTGGCTCAGGGATGGGGCTTTTGCTAGTGGACACCTTCTCTTGGTCCGGTGAAGGTGTAGGACCAATCAATTTGATGATTGATCCATCGTGGAGAAGTGTCCCGGTTTTTACGCTAAAGTTCGAACTCAAAATCGAGCTCAACGTGGAGGAATTGGGCTGGAATTCGGTAGGGATCAAATGCTCTATGTATGGGGAATAGGATCGGAACAATTTTGGCGAGTTTCCTTAAGGTTTGTTTCAGCACCTCCCATGGCCGAGAAGGGTTGGTGTTTAAATAGGAGAGGGTGGAGGGCCTCCCAGGGAGAGTTAGGGCTTGGGATCAGCTGCTCTTGGCAAGAGAAGAACAACTACAATGGCCACTGGGGATGGGACAGCTCAGCAAGTGAGAATTCCAAGCTTGGGCTCACATGTGAGCTCTCGGCCATGGAGTTTTCCGGCGACCCAGGCGGGCGGCCGACGGGCATGGGTCACCCTCGAGTCCAGGTAGGTCGGGTACAGGGTTTAGTGCGATCAATCGGGCCTTACCATGTGTAAAGGGGATGGCTTGGAATGGAATGGGGAAGAGGCCATTTTGGCTAGATTTGGGTTAACCCATCATTTTGGGCTTGGTTCACCCTTCAAGGTGGCTTTGGGTGTTGTGGGGAGTCACAAGGATCAGCTGGTTTGGCATGGAGAAGTCCTTATCCAAATATATTTGGATTAAATTTGGGTTAAGGTGAAACATGCTTAAGGTTAATGACTTTTAGGAGGTGCTTAAAGGACCTCCTCCTTTTTCCATTTAAGGAGAGTTGACAACTTAGAGATCCTCATGGCTTGCCAATGGCTTGCATGTGGCTTCATGGCTCCATGTGGCTTGGGAAAAGATTGGGTCAATTTCATAAAAAAAGGATTTTGTGGTTTTTGGCATTTTAATGGAAATTGTTATGGGGCTTGATTTGGAATTGTTTAATTGATGTGATTAGAACTTAGGGAATGGCTTTGATTAAGTGGATGGCAAATGGAAATGTCATGTGGGCTTTGGATGAATTTGGGCTTTTGAATTTGAAGGAAGTGGGCTTTTAGGAATGTTTAAGGGAAGTGGGCTTTTTGAATTTTAAAATGGACTTTAGGATGAAATTTTGGTAAAGGCTTGGGCCAAATAATTGTTGGGTTTAGCTCATAGATGTCTTGGAGCAAATTGGGAGCGATTTGGATTTGAATTGGGTTGAATTTGGGCTCCTTTGGTGAATGGGCCAATATAGGTCAAAGTGGGCCAAGTTGGGCCAATGTTGGGCTAGGGTTGAGATTGATGTAAAATTAATGTTGAGAAATGTTTATGGGAGTGTTTCAAATAGGTTTTAACTTTGGTTGGGCTTTGATTTTGGGGTTTGGGCTCATTTGGGTTAGGTTTGGGTTTAGGTCAAAATTGAGCCTTTTAGCTTTGGGTTGAATTTGAGTGGGGTTTGGGTCTAAATGTTGGGCAAATAATGTTAGTTTTTTGTTTGTGGGGATGCTAAGGATGATTTAGAAAATATTTGAGGTTAATTGGAGTTGAATTGGGTGAGTTTGGGTTAGGTTTGGGTTATGGGTCCAAATTGGGCTTTAAGGCCAAAAGTGGAATTGGATTCAAATTTCAATCAAATTGGACTTGGATTTGGTCTAAATTGGTGTTGGGAATGTTGAATTGAAGTTTAGAATTGAATTGGACCAGAATTTGGGTCAATTGGGTAGGTTTGGTTTGACATTGGGTTCACTTAGGGTTAAAATAGGTCAAATTGGGGGTTTTGAGAAAAGTAGGGTAAATTGATAAAATTGGCCCATGGTATAGTTGAACAAAATGAAATTGGGAATATTTGGGATTTTCTGGAATTTTCTGGGAATTTTCTGAATTTTTGGATTTTTAGGTCAAGAGGGGTATTTTGAGTATTTGGAGGGTATTGGGAGGTATTTTTAGAATTTTTGTTATTTATGGGTATGGATGATCAATTTGAGTGATGTGGAAATGTTTGGGATTGGTTTTGAGGAATTTTGGGTGATTTGGGAGTTTTGGAAATTTCGGGTAGTTTCGACGGCATTTGGTATGTTAGGCGGGTGTAGGGTCCTGGGGTCAAAATCGAAAATTTGGAAAAATGAAGATTGGGTGAATATAAGTGGAATAAAATCATTTTGGTTGAGCCATGAAGCCATACCAAGCCCACATGAGCCATGAAGGGACTCATTTGAGGCATTCACTATGTTGTTCCTAACCCTCTTAACCAAGGGCTTAGGGGTTAAGGACAATCCATGTGAATCACCTACATGAGTCAGGAGGTCAAGTTAGGTATGGGTGTGGTTTTAGGAGGTGTGTGAAAGTGTAGTGTATGAGTGTAGTGTGTGTGTAAGTCAGCCCCTTCACTGCGACTGGGCCACCTGCAGGCGGTCCTAAGGCCAAAGAGTCCTATAGGAACCCATCCTTTAAACTTCCACATTCGATTTTCAACCCTCTAGGTGATTAGGGGTCTACAATCAAGTTTGTGGAGTTTGCAGGGAGTTTAGAAGTGGTTTGAATTTCTAAGTGGTGGATCCCAATTCTAGTCCTCTAAGACAATCAAAGGAAAAAGCCTAAGGCTAGATCCTAAGTACTAAAAAGAAGGAGAGAAGACCTCATCAAAAATGAGGTCAACAGCTGACATGTAAAGCGGCTCTCATGGCTTCCATGTGGCTCATGCATGGCTTCATGGCTCATCTTTGGCTTGGGAAAAGTTAAGTCGATTTCATGGAAATGGGTTTAAGAAAATTTTGGTATTTTGATGGGAATTTGTATGGGGCTTAATTTGGAATGGCTTCATGATGAATTTTCAAACTTAGGGATTGATTTTAATTAAGGGTATAATGAGAAGAATTTGTCATATGGGCTTTAGCATGAAATTTGGGCTTTTATGAGGGTTTAAGAAGGAGGGCCTTTGGTTTGAAAATAAATTTATGGATGGGAATTTTGTAAAGGATTGGGCCAAACAAATGTTGTGTTTAGTTCATAGATGTGTCATGAGTGATTTGAAGCAAATTGGGAGTGATTTGGGTTTGAATTGGGTTGAATTTGGGCTTCTTTGGTGAATGGGCCAATATAGGTCAAATTAGGCTAACTTGGGCCAATGTTGGGCTAGGGTTGAAATTGATGTAAAATAAATGTTGATAAATGTTTATGGGAGTGTTTCAAAGAGGTTTTGGCTTTGGTTGGGCTTTGATTTTGGGGTTTCGGCTTATTTGGGTTAGGTTTGGGTTTAGGTCAAAATTGGGCCTTTTAGCTTTGGGTTGAATTTGAGTGGGGTTTGGGTCCAAATTTTGGGCAAATCATGTTAAGGTTTTGTTTGTAGGGATGTTAAGGAAGGTTGGAAAAGATTTGGGGTTAATTGGAGTTGAATTGGGTGAGTTTGGGTTAGGTTTGGGTCATGGGTCCAAATTGGGCCTTAAGGCCAAAAGTGAAATTGGATCCAAATGTCAATCAAATTGGACTTGGATTTGGTCTAGATTGGTGTTGGGAATGTTGAATTGAAGTTTAGAATTGAATTGGACCAGAATTTGGGTCAATTGGGTAGGTTTGGTTTGACATTGGGTTCACTTTGGGTTAAAATGGGTCAAATTGGGGGTTTTGACAAAGTTAGGGTAAATTGACAAAATTGGCCCATGGTGTAGTTGAACAAAATGAAATTAGGAATATTTGGGATTTTCTGGAATTTTCTGGGAATTTTCTGAATTTTTGGATTTTTGGGTCAAGAAGGGTATTTTGGGTATTTGGAGGGTATTGGGAGATATTTTTGGAATTTTTGGTATTTTTGGCTATGAATGATCAATTTGAGTAATGTGGAAATGTTTTGGATTGGTTTTGAGGAATTTTGGGTGATTTGGAAATTTTGGAGGATTTCAAGGGTTTTGGGTAGAGTAGGCGGGTGTAGGGTCCCGGGGTCGAAAATCGAAATTTGGAAAATTGAAGATCGGGTGAATGTAAGTGGAATAAAATTATTTTGGTTGAGCCATGAAGCCATATCAAGCCCACATGAGCCATGAAGGGACTCATTTGAGGCATCCACTATGTTGTTCCTAACCCTCTTAGCCGAGGGCTTAGGGGTTAAGGACCATCCATGTGAATCACCTACATGAGTCGGGAGGTCGAAGTTAGGTATGGGTGTGTGAAGGTGTGTAAAAGTGTAGTGTATAAATGTAGTGTATGTGTAAGTCGGCCCTCACCGGACCGGGCCACCCGTGGGCGATCCTAAGGCCAAAGAGTCCCATAGGAACTCATCCTTTAAACTTCCACATTTGATTTCAACCCTCTAGGTGATTAGGGGTCTACAGTCAAGTTAGTGGAGCTTACAGGGAGCTAAGAAGTGGTTTGAATTTCTAAGTGGTGGGTCCCAATTCTAGTCCTCTAAGATAGACAAAGGAAAAGCCTAAGGCTAAATCCTAAGTACTAAAAAGAAGAAGAGAAGACCTCATCAAAAATGAGGTCAACAACACACACGAAATATATAAATTACTTTTAATTTGATAAATTCCAAAATATTTTTTAAATTTCTTACTTTTTATAAAAACACTATCCTTGTGGGATCGAAAACCAGGACTCCACTAGAGCCCTGTATTACTTGAATGATACGTATACTTGCGTTTAATGTTGTGACTTTTACAATAATTATTATAAATTATAAATATAAATTTATAAGTAAAAGTAAACATCGCACATCAAGTTTTTGAAGTCATTTTCCAGGAATTAAATATTCTAAAAAGTGGTATCAAATTCTTTAATTTAAAAGCATATATAAAGTTGCATCACATCAAGTTTTTGGCTGCCGTTGCTGGGGATAAGATAGAATAAAAAGTAAAAAGATATAAAAAAACAAAACAAAACAAAATTATTTTAAATTTTATGCGTAGTTCTGGATCTGAAGGATTACTATCTTTTGATTCTGAATTAGAAAGAACAATTAAAAGAATTAAAAAAGGAAAACAAATTTCAAAACATCAAGAAATGGCTAACTTACATAACAATAATCAAAATCCAATCAAAATTAATTAACAAAATATTTATAAACCATTAAGGGAATATGCAAACCCTACAGCTGATGAACTTCATGTTAGTATTCAAATGCCAGCTGTAGATGCTAATTGTTTTGAGCTTAAACCTTCTATTATTCAAATAGTTCAAAATAATCAATTTGGAGGAACACCTAATGAGGATCCAAATTTACATCTTACTAATTTTTTAGAACTTTTCTTTTTTCATTAAAATATAAGGCAAAGATGTGGCTTAATTCATTAGCAACTTGTTCTATTAAAACATGGGCAGATATGACACAAAAATTCCTTGCTAAATAATTTCCTCCTTCTAAAACTGCTAAATTGAGAAATGATATTACTTCATTTATGCAATTTGATTGAGAAACAATTTATGAAGCTTGGGAAAGATTTGAAGAATTATTAAGAAAATGTCCTCATCATGCTTACCAGATTGGTTAATTATTCAAACATTTTATAATGGACTTATTGGATCACTTAGATCTATTATTGATGCTGCAACTGGTGGTTATTTAATGGCTAAGACATTTGAAGATGCCTACACCTTAATTGAAGAAATGGCTAATAATAATTTTCAATGGCCTTCTGAATTGGTTAATCCTAAAAGAATAGCCAGTATTCAAGATAATGAAGTCTTTTCTATTTTAGCTTCACAAGTGGCTGTGATATCTAAGAAATTAGATAATTTTGCAATTAATATATCTCATGTAAGTAATGATACTTCTGCAAATTCTAATGATTATAAAAAAATGGAAACTTTGCAAGCTATTGCTAGTAAAACTAATAATTCTTATTCTAATTATTATAATCCTAGTTGGAAAAATCATCTTAATTTTAATTGGAGTAATGGACAACAACAATTGAATAATAATCAAGTTAATCCAAATTGGAACAATCAAGGAAATTTAAACTATAGACCAACTTATCCTCCTGGTTATAACAATCAGCAGGAAAAGTTGTCTGTAGAGAATTGATCTTGCAACTAAGCAATCAACTACAAAGTCAAAACTGTGCTATTCATAATATTGAGAATCAGATGGGTCAAATCGCTAATTTCATTAATTACAGACCTCAAGGAACACTGCCTAGCAATGTCGAAATTAATCCTAAAGAATCTGGAAAAGAACATCAACAAGAAAAAGCTGTACAACTCAGAAGTGGAAAGGAATTAAAAGAGAAAACATGGAATTAGATTGAATAAGAGAAAGAAGTTGAAGAGATTGAAAAACCTAAAGATACCCTTTCTCCAAATAAAGATCAGACTGTAGTACCTATTGAAGTGGAAGTTGAAAGACCACCACCACCTTTTCCTCAAAGACTAAAATAGCAGAAGCTTGACCATCAATTTTCTAAGTTCTTTGAAATTTTTAAGAAACTTACCATCAACATTCCTTTTGCTGAAGCTTTGGAGCAAATGGCAAGCTATGCAAAATTTATGAAGGATATTTTAAGCAAGAAGAGAAAAATTGAAGCTTATGAAACGGTTGCATTAAGTGAAGAATGTAGTGCAATAATTCAGAAGAAGTTACCTCAGAAACTTAAAGATCTCAGAAGTTTCACTATAACACGTGCTATTAAGGAAAAATTTTGTGGAAAAGCCTTATGTGATTTAGGAGCTAGTATTAATCACATGCCATTTTCAATCATTCGAAGGTTAGATTTAGGAGAGATTTCTCCTACCTCTGTTATTCTTCAATTAGTTGATCGATCGATCACTTATCCTAAAGGTTTTATAGAGGATGTTCTTATTAAGCTAGATAAATTTATCTTCCCTGTGGATTTCATTGTTCTAGATATGGAAGAAGATAAAGAAATACCTATTATTTTAGGGAGACCTTTTTCTAGCTACTGGACAAGCTATGATTGATGAGCAAAATGGAGAATTAACGATGTGAGTTAATGATCAAGAGATAACATTTAATGTTCTGAAATGAATGAGACATCCTGATAAAGAAAAATGCTATCAGATGGATATTTTTTATTATTTAATTAAAAAGCACTATCAAGAAAAATGTAAGGTCATTTCTGATGATAAAGATAAAGAATCTATGTTATGTAATGAGTCATTAAATGAAGAAATTCAAAAATTAAATGAAGAAAATTTATCTGAAGAAACTCATTATATTCATGAAAATTGAAAAATTTTAGACACAACTAAAAATGATATAGTTTTACCCTCAATTGAAAAAGCCCCTAAAATGGAATTAAAAATGTTACCTACACATTTAAAGTATGCATTTCTTGGAAATTCATTAACTTTACCTTTGATTATATCTTCAGAATTAAGCAAAGATCAAGAAGAAAAATTAATAGGAGTTGTAAAGAATTATAAGAAAGCTTTTGGTTGGACTATTGCAAATATAAAAGGAATAAGCCCTTCAATTTGTATGCATAGGATTTTAATGGAAGAAAATTGTAAACCCACTATTGAACCTCAAAGAAGATTAAACCCAATTATGAAAGAGGTTGTTAAGAAAGAGATTTTGAAATGGTTAGATGCTGGAATTATTTATCCTATTTCGGATAGCCAATGGGCGAGTCATATTCATTATGTTCCGAAGAAAGGAGGAGTAACTGTCATTATTAAAGAAAAAAATGAATTAATCCCAACAAGACAAGTTACTAGATGGCGTATTTGCATTGAATATCAAAAATTAAACAACGCCACTAGAAAGGATCATTTTCCTTTACCTTTCTTGGATTAAATGTTGGATAAACTAGCTGGACACTCATATTTCTGTTTTCTAGATGGATATTGTGGTTATCATCAATTACCCATTGCTCCTGAGGATTAAGAGAAGACAACATTTACAAGTCATTATAGAACATTTGCCTTTAGAAGAATGACTTTCGGTTTATGTAATGCACCTGCAACTTTTCAAAGATGTATGATGTCAATATTCTATGATTTGATTGATAAAGGAATTGAAGTATTTATGGATGATTTTTCAGTTTTTGGAACTTCTTTTGAATCTTTCTTGGAAAATATAATGAAAGTTTTGAAGAGATGTGAAGAAACAAATTTAGTTCTAAACTGAGAAAAATGTCAATTTATTGTCAAAGATGGAATTGTACTTGGACATAAAGTTTCACAAAAAGGGATGGAAGTTGATCAGGCAAAAGTGAAAATTATTACTGAACTTCAACCACCTAATGTCGTTACTGATGTGAGAATTTTTCTGGGTCATGCTGGATTTTATAGGAGATATATAAAGGATTTTTCTAAAATTGCTAAACCACTTTGCCATTTATTAGAAAAATAAGCTAAATTTGAATTTAATGAATATTGTCTGAATGCGTTCAATATTCTAAAAGAAAAATTAATCACTGCACCTGTCATTGTTGCACCTGATTGGAATAAATCTTTTGAACTAATGTGTGATACAAGTGATTATGCAATCAGAGTTGTATTAGGACAAAAATATGAAAAAATTTTCAAAGTTATATACTATGCTAGCAAAACTCTTAATGAAACTCAAATAAATTACACTACTACTGAAAAAGAGCTTTTAGCAATAGTATATGCCTTTGATAAATTTAGACCATATCTTCTTGGAGCAAAATTTATTGTATATACTGATCATTCTGCTATTAAGTATTTAATGTCTAAAAAAGATGCTAAACCTAGATTGATCAGATGGGTTTTTCTTTTATAAGAATTTGATTTTGAAATTGTAAACAAAAAAGGAATTGACAACCAAATTTCTGATCATTTATCAAGAATCAAAAATAATAATGAGAAGATTTATGAAGAAAATATAAATGAGAAATTTTTGAATGAACAATTATATGTTATTCAAGGATTACAAATGCCTTGGTATGCAGAAATAGTTAACTATTTAGTTAGAAATATTTTACATATGGGTTGAATAGCAAATATATTAAGAAATTGAAGAATGATTGTAAATCATATATTTGGGAAGATTCTAATTTATTTAAAATAGGAAGAGATTCTGTGATTTAAAGATGTGTACCTTATGAAGAAAATTTTGCAATTATTCAAAAATGTCACGATTCTGAATTTAGAGGACACTTTCGAGTAGATAAAACTGCATTTAAAATTTAAAATTTTGGATTTTATTGGCCTACTTTATTTAAAGATGTTGGACATTATGTGAAAACTTGTGATCGATGTCAAAGAATGGGAAATATATCCAGAAACGATGAAATGCCTCTAAACTTTATATTAGAAATTGAAATTTTCTATGTATGGGGTTTAGACTTTATGGGACCTTTCGTACCATCATCTGGAAAATTTTATATTTTATTAGCAGTTGATTATGTTTCAAAGTGGATCGAAGCTGTAGCTTTACCTAACTGTGATTCCAAAAGTGTTTTGAAATTTTTAAAGAAAATGTTTTTTACAAGATTTGGAATGCCCAGGATAATTATCACAGATGGGGTAAGTCATTTCAGAAATATAAGAATTCAATCATTGCTGGAAAAATTCTGAATTAAACATAGAATTGCAACTGCTTATCACCCTCAAACAAGTGGAATGGATGAAGTATCAAACAGAGAAATGAAAAGAATATTAGAAAAGACTGTTAATCCTAAAAGAACTGACTCGGTTGATAGACTTGATTCTGCATTATGGGCTTATAGAACAGCTTATAAGACGCATATCGGAATGTCACCTTATCAGTTAATTTATGGTAAACATTGTCACTTACCTGTTGAACTTGAACATAAAGCTTATTGGGTGATAAAGGAATTCAATTATAATTTCAATACTGTAGGAGAAAAATGATTATTACAATGAAATGAAATGGAAGAGATAAGAAATGAGTCTTATGAAAATGCAAGAATTTATAAAGAAAGAATGAAGAAAGCACGAAAAAATGATTTCAAGGAAAATATTTGAGCCTAAACAAGAAGTATTATTATTTAATGCTCGTTTAAAACTTTTTCTTGGAAAATTAAAATCTAAATGGATGGGACCATTTATAATTGAGAGAGTATACCCTTATGGAGTTGTGGATATTAAAGATCCCAAAACTGGAAAATTATTTAAGTTAACTGATTAAGACTGAAGCCTTATATGGGAGAAATGAAATTAAATTACAAAGAGGCTTATGAGTTGAGTCTACCTGATTAATTCAATTAATTAGGTCGGGCTGAAGACATTAAACCAAGCGCTTTCTGGGATGCAACCCATATTTATTAGTGTGAGTTAAATTATTGATGTAAGGTTATGCCTTGGTCTTGACTAAATTTGCAAATAACTTCTGGGAATAGAAGGCTAACAAATCTGTATTGGCTTAAGCTAAACATTATCTTGAAGTATATAGAATTTGGACTTGGACCACTCCCTGTCAAATGTGAGTAAAAAGGAGATCAAGTTAACCTTCATTTGTGATTTGAATTTTTTGTAATTATGTTTGTGTGTTGATCATGACCGTTTGTTTGACCTATTTTTACGACTGAAACTTAAAAAATTTGACGATGGGCGAATCAGAGACGATCGAGGTTCCGGCGCCTAAGCGCTAAAAGTTGGCTCCTAAGCACCAGAATGGCATGCGTATCGATGATCCAGCGCCTAGGCGCCAGATTCCGACGCCTAAGCACCAGAGTTACAGATCGTGTAAAAACCAAAATTCTTCAAGTTTTCACACGAAATCTCCTTATATATTGCCTTATCTTCATCCCCAACCCAAAGAACCTTAATTTCGACCAGAGCAATCCATTTTGAAGGAGTTAAGAAGGATTTGGAGGCAATGAATAGAGGAAATTTTAGAAATGAGGTAAGAGACAAATCTCCTAAAGATCCTCAGCCTTATTTTAATGGTTATTTTGCTGTTAGTATGGAGAAATTGTCTAATCGATTGGAGAAGATTGAAGCGGAACTTCAAAGTATTGGTAATTGTCTCCATGAGATGTACCACCAATACGAACACTTAGAATGACAAACCAAACTTCAATCTGATCATATGACGACCTATCATGACGCTCAAGTAGAAATGTAAGCGAAGAACAAGGGGATTGATGAAAAGACGGCTTTGGAATTTCTATGGGCATTGGTGTTCTATCCCTTCGGTCCTAGCGAACTTCATTACGAAAGAGATGATAATTGAAGATCAGTGTTAAATAGATCTTATATGTGTTTTAGGTGTGATCGAGTCATGTGTTAGTTTGTTGAATATCAAATTTGTGTATTTGCTTAATTGTTCAATGTGTGTTGTTGGATTTGAATATTTGCTTTGAATATGTTGTTGTTTATTTTATTTATAAAACTATGAACCTTGATACAGTCTTGTACCGAAATTTATTGAATTTGGAATGGAAGTTATGGATTGGAATTGAGGAATTTGGATACATTTTTGGTGGATCTAAATTATCATTTTAAATTGATTGTGAAAATGTTTGGAGGATATAAATTGGATAAATACACTCATAAGAGTAATTAGGAGCCAAATTTGATAAGATTTGGTGGAAAATATAAAATTTAAATTGAATTTTTGTAAAGGCGAGTCTGGCACCTGAGGGCCCGAAATCGGCGCCTAGGCGCCAGTTCTGCCTGAACCCGAAAACTCATCTTCTTCAATAGCCCCACGCTATTTTTGTCACCTAAGCTTCCTTCTCCACTATTTTTCGCAAAAATACTCTCTATACATCCCATTTAAAGCAGGATTTTCAAGTTTTTGAGCTTGAAATCACCCGATTTCTTCATCCCGAGGTCAGATCTACATTCTAAACTCATTATTTTCGATTTTCACCACGAATTTTGCTCTCATTGAGAAAAACCAAAATTTTGAGAAAAATTTTGATTTTTAAGGTTAAATCCATGAAATTTTTAAGCTCTATCAAGTTTAAAAAGCTTCAATTGGTTTATTTCCCAAGATCCGTTGAATTTATTTCTCGTTTTTATTTCACATTTAGATGGAACGTAAATTAAGCAAGGAAATGAACGAGAAAATTTTGATCATAGCAAGTTCATCACCGCTGCTGCACACTTTCGATACAATGATTTTGCTACGACTCAGAAACTTATCTCGGAGCGAAGTTTTTGCAATTCTAGAGGAAGAATTGTGGATACAATCGTTGCGCTCAACTAGTAACGATTCTGCTATTTCACTGTTGTTATCATTATCCCGGTTGCTAGAGAGTTTTATGCTAATTTCGTGGATGCTGAAGAATACGAGATTTTTGTTCGAGGAGTAGGAGTAGGATTCACTCCTAAACATATCAATATTTTCTATTGCCTGCCGCCAAACATTGAGTGTTATTACTCCAAATTATCTCCATCTGAGGGAGATTTGGATATGATCATTGCCTACTTGATTGATAGTACTGGAGCCTTGAAGATTCGGAACGGAAAAAGCGTAAATTTTTCATCTTCTAAGCTTAATGGTGTTTCAAAAGCATGGCACTACTTTATTTCTGCTCACCTCCTTCCATCCAATCATCTAAGCGAGGTTACCAAAGATAGAGCTGGAGTAGGATTCACTCCTGAACGTATCAATATTTTCTATAGCCTACTGTCAAACATTAGGTGTTATTACTCCGGATTATCTCCATCTGAGGGAGATTTGGATATGATCATTGCCTACTTGATTGATAGTACTGGAGCCTGGAAGATTCGGAACAGAAAAAGGGTAAATTTTTCATCTTCTAAGCTTAATGGTGTTTCAAAAGCATGGCACTACTTTATTTCTGCTCGCCTCCTTCCATCCAATCATCTGAGCGAGGTTACCAAAGATAGAGCTATCCTCAACTACTGCATTCAAGAGAGGAAGCCAATTGATATAGGGAGCATTATTTATGATTTTGTAGAGGCTACTATTCGTTATAGCACTTCTATTGGACTTGGTTTTCCATCTCTGATCTATTCTCTATGTCAAAGTGCTTGAGTAGTTGCTGAGCCTTCTGAGGAAAAGTTCAAGCCTACAAAGTCTATAGGAAGAGAAAGCGTCAGTACCTATGATCGACTTCGAGGTAAGATTTCTACTGCACCTTCTGGTTCAATACCTACTTAAGTAGAGCTTCTACTTCTAGACCATCTACTTCTGCTGAGCCACCATCTACTTTTTGGGAAACCATGCATGATCAGTTTATAGAGCAGCAGAATGAGTAATTCCTAACTCATTGTAGAGTAGATACGATCGATAAGAAGATCGATCATATTTCTGAGTATACACAAAGAAAGAGTGATTACGATGCTGAGTATTCTGAGTCTTTCGTGAGATTTCTGAAGGTGAGCACGATGTTCAGTTTCCTACTTGTACCATATATTCTCCATATGTTGATCCGAACGATATGTAGTTTCTTTTGGTGATGACGATGATGAAGCTACAAATAGTAATTAGTAGCTTGACTTACCTCTGGAGATGTGTTGATTATGTTTTTAGTGTGTTTCTTATTTCTTGTGCTGTTTAGTTTGATGTTATTTGTTAGTGTTTATGTGAACTTTTTATGATGAAATTGTTTTTAGATTATCTGATGTGTGTTTAAGACTGAAATATGAATGAATTTTTATAAAAGTTTATTTCTGTTTCAGCCTACTGTTTAGTGTTTATGAATAGTTAGTAAGTTTGCATGTTCAAAAATAAAAAAAGAGATTTTTTAGAAATTAACTCCTGCTCTGCAAAACTTTTCTATATATGCTTAATCATTTCTATTATATTCATATTAAAGCATGTGTAGAAGTAGAAGTTAGTTTTTCCTTACTACATCATTATTGTACTTAGGTTAATTCTTGTTTATTTCTTTCTCTCATGCTTTAGAAAATTTCATTATTCATATTTATACTAAAGCTGAAGTTTGGGGGAAGGAAAAACATTTATCAAAATTAAACATTATTTGTCCTTAATGAACTAGTATTTTCTTTAAAAATATATTAACATAACATAAGGAATGAAAAATATTTTTAAGGTTACCTAAATTTTTTATATTATAAATAATTTAGTAAATTTAACTAAAATTTCAAATATTTTGATTGATTTTAAGAATAGCATTATTTAACTTAAAGAATAATAAGATCAAAATTTTTCTATTTATAATAAAGAGAATTGTATTTTTGAAATACTAAGGAATCAAGATTATTGCTTGAAAAAGAAAATATTAAAATAAGTTTTGAAAAATAATAAATTATTAAAAATGTCATATTTATTAAGTAAGAATGTATAAGTTTTTTAAAATAAGTTAAGGATAGTGAAGTTCAAAATCATTAATAGGATATCCTAAAATAGTAATTCTCATGTGAAAAAAAAAAGAAAAAGGTTTGAAAAACAATCCAAAAGAAAAAAAAAAAGAGAATGTGAGGAGAAGCTTGACGAAATGCCTAATCAAAAATTGACTTCACTTGAATTATCTTATAGGAAGAAAACTGATTACATTTTTAACTTAATTTCTATGTACAAATATTTTTACTAGAAAAATATTTCATGAAAATCTTTTTTTTATAAATATTCTATATGACATTAATATGATGAACTATAATTATTCTTGAAATAAATGAAAAATTGGAAGTCTTATGATTTGGTAGTTAAATGTTCTTTAATTCTTAAAATTAAACTTAATTAGTGAAATTTGATTAATGATTTGCTAAAGTGTTTATAAAAGCAAAAATTATAAGGAATCTTAAATATTTTAACTTTATTCCAAATGTTATGTATTTTATGTAATTAAAAGGGTTACTTGAGGACAAGTAACATTTAAGTTTTGGGGAATTTGATCTACCTAAAAAAATATCCATTTTTATGTCTTATTTATGATTCAATTCTTAAGGATATTATGCTTTAATAAAAGGTATTTTCATGTTTTTAGATGTAGATGATTAAAAAAGAGTCCAAGAAAGAAAAAGGAGGGAAAAGAAGCAAAAAGGAGCAAAATGGAGCTTATGGAGCAAAATATTGGATTTATTGGCTTGGCGCCTAGACGCCCTAGGCGCCAGAATCCGGCACCTAGGTGCCAGAATCCGGCGCCTAAGCGCCAGCTCGATACAGACACTGTTAAGATTTTTTGATGATTTTGGGGAGTTATTTTAACGGAGTTAAGCGGTTATTGGAGCTTCTAGAAGACTGGAAGTTAATCATAATATATAGGACATGTGATACTATGTATTTGGACACAAGGAAATGATTTTAATCGCGAAGAGGTGTGATCTAAAGTGAAGAAGTACGAAGACCTGGTCACTGAGTCTGGCGTCTAGGAGCCAGATCCCGACGCCTAGGCGCGACAGTTACCTTCTAGAATATACATTGTATTTGGATGAAATTTGAAGAGGTGCCTTAAGTAACCCTTAGTCAAATTCAGAGCTCTATCAATAGGAGCCCATTCTATAGAAAAAATCGCACCCCATAACACCTTGGTACCTTCTCTCCCCCCTCTAGTTTTACTTAATCTCTTCCACACTTAGGGTGCCACTTTACTTTGTATCTAGTGAGTTTATTTTGAGTATTTATTGGGTGTTGTTGCTGTTGGAGTCTTTCATCATTTCTTTGGAGTCAGTAAAAGTCAGCGGATCATTTGAAGGAACACTTCAGATAAGTATTTGTACCTTGGTTCAAAGTTTTATAAATATGTTTTATTGTGTGATTTCAATGTGTTCTGAATAGTTAATTATCTTTCTTCATTCAACTATGAAAAGATAATAAATTAATTAAATTTTGTAGGAGAATTTAATTTAAAATATTTAAAATATTTTGATGATATTAATACCTGATCTTAGTTTACTTTTTAAATTGGTCATTTAAATTGTTAAAAACTGTTGAAGAATTTTGAGATCTATCCGGAGATAAATTCTTAACTAGTAGATATCACATGAATCCTTGTGTAGTAGAAGGCTTTATGCGGGTTATTCAAGGTGAAGTGCAAATAAATAGGAAGATATTATTTATTGGGCATAAAATTAATTAGTTTTTAGAGTGACAGACTAAATTCTAATAATTTGGTTTATAGAAAGGGAACGGGTCACTGGTAGGGCCGACCATTGCCACCCTTAGACATCTAGTAGTGTGGCCTAGATTAACCCATTCAACTAATAAAACATCCTAGAGCGATCTATAGATTAGTCAATATTTTTTGCACCTGGACGAAAGGGTAAAGAATATGAATGCGTCTATTTGGCATAATACAATAATTTGAATTCCCCACAAAAGATAATTATTCTAAAAATGTTGGATTAGTTGAAAAGGAGAAAGTAATTTTTATACTTGCATTGAATTTTAATTACTGCTTACTTTACTTTGTTACTGCTTACTGCTTATTTGCTTATAGTAAAAATTGTTAGTAAATTAAATTTGAAAATAATACATACATATATATATATATATATGTTATATATAAATTACTTTTAATTTGATAAATTCCAAAATATTTCTTAAATTTCTTACTTTTTATAAAATCACTATCCCTGTGGGATCGATAACCAGGACTCCACTAGAGCCCTGTATTACTTGAACGATACGTATACTTGAGTTTAAAATTGTGACTTTTACAATAATTATTATAAAATCTAAATATAAATTCATAAGTAAAAGTAAACATCACACATCAAGTTTTTGAAGCCATTTGCGAGGAATTAAATATTCTAAAAAGTGGTATCAAATTCTTGAATTTAAAAGCATATATAAAGTTGCATCGCATCAACCATTCGGTTAAATAATGCAATTAACATTTTTGGGTTCAAGGCACTGGAACAAGGAGAGGCAATGACACTCAATCAATGATATGTGAGTTCGGAGGAGTACCTATAAAACTTTGGTCTTTTTTATGTTGCATTCCATTGGAAAACTATGAATCCCCCAAGCTCTCTTACAGGAAGTAACAAAATCATTGTCTTCCAATCTTTTTATTATCATTAGGGCCTAGCAGATCGATCCTGAACAAGAAGAAATGACTAAAGAGTTCAATTATCTTGGAGTATTCATCCTCTGGTAGAAATTTAAAAAAAAATTTAAAATCTACTTTAAAATTCAGGTAAACCAGAGCAGAATGACTTCATACAGATTGAAGATCGATCACAACTCTTTACATAGTGGCAACCGAGAACCCAGTTTGAATAGGTCTTTGTCAAAGATCAAGTCTACGATGACCTGTAACTCACTCATCGCTTGCTGGCTGTGAATGTTTTATTGAAGGTCTAAGAACATAAAGATCTTGAATCTCCTTCACTTCCACCATAAATAAAAGAGGAATGAAAAAAATGATAAGTTAAGAATAACGAAACACCTAGTTATATAGTGAAGGAATACGAAACATTGCTCACATGACATCAGAATGTGATGTGAAAAAAAAAAACATCATACTCAATGTAAAATGTTAATTATAACAAAAGAATTTGGTCATTCACCTCCACTACAAATAAAACAAAATCCCCTTGGGAGACTACACCATAAGGAAAACATCACTAAACAATCATTCACAGCATCACCAGAGATAAACGTTCATTAAAACATTTTCCCATACAAAAACTCACCCCCTAGCCTAAAATACTCAGCTCAGTCATTCCTTACTTGAGCATGGAGGGTCCGTGTAGTTGCTGCCAATCCAGAGCAAAGGCCTGAAATCTCCTTCTGAACGACTGTCATCTCTCTCTAAAAAGTCAAAAGTTCTTCGTGTGGAGGAGTAATCACCCTTTTGATTGGTCCATTCTTGCTTAACTATAGCTACTCTTCGTCATCATCTCCTTAACAATGCCTATGGCCCAGGAAAAGTGTTTCCTCATATCGGCAAGATGGTGCGCAAAAGATTCAGAAGACACCTGGAGTACCTTGGTCACCTCCTCCTCCCTGGCCACACTGGGACTAACTTGGAACTCCGGCCCTTATTCCTTGTGGCGGAGCTGGTCACCTCCACCTGGCATCTGGTCCACGACCACAGTATCTTTAGTAAGATCAGTGCTAAGATCTGAATAAAGAGTTTTGATCGTTATGAATTCTACAATTGCACCAAAAGACATCATCAATAAAACGATCTTTGATAGCACTGAGATGATACCTCGTACCAACAATTCAATCTGACTCAGACGTGGTGATCGAAACTGTAGCCCTGACAGTGTTTTCACGTACTCTGAATTCAAACTGAAGTGTGTTTCTAGGTGATTTGGGTGAGCTTCCAGCCGCGTGTTTGACTTAGGCAGCTTATGGGTTCAATTGCTCAAGATCTGATTAAGCAGCCTTCTTAACTGTATCCGCATGATCGTCAACGTCAACTATAAGCCCGGCTGGAAGATCAACTAGTCGGCCCTTGATTTGTTCTTGAAGTCTTTTCTGCTACAATCCAACAAGCGACTCTAAGGATACTATCTGATCTTCTTGGTCATTAATCTTTGTTTTCTTCACCAGCCACTTTTTTCTTGTTTCCCCGCAAATGTTTCCTTCACTGGTTTTCTCTTCAGTTCACCCTTTCGTGCCTTGGCTCATATCCCTCCAAGAGCCCTAAGAAGGTCGTCCCTATTAGCACTAGGTGCTCCTTCGCCGGACATCACTACAGTCTTAAACAACAGGGAAAATTGTACGAAAGAAGGGAATAAGAGAGAATAGTGCAAACCCCCTCAACACTTTCATGATCTATTTATAACAACCGATGCACGACAATCTAGAGAGTCATTTATTAAGTAATTATATCATTATAAATTGGTTTCAAGCTTTTTATTTTTGTATCAGAAAACGATTCCTTTGTTCCATTCACAACACAAATTTTAAGAAGCCAGTAAATCGAGAAATAAATATGAATGTAAAATATGTCAACATGAATCTCGAGACAATCCAACAATTAATCCTACAAAAGATGAATGGGAGAACCTACTAACCAATACGCAAACAACATACTGAGAAGGGTCCTCAAAGTCAAGCCTAAACAATGAGTCCCCAAACGTTATGACAATTGGTCTAATGCCATTGAGTTGAACCGATACATGACGCTCGACTTTGCATGTATCAATCATTAGTATCGCACTGATCGGATGAGCTCACATGTAATTTAATATATTTGACACATATAATGTATTAAAATAACCCTCTTAGAGTAATGACTAGATGGCGTATCTATAATTCCAAATTCATGCCCTCTACACCTATAAATTAGAGGTCACTTATCAAATAAATGTCATGTACTTTCCACTATTCATTACTGTTTATTATTCTCTTTATTTCTTCTCTATTCTCTATGATGTCTATTCATGGGATTTGCTTCCCGGACACTTTCAGATTCAATCATTTTCTACATATTTTAATTTTAAAAAACTATTATTTTTCAAAATTTGTGTACACAATCCGTGATGTACTATATAACTTTATTCCATTTTATAATCATACATTAAAACTATAATGACCAATTTTATAAAGCATTTTTTAAAATCATTTCCTCTTACTCTTAAATTATATTTATTTAACCAAGTAAATTCAACTATGTTCACTTCTAAATTTCTTGACATTATGTGTAAAAGAAAATATAATTTTACGTATATACATAATAATCGCATGTAGCACATAATTCTTATATATTTACTTGCCATACATCTATTTTTTTATAATTACATACATAAAATTTTGTTACTTTAAATCTATGCATGAAAAAAATAGAACTAACTTTCAAAAAATAATAATATTATTATTTTGATGTTATTTTATAGTTTTAGTGTTACGTGTAAGTATAAAAGTAAAATCGTGAGATATAAACGCATAAGAATTGTATGCTATGTACGTAAACGCCCATTATAATTCTCATACTATAGGTTATGAGCTGGCCTCGTATATGGTATTGTTATTTTTAAATGTTGTCGTATAATTTTCCGAGTAATTGAATTTGCATTCTAATTTTTAATTACATTTAAAAGTGATGTTTACTGTTATCAACCTAAAGAGTGACGGGATAAATGCATCCGGATTCCAGAGTCCATTTAGTAATGAAATTTATTTGTAGGATTATACTTTTATTTATCAATGAGGACGTTTTAACGTCTGACTAAAGAAAGTGATTTCATAAAAGACAAATATGAATCACCGACTCAGAATAATTTTCACGCCTTTGTACCGCCACCGAATGCTGCGTTTTTTACGGGGTTAATTGAGCATTTATCATGAAGACGTGGACGAGGGAATAATGCCAATGTTTTATGGAATATGAAAAATTATTAGAATTCTGGCCTTTAACTTTTAAGTGAAATGGGATAATGGTTATGAAGATGAATGGAATTCAATTAGATTCTACTATATTCTAAATATATTTTTATATATTCAAAATTTTGATGTTGATGTTGATGTTGATGTTGATGTTGATGTTGATGGAGTAGTTATTGAGGTTGCTCATGATGTTGATGTTAGTGGAGTATATTTTGTTTTTGAATAAAGGGTGATAACTATAAGGTGTGGAAAGAGAGTTTTTCTCCATTTATGATGAATGGATATTGATTATGCTATAAGTAAAGATGAACGGTTCACCTGTCATTACTGAAACCAGCATTCCGGATGCTGTTGATCTTTATGAAAAATGGGAGCGATCCAATTGCCTATCGGTGATGTTCATAAAGATCAAGATATCTGAGGGTGAAAAAGCGAATTTTACTACTCAACGAAAGAGGAAAAAGGATCAAGCCAAAAATAAGGAAAAGGGCAAGAATCCTCCTCAGCAAGACATAAAGAAAAAGTTAAAGTGTTTCTTCTGTAAGAAGAAGGGCCACATGAAGAAAGACTGCATCAAATTTAAGAACTGGCTTGAAAAGAAAGGTACTCAACTTTCATTTGTCTGTTATGAGTCAAATATGGTTAATGTTCATAACACATGGTGGATTGATTTTGGTTCTACAATCTATGTTTCTAATACCTTGCAGGGTATGCAAAACCTAAGGAGCCAGTGGGAAGTGAACAATCCATCTATTCAGTAAGCAAGATGAGTTCACATGTAGAAGTTATTGGCACGTGCAGTTTGGTTATAAGCAGTGGTTTCGTTATAAGTTTGGAAAAGTCTTTTTATGTTCCAAGTTTCTCTAGGCATTTGATTTCTATTTCAAGACTTGTACCTTTAGTTTTTTCGTTTAACTTCTTGGATTCTTGTTTTAGTTTATCTTTTAAATCTAAGGTTATTGCTTATGGTACTTTGTTTGATGGTCTTTACTCCATTAAATTGCTACTTATAATTCTATGCATGTTACTGCAGGGTTAAAACAATGTGTTGTGAATGAGGAATCCTCTATGTTGTGGCACCGAAGATTATAACACATCTCCATTAAGAGAACTAAAAGTTTGGTAAATTAAGGAGTACTTTGTACTTTGGATTTTGCTGACTTTGAGACTTGTCTAGATTGCATAAAGGGTAAGCAAATTAATAAGTCTAAAAAGGGTGCCAATAGGAGCACAAACCCATTGGAGATCATACATATAGATATTTGTTATCCAGACATGGATTTAGTTGGTCCAAGATACTTTGTCACCTTCATAGACGATTATTAATGGTATATGTATCTCTACTTGTTTCGTTCTAAGGATGAAGCTTTGGATGCCTTTAAAGTCTTTAAGGCTGAAGTGAAGAATCAATGTGGAAAGCAAATTAAAATCGTAAGGTCAGATAGAGATGGTGAGTACTATGGACGATAGACAGAGAGTGGACAAGCACCTGGTCAATTTGTGAAGTTTCTTAAAGAACATGGGATTGTTGCCCAACACAGTATGTCAGGTTCTCCGGATCAGAATGATGTGGCAGAAAGAAGAAAACAAACTTTAATGGACATGATGAGAAGTATGTGGAATACACGAAACTCCCTGAATTCTTATAAACTGGAGCTTTAAAGACAGCTGCGTATATATTAAACAGAGTTCTAACCAAGGATGTTCCAATGACACCTTCTGAGTTATTCAAAGGTTGGAAACCAAGTTTGCGACATATGCGCGTTTGGGGATGCCCGTCTGAAGTAAGAATCTATAACCCACAATAAAAGAAGTTAGACCCAAGGACCATTGGTGGGTATTTTATTGGATATGCTGAAAGTTCTAAAGGGTATAGATTCTATTGTCTGTCTCATAGCACTAGTATTGTGGAATCAAGAAATGCAAAATTTCTTGAGTATGACTTAATCAGTGGGAGTGATCAATTTCAAGATATTGTATCTAAAAAGGATCACTATGAAGTTCAACCCTCTAGGTCAAGTGACAGATTGATTGTCATTTACACCCCTCAAGGACAAACAGGTGTTAGACAACCAATTGCTGAAGTTCCACAAGATATTAATAATGATCAAGTATATAAAGTTGTAAATGAGGAACAACAAGGTATTGTTGAACAACCAGTTGAACAACATACTATTAAGGAGAATGTTGAATTAATGTTAAAAAGGTCTTTTAGAGAAAGAAAATCAGCTATACCTAGTGATTATGTTGTGTATCTTCAAGAATCAGACTACAATATTGGAGCCGAAAATGATCCTGAAACATTTTCACAAGCCATGAATTCTAAGGAATCGGACTTATGGCATAATGCTATAAAAGATGAGTTGGATTATATGGCATCTAATCGAGTTTGGGATCTCGTTGAATTGCCTAATGGTGTAAAAGCCACTTGATGAAAATGGGTTTTTAAAACAAAGACAGAGTCGCAATATAACATTGAGAGACATTAGGCAATACTTGTTGCCAAAGTGTTCACTCAGAGGGAAGGAATTTACTACACGGAGACATTTTCTCCTGTATCTGAAAAAGATTCTCTCCAAGTAATTATGGCATTGGTAGCTCATTTCTATTTTGAGTTACATCAAATGGATGTGAAAATGACATTCCTTAATGGTGATCTAAAGGAAGAGGTTTACATGAAACAACCAGAAGGATTCTCCTCTAGTGATGGTGAGCACTTGGTCTGCAATCTAAATAAATCCATATACAGTTTGAAACAAGCCTCCCATCTGTGGTATTTGAAATTTCATGAAGTTATTACTTCATTTGGTTTTGAAGAGAACGTCATGGATCAATGTATATACCAGAAGGTTAGTGGGAGTAAAAATTGTTTTCTTGTACTGTATGTGGATGATATTTTACTTGTAACCAATGATAGGTATGAGGTGAAATAATTCCTCTCTAGGAACTCTGATATGAAGGATATGGGTGAGACATCTTATGTCATTGGCATTAAGATACATAGGGAAAGATCTAGAGGTATTTTGGGTTTGTATCAAGAGACCTATATCAATAAAGTTCTAGAGAGATTTCACATGAAGAATAGTTCACCGAGTATAACACCTATTGTGAAGGGTGATAAATTCGATTTGAGTCAGTGCCTGAAAAATAATTTCGAACAGGAACACATGAAAAACATTCCATATGCTTCAGCTGTTGGAAGCCTTATGTATGCTCAGGTTTGTACCAGACCTTGACATTGCATTTGCTGTTGGAGTGTTGGGAAGATATTAGAGTAATCCAGGTATCGACCACTGGAAAGCTGCAAGGAAAGTGATGAGATGTCTTCAAGGTACAAAGGACTACATGCTCATGTACAAATGAACTGATAATTTGGATGTGATTGGCTACTCCATTTCAGACTACGTTGACTGCATTGACTCAAGAAAATCAACATCTGGTTATATTTTCATGCTAGCTGGTGGAGCTGTATCTTGGAGAAGTGCTAAGTAGATCTTGACTGCTACTTCCACTATGGAAGCTGAGTTCTTATCCTGTTTTGAGGCTACCTCACATGGTGTAAGGTTGAAGAGTTTCATATATGGGCTTAGAGTCGTGGACTCTATTTCGAAGCAATTAAAGTTATACTATGACAACTCAACTACATTATTTATGACTAAGAATAATAAGTGTACAAGTTGAAGTAAACACATCGACATCAAATATTTAGCCATAAGAGAACATGTTAATTAAAGGAAAGTGGTCATTGAACACATTAATACTGAGTTAATTATTGCTGATCCTTTGACTAAAGGCATTCCACCAAAGAATTTTAAGAATCATGTAGTACGAATGGGACTTGGTTCCATAATGTGATTTACATTGAACGTACATTTATTATTTTAAGGAAAATCTTATTCAGTTTATTTTTTCTCATATGATTTTGTGCACATATTCGTTTATTATGAGAAATCTCATTTGGTTTGGACCTGGAATAGACATATGGTTTATTCATTAAGTTATATGAGCTAATATTGAGAGACTTGATAAAGTGTAATAAATGGAAGATAATACTCACTATAAGAGGACCTATCGCCATGATTCATATATTTTGCTTCTCTATATATTGTGTGTTGAACTATATGGACTAAGTGGGAGAATGTTGAGATTTTTCATTACAATTCCCTAATTAATGCTCCATTTCCTTTACAATTCTCGTTGGAAACCCTTTGTATTTTCAAGGGAAATAGGACCTTCGTGTTTTCAAGAAATAAGACTTTTGTGTTTTTAAGGGAAAAAAATTTTATAATGTGGACCATATTGAGTCTAAGTTCAACCCTTTTGTATGCCCTGCTCACGTTCATTGGTCTTTGTGATGGATCACGACCGTAGATCTCTGTGATGGGCAGAGCACTATAAATAGATGTGATGCTTGTTTTTTTGGTCTATAAGCGTGCTCCTCATAAGTTTTTGTTTTCCCCACCATCGGGTTGTGAGTGAGAAAAGTTTAGAAGATCTATAACACAAAATTTATAGTGTAAGCAAAGAGTTTCGACTCTGCACGTGTAAGTTATGGCTGGAGGTATATATGATTGTATCTCACTTCCGCTTATCGATTCAAATATGTTTGTTTATGTTTGTGAACATCGTTAGATCTAATATGGTAATTTTACATGTGTGAGTGTGTTTGTGTGTGTGTATTTGTTTGCACCGCTTTCTTGGCCTGTTGATGGCTGGGTCACTGTAAGTCTCCTCAGATCAGCGATTCAACCCACCGTTGAGCGGGGGATCAGTTTGTTTAGGCACATGGTGCGGGCCGTCATCATGGGGACCAAGTGCATGGTAAACTCATATTTGGGCATCTGCCAAATATCGGCTTCTTTTTTAAAAAAAAATTTAATATATATATATATATATATATATATATATATATATATATAATTATATACATGTAAACAAACATATGTATACATACATACATGTAAAGAAACGTATGTATACATATGCATAGGTATACAAATACAAATATGTTTTCGAAAATTAAACTAAGTGTTGAAGATAAATATAAAAAAATATATCAAATACAGAGAAATAATCCATGAAATCTGATGTACCCTGCTATACAATAAAAATGTGCCAATGCAAATCCTGATGAGATCTAATAGTTAGACGGAGGAGAATGCAATGGGGGAGGGCCCAACAACAGAAGTACGTTAGGCCCACTTATCTGACAAAGTGCTGCCGTTCGAGCCAAGGTAATCATGGCCAAAAGTGATCGAGCCATAAGGAGATAAAAGAGATGAATGAATGAATCAACTTTGAACCGTTCAATAAAAAATAAGATAACAAGGCGTTTGAGCCAACCACAAATACGAAGCCGACTCATAAGATCCAACCCCTCAATATCTCTAACCAAACCAAGGTTGTCCATCATCTCCTCCAACCATTATTAAGGATCTACAACAAAACTATATCAACCTTGTGAGCTATTCCTACTGACCAAAATCCATCTCACCGACATGGGCGATAAAGTCTAGCAATCCAGGCTACTCCTACGGACATAAAGCTAAACGAGCTCATCTGATTGAGCTAGAGAGTAGCTGAGTGATAGGCTTACACAAGTAAATACAAAGAATACCCTATGCAGCTCTCTTATAATTAGGGGAAGAATTGTAAAATCATTACATTTTACCAACTTTCATATACTAGGGAGATTACTTTATGAATGAAAGAGGGTTGGCATGATAAACTCAATTAAGTATCAAAAAAACACAACAAACAAACAAACAAACAAGCATACAGTAAATAAATGTGGGTTGCGGAATTTTAATATTCTTGTTCAATTCTCTATCTCTCTCTCTCTCTCTCTCTCTCTCTCTCTCTCTCTCTCTCTCTCCCCCCATGACCTATGCTTCAATCCTTAGTTGTGGTTTACATAAAAATTATGATTCAACATTCTAAAAGGTTCGATGAGTGTGGCTCACTTCATAATAAAAAATATGAGCAACCTATACAAAAGAAATTCACAATAAATGCATAACAATATGGAGTGAATGAGAAAGTTTGTCAACAAACAACACTTGAGTTGAAGGATCAAATGCTAGATATCATCCGAGATAGGTTGGCTCTGGAAAGACAACAATGACCCCGAGAGGAAGGGCCAGTGTCCAATGATTGACGGGCCTCCCATGCTCTAGAAAGACAAGGCTAAAGTACTTTGATAACCTAGTTTGGACATAATGAAGGGCCTAGACAACTCGAGACTATTTTTTCTCAATAAATATTTTAGGTCAAGCCCCATTAAGGTTTAAAATCCTAGAATTAGAGTTCTAAAAGGGAAAGATTGATCCAAATGACCAGATATCTTCATTTGAGTCACCTATGTGTTTGTCGAGGATTACTAACGCACTAAAAAACCATATATTCCTGACAATGCTAAGGAAGTCAGCCCTCAAGTAATTCAATTCATTAAACTCAGGACTGATCACATCACTCATTTATTTCAAACGAATGTTTATGGTGTTTGCAAGCGCCCAAAAATAGCAAAATAAACTTGCAGGACCTCTAGCATATTCGACATGAATATAATGAAAGCATTCACACTTTCATCACACTTATCTAGAAGGAGTTGTTGGGAGTGCGTAAGTTGGTTCCCACAATAGCTCGTGTCATCCTGATTTGAAGGCTAAAGGATGGACCCCTTCGATATGCACTAGGCTTGTAATGACCAAACATGTAACCGATTTGTTGGAGTTGGCCAACAATGACATATCAGCATAGGACTCCGATTAAAATCAAACTTTTTTCAAATTGGAGTCCACTACACGTCGCTCGTAGAAGAAAGCTTTCAAAATGAGGGATGGGAACCGAGGAGCATGATTGGCTTCACTCTACTAGTGATCATTACGAAGAATCTCTGCCTCCCCGAGACCACAGGGTTGACCGAATATACCACTAAGGGATTCAAGCGTGATATCCCGACCAACTGCTGGCTCGGTATGACTTGGATTTTTATTTTTTACCAACCTTTAGCTCTTTCAAAAATATTATGTTCTAAAACAACCTTAAATCAAATAAAGATTATGCACCTTTTTTTAAAAGCACTACCAAAGTGTTGTAGTTTCTTTGCACTGCTAAGGTTTTTTGAAGCGTTATGGAAGTGATGAAGAAGATTATTCGTAGTGGTAGTTATGAAAACTATTATAAGTTTTGGATAATTTTATAAGTTGTAGGAATTTAAAAGTGCAAAAATCATAAATAATAATCACTTCAAATTTGTTCATGCTTTTTTTACTTATAGACACTATGAAAACTTATAAGCGTTGGTCAAATGAAGAAAAATTACGTAAATTTTATGAAAATTGCACCATTTATATGAACTAGCATAATACCAAATTTTTTTAAAATAAATTTATTTAATTTTGTTTATATTAGCACACCTGTTGCAATCAAAATAATATAACAATCAATTGATGTAATATAAGTAAAAAATATAAATTCTCAATAAGACACTTATTCTTTAGACTACAAATGAATAGTAGTATATAGCATCTATGTTTTCTTCCAAATGACATGGTTCCTTTTTTGTTGTATCAATCCAAGAAAACACAAAAGTTACATAAACAAGCATATAGACAAACAAGATTTAAGCTAATAAAAACATTGTGAAATATTAAACTCATTCCACCCTTGTAATTGAAAATTTAAACTATGATCCAAAGGGGAAACTATCCAACGAGGCCATATATAAACATATATATGAACCAAAATCAATATTTCATGACATCATCAAATAAAAAGTATTCAAAATTAAAATAATAATTTTGAAGATATGAAAATAGTCTCATAAAATACCAGGCCTACAAATGAAACATAACATAACTAAATATTTAAACCATGCCATCCTCCCATGATATATGGTTCCAGAATAATTCTCATTGCAACCCTGCATTTAAGAATTACACAATTGATTGTTAATATTAGTTTAAATAATCATTGAAATAAAAAACATAACAAATTTTACCCACGTAGCGGTGGATAATTCATCTGAATCTGAAGCATGAATTATAGCATTTCAGATTGTAGAGTATACCTCCTCTTATGAAATGTATTCTTTAATCTAGTAACTCGAGTAAAGCTACCTTCAGTGCTACATTCACCTAGAATGGTAGTGTTATATGGAAAATACCTAATAGGAATAACACCAAAACCATATGCACATACTTTACCAGGTTGTTCAGGCACCACAACTGTCATAAGAACCCTCTTATTTGCTTCTTGATTATATCTTCTTGTGTTAAATATTATTTACTAAGCATTGCATATGCTCTCATCTAAATTATAAGAAATAAGAATTTTACACCCAATGTGGAAAATTAATTTCAATTTATTCATAGTTAGATTAAAGAAATGTTACCCAACTCTCTTCGACATCCACATACACCCAAATCGCATCTTTCTGTAGCCTATTATTTCACCATTGTAACAATATTTCATAATTACTTAATAAAAATAAGTATTAGTAAAATTCGATTTCAGTTAATGAGAATTAAATAAAATATTGTTTCTTTTTGTTTCCATACAGAGCTGATATGACTCATTATATAAGCACATTTATGTTTCTTAGTATTTTTCAGTACTCTTTGTTATTGTTCCCTACAATAAATACATTCATTATATTAGTATAAGTACTACATGAAATTTAAGATTATACTTCTTTCCTGATCCTAAAGTTTTGACTACCATGCGATACATTTAAAATATATAGTATTTTTATGCACATTTTTATACCTATTTTTAATGATATTGCACTTTAAGGGAAGGTATTTTGTGTTATTCTTGCAGGTATGATGAAAATGGATGGTCATGATGAAAGGAGCAAAATTGGATCAAATTTGGAGCAAAAATAATGAAAAATCAAAATTTTGGCACTAACGGCTAAGCGCCGCTAGGCCGGCGCTTAGCCGCCACAGTTAAAAATCGAAATCTTCATGTATTTGGCACAAATTTCAAAGGGGATGGGATGCAACTATTGGTGGTAACTACTATAACTTCCTTTGGGCGGCAAGTTTGGAAGAAGGGGTGCGTTCCTTGGTAGATACATCAAATCTTGACACATTTTGAAGAGACACCAAGGCACCTCTTGGTTTACTATTTAAAGAGAGTCTTAGGAATGACTAAGTGCTCTTCCACTGCATTTTGAAGGATTTTTTTACTGTTCTTCCACTGCTCTTCCTTTGCATTTTGAAGAGAGTTTTCATTAGCAGTATGAGTAGAGTGTAGAAAAAGAGGCTCTTCCACTTGCATTTTGAAGAGAGTTTTTACAGTATTTTACTTTTATTTTGTGAGAGTTTTTATTAAGAGTAGGAGTAGAGAGTAGAAAGGAGAAAAGGATCAGAGTGAAGTCTTCTTCTTCCCACTTCTTTTCTTTCTTTTAGTTTAGTTTTTATTGAAATTTGAAGTCTATATTCTGAGTCATTGCAGTTGGGAGACTTGCTCTGAGGAGTAGTTTAGCGAAGAGTCAAAGTTTCAGAGGAACTTCTTTAGTCTAGTGGAGAGGATTTTTAGATAAGTGTTTAATTTTAATCTTTTTATTAATACTTACTTTCGTTTGTTATTTTTCTTATTGTTTTTAATTTCAAATCAATGTGTTTTTGTATTTTCTCAATGCATTCTGAGTAGCTTACTTTATCTATTTCTTTCTTAAAATGAGAAGTAATTAATTTATAAAGAATTGTTGTGGAAAGTATAAGTGTTTAAAAATTGGAAGAAGTTGTGAAGATTGATTCTAAAAACATTGTTTACTTCTTAATTTGGCATGTTAAGTTGTAAAATTTCTTGAGATTATGTAAGATCCAATGCGGTATTGTCTCATAAAAGTTAGTAAGAATCACATGCAATTATATGGGAGAGAATTGTAGTCCATATAATTGAATGAAATATTAGAAGATATTTTTTTATGGAAGGGAGTAAAATTAGAGGATTTTAGAGTGACAGGCTAAAACCCCCTAATTTGGTTTGAAGTATTGAGTTTTGTTATGAGAAGTTAGCCCCCAGGTGGTTGAGGGAACTCTAATGTAAGAGACTGGTGTCTTCCCTGCCTAACCATGTTGAAAATAATAAAGATTTCAAATTAACCTATGTTCTTTATAGAACCAAATAAGGTTAAAGAACACATTTGCTTCTATCTGTCACAACAAATTTAAATACTTTCACAACAATACTTTAAGAATTATTACTACTTCATAAAATGAAAGAAAAAGATATTCTAGTTAATAGTATTTTTCATACATTTTTTTTAGTTATTATAATTTAAATTTCTTGCTTAACATTTTATTAAGGAAATTTCAAAAGACAAATCAACTTTCAAAACCTTTCAAAATCAACACATACTTTCAAAAGCCATAACAAAAAGTAAAAAGATAATTTTTTTTATTTCTTTAAAGATTTTACATTTTCCCTGTGAGTTCGATATCTCGGGGCTTAATCAGAAAGTCCTATATTCCTTGATAAACGATACTATACTTGCGTAGTATCCCATATTATAAAATCATAATTTTCGTATCTAAAATCATCAGCGCATTTATGCAGCGGAGTCAAGTTTTTGGTGCCATTACATTTATCGGACGGTACCATATTTTTGGCGCTGTTGCATTTATCGGGGATAAAGTTTTTGGCATCCATTGCTGGGGAAAACAATTAAATTACATTTTAAAGAGGATTAAGAAATTTTAAAATTTTACTTTTCTTTGTTTTTGTTAGTGTGTTGTGTTTTGTTTTGTTTTATTGTTGTATGCTTAGTTCAGGTTCTGAAGGACTTCTACCTTACAATTCTGAATTAGAAAGAACTATCTAAAAAATCAACAAAATTAAAAATACAGAAAAAGATAAAAATATTTAAGAAATGGCAAATCATCAAGATCAAAATGGAGGCATCCATCAAGAATTAAGACCTTTAAGAGATTATGTTAACCCTACAACAGATAAATTCCATGCTAGTATTCAAAACCCTGCTGTAGCTGCTAATTCTTTTGAGCTTAAACCTGTTATTATCCAAATGGTGTCTAATAATCAGTTTGGGGGAGTAACAACTTAAGATCCTAATTTGCATCTTGCTAATTTTTTGGAGTTGTGTGCTACTCTTAAATATGATGGTGTTTCGGATGATGCTATTAGACTTAAGACTTTTTCCTTTCTCACTAAGGGATAAAGCTAAAATATGGTTACACTCGTTACAACTTAGATCAATTAGAACTTAGGGTGAACTGTCACAAAAGTTCCTTGCTAAATATTTTCCACCATCTAAGACTGCTAAGTTGAGAAATGATATAACATCTTTTTGTCAGTTTGAGGGGGAATCTATATATGAAGCATGGGAAAGATTTAAAGATCTCCTATGGAAATGTCCACATCATGCGATACCAGATTGGTTAATAATTCAAACTTTTTATAATGGATTTGTTGGATCTCTTAGATCAAACATTGATGCTGCTGCTGGTGGATCATTAATGTCTAAACCATTTTCTGATGCTTATGCTTTAATTGAAGAAATGGGTACTAATAATTTGCAATGGCATTCTGAAAGGTTAAATCCTAAAAAGGTAGCCAGTGTTTACGAGAATGATGCTTTTACAATGTTAGCAAATCAAGTTGCTGCTGTATCAAAGAAGATAGACCAGTTTGGGATGAATATTTCTCAGCCAAATCTCATGATTGAAGAAAATTCATTAGGAAAAATGTGTGATTCTTATTCTTCACCAGAAACTGTGAATGCTATAATCAAACCTAACAACCCATATTCCAATTATTATAACCCAGGTTGGAAGAATCATGCAAATTTTAACTGGAATAACAATAATCAGGGTGGTGTTAATTAACAATGGGGGAACACCCAAGTAAACCCATTAGGGAATTAGAACAACCAAGGTAATAATAATATAAGATTAACTTATCCTTCAGGTTATAACAATTCTTTACAAAATAAGGAGAAAAAGTTGTCTATGGAAGAAGTAGTATCACATATGGAAAATCAATTACAAATTCAAGGAGCAACCATTAGAAATATTGAAAATCAGTTGGGACAAATTGCAAATGCCTTAAGTAATAGATCCTAAGAAATGCTTCCAAGTAATACTGAAGTGAATCCAAGAGAAAAGAATAAAGAACAAGTAAAAGTAGTTCAACTAAGAAGTGGAAAAAAATTGGAAGGTAGAGTTCAAAAAGAAATTGAAGTAGAGAAAGAAGAGATAGAAAGACCTAAAGAGGATGCTACAAAAGGCTTGGAAAGACCCATTTCTCCACCTAAGGTTGATTTAGAAAAACCACCACCTCCATTTCCTCAGAGACTTCGTCAACAAAAGTTGGATAAGCAATTTTCAAAATTCTTGGAGATATTAAAGAGGCTTACCGTTAATATTCCATTTGCTGAAGCCCTAGAACAAATGCCAAGCTATGCGAAATTTATGAAGGATATTCTTAATAAAAGAGGAAGTTTGAAGAGAATGAGACTGTTGCACTTAGTGATGAGTGCAGTGCAATAATTCAGAAAAAGCTTCCTGAAAAACTTAAAGATCCTAGTAGTTTCTTAATTCCATGTGCAATCAGAGAAAGATTCTGTGGAAAAGTTTTAAGTGATTTGGGTGCAAGCATTAACCTTATGCCTCTATCATATTCAAAAGTCTGGGACAACAACTACTGTAACTCTGCAATTAGCAGATCGTTCGCTCACATATCCTAAAGGAGTTATAGAAGATGTTTTGGTAAAAGTAGATCAATTTATTTTTCCTGTGGATTTCATTGTGTTAGATATGGAGGAAGATAAAGAGATACACATAATTTTGGGGAGACCTTTTCTAGCTACAGGCAGAGCCATGATAGATGTGCAAAAAGGGGAATTAACGACGTGGGTTAACGATCAGACTGTTACATTTAATATTTTAAAATCGATGAAATATCCTGCTAGAGGTAAAGAAGATGAGTGTTATAGGATGGATGTTATTGAATATTTTAGTGAATGTCATTTCAAATCAACTTATGAAGAGAAAGCTGAAAGAGAATAATTTTAATATAAGCAAGAAGAGGAGTTGCTTGATTCTGAAGATTTTCAAGAGGAAGATTTAAAGTTTGTTTGTGAAAGTTTTGAATTATTGGATATAACTGAAAAAGATGAATCTTATGGTCCTTCAATCGAAAAACCTCCTGAACTTGAGTTAAAAATGCTTCCTGATCATTTGAAGTATGTTTTTCTAGGAGAATCCTCAACCTTGCCTATTATAATTTCCTCTCAATTAACTGAAAAAGAAGAAGTGAGTTTACTTGAACTTTTGAAGAAGCACAAGAATGCCTTTGGATGGACAATTGCTGATATTAAATGAATCAGTCCTTCAATTTGTATGCACAGAATTCTTATGGAAGATAATTGCAAACTGCGGGCTGATCCCTAAAGGAGATTAAATCCTATCATGAAAGACGTTGTTAAGAAATAAATTTTAAAATGGTTGGATGCTGGAATTATCTACCCTATTTCAGATGGTGCAATGGTTATTCCTATTCACTGTGTTCCTAAGAAAGGAGGAGTAACTGTGACTGTTAATGAAAAAAATAAAATGATACCAACAAGAAAAGTTACAGGGTGGTGAATATGCATTGATTATAGAAAATTAAACCTTGCCACAAGAAAAGATCATTTTCCACTTCCTTTTCCAGATCAAATGTTGGATAAACTGGCTGAGCATAAATACTTTTGTTTTTACGGATGGATATACTGGTTACCACCAAATTCAAATTGCTCCTGAGAATCAAGAGAAAACTACGTTTACCAGTTCTTATGGTATGTGTGCTTTTAGAAGAATGCCCTTTGGTTTATGTAATGCCCCTGTTACATTTTAGAGATTTATGATGGCTATTTTTTTTGATTTGATTGAAAAAGGGATTGAAGTTTTTATGGATGACTTTTCAGTGTTTTGAATTTCGTTTGAGTCATGTTTAGAACATCTATCTAAAGTTCTAGAACGCAGTGAAGAAACTAATTTGGTCCTTAATTGGGAAAAATATCAATTTATGGTAGCAGGGGGAATTGTTTTGGGACATTAGATTTCAGAAAAAGGTTTGGAGGTAAATCCTGCAAAAATTCAAGTTATATCTAATTTACCTTGGCCAACCAATGTAAGGGGAATTAGAGGTTTTTTAGGACATGCGTTACATCAAAGACTTTTCAAAGATTACAAAACTTTTATGCCATGTACTGGAAAGGGATGTAATTTTTAATTTTGATGATGATTGCCTCAAAGCCTTTGAAACATTAAAAGAAAAATTAATCACTGCACCTGTAATAATTTCACCAAATTGGGAAAAACCTTTTGAATTATTGTGTGATGCTAGTGATTATGCTATTGGTGTTGTTTTAGGTCAGAAATATGATAAAATTTTCAAAGTAATTTATTATGTTAGTTAAACTCTTATTGAAGCTCAAATTAATTATACCACTACTGAGAAAAAATTATTATCTATAGTATTTTCCTTTGATAAATTTCGATCATATTTAAGTGGAACTAAATGTGTGGTGCATACTGATCATTCTACTATTAAATACTTAATGAAGAAAAATGATGCAAAACCAAGACGGATAAGATGGATTCTTCTTTTGCAAGAATTTTATTTTGAGATAGTAGATAGGAATGTTTCTGATAATCAAATTGCTGATCATTTATCCAGGCTTGAAATTGAAAAATCTCTATGTGATATTGAAGAAATTAATGAACATTTTCCTGATGAAAAACTGTTCACTGTTAAAGAATTACGTGTTTCGTGGTATGCAGACATAGTAAACTTTATTGTTAGTAATATTATACCCTATGGTTTTACATACCATGTAAAGAAGAAATTTTTGTCTGATGCTAAGACTTATTTTTGGGATGACCAATTTTTATATAAACAAGGAAAGGATCTTTTAATTCGAAGATGTGTACCTTTGGAAGAGACTTATGAAATTATTCAAAAATGACATGATTCTGATTATGGAGGACATTTTGGAAGTGATAAAACTGCATATAAAATATTACAATCAGGATTTTATTGGCCTACAATTTTAAGGATGTGAATGTTTATATTAAAAATTGTGATAAATGTCAGCGTGTAGGAAAAATTTCTAGAAGAAATGAGATGCCCCTCAATTATATGTTGGAAGTTGAAATATTTGATGTTTGGGGACTAGATTTTATGTGACCATTTACACCATCTTTCGGAAATGTTTATATTTTGATAGCAGTAGACTATGTTTCCAAATAAATTGAAGCTATTGCTTTACCTCGATGTGATGCTCAAAATGTTGCAAAGTTTTTAGAAAAGAATATATTTTGTAAATTTTGAATACCAAGAGTAATCATAACTGATGGGGAAAGTATTTTTAAAAATGCGATTATTGGGAAGTTAGCAATGAAATATCATATTAATTATTGCATTGCTACTGCTTATCATCCGAAGACAAGTGGTTTGGTTGAATTATCCAATCGTGAAATTAGAAGAATATTGGAAAAAATTGTTAATCCAAATAGAAAGGATTGGTCAATTAAACTGGATTATGCTTTGTGGGCCTATAGGACTGCTTACAGAACATCTATAGGAATGTCCCCATATAGGCTGATTTTTGGAAAAGCTTGTCATTTACCTTTTGAACTTGAGCATAAAGCATATTAGACTATTAAAGAATTCAATTATAATTTGAAAGATGCTGTTGAAAAAAAATTGTTGCAATTGAATGAGCTTGAAGAACTAAGGAATGAATCTTATGAAAATGCTAAGATTTATAAGGAAAAGATGAAGTTATGGCATGATCGGAAGATTCTTACCAAAAATCTTGTACCAGGACAACAAGTTTTCGTTGTATAATGCTAGATTGAGAATATTTTCCGGAAAACTTAAGTCCAGAGTGGATGGGTCCATTTATTGTGATAAAAGTTTATTCTTATGGAGCTGTAGATATTCAAGATCCTAAGACTGGAAAATTATTTAAAGTTAACGGACATAGACTTAAACCAAATTTTTCAGTCAATAAATCTAAATCTGATAATAATTTGATGTTGGGTCACTCAAAATGAGTCTGGTTATGTCAGGCTGAAGACATTAAAACAAGCGCTATGTGGGAGGCAACACATATTAATCAGTGTGCTTTGCTTTATGTTTATTTAGTGTGTTTTGTTTGCTTTGTTTGGTTTGTTTTTAGGTTTTTAGTGATAGCAATTTGGAGTTTTTAAACTTAAGTAGAGTTTATTTGACCTTAATAGATGATTTAGAGAAGTCAGAATGAAAATTTGGACACTTAGGAAACCTATGCTAAACTGTGCACTGGCGGCTAAGCGCCGACTAGTTGGCGCTTAGGTACCAGAGTTATAAAAAAACGTGAAAAATGTGGATCTAGAAGCCTAGATCGTGGAGGAGATGTTATGGGAGTTATTTTGGAGTTTTTAAACATGTTGGGACAGATTTAACCCTTCCCAAGTCTATAAAAAGGATCTTATTCAAGAGAAACACTTGCCCCAAGTCCTATTTTCATTTCTGAGTCTTAAGAAGAGAATTTTGAGTGCATCATGTCTTCCTGGGAGAATGAGATGAAGAAGAAGCAAGATTCTGACAAAAAGTAAGTTCATTAGTGATAGTGCTATAGAGTTGATTAATGGTTATCTCGCTGTTAGTATTCAGGGTATTGCAGAAATGATTGCAAAATTTGAAGCCCGAGTGACGTCAATGGAAGCAAAGATCAATGATACTTACATTTGGAACACAAAGGATGGCAACTCAAGATGCAATTCAATCATTCAAGGTACGTGGAAGAAATAGATAAGGCGATGTTTATGAATAATAAATGTATTGAAGAAGATGATGTAAGAATGAACAATTATCGCCTGTTCTATCAAATTTATATTCCAGAAGGGTCAAATGAGAATAATAGTGGTCCTGGATATATTCCGCCTAATGGAGAATGGAATTAAGAATGTTTTATTTTTATTTGTTTAGTGTTCTTGTGTGTTATGTGTAGTGTGTTTAGTGCTTATATATTAACTGAGCCTGATGATGTGATGGTTACATCCTAAAGATGTATACTTATCAGTTCGAGATTAAATTCTCATGTATTTAGAGAATTTTATCCTCTATGTGTGGATGGAAATTCTAGTATTGTATTAAGTGTTATGTTTGTTTTAATATAAGTTTGTGTTTTTTGTGAAATTTGTGTGGAATCAATGGTTATTAAATTTTGATTTGGAATATTGAAGATCTATGTGGGGAGAAATAATTATTTTGGAGTATTTAAGGGTGATTAACCAAGTGATTTAGTGCATATACCATTATTATGAAAATTTGGGTATTGGCGGTTAAGCGCTTAAGTGCTGGCGCTTAAGCGCCATATTTCACGGCTAAGCGCTGATAGTTCGCGCTTAGGCGCCAGTTCACGAAAATTGGTTCCCAATAGTAAAAACCCAAAAAATGCCATTTTTTTAAACCACCGCATCGTCTTCAACCTTCGGTCTATAGCGAAAGAGAGGCTAGGGCATCATATTGTGGATCATTTAAGACCCGATCTCAACAAAAATTGTTAGATTTTGATTCCTTGAGGTAAGAGCACTACTCCTATGTAAAATTTTTTTATTTTCACCATGTATTTTTAGTACATTATGGAAAATGTTAAAATCACTATTCATGGTGAAAATTTGAGGAAAAACTTGAGAAATTGCTTGGATTTAGTGAAAATATCTTTTGGAAGATAATTTATCAAGTTTAGTTTGATTTTGGAATTTATGGTGAATTTTTTTTGTGAATTTTTAGAGATAGCTCCAAAATCAAAGCGTTCACGAGGAAAGACGAAGTTTGATTCTGACAAATTTGTTAGTTTGAGGGCTGACGAACGATATGTCGATGCATTGCAGTCACGTAATTGATTCCTGAGTGAGTGTTTAGCAAACCAGGAGAGGTGATTGAAGAAATGATAGCTAGAAGGAACTGGGAAAATTATCGTTGCTTCTCCGCCGTTGCTCGTTTTTTACGTGGTTCGAGAATTTTATGCAAATTTGCTCGCTGCAGAAGAAAATCAAGTGATGGTTAGGAGGAATGAAGTTAACTTTTCTTCTTGGGCCATCAATACTTTTTATGGACTACCTCCTGACATGTTTTGTTTTTATTCTAACTATCATCCTTCGGAAGGAGAGTTAGATGAGATCATGGAATTTTTTACTGATGAAAGAGGATTATGGAAAATTACAAATGATAGAAGAGTGAACTTTCCTGCTTCAAAATTGAATGCCATTTCTAAGGCATGACATTATTTTATCTCATCTAAGTTGTTACCTTCGAGCCACACTAGTGATGTAACAAGAGAAAGATCTGTGTTGAACCATTGTATTCAACAAGGGAAGCCTATTGACATTGGAGGAATAATTTATGATTATGTTTTGAACAGTGCTAGATTCACCACTACTGCAGGTATGGGATTTCCTTCCTTGATTCATTCTCTATATGAATAATCTGGAGTGAAGTTTGAAACCTGGGAAGAGGTGGTTTAGCCATTGAGACCTATTACCAGTGTAAACGTTGGTTCTTACAATGTACATTCAGAGTTTGGTTGGAGAGGAGCTTTGGTAGGTCTTCTACTGCTTCTGTTTCTGCTGCATCTACTTCTCAGGCTTCTACTTCACGTGCATCATCATCTACTGATTCACAGACTGGTTTATTAAAAAAAATTTTGAAAAAAGTGAGTCTTACTCGTGAGCTTGTTAGAGATATTGATGGTAAGATGGACAATGTAGAAAGATATATTGTGAAACAAGATGAGTATGAGGAGAGTTATCAGCAATATTTGGATAGACTGATTAGAGGTGATCAGAGTGCTGAGATTCCACCTCATCCAATCTACATACCTTATGTGTCATCCAAAGATTGGAACGAGCAAGATGATGATGATGAGAATGAAGAGTAGATGTATGTCGTTTGTTTTAGTTATTGTATTGTTATACTGTGATATTGTGTACTTTATCTAGTGTTTTATTTGATGATTGTGTTATGATGTGAACCTTGATAAAATGCAGATTGTAGTTATACTATTTATCTGTTATGCATATTCAGGTATTGTTGTTTTATTGTGGATTTATATGTTGTTTTGTGATAGTGTGAATTAGTAAATGTTTTAATGTGTATGTTATGTCAGAGTTTTTAATAGTGTGTACCTTAATTCAAAAAATATTAGGAGGTTATAAACCACTATTGGGAACTTCTACTTAGGAAACTAAATGTTTAAAATTTTTCAAATTCCACTATCATCTGTTATCTGTATCACTGTGTTATTTTAGTTGGTATGTATTTGCTTTAAAAACCTCCACTACTGTAGAAGTCTTCTGAAATTTTTACTTTTCTTATTAAAAAAAGAACTAAAAAACTAAATTTGATTTCATTTTACTCCTGTTATTTAAATTGTTATACTTGCATATTAGGATATTAAAAATTCTTGCAGGCATGATATGTTAGTTTTTATTTCTCACCAATATATCTTTTCTTATGCTTAAATGTTTTATCTTAATTAAAAAAAATTAATGTTTGGGGGGGGGGGGGAATTTTAAAACAAAGATTTTTCAAAAACCTAAAATTTTATTTGATTCTCAAGAATACTTAAAAATAAATCTTATTTTTGATTGAGAATAATTATGTACATGAAGTGATATTAGGGGAACAAAATTTTTAATATAGTAATGAATAAAAGAATTTAGTTAAAATTTATAGTAATCATGAATAACTTAAAGTTAAAATTTTCTTAATGAAGAAGTGTTAAATAAAGTTAAATTATCTTTAGTAAGAAGTTTTGTATTTTTGGATAAATAGAAGATTTGACTTTTATTCTTCAAAGCTTGAATTTCTTTTATTGAAGAATAATTTTCAAATATTATTATTATGATTTTTAAGTGAAAGATGTATATCTGGCCTTTATTTTAAATGGATGGGTGAAATTCAAAATCATTAATGGTCTATCCAGATATAGTAATCCTTGTCCTTATAAAAAAAAAAGTGAAAAATAATATATGATAAGGGAGAAGAAGCTTGAGGATTTAAGGGCCTAATCAAAAATTGGTTTCATACCTAAAGTTTAAGATATAAGTTTACAGAAAATCTAAAGCTTAAGGTTATAATATAGTAAGTAAAATTATTTTCCAAATAAAGATTTTTAAGGGAGAAAAATAAGTGTTTGAGGCCTATATTTTGAAGAATCTACAAATATTTCTGAAATAGATAGAGACTTATATTTGTCATTTTTCTTTACTTAAGAACTTTCTAAACTTTAATTTGATTTTAATTACTGAAATTTTTTCTAAATTGGACTATTCCATTTCTACAACAAAATTTTGTTATCTTCCTAAGAAACTTATTACATAATTTGCATGCTAAATGTTCTATGAGATTAATTGTCACTTGAGGACAAATAACATTTTAAGTTCTGGGGATTTTGACACACTTAAAATATATAGTATTTTTATGCACATGTTTATACCTATTTTTAATGATATTGCACTTTAAGGGAAGGTATTTTGTGTTATTCTTACAGGTATGATGAAAATGGATGGTCGTGATGAAAGGAGCAAAATTGGATCAAATTTGGAGCAAAAATAAAGAAAAATCAAAATTTTGGCACTGGCGGCTAAGCGCCGCTAGGCCGGCTCTTAGCTGCCACAGTTAAAAATCGAAATCTTTATGTAATTGGCACCAATTTCAAAGGGGAAGGGATGCAACTCTTGATGGTAACTACCATAACTTCCTTTGGGCGGCAAGTTTGAATGAAGGAGTGCGTTCTTTGGTAGATACATCGAATCTGGACACATTTTGAAGAGACACCAAGGCACCTTTTGATTTACTATTTAAAGAGAGTCTTAGGAATGATTAAGTGCTCTTCCAGTGCATTTTGAAGGGTCTTTTTACAGTTCTTCCACTGCTATTCCTTCGCATTTTGAAGAGAGTTTTCATTAGGAGTAGGAGTAGAGAGTAGAAAAAAGGGCTTTTCCACTTGCATTTTGAGGAGAGTTTTTACAGTATTTTACTTTTATTTTGTGAGAGTTTTTATTAAGAGTAGGAGTAGAGAGTAGAAAGGAGAAAAGGGTCAGAGTGAAGTCTTCTTCTTCCCACTTCTTTTCTTTCTTTTAGTTTAGTTTTTATTGAAGTCTGAGGTCTGTATTCTGAGTCATCGGAGTTGGGAGACTGGCTCTGAGGAGTAGTTTAGCGAAGAGTCAAAGTTTCAGAGGAACTTCTTTAGTCTTGTGGAGAGGATTTTTAGATAAGTGTTTACTTTCAATCTTTTTATTAATACTTGTTTTTATTTTTAATTTTTCTTATTATTTTTAATTTCAAATCAATGTGTTTTTGTATTTTCTCAATACATTCTGGTATTGTCTCATAAAAGTTAGTAAGAATCACATACAATTATATGTGTGAGAATTATAGTCCATATAATTGAATGTAATATTAGAAGATATTTTTATGGAAGGAGTAGAATTAGAGGATTTTAGAGTGACAGGCTAAAACCCCCAAATTTGGTTAAAAGTTTTGAGTTTTGTTATGAGAACTTAGCCCCCAGGTGGGGGGAATCAAGGGAACTGTAGAGTGAGAGACTGGTATCTTCCCTGCCTAACCATGTTCAAAATAATAAAAATTTTAAATTAACCTATGTTCTTTATAGAACCAAGTAAGGGTAAAGAACACATTTCCTTCTATCTGTCACAACAAATTTAAATACTTTCACAACAATACTTTAAGAATTATTACTACTTCATAAAAGGAAAGAAAAAGATATTCTAGTTAATAGTATTTTACATACAGTTTATTTTTAGTTATTATAATTTTAATTTCTTGCTTAACATTTTATTAAGGAAATTTCAAAAGACAAATTAACTTTCAAAACCTTTCAAAATCAACACATACTTTCAAAAGCCATAACAAAAAGTAAAAAGATAATTTTTTTGATTTGTTTAAAGATTTTACATTTTCCCTGTGGGTTTGATATCTCGGGGCTTAATCAGAAAGTCCTATATTACTTGATAAATGATACATATACTTGCGTAGTATCGCATATTATAAAATCATAATTTTCATATCTAAAATCATCAGCGCATTTATCCAGCGAAGTCAAGCTTTTGGAGTCGTTGCATTTACCGGAAGGTACCAAGTTGTTGGCGTCGTTGCATTTATCGGGGATCACCATGTCATAAGCTGACATCACTGTAAAGCATGTACTCCCCAAGTGACAACCTCCATTATTTCTCCAATTGGATAACTATCCAAATGCTTATTCAAGTTTGTAGTATGATTATTCAATTTAAACACACAAGATTGTATAATTCAATGTCATATGTCAACAAGGAATTCAAATTTTGAGTAAAAAATTAATCACAGATAAAAATTTTTATATAACAATATAATATCAAAATTTATTTGATTCATCGATTTACCTCAATCTCTGCTAACATTTTCTTTTTTAAGTGCTTCATGCCTTTATTCCTCCAGTTTGAGAACGATAAGGGTGCTAAAACTTGATCTTTGGTAATTAAACAAATATACAACCCAAGTAAATTACATTCAAAGATTTGCAAGGTATTCCATTATCGTTAATATCAATATGAAGTCGTGTCCCTGGTGGTAAGTTTTAAAGGTCTACACTGGTTCTGAACCCACAAAGTCTCACAAGACCTCCTTCGTCATTGATCCCCGACGAATATACGTGTGCTAATTATTTTGATATGAAAATTATGATTTTATAATACGGGATACTACACAAGTATACGTATCGTTTATTAAGTAATATAGGACTTTCTGATTCAGCCCCGAGATATCGAACTCACAGGGAAATTTAAAAACTTTTTAAGAAATAAGAAAATTATATTTTTACTTTTTAAATTACTTTTGAAAGTATGTTTTGATTTGTAAATTTTGAAAATTATTTTGGTATTTTTAATATAAAGCTAAGCAGGAAATGAAAATTATCAGAACTTTAAAACACGATATAAAATACTATGAAATAAAATATCTTTTTCTTTCTCTTCTAAAGCAGTAATAATTATGAAAGTATTGTTGTGGAAGTACTTAAATGTGTTGGGAAAAATAGGAGCAAATTTATTCTTTATCCTTAACTTGGTTCTATAAAGCACATTGGTTAATTTGAAATTTTTAAACTTTGAACATGGTTAGGCACGAAAAATACCAGCTCTCACTCTAGAGTTCCCTCGATTCCCTCCACCTGGGGACTAACTTTTCATAACAAAATTTGAAATATCAAACCAAACTAGAGGCCTTTAGCCTGTCACTCTAAAGACCACTAATTTTACTCCCCATTAAAAAACATATCTCCTAATATATTTGCATTCAATTATAAGGACTACAATTCTCACCCATATAATTGCATGTAATTTATACCAATTGTTGTTTGAGACAATACCTCATTGGATCTTAGATAATCTTATAACAAATTTAACATCTTAACTGGCCAAATTAAGAAGTAAATTAAGTTCATGGAATTAAATCTTCACAACTTATTCCAACTTTAAACACTTATACATTCCACAACAATCCTAAATAAGTTAATTACTTCTTCATTTAAGAATGAAAAAGATAAAGAAAACTACTCAGAACTCATGGAGAAAACACAAGCAAACATTTATTTAAAAATAGAAATCATAAAGAAAACACAACAAGAAAAACTAAATATAAAGATAGAAGTAAACACTTATCTGAAAATCCTTTCCACAAGACTCCGGAAGTTCCTTTGAAACTTGACTTTCCACAGGACAACACTACAGAGGTTGGCACCCAACTCTGTTGACTCCAACTTTGACTTTAGACTTCAATAAGAACTAGATAAATGGATGAAAGAAAATTGGTGGAAAGAAGGTTTCACACCAACACTTTCTCCTCTAAAACTAAACTAACTAAACAATAAAAAATAAAAGATTGAAAGTAAAACTAGGAAAGACTCTTTGAAACTAGATGATGACTCTGAAAATTAGAAAAGACTTGTAAACTAGACTCTCTCAAAAAACCCTTAGACACATTGCATGACATAATTTTAATAATAATCCAAAAGCTGTCTTGGTGTCTCTTCAAATTATTTCCCGATTCAATGTATGCACCAAAAGATTCATCCCTTCATTCAAATTTGCCGCCCATGAGAAGTTAAGGAAGTCACCACCAAAAGTTGCTTCAAACACCCCTTGAAATTAGCACCAAAAATGAAGAAAATTCAATTTTTAACTGTGGCGGCTAAGCACCGACCAAGCAGCGCTTAGCCGCTAAAGTCCAGTTTTTCATTTTTTCTCTCAAAATTTGATCCAAATTTTCTCTTTTCATCATAATCACTCATTTTCATCATACCTACAAAAAAAACTCAAAATACCTTCCAATAAAGTGTAATATCGTCAAAAATAGGTATAAAATTGTGCATAAAAACACTATATATTTTAGGTGTATCAAAATCCCCCAATCTTAAAATGTTACTTATCCTCATGTGACTCTTAATCACATAAAAAAATTTTTGCATGAAAATAATATAATGAGTTTCTTTGGAAGGTAAAAAAATTTTGTTCTTGAAATGGAATAGTCCAATTTAGAAAAAATTTCAGTAATTAAGACTAACATAAAGTTTAGAAAGTTCTTAGGTAAAGGATAATGTAAAATACAGGTTTCTATCTAATTCAAAAATGCTTGTAGATTCCTCAAAATATAGGATTCACACACTTATTTTTCTCACTTAAAAATCTTTAGTTGAAAGTAATTTTTCATATTATATTATAACTTTAAGTTTTAGATTTTCTTAGAACTTATATTTTATGCTTTAGGTATGGAACCAATTTTTAATTAGGCCCTTAAATCCTCAAGCTTCTCCTTCCTTCTCACATACTATTTTTCACTTTTTTTCACTTTTCTTTTTCTTTTCTTTTTTTTTCTTTTTTTTCTTTTTTCTCTCTTTTTCTTTTTTTATAAGGCAATGATCACTATATCTGGATAGGCCTTTAATGATTTTGAATTCCACCCTTCCATTTAAAATAAAGGTCTCATATACATATTTCCCTTAAAAATAATAATAATAGTATTTGAAAATTACTCCTCAATAAAAGAAATTTATGCTTTGAAGAATAAAAGTCAAATCTTCTATTTATCCAAAAATACAATATTTCTTACTAAAGATAGTTGAACTATATTTAACATTTCTTTACTAAGAAAAATTTAACTTTAAGTTATTCATTATTACTATAAATTTTAAGTAAATTCTCTTATTCATTTCAATATTCAAAATTTTGTTCCCCTAATATTACTTCATATACATAATTGTTTTCAATCAAAAATCAAATTAATTTTAAGTATTCTTGAGAAAAAATAAAATATTAGGTTTTTGAAAATAAAACTTTGTTTTTATAATTCCCCCCGCCCCCCCCCCCCCCAAACTTTAATTTTTAGTTAGGATGAAACATTTAAGCATTAGAAATGATACATGGGTGAGAATTAAAAACTGACATAACATGCTTGCAGTTATCTTAATATCCTAAATATGCAAGTATAACAATTTAAAAATAGGAGTAAAAAGAAATCAAATTCAAATTTTCAGTTTTTCAGTAAATAGAAATTCAAAATTTCAAAGGACTCCACAATAGTGGAGGTTTTCAAAGAAAATACACATCAAATGAAAATAACTGGAATCACACCAATACTAGATAACTAAATGGTAGTAGTAGATTTTGAAAAGTTTTAAAATATGTAGTTTTTTAAATAATAGTTTTTAATAGTGTTCCATATTCTCCTAACAGTTTTGGAATTAAAATACACACTATAAAAACTCTGACATGACATACACATTAAAACATTTACTACTACACATATATCACACAAAACAACATACAAAATATCAATCCAACAAAGATACATCTGAATATGCATGAAAAAAATAATAGTCCAACTATAATCAACATATTACTAGATTTCTCATCACACACACAATATCAAAATAAAACACAAGACATAACATACATCAGTACATCAACCAAAACTCAGTAACACATAAAAAATAAACAAATCCACTAATCCTCATCATCATCATCATCATCATGTTCGTTTCAATCTCTGGATGGCACATAAGGTATATAGAATGGATGAGGGGGCATCTCAGCACTCATATCACCTCTAATCAATCTATCCAAATAATGCTGATAATTCTCTTCATATTCATCATGTTTTACAATATATATTTCCATATTATCCATCTTACCATCCATATCTCTAATATGCTCACGAGTAATACTCACCTTCTTCAAAATATTTCTTAACAAACCCATCTGTGAATCACTAGATGATGAAGCTTTCGAAGTAGTAGCATAGGAAGTACAAGCAGGGAAGTACAAGCAGCAAAAGCAGTAGAAGCCCTACCAAATCCTCCTCTATAGCCAAACTTTGAATGTATAGTGTAAGCTCCAACGTTTACACTAGTAATTAGTTTTAAAGGCTGAAGGATATCTTCCCAAGTTTCAAATTTCACTCCAGATCACTCACACAATGAATGAATTAAGGAAGAAAATCCCATACCTACAGTAGTGGTAGATCTGGCACAATTCAAAATGTAATCATAAATTGTTGCTCCAATATCTATAGACTTCTCTTGCTGAATGCAATAGTTAAACACAACTCTCTCCATTGTAACTTCACTAGTATGGCTTGAAGGCAAGAACTTAGATGAGATAAAATAATTCCATGCTTTAGAAATGGCATTTAACTAAGAGACCTGAAAACTGACTCTTCTATCATTAGTCATCTTCCAAAATCCTCTTCCATCAATCAAAAATGCCGTAATCTCATCTATCTCTCCCTCAGTAGGATGATAGTTTGAATAAAAACAAAACATATCAGGAGGCAGTCGATAAAATGTATTGATTACCGCAGATGTAAAATGTACTTCTTGCCTTCTCACCATCACAAAGTTCTCTTCTACTGCAGGTAAGTTTGCATAAAACTCTCTGGCCACAGAAACAACAACAATAGTGGAGAAGCAACAATAATTCTCCGAATTTCTTCCAGCAATCATTTCTTCAATAACCTCTCCTGGCTTACTAAACACACGCTCAAGAATCAATTTACGTGACTGTAGTTCATCGACGTATTGTTCCCCTTTCACTAACAAACATATCAGAATTAAATCTCGTTATTTCTTGAGCACGCTTTGACTTTGGAGCCATTTCTAAAAATTCATGAAAAAAATTACCATAAATTCCAAAATCAAATTAAACTTGCTAAATTAACTTCCAAAAGTAATTTCCATTAAATTTAAGTAATTTCTCATTCTTTTTCTTAAATTTTCACCATGAATAGTGATATTAGGATTTTCTAAAATGTACTAAAAATATATGGTGAAAATCAAAACTTTTTACTTAGAATAGTGCTCTTATCTTAAGGAATCCAAATCTAATAATTTTTGTTGAGATTAGCTCTTAAATGATCCAATATATTGATGTCCTAGGCTCCTTTTTGCAAAAATTAGAGGTTGAAGATGACAGGGAAGTTAAAAATGACAATTTTCGAGTTTTTAACTGCTGAAAATCAATTTTCACGAACCAGCGCCTAAGCGTGAGGCCTTCGGCGTTTAGCCGCAAAATCTGGCACTTAAGTGCAGGCACTTAGCCGCCAGTGCCAAGATTCTCACAATTAAGAAAATTCACTAAACCACTTAGTTAATAACCCTTAATATTCTAAAAAATAATTGTCTCTTCCTCATAAATCTCCAATACTCCAATTTCAAATTTTAATATCCATCAATTTCGATCAAGTTTCACACAAACACAAACTTATATTCATTAAGAACAAACCACACTTAATACAAACTAAAACTTTCTATCCAAACACTTTTGATGAAATTCCCTAAATACAAAGGGATTTAATGAACATAAAGATAGGTTTAAATCACTAAGATGTAACAATCACACTTTAAAAAAAACAAACATAAAACATTAAACAATTAAAACATTCAAACACAAAACATAAAATACAAAAAACAAACAACAATATCAAACAAAAATTTAATTCCACTCTCTAGTAGGCGGAATATATCCAGAACCACTACTATTTTCATTTGACCCTTCTGCAATATAAATTGATAGAACGAGTAATGATTGAACACTCTTACATCTTATTCTTCTAACCACTTGTTCTTCAGGAACATCGCTTTATTTGCTTCTTCCACGTGACTTGTATGACTGAATTGCATCTTGAGTTGTCATCCCATATGCTCCAAATGTACGTTAGTTTCATTAATCTTTGATTCGATTGAAGTCACTCAGGCTTCGATCTTTGCAATCTTTTCTGCAATTCATTGAATACTAACGACAAGAAATCCATTGAATAACTCTTTAGCCTTGTCACTAATAAACTTACTCATATTGGAATCTTCTCTCTTCTTGATCTCATTCTCCCAGGAAGACATGATGCACTCAAAACACTCTTCTTAAGACTCATGAATGAAAATCGGACTTAGGGCAAGTGTTTCTCTTAATCCAGGCCCTTTTATAGACTTTAGAAGTGCATAACCCGCCCTTATACATTTTAAAACTCCAAAATAACTTCAAAATCCACTTCCCCATGATCCAAGCTTCTAGAAACTCATTTATTACATGTTTCATAATTCCGGCACCTAAGCGCCAACTAGGCGGCGCTTAGCCGCCAGTGCTCAATTTAACACAGGTCTGCTAAATGTCCAAAATTTAATTCCAACTCCTCGAAGTCATAAAATAAGGTGAAATAAATACTACTATAATATAAAAAACTCCAAAATACTACTACCAAAACATAAAAATAAACCAAAAAAGCACACAAAGAAAACATAAAGCAAAGCACATCGATAACTATGGGTTGCCTCCCACAAAGCGCTTTGTTTAACGTCTTCAGCCTGACATACCCAGAACTCATTCTAAGTGACCAAACATCAGATTCTTATTAGATTTAAGTTGATAGACTGAAAAATAAGGTTTAAGTCTATGACCGTTAACTTTAAATATTTTTCTGGTCTTAGGTTCTTGAATATCCACAGCTCCAAAGGAATAAACTTTTATCACAATAAATGGACCCATCTACCTGGACTTAAGATTTCGAGAAAAAATTTTCAATATGACATTATATAGCAAAACTTTTCTATCCAGGTACAAGATTTTTAGTAAGAATCTTCCGATCATGCCATAACTTCATCTTTTCCTTATAAGTCTTAGCATTTTCATAAGATTCGTTCCTTATCTCTTCAAGTTCATTTAATTGCAAAAATTTCTTTTCAACAACATCTTTCAAATTATAATTGAACTCATTAATAACCCAATATGCTTTATGCTCAAGTTCAATAAGCAAATGATAAGCTTTTCCAAAAATCAATTTATATGGGGACATTTCTATAGGGTTCTGTAGGCAGTCCTGTAGGCCCACAAAGTATAATCCAGTTTGATTGACTAATTCTTTCTATTTGGATTAACAGTCTTTTTCAATATTCTTTTAATTTCACGATTGGATAATTCAACCAAACCACTTGTCTGAGGATGAAAAACAGTAGCAATGCGATGATTTATATTATATTTCTTTGTTAACTTCTCAATAATCGCATTTTTAAAATGATTTCCCACATCTGTTATGATTACTCTTGGTATTCCAAATCTGCAAAACATATTATTTCTTATAAACTTTGCAACACTTTGAGCATCACATCGAGGTAAAGCAATAGCTTTAATCCATTTGGAAACATATTCTAATGCTATCAAAATATAAATATTTCCGAAAGATGGTGTAAATGGACATATGAAATCTAATCCCCAAACATCAAATATTTCAACTTCCAACATATAGTTAAGGGGCAACTCATTTCTTCTAGAAATATTACCTACACACTGACATCTATCACAATTTTTAATATAAGCATTCACATCCTTAAAATTTGTAGGCCAATAAAATCCAGATTGTAAGATTTTATATGCAGTTCTTTCAACTCAAAAATGTCCCCCATAATCAGAATCATGAAATTTTTAAATAATTTCGTAAGTCTCTTCCAAAGGTACACATCTACGAATCATAAGATCATTTCCTTATTTATATAAAAATGGGTCATCCAAAAAATAAGTCTTAACATCATACGTAAATTTCTTCTTTTCCTGGTATGTCAAACCATATGGTATAATATTACTAACAATAAATTTTACTATGTCAGCATACCACGGAACACGCCACTCATTAACAGTGAATAATTTTTCATCAGGAAAATGTTCATTAATTTCTTCAGCATCACAGAGAGATTTTTCATTTTCAAGCCTAGACAAATGATCAGTAATTTGATTATCAGAACCCTTCCTATCTACTATCTCAAAATCAAATCCTTGCAAAAGAAGAATCCATCTAATCAATCTCAGCTTTGCATCCTTCTTCTTCATTAATTATTATTTCATAGCAGAATGATCAGTATGCACCGCACATTTAGTTCTAGTTAAATATGATTCAAATTTATCAAAGGCAAATACTATAGCTAATAACTCGTTGTCAGTACTGGTATAATTAATTTGAGCTTCATTATTTACTAGCATAATAAAGAACTTTGAAAATTTTATCATATTTTTGACCCAAAACAGCACCAATAGCATAATCACTAGCATCACACATTAATTCAAAAGGTTTTTTCCAACTTGGTGAAATTATAATAGGTGCAGTGATTAATTTTTCTTTTAATTTTTCAAAGCTTTTAGGCAATCATCATCAAAATAAAAAATTACATCCTTTTCCAGTAAACAAAATAAAGGTTTTGTAATCTTAGAAAAGTCTTTGATGTAATGCCTGTAAAATCCAACATGTCCCTGAAAACTTCTAAATCCTATTATATTGGTCGGGTAAGGTAAATTAGAGATAACTTGAATTTTTGTAGGATCTACCTCCAAACCTTTTTCTGAAATCTGATGTCCCAATACAATTCCTCCTGCTACCATAAATTGACATTTTTTCCTAGTTAAGGACTAAATTAGTTTCTTCACAGCGTTTTAGAACTTTATACAAATGTTCTAAATATGATTCAAATGAAATTCCAAACACTGAAAAGTCATCCATAAAAAGTTCAATCCCTTTTTTAATTAAATCACAGAAAATAGCCATCATACATCTCTGAAATGTAGTAGGGGCATTAAATAAACTAAAGGGCATTCTTCTAAAAGAAAACGTACCATAAGGATTGGTAAATGTAGTTTTCACTTGATCCTGAGGAGCAATTTGAATTTGGTGGTAACCCGTATATCCATCCAGAAAATAAAAGTATTTATGCCCAACCAGTTTATCCATCTGATACAAAAATGGGAGTGGAAAATGATCTTTCCTTATGACAAGATTTAATTTTCTATAATCAATGCATATTCACCACCCTGTAACTTGTCTTGTTGGAATCATTTCATTGTTTTCATTAACAGTCATAATTACTCCTCTTTTCTTAGGAACACAGTGAATTGGACTAATCCATGCACTATCTGAAATAGGGTAGATAATTCCAGCATCCAACCACTTCAAAATTTCTTTCGTAACAACATCTTTCATGATAGGATTTAATCTCCTTTGGGGATCAGCCTGAGGTTTGCAATTATCTTCCATAAAAATTTTGTGCATACAAATTGAAGGACTGTTTCCTTTAATATCAACAATTGTCCATCTAAAGGCTTTCTTGTACTTCTTCAAAATTTCAAGCAAACTCTCTTCTTTTATTTCAATCAATTAAGATGAAATTATAAAAGGCATGGATGAGGATTCACCCAGAAAAACATACTTCAAATGATTAGAAAGCATTTTTAACTCATGTTCATGAGGTTTTTCAATTGATGGACCATAAGATTCATCTTTTGCCGTCATATTCAATAATTCAAAATTTTCATGAACATAATTTAAATCTTCCTTATGAAAATCTTCAGAATGATGTAACTCCTCTTCTTGCTTATGTTCCATTTCTTTTCTTTCAGATTTTTCTTCATAAGTTGACTTGAAATGACATTCACTCAAATATCCGATAACAACCATCCTATAACATTCATCAGCTTTACTTATTGCAGGATATTTCATCAATTTCAAAATATTGAATGTAACAGTTTGATGATTAACCCTCATCGTTAATTCTCCTTTTTGTACATCTATCATTGCTCTGCCTGTGGATAGGAAAGGTATTTCTAAAATGATGGGTATTTCTTTATCTTCCTCTATATCAAGCACAATGAAATCAATAAGAAAGATAAATTGATCCACTTTAACCAAAACATCTTCTATAACTCCTTTTGGATATGTGATCGAACAATATGCTAATTGCAGAGTTACAGTAATTGGAGTTATTTCTCCTAATCCCAATCTTTTGAATATTGATAGAGGCATAAGTTTAATGCTTGCACACAAATCATATAAAGCTTTTCCATTTAATCTGTCTCTGATTGCACATGGAATTGTGAAACTACTATGATCTTTAATCTTTTCAAGAAGCTTCTTCTGAATTATTGCACTGCACTCCTCACTAAGTGCAACTGTCTCATTATCTTCAAACTTCCTCTTTTTATTGAGAATATTCTTCATAAATTTCACATAGCTTGGCATTTGTTCTAAGGCTTCAACAAATGGAATATTAATGGTAAGCTTCTTAAATATCTCCAAGAATTTTGAAAATTACTTATCCAACTTTTGTTGACAAAGTCTCTAAGGCAATAGAGGTGGTGGCTTTTCCAAATCAACCTTAGGTGGAGAAATTGGTCTTTCCTAACCTTTCGGAGTATCCTCTTTTGGTTCTTCAATCTCTTCTTTCTCTACTTCATTTTCTTTCTGAACTACCTTCCAACTCTCTTCCACTTCTCATTTGAGTTGCTTTTACATGCTCTTCATTCTTATCTCTTGGATTCACTTCAATATTACTTGGAAGCATTCCTTGGGATCTATTATTTAATGAATTTGCAATTTGCCCCAATTAATTTTTAATATTTCTGAAGGTTGCACCTTGAATTTGCAATTGATTTCCCATATGTGACACCACTTCTTCAATAGACAACTTCTTCTCCTTTAATTGTAAAGCATTGTTAAAACCTGGAGGATAGGTTAGTCTCTAATTATTATTTCATTGGTTGTTCCAGTTCCCCAATGGGTTTACTTGGTGGTTCCTCTATTGTTGATTAATACCACCCTGATTTTTGGTATTCCAGTTAAAGTTTGAGAGATTCTTCCAACATGGGTTATAATAATTGGAATATGGGTTATTACGGTTGCTTATAGCATTTAATGTTTCTGGTGTAGAATAACAATCAACCATTTGGCCTAATGAATTTTCTTCAATCATGCAATTTGGTTGAGAAAAATTTATCCCAAATTGTTCTATCTTCCTTAAAATTGCAGCAACTTGATTTGCTAACATTACAAAAGCATCATTTTCATGAACACTAACTACCTTTTTAGGATTTAACCTTTCAGAAGGTCATTGAAAATTATTAGTAGCCATTTTTTTAATTATAGCATAAGCATCAGACAACTTTTTAAACATTAATGATCCACCAGCAACAAAATTGATAATTGATCTAAGAGATCCAACTAATATATTATAAAATGTTTGAATTATTAACCAATCTGGTATCGAATGATGTGGACATTTCCTGAGGAGATCTTTAAATCTTTCCCATACTTCATATATTGATTCACCTTCAAACTGACAAAAAGATGTAATATCATTTCTCAACTTTGTAGTCTTCGATGGTGGAAAATATTTAGCAAGGAATTTTTGTGCTAAATCTCCTCAAGTTCTGATAGATCCAGGTGCTAACAAACCTAAACATATCTTAGCTTTATCCCTTAATGAGAAAAGAAAAAGTCCGAGTCTAACAACATCATATTTAAAAGTAGCACACAACTCTAGAAAATTAACAAGATGAAAATTAAAATCTTCTGTTGTTGCTCCCTAAAATAATTATTAGACACCATTTGGATTATAATAGGATTAAGCTTAAATGAATTAGCCACTACAGCAGGGTGTTGAATAATACCATGAAGTTCATCCACTGTAGGGTTAGCATAATCTCTTAAAGGTCTGAATTATTGATGGATGCCAACATTTTGATTTTGATGATTCATCATTTCTTGAATATTTTTATCTTTTTCAAAATTTTTAATTTTTTTGATTTTTCTGATAGTTCTTTCTAATTTAGAATCGTAAGACACAAGTCCCTCAGAACCTGAACTACTCATACAATAAAAAAATAAAACAAAACACAACAAACTAACAAAAACAAAGAAAAATAAAAATTTAAATTTTACTTAATTTTCTTTAAAAATGCAGTTTTAATTAATTTCCCCAGTAACGACGCCAAAAACATAATCCCCGACGAATATATGTGTGCTAATGATTTAGATATGAAAATTATGATTTTATAATATGGGATACTACGCTGTCGTCATATTTTAATTTAATTTAAATATATAATTTGAAAAGTAGTATTTGATTTTTGAAAATAATTTTATGTTTGAAAATTTTAAGATATGAAAAATCAAACCGATCTCACAACCCAAATAGTTTATATAAACGAGCACCGCATCGCAAACCGTGTATCTATTCCGAAGAATAAACAAAATACTTGATGATGGGGCTCGATTAATTAAACTAGAAGATTTATGACATCTGTTTCGTCCGCAAACCAATTTTATAAGCCGACAAATTCCCCTGCTTAATATAAAGGAATTAAGTAGGGTTTATATTACCTGGGTTCTTAAAGTTCCCTATAAGGGCAAGCCCCTATAGTTAATTACATCTTAAATGACGGGAATCATTTAAGAAAACTCTCGATAATGATCAGTGGTTTTGCTCTCAAGAATTTCAAAGTTTAACATTTTAAAGGATTAAATTTTGGAAATTTCAATAGGGATTAGCTCAAATTCAGAACGGTTTATTTCAAGAATCCAAAGGAAGAGAAGTAGGAGAAGCTGAGGATCCATGAAGATCTTGGCAACTTCCCAAACTATCCTATTGTTTGGCTTCAATTCGGGAGTTTATTTAATGTTACAATCCTGCCAATTTTTATTAATAAGGACTTGTATTAGTATGACATAATCATATAAATAGCCTCGAAGATGTGAGGGTTTATGTCATACCGAACGACTACCTCGGAGTCTTAAGACCGATTAGGGCTTAATTTGCATAACACGATTATGCAGAGGCCAAAAGAGAAGTTGAGGATTTATGTTGCACCAGGCAAACTACCTCGAAATCCTATGGCTTGGTTATTTAATTCTACTAATGTTTTGCTGAAGTAGAAACAAGTTTTGCTGACGAAGATGGTCGTGCTGCCCAATATGCTCCGAGCTCCTTGTTGTTGCAGAGGTTTAGTTTTAGAAGATGAAAATCAAGAGATGAGAGAAGTGTTATGGTTTAGAAATCTTAAAGTACAAATGTCTTTTAGTGTTTTAATTAAAACAAATCTTAAAGTTGTTTAAACAGAACCGATTAAGATCCCACGGTTCCGTCATCCCGGCACCGTTATTTTCATCGAATTTACTTAGTCCAGATGAATTTGCTAAACTCAACTGAATGAGTTCCATACTTTCATTTAGAACGTGGGAAATCCCTTTAGCAACACGTGGGTTACATCATCCGAGGTATTCCCGATCATTCAACGAGACGTTTTAATTTAGTTAAAGTTTTTGTTGTTCTGTTTGTGATTAAATTTTGAGTTGTTTTATATTTTGAAATGTTGTGGCGATGGATTTTATCTTGTGGTGACTTTTGATTTAGTTTTGGTTTCAATTTGGTGGCTATCCTAAAGGTTTTGGATTTCATGCAACAATCTTGTTTAACATGCAATAAAAGTAAAGCGCAGTGTAATAAAGTAAATTGCAATAACATGAAAGAAAGCGTACCTGGAGTGTCTTCTCATCATTCCAAGCTACACTTTGAAACACATGTTAAGGCATTTAAACATTTCAATAAGTACCTAGGTAAAGACTAAAGGATTGATTTTGGTTGTCTACCAGAATCCTAATCTTATAGCTAGTCATTTCCTATGACGTCTAGGTTCTTGATTTTAGTTAAGGATGATTTTCTCCATTAAAGAATAATTAAGTTCAATTGTTCTTTAAGACATCTCACAGTATCGAGGAAGTGTTTAGAATGAATTCTAAACATCTTTTCAATACTTCTGAGATTATTTTGAGTCCAAATGAACTTCATTGTACTCGTGAATTGATCATCCAAGGGTTTAGTTAAGTTTTATTCCTTTGCTCAGTGAACTAGGATGTTTGATTATCCTCTGAGTGAGGTGACATTTCACTTAACGCTTCATTTAATAGTTATAATAATTTAAAGCTTTCAGAGGCAAGTTAATTTGTTAAAGATTTTTAATGATTTTTATTAAAGTTGACGATTTATCTTGATGTGATTTAATTATGAAATTTTAATCAATGGTTTTAAGTTTAGAATAGTGTTTGATTCATTTAAGTTAAGCCTTTTATAAATGATATCAATTAATTTAATTTTTACATCATGTTTTAAGGTAAGTTATCATAATTAGTTAGTTCCAAATATTTTTTTTATTTACTTTTTTAATTATTTAACATTTTAGGTTTTAATCGATTGTTAGATTATTTAATGATGTGGGTTTTAGTCAAATTAAGAATTATTTATTTTTAATTATTTAATTATTAATTCCACTTATCCTCTTAAGTTTAAGAGTTAAATATTATTAAGTGATTTATTTAGGGATTTTTAAATTAAAGAATTAATATCTTCTTAAGTTATATCCTCATTTTAATAATCCAATTTTAATTAATCTTTCAAAATTTAAATTACTCAATTAATTAAAATTTCATTTTTGGGTTTATTAAAGTGATCAATGGGTTTCTACCCTTCAAGTTCCCAAAGTGTCAATCATCTAAGAGTAGATTAAAATCAGATATTTTACCCCCATGTTGATTAAACCTAAGGTTTTAATTATGGGTTAAAATCTTTTAATTACCTTTATGCCCCTTTAAGCTTATTTATTTTATAAATCATTAAATTAAGCTTAAATGAACTTAAAATTTTTATACCACTCCACTCACATGTCAATTAAGACATTAGAGGAGAAAAATGTGATTTTTCTAGATTTAATTTATTTATATAATTATTTTTAATGAAAAATAGGGATTTTCAAAGAAAATTCATCAACATGACCAAGGTAAAATTTCTATCCTTAAGAAAATTATGGTACATTCCTAATACTCAGAGGACCACTTGAACCAATTTTGGTGATTTTTTTAATTATATTTTATTTATTAGAATTATTTTAAATTTTAAAGTGTTAATTAATTATAAAATTAAAAAAAAGTTGAAAAATGGATTTTATATTTTTCAAAAAATCCTCTGACCTCAAGAAAGTCAGAGAAACAAGTTTTATATTTTTATTATTTTTCTTTGATTTATTAGAATTAATTTAGTGAAAAGGTTGGAAAATCCATTTTTTAATTCAAAAATTGTTTTTAAGCATTTAAAATTCAATATCTTTACTTTGAGCCTTGGGAAAAATATTTGGTTTGTTCCTAAGTGATTAGGGGACCAAATATAACATCTTTATGATTTTTATTATTTTTATGATTTTTATTATTTTTTAATTATTAAAAATATTAAAATATACTAAAAAATGAAGATTTTAGAAAATTCTAATTTTATTTTTTTTAGACTCCTCTAATATCAGAGAAGTCCCAAAATCAATTTGGTGAATTTTTGAAATGTATTTTTGGAGTTATGAATTTTTAAAGTTTAATTTTGATTATGTGGCTTAATTAATCCATTTAGTGGGGTGAAACATTTCCAATTGACTTCAAATTTTTATGTGAGGTTCCCCTAATCCTAGAGATCAGTGGAGAATTGATTTAAAGTTATTTAAATGTGTGATTAATTCTAATTAATTAAAGTTCAATTTAGAGTGATTAGGCCAATTAGGATTATTTTTAATGAACTAGCTCAAACCATAATTATCCTAGGGTCCTCTGGTCCTAAGGAACTTCACCCTATTTTTCTGGAATTTTCTAAACAACATGCTAATTTTTGGAGTTCAAATGTCAAAAACAGTGACATAAACTTGAAAAATACATAACTTACCACAGGGATGGCCTCTGACCTTGAAAAATTCAAAGAATGTTCCCAAGATCAGAGGCTTCAAAAGCCCTATGGTCTCATGCCATGGTGAAATGTATACATGCATGGAGAATTAAAATGCTCAAAATAATATTAAATTAATTAAAAATAAAATACTCAACAAAATAGATCAATTCTTTTTCCACATTATTCTCCTCTATTCACTGAGCAAGAAGGTATTTTTCTTTTATTTTTATGATTTTTCTATGCAAAGATATCAATTTTTGAATTATCAGGTATTTAAATAAATAAGAAAAATCAGATTTGCCTACTTAAACCAGTCAGCGCCGCGTCAACTTTGGCGGCTCCAAAGCTCTACGTGTCGCGCTCTCATTCAACGCCGCCACCTGAGTCAGCTGCCACGCGTCCCGCGGTCCCGCTCCATCTTCTGGTCCGACTTAATCTCCGCCATTCAGGTGATACACAATCGATCGGATGGCTCCTGGTCATCGTCTACGACTGGTGCGTCCCGTGAGCCGTCGACCTTCTAACCCTAATATCTCCCTCGATTCTCAACGGATTTTTGAGTTCTTATGCTCTATGGATTCGTCTTGAGAAGACGAACACATCCATATGGTAAACAGGCATTGAAATTGACTTAAATAAAATGAAGAATCGCTGGAAGCTCAAGAAGAAGTAGAAGGCAATACCCTGGCTCTAAGAAGTGAAGCTTCTATCAGAGGGGCTTGGCACGTTTGTTGGAGTCCAAGGAGGCTAGGGATGAATCCTGGAGCTGTGATGAAATGTCTAGGTTTGACTTCTGCCAGGCCCGATGACAAAGCTTGGAGGCTGGAACAACTGGGTGGTCTGGAGAGGGGGCATTCACTGGGGAACTCCTTCTCTACCTCTGGTGAAGGTGTGGGAAGAGTTAATTTAGATTTGGTGAAGTTTCAAAGAGTGTCCTGTTTCTGGCCTGATTTTCAGCTGAGAAATTGAGCTCAGCTGGGAGAATTCAGGGCAGGAGAACAGTGGGATTCTTCTTCTCTAGGCTGGGAGAAGCTCTAGGAGTGATTTGGTGAGGTTTGGTTGAGAAAAATTTCAACACCCTTCAGCACCTTTCTCATGGTCGAGAAGAGGTGTTTAAATGGTCAGGGCCATTGGGCTGAGCTAGGGCTCAATTGTTGGGTGGATTCCACTGCTCAGGTGGAGAGCAGAGGAGCTCCAAGGTTTGATTTTGCTGAGGTGGCCAATTGGGTGAGTTTAGGTTTGTTTCACTTGGTGGTGGCTCTCGGTTTTGACTCCCTCCACGACTAGGCTGGCCGGCAAGGACAAGGGAGCTGGCCATGGGTCAGGTCAACCAAGGAGTAGGGTTTAATGGTGATAAACCACACAAGGGGGGATTTGGGGTGAGGCAAAAGAGGATTTGTCCATTTAAGGGAAGAGATCCCTTAAAATGGGGAACCCTTGGTCCATGGCTCACTTAGCTTGGGCTAGGTGGATCTAGGGTGGTTCCTAGGGCTCACTTAGTAGCTGTGGATAGGTTGGTTTAGCCACATTTGGTTCAATTTGGTTTGGTTTGGTCATGGGTTCAAATTGACTCATTTGGGTTTGGGTTGAGCTAACTTGAGTTAGGTCTTGATTTGGGTTCAAATGTCTTGAGTAATTTTGAAGAGATGATTGCCATGAAGAAGTTTCATGAAGACATGGAGAGGTTTTGAGTTCAATTGGAAGGACAATTTGGTGGATTTTGGTATTTTGGTTAATTTGGGGAGGGTTGAATCAACTTGGGTCCAAGTTGGGTTAAGGTGGGGTTTAAACCCAATTAAAAGTTTAAAATGGCTTAAGGGAATGTATTGAAGAGTTCCCAACATCAATTGGGAAGAAATTTTTAGGTTTGGCTAATCAATTTGGTAGGTTTAGGGTATGGGTTCACTTTAGGCTAAAATGGGGGTATTGGATTTCAAATGGGATTGAACTCAAATGTGAATCAATTTTGACTTGGATTTGGTTTAGATTGATAGTAATGATATTGTATCAAAGTTTAGAATTGAAATTTGTCAAATTTGAGGTTAAATGGGTTGGTTTGGTGTGGCATTGGGTCCTTTTAGATTAAAAATGGGTCAATTTGGGGATTTTGACAAAAGTGGGTTATTTTGGCAAAATTGCGCTATGGTGTAGTTGAACAAAATAAAATTGGGAATAGTTGGGATTTTCTGGTATTTTCTGGGAATTTTTGGAAGTTTTAGAATTTTGTGTCAAAAGGGTATTTTAGGGTATCAAGAGGTTATTTGGAGGGTATTGGGGTATTTTGGTGAATTTAAAAAGTCGGGGTTGAAGGATCAAAAGGTTATTTGGCTAATTTTTTAGGGAATTTTTGGAAAATTTGGGGTAATTAGGTAATTTTAGGTAGGTTTGAAGGACCCAATGTCACAACTAGGCATTTGGCAAAAGTTGAATTTTGATTATGATGAAGCTTAAAGTGAGCCATGGACCAAGAAATGTCCACCCTGAACATCTCAAGGGTTTTTTCCAACCCTCTTAGCCAAAGAGCTAGGGGTTTGGACTTAGCCATATGAGTGCTCAAATGAACCAGGGGGAGAAATGGGTAAGGATGGTGTGTGTGAGAGTGCAGTGTGTGTAAGTCAAACTTCACCAGGATCAGACCACCCAGGGTTGTCCTAAGGCTTGAACAACCTTATAGGAGCTCACTATTGGTTCCCCATATGGTGGTCTTAATCTTCTATGGTGATTTAGAGGTTTGCAACCATCCAAGTGGGATCCCAAGAGGAGTCAAAAAGTAACTGAATTGCTAAAGGGTGGGTCTCAATTCTAGTCCTCTAGGATAGTCAAGGAGAAAACCTTATGGCTAGATCCTAAGAAGTACTAAGGAGAGAAAAGACCTCACTAAAAATGAGGTCAATAAATGGACCCCCAATAGGTGTGGTGTGCTGACGGAGCACACCGCGCGTATTGGCGTTGACCAAAGAGATCGACAAAACCAACACAGACGTCTAAGTGACACACTTAGAACAGAGTAGAAAATTTCTGCTGGGGAGTGTCAGGCAGATCTCTAAGACTGAAGATCTCCGAACTCTCACTGGGGAAGAAGGAGGTGAATTCCAAATCACAAGACTTGGAGAGATCAGACTTAGATTCGTTTTATTTTATTTCAAGTTTAAATTTTGAGTTTCAAATTGATTCGAGTTTCAATTTTAATTAAAGTTCGGTTTAGGATTGATTTTAAGGTGGATTTCGTTAAGATTTAGAATTTGGAATGAGAATCAGAACCTAGGTTCTAACCTCAGAATTTGAAAGAGATTTAGAATTTAGGCTCTAGTGTCGACGAAGAGAGTTGGAATTTAGGCTCCAACCTCAGAAAGAAGATCAGAATTTAGGTACTGATCGAAAGCAATGAGGACCAGAATTTAAGTACCAGCCTTGGAGAGAGAGTCAGAATTTAGGTACCGACATCACAAAGGATGAGAATCAGAATTTAGGTACTGATCTCGAAAGAGATGAGAATTGAAATTTAAGTATCAATCTCAAAAAGAGAGTTGAAATTTTGGTACCAACCTCGCAAAGGATGAGAATAAGAATTTACGTACTGATCTCGAAAGAGAAGATAATTGAAATTTAAGTATCAATCTCAAAAAGAGAGTCAGAATTTAGGTACCGACCTCGCAAAGGATGAGAATCAGAATTTAGGTACTGATCTCGAAGGAATGAGAATTTAAATTTAGGTATCAATCTCCAAAAGAGAGTCGGAATTTAGGTACCAACCTCACAAAGGATGAGAATCAGAATTTGGGTACTGATCTCGAAGGAGTGAGAATTGAAATTTAGGTATCAATCTCAAAAAGAGAGTCGGAATTTAGGTACCGACCTCAAAAGGAGAGAACTGGAATTTAGGTACCAGTCTCGAAAGAGAATCAAAATTTAGGTATCGATCTCGGAAAGAGAGTCGGAATTTAGGTACCGACCTCAAAAGGAGAGAACTGGAATTTAGGTACCAGTCTCGAAAGAGAATCGAAATTTAGGTATCGATCTCGGAAAGAGAGTCGGAATTTAGGTACCGACCTCAAAAGGAGAGAACTAGAATTTAGGTACCAGTCTCGAAAGAGAATTGAAATTTAGGTATCGACCTCAAAAGGAGAGAACTGGAATTTAGGCACAAGTCTCGAAAGAGAATTGAAATTTAGGTATCGATTTCGGAAAGAGATTCAGAATTTAGGCACCGACCTCAAAATTTCAGGAGTGCGAAAAAGTTTCTCGGAAGAGTGCGGGATTATGGACACCGAGATCAGGATGCCTTAGCGGTCTTATACCCGAGTCGGAGGATTAGAGTGTGGAAAAGTTCTCGGATAGGATGCGAGATTCTCGGGAATTCAGAAGAGAGAATCGAAATTTAAGTATCGATCTCGAAAAGAGAACTGGATTTTAGGTACCAGTCTCAGAAAGATGGTAGCTGGAATTTAGTTACCAATCCCAAAAGTTGGTATAGATTTAATTTTGAAGATTATGTGGAAACTTTAGTTTAGTGGAAGATTTGAATGAGACATGAAAGTGTTTCACATCCCAAAAGAGTTGATTGAAGATTGATTGTTTGGCGAAGGATATGAACCCATGCCATCAGAACCAAATCAAAAATTTCGTGGTTACGTGTCGATGAGACTCGATCGGCCTTCTCAAAAAGGGGAGAAATCGCATAGAGTCGAAAAGGTTTCGAGAACAGCCGACAGCTGGGGATATCAGATTAAGGAATTTTGTTTTCATCATTCACTGCTTTTAGTGATTTTTTTTTGTTTTAGTTTCATTTTCGATTGAAATTTCACTTTGATTCGGATTTTAATTAATTTACTTGGTACACATCTTGAAGTTTTAAGTTGATATGTTTTGAGTTTTAGTTTGTGTTTTATTCAGATTTTGAATTCAAATTTTGTTTTGTTGTTATTATTTCATTCAAATCGTTCTTCGTCCAACTTTCTTTTTTTTCTTTAAAACAGAGTTAAACTCAGGTCTAGTGGCATTTGCAGTAAATTGCACAAAACTGAAGGTAAAACTCAAAGTTCATCACCACTAACATGTCGAAGATACATCAGGTGATTCCATCAAAACATTTCTGATGACATTCTTCTGAGAACAAACTTTAACAAAAGTTCATATATATATCTGAACACAGACTGCATTGATATCTTCGTGTACTCTGACAAAATTGTCTACTTGATTCATCCATGTACGAAAAGTAAACTACACAGGTAATAACATCACCTTCTAAGCCACTTTCCAGAGGAGAATCCCAAGTAAGTGTATTTTAATGGTGTGCTACTACTATGTAGCCTACAGCTCGTAGGGCTGTAAACTCTCTAGTTCTGGATCTGGCTGGAAGTAGACCAGAATTTTACTCTCGTCCATCCTTTTGAAAGTGATGGAGATTCGCTGTTAGGGAACACCCGGTATGCAGTTCTTCGCTACATCTGTACCATTTCCTTGTAGTACAAGAACATAGTCTACCGGTAGTGGTATCTCCACCGACCCTTGGAATTCTCCGGGGCCAATTATCCGGAGTTCTGTCCCGAACATAATGTTGCATTGGTTGATGAAGGAAACGGTACAAAAGTGTCTTACAAAATCATGATGATCTGTGTGAGGTGGAATGCGGTCTCCTTCTGCATAGATGTTGATAATACAACTGTTCGGTATGCAATCAGCGGGTAAGACTCGCCAAGCCACCATCCTTTTTATCATTTTCTTAATTAAAACTGGCATTGGATCCACTTCATCGTAGCAGAGTATCCCTGGTAGATTCCCTTTCCTGTCATTAGCGAAGTTGTAACAGCATCCAAATTGGATTGTAATCCTTCCTTTGCCTCGTTTCCACTTCTTTGGCTCGGAGTAGGTCCTGCTACGTAATCATCCTGCACGACCTTGTTTCTTCAGCTCATTGACGTAGTCTACAATTTCACTCTGCTCGTAATGAGAGAAAACATCTGTATGTAGCTCTAGTCCTTCCAGGATGTTGACATACCTACCTCTGATTCTCTGAAAGTATTCAATATTCTGCTTCCGCACCCTCTGGATCATCTCCAATTCGTGCTCTGAAATTATCTGCAGCTGTCGTGGTTTAGTGACGTACTGTGGGATATATGGATCCACACCGTCACGCTCTCCTGGGATCGTCACTATCTCAGGTGTAGGCTCTGTAGTAACCTCCTTCGGAACAACCTCTGCTATGGTGCTCCTAAGGACTGGCCTCCTTAGGGTAACTGCCATGGCCGTTGGGTTTCTTCCTTGTTCTGCTCTTCCGTTAATTTCTTCAGCATCTTGGCGATACAGTGATTCTTGTTTCTTCTCTGAGTTGGGGTCAGGGTGGCTTTCCTCTCTACCTGAATCTCAGTAGGAGCAGCACTGACAAGCTTTCCTCCTGCGGACGTTATCACTGATTTCATCTTGTTTTCCTTGATCATATTGATCTTTCTCTTCTTGTTCGCATCTTGGGGAGCCTTCTTGTTGAGCCTCATCACTGTCTTCCCATGGCACTGTTCGGGATCCACAGCAGTCCAAGCTGTTTCCTCATATTACAACTCTAGCTGTGCAAGGTCCGAGCCAACCTCTATCACAGCATCAGCTTTCAGCTCTTCTTTGTTAAGTGCAAGACTTACGCCATCCTTAAAGTTCAGGAACAACAGCCCGTTAAACATTTCCCTAAAAAGAAAACAAGAAAAGGATCAGGGGCTGTACTTAGGACGAGAACAGTAAGAATATTCACTCATTAATGAAAAATTCTTAATTAATTATTTCAAATTTTATAAGAGTAAGAGAAGATAAGAAAAGATCAGGAGTGAGCTGAGCTCTAAAGGAAGAGTCAAAATTTTATTATTACTTCAATTGCTTATGTTTTCCTTTAATACATTATTTTTCTTATGATTTTTTTTTTCATTTCCTTTCGAATTCGGACCCAGTTATAAGTGATTACGCTACCCGTGCTTCTAGGAATGAAATTTCGTTCCTTGAAACATCAGGTTGCTTCTTCAAGTATCGTCCATTGATTGGAAGCATAAATCTTTCTCCACGGCAATTCACAAGCTGGTAAGAACCTTCTGAGTAGACTGTCTCGACCACGAACGGCCCTTCCCAAGTCGGTTTAAATTTACCTCCTATCTTGTGGTGTGCAAGAATAGGTCTCTTGAGAACTATGACCAAGTCACCGACTTTGAATGTCCTTGGGCGGACCAGTTTGTCGTGGGCCTCGATCATCTTAGCTTGATACAGTTCCAGATTATGTTGCGCTGCAAGTCATTTTCCTTCCAAGTTTTCCAATTCATCCAGCCGTAGTCTGGCATTTTCTTCTATAGTGATTTTGTTCGCAACTACAATTCTGAGTGACGGGAGCTGAAATTCTAAGGGTAGAACTGCCTCGGACTCGTACACTAAAGCATAGGGCGTAGACTGAGTAGGAGTCCTGAAAGTCATTTTGTAGGCCCATAAGGCTTCTAACAACTTCTCATGTCAATTTCTTTTATTGTCGTCAAGGTTTCCTTTAAGATTTGTACGAGAGTTTTATTAAAAGCCTTGGCCAAGCCGTTTGCTCTTGGATAGTAGATTGTTGAATGATGTCAGTCGATCCCGTGCCTTTTGACAAAATTGTTGATCTTCGTGCTTCTGAACGCAGACCCATTATCTAAAATGATCCTACGCGGTGCCCCAAAACGGTAAACAACCTGATTCTTGAAGAACTGTAGCACGTGATGTGCCTTTACTTCTCTGAGCGGTACTGCTTCTACCCATTTGGAAAAGTAATCTGTAGCTGCGAGAATGAAGTGATGTCCTATTGAAGAAGGCGGTTCTATTGGACCCACTATATCTGTTCCCCAACACTAAAATTGCCACGACGCGATTGTTGGATGTAGCACATTTGGAGGTTGACGTTGAACCACTCCATGCACTTGGCATTGGTGACAACTCTTGGCGACCTTCATGCAGTCGGTCATCATTAAGGGCTAGTAGTACCCTAGTCTCTTTCTTCATTTTCATCTTCGGACCTGACTGATGAGGGCCACAAAGTCCTTAGTTCACTTCTTTAACAATTTCACGAGCCTCGGACCCGCTCAGGCACCTTAGCCACATCTAGTCAAAAGACCTTCTGTATAACGTATTGTTAATTAATGCGTAAGACAGAGTTCTTTTCTTGATTTGATGGGCTAATGACTTATCGTCCGGTAGATTTCTTGTTCGCAGATAATCTATTAATGGATGATGCTAGTCTTCTATATTTTCTGTTATTGCTACAATTGTTTATCCTCCTTCTTATGATTTATGTATCGTGTCCATGTCAAGCTGTGAGAGAACCTGTCGTTCCTGAACTGACACTTCAACTGATTCATCTTGTGAGCAGGCAAACTCTTTTGCGAGGCAGGCTAACGCATCTGCAAGAGCATTTTCTTTTCTAGAAATCTTGTAGATTGTTACATTCGAAATTTGCTCCAATAGTTTCATGGCATACTGAAAGTACTGCTCGAGTCTCGGCTTCAGAATTATGTATTGTCCAGCAATCTGCTGAATGATAAACTGTGAATCTCCGTAGATGTTGATATCTGTTATACCCATCTGAATGGTTAATTCTAATCCTGTTATGAGGGCTTCAAATTCTGCCTCGTTATTTATACACGGCTCTGTTAGGTGGTAGGAGTATCTTAACATCCCCCCTCCGGTGTTATAAAGATTAGTCCGATCCCTTCCTTACCGGGCACTATCGTTTGCGATTCTCTGTCTTTCTGCGCTGAAGATGCTCCATCGAAGTACAATTCCCAATGTTGATCATCGGGGTCTTCTAAGCTCATTATCTGCTCGTCTGGCAAATCATCGTTGAGAGGCGATTCTGCCGGTAAAGGGTGTGCTGCGAGGAAGTCTGCTAGGACTTGTCCCTTTACGGCACGAAGAGGAACAAAAGTTATATTAAATTGCAATAGTATCATCGACCACCTGGCGAGTCTGCCAGAAAGCGTTAGGCGAGTCATCAAATATTGCAATGGATTGAACTTCAAAATAAGGTTGACCTTATGAGAAAGCATGTAATGCCTGAGCTTTTGAGCGGCGAAGATCAGGGCCAAACAATGCTTCTCAATAGGAGCATACTTTACTTCCGTCGGAATTAGAAGATGACTTAAGTAGTAGAGAGCATTTTTTTTACCCTCATCATTGACCTGGGGTAACAGGGCTCCAAGGGAGTCGTCTAAAGCCGCGGTATAAAGTATCAACGGTCTACCTGAGACTGGGACTGCTAAGATAGGAGGTGTCATTATATATTTCTTAATGTCCTCCAAGGCCCGCTGGCATTTCTCTTCCCAAACGAATTTGGCGTCCTTTTTAACCAATGCCGAGAAGGGCTGACACCTACCTGACATGTTCGAAATAAAGCGTCGAAGATATGCCAATTTTCCTTGAAAGGATCGTAGTTGTTTGAAGGTTTTGGGAGGTGGCATTTCTAAGATAGCTTTAATCTTTTCCGGATCGACTTCGATTCCACGATGTCGAACAACGAATCCTAAGAATTTCCCATAGGTGACGCCGAAGGCGCATTTCAGGGGATTCATCTTAAGGTTAAATTGTCTTAATCGCTCGAAAACAATTCTCAAATCATACAGGTGATCTTCCTTCAGCTTTCTTTTGATGACCACATCATCCACGTAGCACTCAGCTTGGTTGTGAATGAGATCATCAAAGATCCTCGTCATTGCTCTTTGGTAAGTTCCTCCTGCTTTCTTCAATCCAAAAGGCATTACTGTGTAGCAGTATATTCTGATTGGCGTTCTGAAGGCTGTGAGCTTTTCATCTTCTGGTGCCATCTTTATTTGATTGTATCCTGATGATCCATCCATGAAAGAGAAGACTTCATGTGTTGAAGCGATGTCGATCATCAATTCTGGAATTGGTAGCGGGAATTCGTCCTTTGGACATGCCTTATTTAAATCTCTGAAGTCTACACAGATTCTGATCTGACCATTCTTCTTTCTGACTGGTACCACATTGGCTAACCAAGTAGGGTATTGTTCTTCACGGACAAATTTAGCGTCTATTAGCTTCTTAACTTCAGCTATAACTTGTTGTTCAATCTCTAGACGCATTCTTCTGGGAGCTTGTCTAACTGGAACGACAGCGGGATCCACTCCTAGTCTATAAACTACAATCTCTGGAGCTAATCCTGGCATCTCATCATAATTCCAAGCAAAAAAGTCTTTGAATTCTATTAATAGCTTGATCATCTTTTCGGAGTCTTCTTTATTGAGTAAGGAGCTAACAAAGGTTGGCCTAGGCTCTTCGCTAGTACCTAAGTTAACTTCCATTAACTCATCTATTGTAGATTTAATTTCTTCTTCAAATTCTGGCGGAGCATCTCCGATTGGTAGATCTTCAAGATTATCTGAAGCTTCCAAGCAATCTTCATTAGGCTCATTAGTGACAACCAAGCAAAATCCTGTATCATCAACTGATCCTACTGTGCCGAATCCAAGACCATATTTTAAATTGGGAGGCCGACTGGCATTGTTCCATAACTTTTCAAAGTGTTTTGATTGACCTTTTGACCACTATTTAGGTAAAACACCACGTTGAATTAAATTTTGAACAAAGGGAGATTACCACTTAAACGACAATTCCATTAATTTAGAAGAAGTAACATCTTCAAAGTGTACATCTTTTTCAATTTTGGAAGAAGAAGCACCACGGTAGAACTTGATTGGTTTAGTACCGCTACCATGTATTTCCTTGACCACCATATCCTCGATCTTATTAGAATGGATCGGGGTCAGGGTCATAGTATGTACATAATGGTTTATCTTCTCGTACATTGCTTTGTATTCTTCATTCTTTTCATCTTCGAGAGAGATCTTGAACTGGGTTTCTTTTGGTTTACTGTCGCTGCTTCTTTCTTGATTTCTTTATCTTTTTCAGAGCTATTCTCCCAATCAACATTGATGACCGATTTCTTTTGTTCAACTGTTCCACTGTTTCTCCATCGACCTCATCCCCGGTTTCGACATCGGGTGCGAGTTCTGGAGAAACCTTCACCATCTCGCCGTAAGGGGGTGGTCAGTAACTGTTGAACAAGGATTTCAGGTTCTTTGTCGTCTTGTGCTTCTTTTTCTTGATTTGGTATGACATTTTTGGAGAAGATTGTTTTCTTTGGGGGTGTGTAGTAAGCTGCATCTTTGTGGATTCTGATTTCATGCATGGAGAATGGTTGCAAATCACCTTTGATACACTGTTCTTGTCCTCCTTTATAATACTTTATGCACTGGTGTAGAGACGACGGTACCATCCGGTTCTCATGGATCCATGGCAGACCCAGTAGAGCGTTGAATGACGTCTCAGAATCAATTATGTGAAACTTTGCGGTTGTCTTGGTTAATTCACCGATCTTCATTAACAGTGTTATCGATCCAGGAGCTCTTTCTCCTTTCTAATTGAAGCCTCTTAGCATCATCTTGTCTGCCTCGAGATCACGGGCATCAATCTCTAAATAAGCTAGTGTTCGAAGGTTAATTATATTAATTGATGCTCATGAATCGACTAGTACCCTGAAGAGTGTGAACTTTCCAATATCGACTGAAATGTACAATGGTCGGTTCTGATCTGCTATCCAAGTAGTAAATCATCATCCGTGAAGGTAACACCGCGCTGTCCTTTCAATGAGCAAACCTCGTCGAAGGAATTACCAGCCATCTGAACTAAGCAAATTTCTTGATCAAGCAAGGCCTTGACCAGAGATTCTCTCATCTTTTTTGACAAGATTGGAGCGTCGTAGATGCTCAGTTTGGCTGGTAGCTTCCTAAGATGGGCTAGCACATTATAGTCCACTTTATTATCAGACTGTTCATTTTCTTCCAGAATGGGCAATTCTTCCGCTGGAGTTGGCTCTTCCTGAGCAACCACCTACTTTCCTTTGTCCTTTGGACCCAATCTCGGAGGTAGGACTTTTTAGCTAACTGAAGGGTTAGAGTGGTGGGAGTGATATGTCCTAAATCCAATCTTCAAAAGATAGAAAATGGCATGAGATTAATACTTGCTCCTAAATCACATAAAGCTTTTCCACAAAATTTTTCTCCGATAGCACAGGGTATAGTGAAACTTCCAGGATCCTTAAGCTTTTCAGGTAATTTCTTTTGAATTATTGCATTGCATTCTTCACTTAATGCAATAGTTTCAAAAGCTTCAAATCTTCGTTTTTTGCTTAAAATATTCTTTATAAATTTTGCGTAAGTTGGCATTTGTTCCAAAGCTTCAGCAAAAGGTATGTTAATAGTAAGTTTCTTAAAAAATTCAAAGAACTTAGAAAATTGATGATCTAATTTCTGTTGTTTAAGTCTTTGAGGAAAAGGTGGTGGTGGTTTTTCAACTTCCACATTAACGAGTATAACAATCCGATCTTCGACTAGAGAGAGAGTTTCTTTAGGTTTTTCAATCTTTTCAACCTCAATCTCTTTTTCAATTTCATTCTGCAATCTTTCTTTTAATTCCTTTCCACTTCTAAGTTGCACAGCTTTAACTTGTTCATGTTCTTTTCCAGTTTCCTTTGGATTAATTTCAACATTACTAGGAAGTGTTCCTACAGGGTTGTAATTAATTAAAGTAGCAATTTGCCCCATTTGATTTTCAATATTACGAATAGCAGTATTTTGATTTTGTAATTGATTATTCATTTGCATAATTAATTCTTCTATTGATAACTTTTCTCGTTGATTATTAAATCCAAGAGGTTTATAATTTGAATTAACTCGATTATTCCAATTTCCGAGTGGGATGAGATCGATTATTACCCCATTGTTGTTGTGAATTATTCCAGTTAAAATTAGGATGATTTTTCCACCCGGGATTATAATAATTTGAATAAGGATTATTTTTACTTGCAATAGCTTGTAAAGTTTTAATAGTTTGAGAATCTTCAATATTAGCAGAGTTATTATGCGAAATATTGATTGCAAAATTATCTAATTTCTTAGACATTGCCACAACTTGTGAAGCTAAGATAGAAAAGGCTTCATTATCGTGAATACTGGCCATCTTTTTAGGATTAATCCTTTCGGAAGGCCATTGAAAGTTGTTATTAGTCATTTCTTCAATTAAAGTGTAAGCTTCTTCAAATGATTTAGACATTAAAGAACCTCCAGCAGCAACATCAATAATTGATTTTAAAGATTCAATTAATCCATTAGAAAATGTTTGAATAATCAACCAATCAGGTAAAGCATGATGAGGACATTTTCTTAATAGTTCTTTAAATCTTTCCCAAGTTTCATAAATTATCTCCCCATCAAATTGACTAAACGAAGTAATATGGTTTCTTAATTTAGCAGTTTTAGAAGGAGGAAAATATTTAACAAGGAATTTTTGTGCTATTTCAGTCCATGTTTTAATAGAACCAGTCGCTAATGAGTTTAACCACATCCTTGCTTTATCTCTTAAAGAAAAAGGAAAGAGTCTAAGTCTAATAAGCATCATCGAAACATTGTTATATTTAAAGGTAGCACAAAGTTCTAAAAAACTAACAAGATGTAAATTTGGATCCTCATTTGGAGATCCACCAAATTGATTGTTTTGCACCATTTGAATAATAGACGGTTTAAGTTCAAAAGAATTAAGCATCTACGATAGGTATTTGAATACTACTATGAAGTTCATCAACCGTAGGGTTAGCATAATCCCTTAATGGTTTATAAACATTTTGATCATTAAGTTCAATCGGATTTTGTAAATTAGCCGTTTCTTGAAATTTTTGAATTTGTTTTCCTTTTTAATTTTTCTAATTGTTCTTTCTAATTCGGAATCTAAAGGTATTAAACCTTCGTAACCAAATCTTCGCATAAAACAAGGAATAAAATATATATCTTTTTTTTAATTTATTTTTTTTTCTATTTTTTTATTTTTATTATAAGAAAATTTATACTATTCTATTTCTTTCTTTCCCGGCAACGGCGCCAAAAACTTGACCCGACCCGCAATAATGTAGTAATATTCGCTTCCAAAAGATAGCAAAAAACTTGACTCAATTTATAAATAGCGGCTAATGTATAAAATTAATATGATATAAATTTAAAAAATATTTTTACACACTAGGGGTACTACGCAATTATACGTATCATTTCAAGTAATATAGGGCTTTGAAACAAAGACCCCAGTATAGATCCCACAGGAAAGAATTATAGTGATAAATTTTCTAAATAAATAAAAAATAAATAAAAATAATAAAAAAATATTTTTTTATCTTTTAATTTAATTAGAAATTACTATTAATTTACTAAATGCAAATAAAGAAAACAATAATGAGAAAATGATTTATGAAAACTATATAAAATAAACAACTTTCTTCCCATCAATTAATCTAAGATTTTTAAGATAATTTAATATTCGTTGGAGAATTTTATTTATGGTATTGTGCCAAATAGAAGTATTTCTATTCTTTACCCTTTGATTTAGTAGAATGGGTTAATCTAGGCTCACACTTCTAGATGTCCAAGGGTGGCTATGGTCGGCCCTACTAGTGACCCTTTCCTAATCTATAAATCAATTTATAAGAATTTAGTCTGCTACTCTAAAAACTTATCAATTCTACACCTTTTAAATCTTATCTTCCTATTTATTTGCACTTCACCTTGAATAGCCCGCACATGGCCTTCGACTACCCAAGTATTCATGTGACATTTACAAGTTAAGAGTTCTTCTCCTTCAAGGTCTCAAAACTCTTCAACAGGTTTTAACAATTTAAATGACCAATTTTAAAAGTAAAGTAAGATCAGGTATTAATATCATCTCAATGTTTTGAAAATATTTTGAATTTCAATTCTCCATCGAATCTTTATATTATCTTATCAATCTCTTCATAATTGAAAAAAGAAAGTAAACTAACTACTTATAACACATTGAAAATAAACAGCAAAACATGATAAATAAACTTTGAATCAAATATAAAAATACTTATCTCAAATATTTCTTCTATAGATCTTCTGATTCCTACTGACTCCACAGTGTAATGAACTCCAGATGCAACAACTTGAAAATAAACTCACTAAACTAAACAAAAGTGGCCCTAAATTTCTTTCTCTATTTCACTCTCTAATGATGAGAGATCCTAAAGTGGATAAGAGAAAGTGTTACAATGGGAGGGGCACGTTTTCTGAAGAACTGGACCCCTATTTATATGCTTCAAGGGTTGCCTTGAAACACCTCTTCAAAACATGTCCACATTCAATGAATCATCTAGAAGGTCGGTCTGGCGCCTAGGCGCCAGACACCGCATCCAGTTCTTCGCACCTCTTCACTTTGGCTCGCACCTCTTCGCGATTAAAACCGTTTTGGAGCGTCCAAATGCAATGTATCACATGTCTTATTATCAAAGAACAACTGTCAGTCTTCTAGAATGTCCAATAATCGCGCCATAATTTTATATACTTTTTGTATTTTGCTCCATTTTTGCTCCTTTTTCCTTTTTAGAACTTTTTACATCACCTACATCTAAAAACACAAAAAATACCTTTCATTAAAGCATAATATCCTTAGAAATCAATAAGAATTAAGACATAAAGAAATAGGTATTTTTTTATAGATCAGATACCGACCGCATGTTGTTCCTGAAGCTGTGGTTCAAACTTCATGCTCAGGTTCCTCCATCGAAGTATGTAATCCACCAAAGTTTCGTTCGGTTTATGTCGCTCCACCACTAGATCACCGATGGTGATGTGGTGCTGAGCTCCGGCAAACCGCTTAACGAAGAGATTTTCCAATTATGCAAAATTCTTGACTGATCCATTCGGTAATTCTTCATACCAGTCGAAGGCGATCCCTGACAAACTGCTGACGAACTGTCAGAAAAGTAAGGCTTCGCTCCCACCGGCATTGCACCAACTGGAACGAAAATGTGTGACATGTTGTTGGGGGTTTCCCGTTCCATCGAAAGTCTTAAACAAAGGTGGTACAAAGCCCTTTGGGTATTGGTCTGCATCAAATTCTTCAGGGTAAGGTCTACCCGTCTGAATAGATGTTCCATTCTTGGACTGAGCTAAGGCTTCTCGCACTCTCGCTGTTCTACCATGCTCTTAATATTCTTTTCGGGAATCATGTTCTGTGCAGAATCTTTCTTCAACTGATCATCTCTGTTAACAGATGTAATCTCTTTTCCTCCATCTGTAATATGGATGACCTCTGGGGGTATTTCTTTCTGAGGCTGAGCCTGACTCTGGAGAGTGGCTAAGGCGGCATCCATCTCTTCCATTCTTTTCACCTTCTGGGAAATCGTATCATCTTTTTCTCGAAGCTGTGCTCTCATTAATTCTGGCTCATGTCTTTCTAAAGCTGGTGGGACTCCCTGCGAGGCTGACGATGCCCGTGTTTCAACCATTTTAATCTCAACATACTCTTCATCCATAAATTCTGACGAATCCACTTCGTCCCTTAATTCTTCTCCTCTTTCTCTTGCTAATCATTGATGTCCATTCTTAGCTGCCCTATGGCATCCTCAAGTGGCCTTTTCTGAGCGATCTCATGGTCGTTAGGAGACGACTGTTGAACCTCTCTTTCAGGAGTTTCCTTTACTGCGGCACTCTCTTCAGATCTGGGATCTTCAGTGAGATTTCTCTTTCCAGAACATTGTGTTTGTATTGGTTCGACAATAATAGGTCGCAACACCATCCTTCTTGTAGCAGAAGGCCTAGGACTGGCTGGTCTGTCGGTGGTGAGTAAGTAGGTGGTGTCTTCCCTAATATGGAGACCCGATACAACAACAGGTGAGCCTTCCTCGCTAGCTCGTACATTTTTCTTTGGTCTTTCAGGGATAGTAGCAGGCTCTAATCGAGGACCGAGGCGAGACTTAACTGGCACTCGTCTCATTCTTCTCAGAATCTCTGATACAGGACATCCTTTTTTCCTGGCTAATTTCTCGACCACCGCAAACAATCGGGTGAGAGGTGTAGCCTTGCTCTTCTTCTTCTTACTATCACTATAATATGCAGGCCGGGGTAACGCAGCGATGATCTTTCTAGCTTCTATTTCATCAGATGCAGTAGAGAGAGGGTGGAATCTATTTCTTTCCAACAGTGGTGAGTATTCTGGCGGTTCTTCCTCTTTCTCTTCGGGGATTTCTTCAAGACAGGCGGCTTCAGCTTCTCTGACCTTCTTGACCTTAGCAAACTTCCTGTTCTTATTCCTCCTCTGTGTGCGGGTTAAGGGCCTATACTTTGAACATGACCCTATCTCGAAAACAGACGGTAATGCAACGAAGTCTGAACCCTCCACGGCGACAGGCTCATGACTGACTTGTACTTCCTTTCCTTTCAGTTTGGCAGGAACCGGGGTAGGTGCAGTGATGACCAGACCGGTGGGGGTAGAAACAACAGTTCTGGGGGTAGCAGTCAATTTCTTGTAAATAGCAGCGTTCCCTTCAACTGGTGCTCTGTGCAGGGGAGGGAATTCTTGAGCTGACTTTAGGTTAAACTCAATCATAGGTTCTTTAGTCTCAGACACTTTGTTCGTCAGTGCGAATAGAGTAACATCGACAAATTTAACGTCCGTATTATCAAACCCTTGTCCGAAGTGGATGATTTCATTGCTAGGCAGCTCGTACTGGTAGACAGCTAAGTCAAGTCCATTGGTGAAAGAGAAGATCAGCTTTGGGGCAGGCATCTTCTGCATGGCAAGTTCAAACTATCAGTCATGAATTATGCTTCCTTCGTCAGGACGAAAAGAAAGAAATCGAATAGAGTCCGAACACAATTTATTTAAGTTTTATTTATTTATGATTAAAAAGAGATTTTTTTTTGTTAGGCGGTTAGTTTATTCGTTAAAAACGAGAGAAGATTAGAGAGGGTAAAGGACACAGTACAAAACTCAGAAAGGAAGGGAAAATCTCGTAGGATTTCTCAACCCGAAGGATCGCTCCTAAACTAACACCTATTGGGGGTCTACCTCGCCTCTCCGGAGAGATATCATAAGGAGGATTTCAGAACCTCTCTATTTAAGAGTGTCTAAACAGTGGCTCCAAAATCCAAGAAGAGTTGATCATACTTGTTCAAGACAGAAATGAACAAGATATGTCAACGGAAGAATGGTAGTCTGATCCACTAGGGGCAATGACTTTCTACCGATTTATGAAAGCAAAACCATTCGATCAAAATGGAGAGAGGAACTAGTCCCCAGCGGAGTCGCTAGAAAGTTGTCTGCATATTTTAATTTAATTTAAATATATAATTTGAAAAGTAGTATTTGATTTTTGAAAATAATTTTAAGTTTGAAAATTTTAAGATATGAAAAATCAAACCAATCTCACTTCCCAAATAGTTTATATAAACGACCACCGCATCGCAAACCATGTATCTATTCCGAAGAATAAACACACTGCTTGATGATGGGGCTCGGTTAATTAAACTAGAAGATTTGTGACATTCTTTTGGTCCGCAAACCAATTTTATAAGCCGACAAATTCCCCTGCTTAATATAAAGGAATTAAGCAGGGTTTATATTACCTGGGTTCTTAAAGTTCCCTATAAGGGCAAGCCCCTATAGTTAATTACATCTTAAATGATGGGAATCATTTAAGAAAACTCTCGATAATGATCAGTGGTTTTGCTCTCAAGAATTTCAAAATTTAAGGTTTCAAAGGATTCAATTTTGGAAATTTCAATAGGGATTAGCTCAATTTCGGAACGATTTATTTCAAGAATCCAAAGGAAGAGAAGTAGGAGAAGCTGAGGATCCAAGAAGAATCTTGGCAACTTCCCAAACCGTCCTATTGTTTGGCTTCAATTCGGGAGTTTATTTAATGTTGCAATCCTGCCAATTTTAATTAATTAGGACTTATATTAGTATGACATAATCATACAAATAGCCTCGAAGATGTGAGGGTTTATGTCGTACCGAACGACTACCTCGGAGTCCTAAGACCGATTAGGGATTAATTTACATAACACAATTATGTAGATGCCTAACAACAAGTTGAGGATTTATGTTGCACCAGGCAAACTACCTCGAAATCCTATGGCTTGGTATTTAATTCTAAGAAAGTTTTGCTGAAGTAGACACAAGTTTTGCTGTCAAAGATGGTCGTGCTGCCCACTATACTCCGAGCTCCTTGTTGTTGCAGAGGTTTAGTTTTAGAAGATGAAAATCAAGAGATGAGAGAAGTGTTATGGTTTAGAAATCTTAAAGTCCAAATGTCTTTTAGTGTTTTAATTAAAGTCCAAATGTCTTAAAGTTGTTTAAACAGAACCGATTAAGATCCCACGATTCCATCATCCTGGCACCGTTATTTTCATCGAATTTACTTGGTCCAGATGAGTTTTCTAAACTCAACTGAATGAGTTTCATACTTTCATTTAGACCGTGGGAAATCCCGTTAGCAACACGTGGGTTACATCATCCGAGGTATTCCCGATCATTCAACGAGACGTTTTAATTTAGTTAAAGTTTTTATTGTTCTGTTTGTGATTAAATTTTGAATTGTTTTATATTTTGAAATGTTGTGGCGGAGGATTTTATCTTGTAGTGACTTTTAATTTAGTTTTGGTTTCAATTTTGTGGCTATCCCAAAGGTTTTGGTTTTCATGCAACAATCTTGTTTAACATACAATAAAAGTAAAGTGCAGTGTAATAAAGTAAATTGCAATAACATAAAAAAAAGCTTACCTGGAGAGTCTTCTCGTCATTCCAAGCTACACTGTGAAACACATGTTAAGGCATTCAAACATTTCAACAAGTACCTAGGTAAAGACTAAAGGAGTGATTTTGGTTGTCTACCAGAATCCTAATCCTATATCTAGTCATTTCCTATGACGTCTAGGTTCTTGATTTTGGTTAAGGATGATTTTCTTCATCAAAGAACAATTAAGTTCAATTGTTATTTAAGACATATCACCGTATCGAGGAAGTGTTTAGAACGAATTCTAAACATCTTTTCAATACTTCTTAGATTATTTTGAGTCCAAATGAACTTCATTGTAATGGTGAATTGATCATTCAAGGTTTTAGTTAAGTTTTATTCCTTTGCTCAGTGAACTAGGATGTTTGATTATCCTATGAGTGAGGTGACATTTCACTTAACGCTTCATTTAATAGTTATAATAATTTAAATCTTTCAGAGGCAATTTAATTTGTTAAAGATTTTTAATGATTTTTATTAAAGTTGACGATTTATCTTGATGTGATTTAATTATGAAATTGTAATCAATGGTTTTAAGTTTAGAATAGTGTTTGATTCATTTAAGTTAAACCTTTTATAAATGATATCAATTAATTTAATTTTTACATCTTGTTTTAAGGTAAGTTATCTTAAAATTATTTAAAATTTGCAAATTTGATTTAAGTTTGTTTTGAAATGATTCTTAATTAGTTCCAAATATTTTTTTATTTACTTTTTCAATTATTTAACATTTTAGGTTTTAATCAATTGTTAGATTATTTAATGATGTGGGTTTTCGTCAAATTAAGAATTATTTATTTTTAATCATTTAATTATTAATTCCACTTATCCTTTTAAGTTTAAGAGTTAAATATTATTAAGTGATTTATTTAGAGATTTTTAAATTAAAGAATTAATATCTTCTTAAGTTATATTCTCATTTTAATAATCCAATTTTAATTAATCTTCCAAAATTTAAATTACTCAATTAATTAAATTTTCATTTTTGGGTTTATTAAAGTGATCAATGGGTTTCTACCCTTCAAGTTCCCAAAGTGTCAATCATCTAAGAGTAGATTAAAATCAGATATTTTACCCCCATGTTGATTAAACCTAAAGTTTTAATTAGGGGTTAAAATCTTTTATTACCTTTATGCCCCTTTAAGCTTATTTATTTTATAACTCATTAAATTAAGCTTAAATGAACTTAAAATTTTTATGCCACTCCACTCACATGTCAATTAAGACATTTGAGGAGAAAAATGTGATTTTTCTGAATTTAATTTTTTTATATAATTATTTTTAATGGAAAGTAGGGATTTTCAAAGAAAATTCATCAACATGACTAAGGTAAAATTCATGTCCTTAAGAAAATTATGGGGCATTCCTAATGCCCAGAGGACCACTTGGACCAATTTTGGTGATTTTTTTAATTATATTTTATTTATTAAAATTATTTTAAGTTTTAGAGTGTTAATTAATTACAAAATAAAATAAAAGTTAAAAAATGGATTTTATATTTTTTAAAAATCCATCTAATCTCCAGAAAGTCAGAGAAACAAATTTTATAGTCTTATGATTTTTATTTGATTTATTAGAATTAATTTAGTGAAAAGGTTGGAAAATATATTTTTTTATTCAAAAATTGTTTTAAGCATTTAAAATTCGATATCTTTACTTTGATACCTGGGAAAATATTTGGTTTGTTCCTAAGTGATTAGGGGACCAAATATGACATCTTTATGATTTTTATTATTTTTTAATTATTAAAAATATTAAAATATACTCAAAAATGAAGATTTTTAGAAAATTCTAATTTTATTTTTCTTAGACTCCTCTAATATCAGAGAAGTCCTAAAATTAATTTGGTGAATTTTTGAAATGTTTTTTTGGAGTTATGAATTTTTAAAGTTTAATTTTGATTATGTGGCTTAATTAATCCATTTAGTAGGGTGAAACATTTTCAATTGACTTCAAATTTTTATGTGAGGTTCCCCTGATCCTAGAGATCAGTGGAGATTTGATTTCAAGTTATTTTAATGTGTGATTAATTCTAATTAATTAAAGTTCAATTTAGAGTGATTAGGCCAATTAGAATTATTTTTAATGAACTAGCTCAAACTATAATTATCCTAGGGTCCTCTGATCCTAGAGTGATTAGGCCAATTAGAATTATTTTTTCTGGAATTTTCTGAACAACATGCTAATTTTTGGAGTTGAAATGTCAAAAACAGTGACATAAACTGGAAAAATACATAACTTACCACAGGGATGGCCTCTGACCTTGAAAAATTCAGAGAATGTTCCCAAGATCAGAGGATTCAAAAGCTCTATGGTCTCATGCCATGGTGAAATGTATACATGCATGGAGAATTAAAATGCTCAAAACAGTATTAAATTAATTAAAAATAAAATACTCAACAAATAGATCAATTCTTTTTCCACATTATTCTCCTCTGTTCTGTGCGGCTTATTTTTTTTATTTTATTTTTAGGTCGTGTTTTATTTTGAAGAGGGGTCGCCTAACAGAAATCTGTCAGCGAATTTTTAATTTAATTAAAATAAATAATTTGAAAAGTAGTATTTGATTTTGAAAATAATTTCAAATTTGAAGGTTTTAAGATATGAGACTAAACCGATCTCACATCCCAAATAGTTTATATAAACGAGCACCACACCACAAACCGTGTATCTATCCCTAAGGATAGACACACTGCTTGATGGTGGGGGCTTGATTAAATAAACTAGAAGATTAGTGACATCCGTTTGGTCCGTGAACCAATTTTATAAGCCGACAAGTTTCCCCGCTTAATATGAAAACATTAAACAGGGTTTATATTACTCGGGTTCTTTAAAATTCCCTATAAGGGCAAGCCCCTATAGTTAATTACATCTTAAGTGACGGAATCACCTAAGAAAACTCTCGATAATAATCAATGATTCTCGCTCTCAAGAATTTCAAAGTTTAAGGTTTTCAAAGATTGAATTTTGGAGTTTCAATAGTGGAATGGATCAAATTTTTGGAACATTTTGTTTTGTGAATCCAAAGGAAGAAAGGTAGGAGAAATCACCGATTCGAAGTGAACTTCGATAATTTCCCGACTATCCTATCGTTTCGCTTCGAATTTAGGAAAGTCCTAATACTTATTTAAATGTTTCGATCTTGCCAATTTCAATTAATTAGGGCTTATATTTGTATGATAAAATCAAACAAATAGCTTAGAAGATGTGAGGGTTTATTGTCGTATCGGACGACTACCTCGGAATCCTAAGACCGGTTAGGGCTTAATTTGCAATGCAAATGCCTAACGAAGAGTCGAGGATTTATGTCGCACTAGGCAAGCTACCTCGAAGTCCTATGGCTTTGTTGTTTTAATTCTAGGAAAGTTTTGCTGAAGTAGACTCGAGTTTTGCTCGATGACGATGGTCGTGCCGCCCACCATGCTCCGAGCTCCTCGTTGTCGCAGAGGTTTAGTTTTAGAAGTCATAAATCGTGAGATGAGAGAAGTGTTTTGGTTTAGAGAAAATCTTAATTTCCAAGTGTTTTTTTGTGTTTTAATTAAAACAAATCTTAAAGTTGATTATAACGACACCGGCTAAGATCCCACGTGCTCCATCCTTCCGCATCGTTATTTTTATCGGATTCACTTAGTCCGTATGAATTTGCTAAACTCAACCGAATGAGTTCCACACTTTCATTTAGACCGTGGGAAATCCCGTTAGCAACACGTAGGTTACATCATCCGAGGTATTCCCGATCATCCAACAGGACGTTTTAATTTAGTTGTAATTGTAGTTTTGTGTTCCGTTTGTGATTAAATTTTGAGTTGTTTTATATTTTCGAAATGTTGTGGCGGTGAATTTTATCTTGCAATGACTTTTAACTTAATTTTGGTTTCAGCTTTAGGGGCTATCCTAAAGGTGCGGGTTTTCATGCAATCGTTGTTTTATCATGCAAGAAAAGTAAAATGCATTTGCAATAAAGTAAATTGCAAGAAAGTAAATCGCAATAAAATAAAAGCGTACCTGGAGGGTCTTCCCGTCATCCCAAGCCGCACTTAAAACATAATTAGAATATTTAAGCAAGTTCCTAGGTAAAACTAAGGGAAAGGTTATGGTTTTCTACCAAATTCCTAATCCTATAGCCTAGTCATCTCCTATGACGTCTAGGTTCTTTGGTTTTGGTTTAAGGACGATTTTCTTCATCAAAGAATAATCAAATTCAATTGTTCTTATAAATATCCTATCATATCGAGGAAGTGCTTAAGAAGAATCTTAAACATCTTTTCAATATTTCTAGGATTGTTTTAAGTCCAAATGAATTTAATTATATAAATGAATCGATCATCCGAGGTTTTCAAGTCTTGTTAACTTGCTCAAGTGAACTGTGACATTTGAATATCCTATGAGTGAAGTGATACTTCATTTAATGTTTTATTTAGGAGCTATAATAATCTAAAGCTTTCAAGGGTAAATTAGTATTCAAATGATTTGATTTGAGTTAAAGAGTTTAAATTTGAATAGTTGTTCAAGTTGCTTTATATTTAGTTTAATTTATATTTAATTTGATTTGATGTTTAATTTAATTTGATTTAATTTAATTTAATTTAATTATTTAATTTAATTTAATTTAATTTAATTTAATTTAATTATTTAATTTAATTTAATTTTTTAATTTAATTTAATTTAATTATTTAATTTAATTTAATTTAATTATTTAATTTAATTTAATTTTAATTAATTTAATTTAATTGTTTAATTTAATTTAATTTAATTTTAATTAATTTAATTTAATTGTTTAATTTAATTTAATTTAATTATTTAATTTAATTTAATTTAATTTTTAAATTTAATCTTAATTTAATTTATCTTTAATTTACTTTATTTTTAATTTTAATTGAAATTAAGTCTTTTAATATTTTAAATTTGAGTTATCATTTTAATTAAAAATTGAGTATTAGTTGATATAATTAATTTAGGGATTTTTTAAATTAAAGAATAAATCTCTTCCTAATAAAGATCCCTTATTTTAATAATTTCAATTTTATTATTCTTCCAAATTTAATCTATTATTTAATTAAAGTTTAATCATTTTAAAATTATTTAATGGGTTTCTACCCTTTAATTATTTAAATTTCAATTATCCAAATCAGATTAGGATCAAATATTTTACTTGTTGATTTTTTATTAAACCTAAAGTTTTAATTAAGGATTAAAGATTTTAATTACCATTTTACCCTTTAAGCTTAATAATTTCATAACTCACTAAATTGAACTCAAATGAACTTGAAATTTTTATGTGACTTTACTCATATGTCAATAAAGACATGAGAGGAGAAAATGTGATTTTTCTGTATTTAATTTATTTATATAATTATTTTTGGTGGAAAATAGAGATTTTCAAGGAAAATTTGATAACATGACCAAGGGAAAAGTTTCTGTCCTTAAGAAAATTAGGGGACATTCCTAATGACCAGAGAAGCACTTGGACCAATTTTGGTGATTTTTTGAATTATATTATTTTTATTATAATTATTTTGAGTTTTGGAGTGTTAATTAATTTAAAAATAAAATAAATGTTGAAAAATAGATTTTATATTTTTCAAAAATCTCTCTGATATCAAGGAAACCAGAGAAACAAATTTTGCAATTTTCTGATTTTTCTATGATTTATAATAATTATTTTAGTGAAAATGCTAGAAAATACATTTTTTTTTAATTTTAAAATTACCCTAGGGCTTTAAAATTTAATATCTCACTAAATAGACTTAGGAAAAATGTGGGATTTGTTCCTAAGTGATTAAAATTCAAAATGTGACATTTTGGTGAATTTTATTATTTTTGTGATTTTTATTATTTTTTAATTATTAAAAATATTAAAATATTATTAAAAATCAACTTTTTCAGTAAAATTGAAATTTTAATTTTCTTAGATTCCCCTGATATCAGAGAGGCTCCAAAACCAATTTGGTGAATTTTTAAAAAATATTTTAAAAGTTATGAATTTTTAAAGTTTAAAATGGCTAAGTGACTTAATCAACCCAATTAGTGGGGCTAACCAAGTCCAATTGACTTCAAATTTTTATGATGGATTCCTCTGATCCTAAAGGTCAGTGGAGAATTGATTTCAAGTCAATTTGATGCCTGGTTAACTCTAATTAATTAAAGACCTATTTTAGGTGTTTAAGCCAATTAGGGTTAATCTGAGTGAATTAACTCAAGTCCTATTTTTCCTAGAGTTCTCTGGTCATAAGGAACATCACCAAATATTTCTAGAATTTATTTCACAACATGCTAATTTTTGGAATTAAAATACTCAAAACAGCAACATGCATTTGAAAAATAAATAACTTTTCACAGAGATGGCCTCTGACCTTGGAAAATTCAGTGAATGTTCCCAAGTTCAGAGGCTTCAAAAGCCCTATGGTCTCATGCCATGGTGAATTGTATACATGCATGGAGAATTAAATGTATGCAGAGAGTAAATAAATCATAAAAAATAAAATACTTAATTAAATTAAATGATTTCTTTTCCACATTATTCTCCTCTCGTTCACCGAGCAAGAGGGTATTTTTATTTTATTTTTGTGATTTTTCTACACGAGATATGAATTTTCGAAGTTTAGGGAATTAAATAAATAGAAAAATACCCTAATTTTCTATTTATCCACGCGGCGCTCGCGTCAACCTCGGCAGCTCCGAAACGCACGCGTGTCGCGCTCCCATTCGACGCCGCCATCCGAGCTCGCCAGCCCGGGCCCCGCGGTTCTCGTACCGTCTCCTCGGTCCGACGCAATCCCGGCCGTCCGTGCGCGCGTGTATCGAATGGACGCGCATCCGTTCATCGTCCCCAAGTGTTCTCACCCGAGAGCCGTCCACACTAAATCCCTAAGATCTCACTCGATTCTCAATGGATTTTCATGTTCTTATGCTCTATGGATTCGTCTCGAAGAGACGAACACATCTATACGGCTAACATGCATCGAAACTAAGGCATTCGAAATGGAGAATCTCCGATGCTCGGGATGAATAGTTAACTCATACCTTAGCTCGCAGAAGTGTGGCTTCAATCCGAGAGTTGTTGCACCTTCGATCGGGTCCCGAAGCAAGCTCCGCATGAAGTCTCCCGGTCTCGGTGAATCGCCTAGCTATGAAAGTGACCACAGCCCGATCACAAAGCTCGGAGGCCGGAGCAACTCGGTGGCTCGGAGATGGGGCTTTCGGCGGGAAACTTCTCCTCTTGGTCCAAGTGAAGGTGTAGGACCGCCGACTTGAGGATTGGCTCACCGTGGCAAAGTGTCCCGGTTTCGGGTGGAATTTCAGCTGAGAAATCGGGCTCTGTTGGTGGGGATTAGGGCAAATCGACACTCGGGATCAACTCGCTCTAAGGATGGTGAAGGGTTTGGAACAATTTTGGCGTAGTTTCTGCAAGGTTTGTGCTTGGCTCCCCTCATGGCCGAGAGGGGTGGAGTTTGAATAGAGCTGGCTCGGGGCCTCCCTGTGGAGAGTTAGGGCTCGGGATCGCCGCTCCGGTGAGGAGAAGATCAGCCATGGTGACCACTGGGGATGGGGCAGCTCAGCAAGTGAGAATTTCAATGTCGGCTCACATGTGAGCTCTCGGCCATGGTGTTTTCCGGCGGCCCGGTGGCCGGCCGGCCGAGCATGGGTCACCCTCAAGGTCGTGTGAGTCGTGGCCGAGGTTTGTGCAATCAATCGGCCATGGACATGTGTAAAGGCTTTGATCCAAAGTGGAATGGGGCATGGCTAGATTTGGACCTAAATGGGTCAACCCACCCATTTGGGCTAGGTGCACCACCCAAGGCCTCGGTTTAGGCCGAGGAGAAAGTGATTTGGATCAGCTTGATTAGTGGGGTCAAGTCACAATCCAAGTACAATTAGGCTTAAGCATGGTTTAGTGGAATCATGTAAGTGGTTAACCACCTTTAGGAGTTAAGGAAAGAGCCTCCTCCTTTTGCCCAAAGTGGCATGGTGACATGTAAAGAGGCTCTCATGGCTTGCATATGGCTTATGCATGGCTCCATGGCTCCATTTGGCTTCGGGAAAAGTAAAGTCAATTTCATGGAAATGGATTTAAGGAAAATTTTGGTATTTAGGGGTGATTTGGCATGAGGCTTGATTTGGAATTATTTGATGATGAATTTAGGACTTAGGGATGATTTTAATTGAAAGTATGATGAGGGGAAATGTCATATGGGCCTTGGAAGAATTTTGGGCTTTTTTGAAAGGGTTTTAGATGCGCTTTTAAGATGGATTAGGAAAGTGGGCTCTCGAATTTTAAAATGGATTTTGGGATGAAATTTTGTAAAGAGGTTGGGCCAAATAATTATTGGGTTTAGCTCATGGATGTGTCATGAGTGACTTGAAGCAAATTTGGGGTAGTTTGGACTTGAATTGGGTTGGATTTCAATTCTTTCGGTGAATGGGCCAATGTAGGTCAAATTGGGCTAACTTGGGCCAATGTTGGGCTAGGGTTGAAATTGATGTAAAATAAATATTAAGAAATGTTTATGGGAGTGTTTCAAAGAGGTTTTGGCTTTGGTTGGGTTTTAATTTTGAGGTTTGGGCCTATTCGGGTTAGATTCGGGTTTAGGTCAAAATCGGGCTTTTGATTTCGGGTTGAATTTGAGTGGGGTTTGGGTCAAAATCTTGGGCAAATCATGTTAGTGTTTTGTTTATGAGGATGTTAAGGAAAGTTTAGAAAAGATTTGGGGTTAATTGGAGTTGAATTGGGTTAGTTTGGGCTAAGTTTGGGTCATGGGTCCAAATTCGGGCTTTAAGGCCCAAAGTGAAATCGGATCCAAATGTCAATCAAATTGGACTTGGATTTGGTCTAAATTGGTATTGGGAATGTTGAATTGAAGTTTAGAATTGAATTGGACCAAGATTGGGGTCAATTGGGTAGGTTTGGTTTGACATCGGGTCCACTTTGGGTTAAAATAGGTCAATTTGGGGGTTTTGACAAAAGTAGGGTAAATTGACAAAATTGGCCCATGGTGTAGTTGGACAAAATGAAATTGGGAATATTTGGGATTTTCTGGAATTTTCTGGGAATTTTCTGAATTTTTGGATTTTTAGGCCAAGAAGGGTATTTTGGGTATTTGGAGGGTATTGGGAGGTTTTCTTGGAATTTTTGGTATTTTTGGATATAGATGGTCAATTTGAGTGGTGTGGAGATGTTTGAGAATAATTTTGAAGAATTTTAGGTAATTTGGAAATTTTGCAAAAATTTGGGTAATTCAAGCGGTTTTGGGTAGTTTAGTAGTGTAGGGTCTCGGGGTCAAAAATTGAAAATTTGGGAAATTGAAGATTGGGTGGATGTAGGTGGAAATAAGTCATTTTGGTTGAGCCATGAAGTCATTTCAAGCCCATATGAGCCATGAGAGGACTCATTCGAGGCATTCACTATGTTGTTCCTAACCCTCTTAACCAAGGGCTTAGGGGTTAAGGACCATCCATGTGAATCACCTGCATGAGTCGGAGGTCAAGTTGGGTATGGGTGTGGTTTTAGGAAGTGTGTGGAAATGTAGTGTGTAGGTGTAGTGTATGTCGCCCCTTCACTGCACTCAGTGCCACCTGTAGGCGCCTCTAAGGCCAAAGAGTCCTATAGAACTCATCCTTTAAACTTCCATATTCGATTTCAACCCTCTAGGTGATTAGGGGTCTATAGTCAAGTTTGTGGAGTTTGCAGGGAGTTTAGAAGTGGTTTGAATTTCTAAAAGGCGGGTCCCAATTCTAGTCCTCTAAGATAGTCAAAGGAAAGGCCTAAGGCTAGATCCTAAGCACTAAAAAGAAGAAAAGGAAGACCTCATCAAAAATGAGGTCAACAAATGGACCTCCAATAGGTGTGGTGAGCCGACGGAGCACACCGCGCGTATCGGTGTTGACCGAAGCGATCAACGAAACCAACACAGATGTCCAAGTGACGAACTTAGGACGAAGTAGAAGAGTTTTCGCCGGGGAGTGTCAAGTATATCTCTCGGAACCGGAGATTCTCGAACTCTCGCCTGGGAAAGGAAAAGGAGGTGAATCCCAAATCACATGATCCGAGGGAATTTCGATTTAGATTTTATTTTGCTTCAATTTATGTTTTGATGTGTGAGTTTAAATTTTAGTTCGGAGTTTCAATTTAGATCGAAGTTTTGTCAAAATTAATTCGAGGGATTCGATTTGAAATGAAAATTAGGATTTTGAGGTTTTAGATGTAACATCTCCAACCTCGAAAGAAAATTGAATTGATTAGATTGAATCGTTGCAATGAGAAGATATCTCGTAGCAAAGTGGTGTTGGATGTAAAATCCTTAACCTCAAGAGTTTGATTTTGATGTATTTCATTGCGATAAGGAAATGATCCTAAAGCAATGCAGTCTCGATGTAAAATCCTCGACCCAAAAGGTTTGAATTTGATGTATTTCAAAGGCAATAGGAAAGAATCCTAAAGCAATAGCAGTCTGGATGTAAAATCCTCGACCCAAAAGTTTGAATTTTGATGTATTTCAAGGCAATAGGAAGAGAATCCTAAAGCAAGTGCAGTCTTGGATGTAAAATCCTCGACCCAAAAGTTTGAATTTTGATGTATTTCAAAGGCAATAGAAGAGAATCCTAGCAAGCGTAGCCTTGGATGTAAAATCCTCGACTCAAAAGTTTGAATTTTGATGTATTTCAAAGGCAACAGAAGAGAATCCTAAAGGCAAGTCTTGATGTAAAATCCTCGACCCAAAAGTTTGAATTTTGATGTATTTCAGTGCACAGGAAGAGAATCCTAAAGCAAAGGCAGCTTGGATGTAAAATCCTCGACCCAAAAGTTTGAGTTTCGATGTATTTCAAGGCAATAGAAGAGAATCCTAAAGCAAGGTAGCTTGGATGTAAAATCCTCGACCCAAAAGTTTTGAATTTTGATGTATTTCAGCAGGCAATAGGAAGAGAATCCTAGCAAGTAAAGTCTTGGATGTAAAATCCTCGACCCAAAAGGTTTGAATTTAATGTATTTCAAAGGCAACAGAAGAGAATCCTAAAGCAAATGCAGCCTTGGATGTAAAATCCTCGACCCAAAAGTTTTGAATTTTGATGTATTTCAAAGGCAATAGAAGAGAATCCTAAAGCAAGTGCACTTGGATGTAAAATCCTCGACCCAAAAGTTTTGAATTTTGATGTATTTCAAAGGCAATAGGAAGAGAATCCTAGCAAGTGCAGTACTTGGATGTAAAATCCTCGACCCAAAAGTTTGAATTTTGATGTATTTCAAAGGCAATAGGAAGAGAATCCTAGAAGGCAAAGTCTTGGATGTAAAATCCTCGACCCAAAAGTTTTGAATTTTGATGTATTTCAAAGGCAATAGGAAAAGAATCCTAAAGCAATGGCATCTGATGTAAAATCCTCGACCCAAAAGTTTTGAATTTCGATGTATTTCAATGCAATAGGAAGAGAATCCTAAAGCAAGCAGTCTTGATGTAAAATCCTCGACCCAAAAGGTTCGAATTTCGATTTGATTGAGACTTGAAATCTGGAAAGATTGAATTTGGAAATTTGGAAATTTGGAAGGATGAGTTCGAACTCGATTGAAATTTGATTTGAGATTTGATTTGAAATTTGAAAGATCAAGTTTGAAACTTGATCGAGATTGGATTTAGATTTTGATTGAGAATTTGATTTGGAAGTTTGGAAGGATAGAATTTGATTTTGAAGTTTGAAAAGATTGAAATTTGATTCGGAATTTGGAAAGATTGAATTTGAGATTTGTGTTGATTTCGTTTATCTTTTAATGGTTCAAATTTTATTTTGTTGTTTATTTAATGTTCATGTGAACTTGGTGTTTGTCATTTTTCGCATTTTTTTTTAGAAAGTTTTCTTTTATTCTCTTTTTTTTTCTTTTCTCGTTCTTTGTTCGAAGTTCATTTAACTTTAATGGCGTTTCCCAATCAATTTCGCACAAAAGAGGTGAAGGCCAAAAACGCGACATGGTCACTTTCATTCCAATCATGTCGAAAATACGTCGTACAACTCGATCTCGGAATATATTTCATACAATCCATGTAGACTCAAAACGTGACCGTGTATGATCTTTGTTGATCCATCAAAAGAATCATCTCGTCAAAAATCCATATCCGAATAAGTGAGGTACATGGTCAATAACATCACCTTCCAAGCCATCCTCGGCAAGGATGCCGGCCGGATGTACATCGGAGGTGTGATATTTCCCATGTAACTCACGCCTCGTAAGGCCGGAGGTTCTCTAGCTCCGGATCCGGTTGGAAATGGTAAGGTATTTTGCTCGTCGTCCATCCTCCCGAAAGTAACCGAGATTCGCTCCACCGGCACCCCGGTATGCAATGCTTTGCGATATCCGCTCCGTTACCTCGCAGCATCATGACGGAACCCACCGGTAGAAGGTATCTTTACCGGCCTCGAACTCGCCCCGGCCTCGCTATCCGGAGGTCGTATCCGAACATGATGTTGCACTCATTCAAGAAAGAGACCGTGCGTAAAGGTCCGACGAAGTCGTGGTGATCAATATGTGGGGGTATGCAATCACCCCGTTTGTAGATGTTGATAATGCAACTATTGGGTATGCAATCTGCCGGCGTACTCTCCATGTTATCAATCTTTTCACCATTCTCTTGATAACTAATGGCATCGGATCTACTCGCCCATGACGAAGTATCCCCGGTGGGTTTCCCTTCCCGTCTTCAAAGAAAGTCGTAGCAAAGCATCCGCATCAGTATCGTGATTCTTCCTTTCCCCGGCATCCATCTCCGGGTTCCGAGTATGTGTTTTCCCTCGTGCGGCCTCGCTCGGCCCATTCTTTTCGCATCCCGGATACAGTCCACGATTTGTCGTTGTTCATACTCCGAGAATACGCTCGGTGTGTAGCTCGAGGCCTTCTAAGTATGTCGATTCTTCTTCCTTTAATTCTCTCGAAGTATTCGAAAGTTTTCTTTTCAACATTCTCGCATCCTCTCCAACTCGTATTCCGGAATGATCCGCAGATGGCGAGGCCTTGTGACGTATTGTGGGATATATGGTTCAATCCCTTCACGTTCCCCCGCATACCTCGGCTCCTCGTGGATGATGCTCCGTCGGACATCCCCCGGGTTGCTTCGCAACAAGGTCATGCACCGCCGGTGGTTCTATCCGATGGCGTGGTAGCCTTCTTTCTTCCGATCTTCCGGAGATTTCCCGGTTCTTCTCGTTATTCTAGGAGCCGGCCTCCTTTCTTCAGTGTTCCCGGTGAACCGGTGTCCTCGAAATGTGAGTGCCGGCATTAGCAATTGCCTCGTCGCGCCGGTCCGCGCCTAGTTTTGTTAACATTTTACGGATGCGGCGATTCTTATTTCTTCGTTGCGTGGCCGTGAGAGTAGCCCTCCGAACTTCTTGAATCTCCGCGGCGCGGCGCCGACAAGCCCGCCCTCCGCCGTAGTGACTACGGACTTCATTTTCTTGTCTTCTTCGACGTTTGCTTTTCTTTTCTCGTTGTTGGATCGGTGGCTTGGGCCACCCACTTTCATCACCGTCCGCCCGGCAGTTCTTCTCGTTAACCGGGACCCGGCCACTTTCCTCGTATCGTAGGCTCCGCCGGTGCGAAATCCGAGTCAATCTCGATTATCGCTCCATCTTTCACCCTCTTTCATCGAGTGCAAGGCTTACGCCATTCTTAAAGTTCAAGACCAACCGCCCGTTCGACATTTCCCCGCGAAAAGACAAGGAAAAGGATCGTGGGTCGTACTAAGAACAAGAACATTAAGAAAATGTTTATTAAAGATACATTTTTTATTATTATTCTTATATTTTGAAATTTAACAGGAATGAAGTAGGATAAGATGAGGGAAAGAGATCTTGATTTGAAAAAGGAAACAAGGAAAACTTAATTATCATGATTTTATTTATCTTAGCACATTTTATTATTTTTTTGGGTTCGGACCCAATCACAAGTAATTACTTTCACCCGTGTTTCTTAGGGATGAAGAATTCATTCCTTCGAAACATCGGTAGCGTAATATTTTTTCAAGTATCGTCCGTTGATTGGAAGCATATGTCGTTCTCCCCGGCAATTCACTAGCCGGTAGGAACCTCCCGAGTATACCGCTTCAACCACAAACGGTCCTTCCCAAGTGGGTTCAAATTTTCCTCCTATCTTGCGGTGTGCAAGAATAGTCTCTTGAGAACGAGAACTAAGTCACCAACTTTCAAGGTTCTCTGGGCGGACCAGCTTTGTCACTGGGCTTCGAACCATCTTAGCTCGGTATAGTTCTAAATTCCGTTGTGCCGCAAGTCTTTTCCTTCCAAGCTTTCTAATTCTTCGAGTCGTAGTCCGGCGTTTTCTTCGTCGTGATCTTGTTTGCAATCGCAATTCCGAGTGAAGGAAGCCGAACCTCTAAAGGTAACACTCGCTCGGACCCATACACCGCAGCGTAAGGTGTAGCTTCGAGTAGGGTTCCGAAGGTTGTCCGGAGGCCCATAAGGCTTCTAACAATTTCTCGTGCCAATTTCTCTTATTATCGTCCAAGGTTTTCTTTAAGATTTGAACGAGAGTTTTATTAAAAGCCTCGCCGAGGCCGTTTGCTCTCGGGTAGTAAATTGTCGAGTATCGCCAGCCGATTCCGTGTCTCCCCGACAAAATTGTTGATTTGTGTGCTTCGAATGCCGACCCATTATCCGAGATGATCCCGCGCGGCACTCCGAAACGGTAGACAACTCGGTTCTCGAAAACCGTAGCACGTGGTGTGCTTTCACTTCTCTAAGTGGAACCGCTTCGCCCACTCGGAAAAGTAATCAGTAGCCGCAAGAATGAAACGATGTCCTTTTGAAGATGGTGGTTCTATCGGACCCACTATATCCGTGCCCCAACATTCAAACGGCCACGACGCAATCGTCGGGTGTAGCACATTCTGGAGGTCGATGTAGAACCACCCGTGCACTCGGCATTGGTGACAGCCTTCGGCGATTTTCATGCACTCGGTCATCATCGAGGGCCGTAGTACCCTAGTCTTTTAATTTTCATTTTCATCTTTGGACCCGACCGGTGAGCGCCACGCAGTCCCGAATGCACCTCTTTAACAATTTCACGGCCTCGTACCCGCTTAGGCACCTTAGCCACATTTCGATCAAAAGACCTTCGTATAATGTGTTGTTTATTAATGCGTAAGACAGAAGTTCTTTTCGATCCGATGGGCCGCCGACCTATCGTCCGGTAGCTTTCCCGTTTGCGTGTAATCCATCAATGGCCGTCGCCAATCTTCTCGTGTTTTCCGTCACTACCGCAACCGATTCTTTTTCTTTTCGTCGATTTGTGTATCGTGTCTATGTCGAGCCGTGATAGGACTCCGACGTCCGTGAACCGACACTTCCACCGATTCATCTTGCAAACAGCAAATTCTTTTGCGAGACGGGCTAAAGCATCCGCTAAAGCATTCTCTTTTCTAGGAATCTTGTAGATTGTCACATTTGGAATCCGTTCCAACAAATCGTATGGCATACCGGAAGTATTCGTTCGAGTCTTCGGTTTAAAAATTCCGTATTGTCCGACGATCCGTTGAATGATTAACCGTGAATCCCCGTAGATGTTGATGTCCGTTATCCCCATTCGAACGGTTAATTCCAATCCCGTTATGAGGGCTTCGTATTCTCGCTTCGTTGTTCGTACACGGCTCCGTCAAGTGGTAGGAGTATCTTAACATCCCCCGCTCCGTGTTATAAAGATTAGCCCGATTCCCGCCTTACCGGCACTATCACTTGCGATTCTTCGTCTTTGTGTGCCGAAGATGCTCCGTCGAAATACAATTCCCAACGTCGATCATCGTGGTCTTCTAGGCTCATTATTTGTTCATCCTGCGCATCATCATCGAGAGGAGATTCGGCCGGCAAAGGGTGTGCCGCGAGGAAGTCCGCTAAGACTTGTCCCTTTACTGCACGCAGAGGCACGAAAGTTATATCGAATTGCAATAATATCATCGACCATCCGGCAAGTCCGCCGGAAAGTGTTGGACGAGTCATCAAGTATTGCAATGGATTAAACTTCGAGATCAAGTCGACTCTATGAGAAAGCATGTAATGCCCGAGCTTTTGAGCGGCGAAGATCGTGGCCAAACAATGCTTTTCAATTGCGGGATACCTTACCTCCGTCGGAAGTAAACGACGGCTTAAGTAGTAAAGAGCATTTTCTTTACCCTCATCATCGACCCTGCCAACAGGGCTCCGAGAGAGTCGTCTAGAGCCGCGGTGTAAAGTATCGCGGTCTACCCGAGACTCGGGGCCGCTAAGACAGGAGGTGTCATTAAATATTGTTTAATGTCTTCGAAGGCCTTCTCGGCATTTCTCTTCCCAAATAAATTTGGCGTCCTTTTAACTAGTGCCGAGAAAGGCCGACACCTACCCGATGTGCTCGAGATAAAGCGTCGAAGATATGCCGCTTCCTTGAAAAGATCGTAGTTGTTTTAAGGTTTTGGGAGGCGGCATTTCTAAGATGGCTTTAATCTTCTCCGGGTCGATTTCAATTCCACGATGTCTGACAACGAATCCTAAGAATTTCCCGGAGGTGACGCCGAAGGCGCATTTTAAGGGATTCATCTTAAGGTTAAATTGTCTTAATCGTTCGAAAACAATTCTCAAATCATACAGGTGGTTTTCCTTTACTTTGCTTTCGATGACGACATCGTCCACGTAAGCACTCGACTCGATTGTGGATGAGATCATCAAAAATTCTTGTCATTGCTCTTTGGTAGGTCGCTCCCGCGTTCTTCAGTCCAAATGGCATCACCGTGTAGCAAAATACTCCGATCGGCGTTCCGAATGCCGTAAGCTTTTCATCTTCTCGGAGCCATTTTTATCCGGTTGTATCCCGAAGATCCATCCATGAATGAGAATATTTCATGTGTCGAAGCAATATCGATCATCGGCTCCGGAATCGGTAGAGGGAATTCATCTTTTCGGACATGCCTTGTTTAAATCTCTCGAAGTCCACACAAATTCCCGATCCGACCATTCTTCTTCTCGACCGGCACTACGTTGGCTAGCCAAGTCGGGTATTGTTCTTCACGGACAAATTTAGCGTCTATTAGCTTTTTAACTTCGGCTATGACTTGTTGTTCGATTTCTAGACGCATTCTTCCGGGACCTCGTCCGACCGGAACAGTAGCAGGATCCACTCCTAGCTTGATGGACCGCAACCTCCGGAGCTAATCCCGGCATTTCATCGTAGTTCCAAGCAAAACAGTCCTTAAATTCCATTAACAATTCGATTATTTCTTCTGAGTCTTCTTTGTCGAGTAAGGAGCTAACAAAGGTAGGTCTAGGCTCTTCGCTAGTACCTAAGTTAACTTCCGTTAACTCATCTATCGTGGATTTAATTTCTTCTTCGAATTCGGTGGAGCGTCTCCAATTTGTAAATCTTCGAGTTCGTCCGTAGTTTCCATGCAGCTTTCATTGGACTTGCAAGTGACAACCAAGCAAAATTCAAGCATCGTCAACCGACCCTACCGTGCCGAATCCGAGTCCATACTTTGAATCGGGAGGACGGCCGGAGTTATTCCATAACTTTTCAAAATGTTGTGATTGGCCTTTTGTCCATTGTCGAGGTAAGAAACCACGTTGAATTAAATTTCGAACACAGGAGAGTACCACTCAAAAGGTAATTCCATTAATTCTCGATGAAGTGACATCTTCGAATTGTACATTATTTTCGCTTTGGAGGAAGAAGCACCACGGTAGAATTTGATCGGCTTTGCACCGTCACTACGTACCTCTTCGACCTCCATACCCTCGATCTTATTAGGATGGATCGGAGTTAGGGTCATAGTATGTACGTAGTGGTTAATCTTCTCGTACATTGATTTGTATTCTTCGTTCTTTTCATCTTCGAGGGAGATCTTGTATTGCGGCTTCTTTCGACTTATTGTTGTCGTTTCTTGCTTGATTTCTTTTTCTTCTTCGTAACTATCATCCCAATCAACATTGATGGTTGGTTTCTTCCGTCCAATTGTCCTAGTGTCTCTACCACGGCCTCGTCCCCGCCTCGACCTCGGATGCGAGTTGTGGAGAAACCTTCACCATCTCGCCGAAGGGAGTGGTGAGTGATCGTTGGACTAGAACTTCAGTGTTCTTCGTTGTCCCGAACTTTCTTTGCTTCATTTGTTACGGTATCTCTCGGAGAAGATTGTTTTCTTTGGCGGTGCATAATAAGCCGCATCTTCATGGATTCCAATTTCATGTACGGAGAATGGTCGTAAGTCTCCTTTCGATGCACTCGTTCCCCTCCATCGTAATATTTGATGCACCGATGCAGAGATGATGGTACCATCCTCGTTTTCATGTATCCATGGTCGGCCCAAGAGAGCGTTGAACGACGTTTCGAATCGATTATATGAAATTTTGCGGTTGTCTTTGCTAAATCACCGGTCTTCATCGTAGCGTTATTGACCCGAGGGCTCTTTCTCCTTTCTCGGTTGAATCCTCTTAATAACATTTTGTCGGCCTCGAGCTCACGAGCATCAATTTCCAAGTATGCTAGTGTTCGAAGACTCATTATATTGATTGATGCTCCCGGATCCACCAATACTCCGGAGAGCGTAAACTTCCCAATTGTAATCGAAATGTACAACGGTCGGTCGTGATCCGTCGTCCCAAGTAGTAGGTCATTGTCCGTGAAGGTAACACCTCGCCGTTCCTTTAACGAGCAAACCTCATCCAAGGAATCTCCGGCCATTTGAGCTAAGCAAATTTCCTGGATCAAGTAAGGCCTCGATCGAGCTTCTCTCATCTCCTTTCGATAAGATGAGAGCATCGTAGATGCTCGGCTTAGCCGGTAGTTTCCTAAGATGGGCTAGCACGTTGTAGTCCACTTTGTTCTCCCGTGTCTCGCTTCTTCTCGAATGGGTATGTCTTCCGCCGGGGTTGGTTCTTCTTGAACAACCACCTGCTTTCCTTTGTCTTTCGGACCCATTCTCGGAGGTAGAACTTTTCCACTTCTTAAGCCGACTTCTGTAATTTCTTCGAATCTAGTATCGAGTTTGCCGGTGTCTCCTCCCGAATCGGAATGACCGGCTCTTCCGGATTATCTTCCAAATCCGAAGGCTCTAACTCTATTGTAACCGGAGCTCCTCGAAACTCGCGTATAGATCCGTTGCTTCGTTGAACTCTCGTAGCCTCCTCGATGGATGCCTTCTTCGTCATTTTGATCGTCGAGATCATGTATGATTCGAGAATTGTTGTTGGTATCGAAATCGACGCCCGGATTGTCGCTAGTTACGTAATCGTTAGAAACAACCAAAACGTAGCCAACGCCATCACCCTTATCATTATATGATCCCACCGAAGTGAGCAGATAATCATACAAAATCGAGGTTCGAGGGATTTCTCCCCCGAATCGAAACAACTATCCTAGGATAAGCAGCCCCTAGTCTAGCCTTAGGAATCTCGGTCCCCTCTTCTTCGTCAATTTTCTTCTTCTCTTCGATTGTCTCCCGTCGAGGTGGTTCTTCTATCGCAAGTGATAGTACTCGGCTTAATGTGTCTCGAACTCTGAATCGAAGCTCGCACCGAAGCGGTTCGGATGTTGTCTAAAATCTTCTTCGAAGATCTCGTCCTGAGCGGTAGTCCATCCATCGTCGGCTGCATAGGGATCTATCGGAATGACGGGATCGGCTGAGATAACATCGACGGAACCTCCTTTCCGGGGTTCCTTCATGTACTCCTTCGGGATTGTTATATTTCCTTTCCGAAGGTTGTCGTCTGAGCCAACTTTCGAAGGTAATGCAGCCTTCTATCTTGTGCCCAAGCATCCGATGGTAGGGGCAAAAGTCGGGATCACCTTTCTTGTTGACTTCCTCTCGGTCTTTTGGGCTCGGCAACTCGGAAATCTGGAGTTTTCATTAAGCTACGGAACATCTTTGGCATCGCTTCATTTTTGAACGGATATTCTCTCGCTCGAAGCTCCTCAATGTACGTTGCGGACGAGACGGTTGTTCATACCGCGGAGACGACCGATAGCCGGACCGGGGTTGCCGGTAATTTTGTTGTGGTTGCCGCGGCCGTTCTCGTGGTATTTCGCATCGGTTGTTTGCCTTTGTCAACCGCCGCAACGACCCCGCATTTCTTTTCGAAAGTCTTCACCGGCTTCTCGCTTGTCCGTCTTGTCGGCAAAACTTAATTGCTTCGCCTCTTCTTGCAAGCTTCCGGCCTTGCTTAACAACTTCTCAAAAGTCTTAATAGTGAATCCCTCGAGGAGAAGTGCTATCGGCCGTGAATGCTTTTAAGCAAGATGCCGATCGCATGTTGTTCTTGCAACTGTGGTTCACACTTCATGCTTAAGTTTCTCCATCGAAGTATGTAATCCACCAAAGTTTCATTCGGCCTTTGTTTCTCTACCACTAAATCACCTATAGTGATGTGGTGCCGAGCTCCGCAAATCGCTTAATGAAGAGGCTCTCTAGCTCCGAGAATGTCTTTACTGCATCCGTCGGGTACTCCCGCATACCCGCCGAAGGCGATTCCCGACATGATCGCTAACGAACCGTCGGAAGAGTAGCGCATCGCTCCCGCCGCATTGCAACAACCGGCACGAAAGTGTGCAACATGCCGTCGGGGTTCCTGCCCGTCGAAGGTCTTAAACAGAGGTGGTACGAAGCCTCTTCGGGTATCGGACAGCGCCGAATTCTTCCGGTAAGGTCTACCCGTCCGAATAGATGTCCCGTTCTTCGATCGTGCTAGGCTTCTCGCACTCGCTGCTCTACCAAGTTCTTGATATCCTTTTCGTGGATCATACTTTGTGTTGTATCCTTTTTCACCGGTCATCCCCATCGACGATGTAATTTCCTTTCCTCCGTCTACGATGTGAATGACTTCCGGGGGTGTCTCTCATGTGGTTGTACTCGACTTTGGAGAGTGGCTAGAGCTATGGCCATCTCTTCCATCCTCTTCGCCATTCGAGCGATCGTGTCGTCCTTTTCCCGAAGCCGTCTCTTCATCGCTCCGGCTCCTCTCTTCGCGGCCGCAGGAGCACCTCGAGAAGATGATGAAGCTCGTGTCTCAACCATGTTGATTTCTCGCATATTCGTTGTCCATGAATTCCGATGAGTCGATCTCATCTCCGAACTTTTCTTCTCTTTCTTTGCCAACCGTCTGATGTCGGTTCTCAACTTTTCCATGGCATCTTCTAGCGGAGCTTTCGTGTATCTTCGTGGTTGTCATGCGATGGTCGCCGGGTCCTTTTTTCACGAGTCCCCTTCATCGCAGGTAGCGCTTTCTTCGCATTCCAGCCTCCCCGGCGAGACTTTCTTTCTCGGCCGTCGTTTCGGCCTCAATCGCCCCGTAGTGGGACGCCACACCATCCTTCTAGCAGCAGAAGGTCTATGACCAGATGGTCTATCGGCCAAATGCTGGAAGGTGGTATCCTCCCTAATCCGTAATCCTGATACTACGACAGGCGGGCTAGCCTTCATTCTCTTGCTTGGCTTTTCTATCATGACGGCGGGTTCTACTCGGGGCCCAAGACGGGATTTGACTGGCACCCGCCCTATCCTTCGTAGAATTTCCGACACGGCGCTTTTCCTTCTTCGCTAGCTTTTCTACCAAAGTTCGCAGGCGAGCAAACGGCGTAGTTCTGATTCTTTTCGCGGCTATCGTTGTAGTATGCGGGTCGTGGTAATGTGGCAAAGAATCTTGCGAACATTCTCCTCATCCTCTCGCGGCGGAGAGGGGATGGAACCCGCTTCCTCCCAAAAGTGGTATGTAGTCGGGCAATGGTGTATATTCGGATGCAATTCCGGGATTTCCTCCAGAAAGCAATCTCGGCAGCCTCCGGCTTCCCCGGCGATCCTTCTATTTCTATTTCTTCTTTGGGTCTTCGTCGCCGAAGGAATCTTCGAACTGGACCCGATTTCGAAGACGAAGGTCTTACAGAAGATCCGTACCCTCCACGGTAACGAGTTTACCATAGTTCCGGATTTCTTTCCCCTTCGATTTGGCGAAGTCGGGGTAGGTGCAAACAACTAGACCAGCTGGGGTAGTGAGAACAGTTCCTCCCGCGGACAAGCAGATTCCTCCTAGTCCGGACCCTTCGCAGGGAGGAAACTCTTGGGTCGACCTAAGGTCGAACTCGCGCGGGTTCCTCGGCCTTCGATACCTTGTTTGTCGCATGCAAAGAGGGAGACGTCGGTGACCTCGACGTTCGTATTTTCAAACTCCTGTCCAAATCTGGATGACCCCATTGTCGGCGCTTCATCCTTATAGCATGGCCGAAGTCCAAATCCGTTGATGAAGGAGAAAATCGCTCGGGGCTTCCATTTCGCAAGGTAGATTCTCAGTTGTCGGCCTCAAGTTATGCTTCTTTTCTTCGTGACGAAAAGAAAGGAATTGAAAAGAGTCCGAACTCATTCTTTGTTCATGTATTTATCATTTGTTAAAAGAATCACTTATTAGAGGGTTTGTTTATTTAGAACGGAACGTTCAAAGGTGTAGAGAAGGTAAGGAAACCGATTCAGAAAGGAAAAGAAAGTCTTAAGCAAGACTTCCCGACTCGAAGGATCACTCCTAAACTAACACCTATCGGGGGTCCACCCCACCTCGTAAATGAGGTAAAAGGATCTCGGAACCTCTCCGTTTAGGGGTGTCTAAACAAGTGGCTCCTAAATCCGAGAGAATGTCGGCTATACTCGTTCAAGATAGAAATGAACATAGTATTCCAACGGAAAGAGGGGTAGTTTCGATCCATTAGGGACATGGATACACTACCGATTTTTGAAAGCAGAATTATTTGATTATAATGGAGAGAGGAATATTCCCCAGCGGAGTCGCCAGAAATCCTGTGCGGCTTATTTTTTTTATTTTATTTTTAGGTCGTGTTTTATTTTGAAGAGGGGTCGCCTAACAGAAATCTGTCGGCGAATTTTTAATTTAATTAAAATAAATAATTTGAAAAGTAGTATTTGATTTTGAAAATAATTTCAAATTTGAAGGTTTTAAGATATGAGACTAAACCGATCTCACATCCCAAATAGTTTATATAAACGAGCACCACACCACAAACCGTGTATCTATCCCTAAGGATGTATACACACTCGCTTGATGGTGGGGCTCGATTAAATAAACTAGAAGATTAGTGACATCCGTTCGTCCGCGAACCAATTTTATAAGCCGACAAGTTTCCCTCGCTTAATATGAAAACATTAAACAGTGGTTTATATTACTCGGGTTCTTTAAAATTCCCTATAAGGGCAAGCCCCTATAGTTAATTACATCTTAAGTGACGGAATCACCTAAGAAAACTCTCGATAATAATCAATGATTCTCGCTCTCAAGAATTTCAAAGTTTAAGGTTTTCAAAGATTGAATTTTGGAGTTTCAATAGGAATGGATCAAATTTTGGAACATTTTGTTTTGTGAATCCAAAGGAAGAAAGGTAGGAGAAATCACCGATTCGAAGTGAACTTCGATAATTTCCCGACTATCCTATCGTTTCGCTTCGAATTTAGGAAAGTCCTAATACTTATTTAAATGTTTCGATCTTCGCTAATTTCAATTAATTAGGGCTTATATTTGTATGATAAAATCAAACAAATAGCTTAGAAGATGTGAGGGTTTATTGTCGTATCGGACGACTACCTCGGAATCCTAAGACCGGTTAGGGCTTAATTTGCAATGCAAATGCCTAACGAAGAGTTGAGGATTTATGTTGCACTAGGCAAGCTACCTCGAAGTCCTATGGCTTTGTTGTTTTAATTCTAGGAAAGTTTTGCTGAAGTAGACTCGTAGTTTTCATTGATGACGATGGTCGTGCTGCCCACCATGCTCCGAGCTCCTTGTTGTTGCAGAGGTTTAGTTTTAGAAGTCATAAATCAGGAGATGAGAGAAGTGTTTTGGTTTAGAGAAAATCTTAATTTCCAAGTGTTTTTTTTGTGTTTTAATTAAAACAAATCTTAAAGTTGATTATAACGACACCGGTTAAGATCCCACTGGCTCCATCCTTCCGGCATCATTATTTTTATCGGATTCACTTAGTCCGTATGAATTTGCTAAACTCAACCGAATGAGTTCCACACTTTCATTTAGACCGTGGGAAATCCCGTTAGCAACACGTAGGTTACATCATCCGAGGTATTCCCGATCATCCAACGAGACGTTTTAATTTAGTTGTAATTGTAGTTTTGTGTTCCGTTTGTGATTAAATTTCGAGTTGTTTTATATTTTGAAATGTTGTGGCGGTGAATTTTATCTTGCAATGACTTTTAACTTAATTTTGGTTTCAGTTTTAGGGCTATCCTAAAGGTGTGGGTTTTCATGCAACCGTTGTTTTATCATGCAAGAAAAGTAAAATGCATTTGCAATAAAGTAAATTGCAAGAAAGTAAATCGCAATAAAATAAAAGCGTACCCTGAGGGTCTTCCCGTCATCCCAAGCCGCACTTAAAACATAATTAGAATATTTAAGCAAGTTCCTAGGTAAAGCTAAGGGAAAGGTTATGGTTTTCTACCAAATTCCTAATCCTATAGCTAGTCATCTCCTATGACGTCTAGGTTCTTTGGGTTTTGGTTTAAGGACGATTTTCTTCATCAAAGAATAATCAAATTCAATTGTTCTTATAAATATCCTATCATATCGAGGAAGTGCTTAAGAAGAATCTTAAACATCTTTTCAATATTTCTAGGATTGTTTTAAGTCCAAATGAATTTAATTATATAAATGAATCGATCATCCGAGGTTTTCAAGTCTTGTTAACTTGCTTCAATGAACTAGGACATTCGAATATCCTATGAGTGAAGTGATACTTCATTTAATGTTTTATTTAGGAGTTATAATAACTCAAAGCTTTCAAGGGTAAATTAGTATTCAAATGATTTGATTTGAGTTAAAGGGTTTAAATTTGGAATAAGTGTTCAAGTTGTTTTATATTTAGTTTAATTTAATTTAATTTGATTTGATGTTTAATTAATTTGATTTAATTTAATTTAATTTAATTATTTAATTTAATTTAATTTAATTTAATTTAATTTAATTGATTTAATTTAATTTAATTTTTTAATTTAATTTAATTTAATTATTTAATTTAATTTAATTTAATTATTTAATTTAATTTAATTTTAATTAATTTAATTTAATTGTTTAATTTAATTTAATTTAATTTTAATTAATTTAATTTAATTGTTTAATTTAATTTAATTTAATTATTTAATTTAATTTAATTTAATTTTTAAATTTAATCTTAATTTAATTTATCTTTAATTTACTTTATTTTTAATTTTAATTGAAATTAAGTCTTTTAATATTTTAAATTTGAGTTATCATTTTAATTAAAAATTGAGTATTAGTTGATATAATTAATTTAGGGATTTTTAAATTAAAGAATAAATCTCTTCCTAATAAAGATCCCTTATTTTAATAATTTCAATTTTATTATTCTTCCAAATTTAATCTATTATTTAATTAAAGTTTAATCATTTTAAAATTATTTAATGGGTTTCTACCCTTTAATTATTTAAATTTCAATTATCCAAATCAGATTAGGATCAAATATTTTACTTGTTGATTTTTTATTAAACCTAAAGTTTTAATTAAGGATTAAAGATTTTAATTACCATTTTACCCTTTAAGCTTAATAATTTCATAACTCACTAAATTGAACTCAAATGAACTTGAAATTTTTATGTGACTTTACTCATATGTCAATAAAGACATGAGAGGAGAAAATGTGATTTTTCTGTATTTAATTTATTTATATAATTATTTTTGGTGGAAAATAGAGATTTTCAAGGAAAATTTGATAACATGACCAAGGGAAAAGTTTCTGTCCTTAAGAAAATTAGGGGACATTCCTAATGACCAGAGAAGCACTTGGACCAATTTTGGTGATTTTTTGAATTATATTATTTTTATTATAATTATTTTGAGTTTTGGAGTGTTAATTAATTTAAAAATAAAATAAATGTTGAAAAATAGATTTTATATTTTTCAAAAATCTCTCTAATATCAAGGAAACCAGAGAAACAAATTTTGCAATTTTCTGATTTTTCTATGATTTATAATAATTATTTTAGTGAAAATGCTAGAAAATACATTTTTTTTTAATTTTAAAATTACCCTAGGGCTTTAAAATTTAATATCTCACTAAATAGACTTAGGAAAAATGTGGGATTTGTTCCTAAGTGATTAAAATTCAAAATGTGACATTTTGGTGAATTTTATTATTTTTGTGATTTTTATTATTTTTTAATTATTAAAAATATTAAAATATTATTAAAAATCAACTTTTTCAGAAAATTGAAATTTTAATTTTCTTAGATTCCCCTGATATCAGAGAGGCTCCAAAACCAATTTGGTGAATTTTTAAAAAATATTTTAAAAGTTATGAATTTTTAAAGTTCAAAATGGCTAAGTGACTTAATCAACCCAATTAGTGGGGCTAACCAAGTCCAATTGACTTCAAATTTTTATGATGGATTCCTCTGATCCTAAAGGTCAGTGGAGAATTGATTTCAAGTCAATTTGATGCCTCGGTTAACTCTAATTAATTAAAGACCTATTTTAGGTGTTTAAGCCAATTAAGGTTAATCCGAGTGAATTAACTCAAGTCCTATTTTTCCTAGAGTTCTCTCGGTCATAAGGAACATCACCAAATATTTCTAGAATTTATTTCACAACATGCTAATTTTTGGAATTAAAATACTCAAAACAGCAACATGCATTTGAAAAATAAATAACTTTTCACAGAGATGGCCTCCGACCTTGGAAAATTCAGGGAATGTTCCCAAGTTCGCAGGCTTCAAAAGCCCTATGGTCTCATGCCATGGTGAATTGTATACATGCATGGAGAATTAAATGTATGCAGAGAGTAAATAAATCATAAAAAATAAAATACTTAATTAAATTAAATGATTTCTTTTCCACATTATTCTCCTCTCGTTCACTCGAGCAAGAGGGTATTTTTATTTTATTTTTGTGATTTTTCTACACAGAGATATGAATTTTTGAAGTTTAGGGAATTAAATAAATAGAAAAATACCCTAATTTTCTATTTATCCACGCGGCGCCGCGTCAACCTCGGCAGCCTCCGAAACGCCGCGTGTCGCGCTCCCATTCGACGCCGCCATCCGACTCGCCAGCCCGGGCCCCGCGGTTCTCGTACCGTCTCCCGGTCCGACGCAATCCCGGCCGTCCGTGCGCGCGTGTATCGAATGGACTCGCATCCGTTCATCGTCCCCAAGTGTTCTCACCCGAGAGCCGTCCACACTAAATCCCTAAGATCTCACTCGATTCTCAATGGATTTTCATGTTCTTATGCTCTATGGATTCGTCTCGAAGAGACGAACACATCTATACGGCTAACATGCATTGAAACTAAGGCATTCGAAATGGAGAATCTCCGTAAGCTCGGGATGAATAGTTAACTCATACCTTAGCTCGTAGAAGTGTGGCTTCAATCCGAGAGTTGTTGCACCTTCGATCGGGTTCCAGCAAGCTCCGGATGAAGTCTCCCGGTCCGGTGAATCGCTCTAGCTATGAAAGTGACCACGACCGATCACAAAGCTTGGAGGCCGGAGCAACCGGGTGGCCCGGAGATGGGGCTTTCGGTGGGAAACTTCTCCTCTTGGTCCAGTGAAGGTGTAGGACCAGCCAATTTGAGGATTGGCTCACCGTGGCAAAGTGTCCCGGTTTTGGGTGGAATTTCAGCCGAGAAATCGGGCTCGTTGGTGGGGATTAGGGCAAATCGACACTCGGGGATCAACCGCTCTAAGGATGGTGAAGGGTTTGGAACAATTTTGCGCAGTTTCGGCAAGGTTTGTGCTTGGCTCCCCTCATGGCCGAGAGGGGCGGAGCTTGAATAGAGCTGGCTGGGGCCTCCTGTGGAGAGTTAGGGCTTGGGATCGGCTGCTCCGGTGAGGAGAAGATCAGCCATGGTGACCACTAGGGATGGGGCAGCTCGACGAAGTGAGAATTTCAATGTTGGCTCACATGCGAGCTCTCGGCCATGGTGTTTTCCGGCGGCCCGGTGGCCGGCCGGCCAGGCATGGGTCACCCTCAAGGTCGGTGAGTCGTGGTCGGAGGTTTGTGCAATCAATCGGCCATGGACATGTGTAAAGGCTTTGATCCAAAGTGGAATGGGGCATGGCTAGATTTGGACCTAAATGGGTCAACCCACCCATTTGGGCTAGGTGCACCACCCAAGGCCTCGGTTTAGGCCGAGGAGAAAGTGATTTGGATCAGCTTGATTAGTGGGGTCAAGTCACAATCCAAGTACAATTAGAGCTTAAGCATGGTTTAGTGGAATCATGTAAGTGGTTAACCACCTTTAGGAGTTAAGGAAAGAGCCTCCTCCTTTTGCCCAAAGTGGCATGGTGACATGTAAAGAGGCTCTCATGGCTTGCATATGGCTTATGCATGGCTCCATGGCTCCATTTGGCTTCGGGAAAAGTAAAGTCAATTTCATGGAAATGGATTTAAGGAAAATTTTGGTATTTAGGGGTGATTTGGCATGAGGCTTGATTTGGAATTATTTGATGATGAATTTAGGACTTAGGGATGATTTTAATTGAAAGTATGATGAGGGGAAATGTCATATGGGCCTTGGAAGAATTTTTGGGCTTTTTTGAAAGGGTTTTAGATGTGCTTTTAAGATGGATTAGGAAAGTGGGCTCTCGAATTTTAAAATGGATTTTGGGATGAAATTTTGTAAAGAGGTTGGGCCAAATAATTATTGGGTTTAGCTCATGGATGTGTCATGAGTGACTTGAAGCAAATTTGGGGTAGTTTGGACTTGAATCGGGTTGGATTTGAATTCTTTTGTGAATGGGCCAATGTAGGTCAAATTGGGCTAACTTGGGCCAATGTTGGGCTAGGGTTGAAATTGATGTAAAATAAATATTAAGAAATGTTTATGGGAGTGTTTCAAAGAGGTTTTGGCTTTGGTTGGGTTTTAATTTTGAGGTTTGGGCCTATTTGGGTTAGATTTGGGTTTAGGTCAAAATTGGGCTTTTGATTTTGGGTTGAATTTGAGTGGGGTTTGGGTCAAAATCTTGGGCAAATCATGTTAGTGTTTTGTTTATGAGGATGTTAAGGAAAGTTTAGAAAAGATTTGGGGTTAATTGGAGTTGAATTGGGTTAGTTTGGGCTAAGTTTCGGGTCATGGGTCCAAATTTGGGCTTTAAGGCCCAAAGTGAAATCGATCCAAATGTCAATCAAATTGGACTTGGATTTGGTCTAAATTGGTATTGGGAATGTTGAATTGAAGTTTAGAATTGAATTGGACCAAGATTGGGGTCAATTGGGTAGGTTTGGTTTGACATCGGGTCCACTTTGGGTTAAAATAAGTCAATTTGGGGGTTTTGACAAAAGTAGGGTAAATTGACAAAATTGGCCCATGGTGTAGTTGGACAAAATGAAATTGGGAATATTTGGGATTTTCTGGAATTTTCTGGGAATTTTCTGAATTTTTGGATTTTTAGGCCAAGAAGGGTATTTTGGGTATTTGGAGGGTATTGGGAGGTTTTCTTGGAATTTTTGGTATTTTTGGATATAGATGGTCAATTTGAGTGGTGTGGAGATGTTTGAGAATAATTTTGAAGAATTTTAGGTAATTTGGAAATTTTGCAAAAATTTGGGTAATTTCAGCGTTTTGGTAGGTTTAGTAGTGTAGGGTCTCTGGGGTCAAAAATCGAAAATTTGGGAAATTGAAGATTGGGTGGATGTAAGTGGAAATAAGTCATTTTGGTTGAGCCATGAAGTCATTTCAAGCCCATATGAGCCATGAGAGGACTCATTTGAGGCATTCACTATGTTGTTCCTAACCCTCTTAACCAAGGGTTTAGGGGTTAAGGACCATCCATGTGAATCACCTGCATGAGTCAGGAGGTCAAGTTGGGTATGGGTGTGGTTTTAGGAAGTGTGTGGAAATGTAGTGTGTAGGTGTAGTGTATGTCAGCCCCTTCACTGCACTGTGCCACCTGTAGGCGCTCCTAAGGCCAAAGAGTCCTATAGGAACTCATCCTTTAAACTTCCATATTTCGATTTCAACCCTCTAGGTGATTAGGGGTCTATAGTCAAGTTTGTGGAGTTTGCAGGGAGTTTAGAAGTGGTTTGAATTTCTAAAAGGCGGGTCCCAATTCTAGTCCTCTAAGATAGTCAAAGGAAAGGCCTAAGGCTAGATCCTAAGCACTAAAAAGAAGAAAAGGAAGACCTCATCAAAAATGAGGTCAACATGTTCACTGAGCAAGAGAGTATTTTTCTTTTATTTTCATGATTTTTCTATACAAAGATATCAATTTTTGAAGTTTCAGATATTTATATAAATAAGAAAAATCAGATTTTCCTACTTAAACTAGTCAGCGCTGTGTCAACCTCGGTGGCTCTGAAACTCTACGTGTCGCGCTCTCATTCGACACCTCCACCTGAGTCAGCTGTCACGCATCTCACGGTCTCGCTCCATCTTCTGGTCTAACTTGATCTCCGCCGTTCACCTGATACACAATTGATCGGACGGCTCCTGGTCATCGTCTCCGACTGGTGCGTCCCGTGAGCCGTCGACCTTCTAACCCTAATATCTCCCTCAATTCTCAATGGATTTTTGAGTTCTTATGCTCTATGGATTCATCTTGAGAAGACGAACACATCCATACGGTAAACAGGCATTGAATTTGACTTAAATAAAATGAAGAAACGTTGGAAGCTCGGGAAGAAGAATAAGGCAATACCTAGGCTCTGAGAAGTGAAGCTTCTATCAGAGGGTCTTGGCACGTTCGTTGGAGTCCAAGGAGGCTAGGGATGAATCCTAGAGCTGTGGTGAAATGTCTAGGCTTGACTTCCACCAGGCCCAATCATAAAGCTTGGAGGCTGGAACAAATGGGTGGTCTAGAGAGGGGGCTTTCACTGGGGAACTCCTTCTCTACCTCTGGTGAAGGTGTGGGAAGAGTTAATTTGGATTTGGTAAAGTTTTAGAGAGTGTCCTGTTTCTGACCAGATTTTCAGCTGAGAAATTGAGCTCAGCAGGGAGAATTCAGGGCAGGAGAACAGTGGGATTCTTCTTCTCTAGGCTGGGAGAAGCTCTGGGAGTGATTTAGTGAGGTTTGGTTGAGAAAAATTTCAACACCCTTCAGCACTTTATCATGGCCTAGAAGAGGTGTTTAAATGGCCAGGGCCATTGGGCTGAGCTAGGGCTCAATTGTTGGGTGGATTCCACTGCTCGGGTGGAGGGCAGAGGAGCTCCAAGGTTTGATTTGGCTGAGGTGGCCAATTGGGTGAGTTTGGGTTTGTTTCACTTGGTGGGTGCTCTTGGTTTTGACTCCCTCCGGTGGCTAGGCCAGCCGACAAGGACAAGGGAGCTGGCCATGGGTCACATCAACCAAGGAGTAGGGTTTAATGGTGATAAACCAGGCAAGGGGGGATTTGGGGTGAGGCAAAAGAGGATTTGTCCATTTAAGGGAAGAGATCCCTTAAAATTGGGAACCCTTGGTCCATGGCTCACTTAGCTTGGTCTAGGTGGATCTAGGGTGGTTCCTAGGGCTCACTTAGTGGATGTAGATAGGTTGGTTAAGCCACATTTGGTTCAATTTGGTTTGGTTTGGTCATGGGTTCAAATTGACTCATTTGGTTTTGGGTTGAGCTAACTTGAGTTTGGTCTTTATTTGAGTCCAAATCTCTTGAGCAATTTTGAAGAGATGATTTCCATGTAGAAGTTTCATAAAGACATGGAGAGGTTTTGAGTTCAATTGGAAGGTCAATTTGGTGGATTTTGGTATTTTGGTTAATTTGGGGAGGGTTGAATCAACTTGGGTCCAAAGGTGGGGTTTATATTCAATTGAATGTTTTAAATGGCTTAAGGGAATGTATTTAAGTGTTCCCAACATCAATTGGGAAGAAATTTTAGGGTTTGGCTAATCAATTTGGTAGGTTTAGGGTATGGGTTCACTATAGGCTAAAATGGGGGTATTGGATTTCAAATGGGATAAAACTCAAATGTGAATCAATTTGGACTTGGATTTGGTTTATATTGATAGTAATGATGTTGAATCAAAGTTTAGAATTGAAATTGGGCAAATTTGAGTTCAAATGGGTTGGTTTGGTGTGACATTGGGTCCATTTAGATTAAAAATAGGTCAATTTGGGGATTTTGACAAAAGTGGGTTATTTTGGCAAAATTGGGCTATTATGTAGTTGAACAAAATGAAATTGGAAATATTTGAGATTTTCTGGAATTTTCTTGGAATTTTGTGAATTTTGAAATTTTGTGCCAAAAGGGTATTTTAGGGTATCAAGAGGTTATTTGGAGGGTATTGGGGGTATTTTGGTGAATTTAAAAGGTGGAGGTTGTTTCAAAAATGATTTTTAGGATTTTTGGAATTTTGAGTAATTTTTTGGGGAATTTTTGAAAAAATTGGGGTATTTAGGTAATTTTAGGTAGGTTTGAAGGACCCAATGTCACAACTAGGCATTTGGCAAAAGTTGAATTTTGATTATGATGAAGCTTAAAGTGAGCCATAGACCAAGAAATTTTCACCCTGAACATCTCATGGGTTGTTTCCAACCCTCTTAGTGAAAGAGCTAGGGGTTTGGACTTAGCCATATGAGTGCTCAAATGAACAAGGGGGAGAAATGGGTAAGGATGGTGTGTGTGAGAGTGCAGTGTTTGTAAGCCAGACTTCACCAGGATCAGACCACCCAGGGTAGTCCTAAGGCTTGAACAACCTTCTATGAGCTCACTATTCGTTCCCCATATGGTGGTCTTAACCTTCTAAGGTTATTTAGAGGTTTACAACCATCCAAGTGGGGTCCCAAGAAGAGTCAAAAAGTAGCTGAATTGCTAAAGGGTGGGTCCCAATTCTAGTCCTCTAGGATAGTCAAGGAGAAAACCTCATGGGTAGATCCTAAGAAGTACTAAGGAGATAAAAGACCTCACCAAAAATGAGGTCAACATACTGTCGGTATATTTTTAGGTTGAGTGTTGTATTTTTGAAAAGGGGTCGCCCACAGAAATTGTAGGCGAATTTTAAATTTTAAATTTAATTTGAATATACATATAATTTAGAAAGTAGTATTTAATTTTGAAAATAAATTTAAGTTTGAAATTTTTAAGATATGAAATCAAACCGATCTCACATCCCAAATAGTTTATATAAACGAGCACCGCACCACAAACCGTCTATCTATCTCGAAGAATAGGCACACTGCTTGATGATGGGGCTCGATTAAATAAACTAGGAGATTTGTGACATCCGTTTGGTCTACGAACCAATTTTATAAGCCGACAAGTTCCCTTGCTTAATATAAATGAATTAAGCAGGGTTTATATTACCTCGGTTCTTAAAGTTCTCTATAAGGGCAAGCCCCTGTAGTTAATTACATCTTAAATGACGGGAGTCATTTAAGAAAACTCTCGATAATGATCAGTAGTTTTGCTCTCAAAAATTTCAAAGTTTAGGGTTTTCAAAGGATTAAATTTTGGAATTTCAAAAGGGGGTGGATCAAATTTGGAACAGTTATTTTCAGGAGTCCAAAGGAAGAGAAGTAGGAGAAGCTGAGGATCCAAGAAGAAATCTTGGCAACTTCCCAAACTATCTTATTGTTTGGCTTCAATTTAGGAATTTTTTTAATGTTTCGATCCTGCTAATTTTAATTGATTAGGACTTATATTTGGATGGTATAGTCACACAAATAGCCTCGAAGATGTGAGGATTTATGTCGTACCAAACAACTACCACCAAATCCTAAGACCAGTTAGGACTTAATTTGCATAAAATGATTATGTAAGTGCCTAACGAAAAGGTTGAGGATTTATGTTGCACTAGGCAAACTACCTCGAAGTCCTATGGCTTTGTTGTTTAAAACTAGGAAAGGTTTTGCTGAAGTAGATTCAAGTTTTGCTGATGACGATGGCCGTGCTGCCCGCCATGCTCTGAGCTCCTTGTTGTTGCAGAGGTTTAGTTTTAGAAGGCATAAATCAGGAGATTAGAGAAGTGTTTTGGTTTAGAGACAATCTTAAAATCCAAGTGTTTTTTAGTGTTTTAATTAAAACAAATCTTAAAGTTAATTAAACAGAACCGATTAAGATCCCACGGTTTCGTTATCCTGGCACCGTTATTTTCATCGAATTCACTTAGTCCAGATGAATTTGCTAAACTCAACTGAATGAGTTCCTCACTTTCATTTAGACCTTGGGAAATCCCGTAGCAACACGTGGGTTACATCATCCGAGGTATTCCCGATCATTCAATGAGATGTTTTAATTTAGTTGTAGTTTTACTTTTGTTGTTCTGTTTGTGATTAAATTTTGAGTTGTTTTATATTTTGAAATGTTGTGGCGGTGAATTTTATGTTGTAATGACTTTTAATTTAATTTTAGTTTCAGTTTAGAGACTACCCTAAAGGTTTTAGTTTTCATGCAACAGTCTTGTTTAACATGCAAGAAAAGTAAAGTACAGTGCATGTAAGTAAATTGCAATAAAGTAACTTGCAATAAAATAAAAGCTTACCTAGAGGGTCTTCACGTCATCCCAAGCTGCACTTAAAACACATGTTAAGGCATTTAAATATTTCAACAGATACCTAGGTAAAACTAAGGGAAGGGTTTTGGTTGTCTACCAAATTCCTAATCCTATAACTAGTCAATTCCTATGACGTCTAGGTTGTCGGTTTGTTTTTAAGGATGATTTTCTTCATCAAAGAACAATTAAATTCAATTGTTCTTCTAAAACACCCCATCATATTGAAGAAGTGTTTAGGAAGAGTCCTAAACATCTTTTCAATATTCCTGGGATTGTTTTGAGTCCAAGTAAATTTAATTGCACAGGTGAATTAATCATTCAGGAGTTTAGTTAAACATTGTTTCTTGCTCAGTGAACTTAGGTATTTGATTACCTGATGAATGAAGTGACATCTCACTCAATACTCTATTTAAGAGTTATAATAATTAAAGCCATTAAGGGCAATTTGGTTTATCGAGAATCTTAATCATAATTAAAAGTTTGAGTTAATGGTTTAAAGTGTTTTAATTTAATAATTTTAAGTTTGGAATAGTGTTCAAATTATTTTAGATTTAATTCTTAATGATTTCAATTAGGTTTGTTGTTAAATGATTTTTAATTTCATTTAATTCAATTTGATTTTAATTTGATTTTAATTTAATATAATTTTAATTTAATTTTAATTTTAATTTAATTTTAATTTTAATTTTAATTTTAATTTAATTTTAATTGAATTTTAATTGAATTTTAATTGAATTTAATTTAATTTAAATTTTGATTTTTAATTTTAATTTTTATTGTTAGTTTTAGTTTAACTTTAATTTTAATTTGATTTTAATTTAATTTGATTTAATTTTAGTTTTAATTTTAGTTTTAATTATTAATTTGGATTATTATTTTAATTTTTAATTAAGGATTAAGTATTGTTAAAGTGACTTATTTAGGGATTTTTAAATTAAAGAATAAATGTCCTCTTAATAATATCCCTATTTTAATGATCCAAATTTAAATATATTCTTTCCAAAATTTAAATTATTTAATTAATTAAAGTTTCATTTTTGATATTTTCAAAATGTTCAATGGGTTTCTACCCTTTAATTTCCCTAAGTTTCAATCATCCAAGAGAAAATCAAGATCAAATATTTTACCTCCCCATTTTGATTAAACCTAAAGTTTTAATTAAGGGTTAAAATTTTTAATTACATTTTTGCCCTTTTAAGCATATTTATTTCATAACTCACTAAATTGAGCTCAAATGAATTTAAAATTTTTAAGTCACTTCACTCACATGTCAATTAAGACATTAGAGGAGAAAATGTGATTTTTCTGAATTTAATTTATTTATATAATTATTTTTAGTAGAAAATAAGGGTGTTTAAAGAAAATTCAACAACATGACCAAGGAAAGGTTGTTGTCCTTAAAAAAATTATGAGATGTTTCTAATAATTAGAGGACAGCTTGGACCAATTTTGGTGATTTTTTAGTTATATTTTATTTATTATAATTATTTTAAATTTTAGAGTATTAATTATTTATAAAATAAAATTAAAGTTGAAAAATGGATTTTATATTTTTCTTAAACTTCTCTGACCTCAGGGAGTTCAAAGGAACAAATTTTATAATTTTTTTTATTTTTCTTTTATTTATTGGAATTATTTTATTGAAAAAGGTTGAAAATTCATTTTTTAACATAAAAAATTACATTAAGCCTTTAAAATTCAATATTTTATCCTAGGGACTTAGAAAAAATATTTGGTTTATTCCTAAGTGATTACGAATCAAAATGTGACATTTTTATGATTTTTAATATTTTTATGATTTTTATTTTTTTTTTAACTATTAAAATATTAAAATATTATGAAAAATCAACTTTTTTAGAAATTTCCAATTTTTAATTTTTCTAAACTCCCCTAATATCAGAGAAGCCCCAAAACTATCTTTGTGAATTTTTGAAAAGTATTTTTGGAGTTATGAATTTTTGAAGTTCCGTTTTGCTCATGAGGCTTAATCAATCCATTTGGTAGGGTTGATAAAGTCCAATTGACTTCAAATTTTTATGTGAGGTTCCTCTAATCTTAAAGAACAGTGGAGAATTATTTTCAAGTTAATTTGATGTGTGGTTCACCCTAATTAATTCAAATTCAATTTTAGGGGTTTACGCCAATTACGGTTATTATGAATGAATTAACTCAAAATATATTTTTCATAGGGTCCTATGGTCCTAAGGAACATTACCAAATTTTCCTAGAATTTATTTTACAACATGCTAATTATTGGAATTAAAATACCTAAAACAGTGACATGAAATTGAAAATTCAATAACTTTTCACAGAGATGGCCTCTGACCTTGAAAAATTCAGGGAATATTCCAAAGATCAGAGGCTTCAAAAGCTCTATGGTCTCATGCCATGGTGAATTACCTATACAAATGAAGAATCAAAATACTGAAAATAGTATATAAATTATTAAAAATAAAATAGTCATCCAATTAACTTGATTTCTTTTCCACATTATTCTCCTCTGTTCACTGAGCAAGTGAGTATTTTTATTTTATTTATGTAATTTTTCTATGTAAAGATATGAATTTTTGAAGTTTTGGGCATTTAAATAATTCAAAAATACCATATTTATCTACTTATTCCGACTCGGCGCCAGCGCAACAACGGCAGCTCCGAAAGCCCACGCGGCGCATTCCCATTAGACGCCGCCATCCGACTCAGCGCTCCAGGGGCCCTCGGTTCACGTAACATTCCCTGGTCCGGCGCAATCTGAACCATCCGCTCGATACACTCGCGATCCAACGGCTCCCGGTCATCGTCTACGACTGGTGTGCACCCGTGATCGTCCACACTAAAACCCTAAGATCTCACTCGATTCTCAATGGATTTTTGTGTTCTTATTCTCTATGGATTCGTCTTGAAGAGACGAACACATCTATACGATTTATAGGCTATGAAATTAACTTAAACAAAATGGAGAATCACTGGAAGCTCGGGAAGAAGAGTGAGTTCATACTTTCGCTCAGAGAAGTGAAGATTAGATCTGAAAGTTGTGTCACCTTCAATTGAGTCCAGGCAAGCTCCAGATGAAATCTCTGGCTCTGGGGAATTGTCTAGGTATGAAAGTGACCAAGGCCGATCAAAAAGCTTGGAGGTCGGAAGCAATGGCCGGCCTCGGTGAGGGGGCTTTTGCTTGGGAACTTCTCCTCTTAGTCTGGTGAAGGTGTAGGACCAATCAATTTGGAGATTGGCTCACTGTGGTGAAGTGTCCTGTTTTTTGGGTGGATTTTCAACTCAGACATTGACCCCTGTTAATGGGGATTAGGGCAAAGGAACACTGGGGATCAACTACTCTGGGTTAGGAGAAGGTCCTGGAGCAATTTTGGCAAAGTTTTCTTAAGGTCTGGTTCTTCTCTTTTTTTGGCCGAGAGGGTGGTGGGTTTAAATAGACATGGCTGGAGGGCTTCCCAAGGGCAATTGGAGGGCCGGGATCGACTCGCTCGGGGAGGAGAAGAAGAGCTCTGGTGTCCATTAGGGTTGGGACAGCTCAGCAAGGGATAATTGAATTTTTTGGCTCACATGGAGCTCTCGGCCATGATGTTTTTCGGCGGCTGTGGTGGCTGGCCGGCCAGGCATGGGTCACCATCTGACTCAGTGGGGTCAGGGGTTGAATTTGGTGAAGTTGATTGCAGTTTGACATGTGTAAAAAGCTTGATTAAAATGGAATGGGGGAGAGTGTATTTTGAGCTTGGTTTGGTCAATCCATGGAAATAGGCTTGGTGCACCTCCCCAAGACCTGATTTTGAGCTTAGGGAATCATTTAGGTCAGCTTGGAAGGGGTGGTGAAGTCTCCATCCAAGGTGAGGTGGCTAAGCATGGTTTAGAGTGTGACATGAGTATGGTTAAAAATGCTTAATGAAATATTAGGAAAGGGTCCCCTCTTCTTGCCATTAATGGCTTGATGAGGTGTAAAGTGCCTTCTATGGCTTCCATGTGGCTTGGACATGGCTCAATGGCTCAATTTGGCTTGGAAAAAGTTTGGTCAATTTCATAAAAATGGATTTTAAGGATTTTGGATATTTTGGTGGAAATTTGGATGAAGCTTCATTTAGAATTATTTGATCATTGTTTTAGGGCTTAGGGATGATTTTAATTGAATGCATGATGTAGACAAATGTCATGCGGGCTTTGGATGAATTTTGGGCTTTTGGATTTGGTGGAAGTGGGCTTTTAGAATGGTTTAAGAAAGTGGGCCTTTAGGTTTGAAAATAATTTGTTGGATGGAAATTTTGTGAAGGATCATGCCAAATAAATGTTGCAATTGGTTTAGATATGTGTCATGAGTGGTTTGGAACAAGTGTGAAGTGATTTTGAATTGAATTGGGTTTAATTTGGGATTTTTAGTTAAAGGGGCCAAAGTGGGCCAAATTGGGCTAACTTGGGTTAAGGTTGGGCTAAAGTTGGATTTGATGTAAAATTAATGTTGATAAATGTTCATGGGAGCATCACAAAGAGTTTCCAACTTTGGTTGGGCTCTAATTTTGGGATTTGGGCCCATTTGGGTTAGGTTTGGGCTTAGGTCAACTTGAGGGATTTTAGTTTTGGGTTAGGTTTGGGTGGAGTTTAGGTTCAAATTTCGGGCAAATCAAGTTAGTTTTTTGTTTATAGGGGTGTTAGGAAGGCTTTAGAAAAGATTTGGGGCCAATTGGAGTTGAATTGGATGGGTTTGAGCAAGGTTTAGGTCATGGGCCAAAATTAGGCCTTAGGCTTCAAATTGAAATTGGGCTTGAATGTCAATCAAATTGGACATGGATTTGGTTTAAATTGATATTGAGGATATTGATTTGAAGTTTAGAATTGAATTGGACCAAAATTGAGGCCAATTGGGGTGATTTGGTTTAACATTGGGTTCACTTGGGTTTAAAATGGGCCAAATTGGGGTTTTAGTAAAAGTGGGGTAAATTGGGAAAATTGGCCCATGGTGTAGTTGAACAAAATGAAATTGAGAATATTTGGGATTTTCTGGAATTTTTTTGGGAATTTGATGAATTTTTGGATTTTTGGGCTAAGAAGGGCATTTTGGGTATTTCGAGGGTATTAGGGGGGTACTTTTGGAATTTTTGATATTTTTTGGCTATGGATGATTTATTTGAGTGGAGGGAAATTTTTAGGATTGATTTTGAGGAATTTTGTGTAATTTAGGTGATTTTGAAAATTTTGGGTTGTTTCAAGGGCTTTTGGCAGGTTTAGTAGGTGTAGGGCCCCGGGGGTCAAAAATTGAAATTTTGGAAAAATAAAAATTGATCAAATTTGAGTAGAATGGAATCACTTTGGTTGAGCCATGAAGCCATATTAAGCCCATAAGAGCCATGAGAGGACTCATTTGAGGCATTCTCTATGTTGTTCCTAACCCTCTTAGCTAGGGGCTTAGGGGTTAAGGACCATCCATATGAATTTCCTACATGAGTCAGGAAGTCAAGTTGGGTGAGAGTGTGGTTTTAGGACTTGGAATGTGTGTGAGAGTGTAGTGTATGTGCAAGTCAACTCTCACCAGACCAGGCCACCCAAGGCATTCGTAAGGCCAAGAAGTCCTATAGGGAACTCATCCTTTAAACCTCCACATTTGATTTCAACCCTCTAGGTGATTAGGGGTCTACAATCTAGCTTGTGGGATTTACAGGGAGTCAAGAGGTGTTTGAACTTCTAAAGGGTGGGCTCCACCTCTAGTCCTCTAAGATTATTCAAAGGAAAAGCCTATGGCTAGATCCTAATTACTAAAGAGAGAAGCAAAAGACCTCATCAAAAATGAGGTCAACAAATGGACCCCCAATAGGTGTGGTGTGCTAACCAAGTACACCGCGCGTATTGGCGTTGACCGAAGGGATCAACAAAACCAACACAGATGTTCAAGTGACAAACTTAGGACGAAGTAGAAGAATTTCCGCTGGGGAGTATCAGGTATATTTCCAAGGCTAGAGATTCTTGAACTCTCGCTGGGGAATGGAAAAGGAGGTGAACTCCAAATTAGAAGATCCGGGCAATTCAAATTAGATTTAAGTTTACTTTTAAATTTCAAGTTTGAATGTGTGAGTTTGGATTTATATTTGAAGTTTGATTTAAAAATCAATTTAAGGAAATTTTGAATTTGAAATTTGGATTTGAACTGAGGATTGAAGCCTAGGTTTCAACCTCGGGATTGCGAAGAGAATTGGAATTTAGGTACCAGCCTCGGAGTGAGAATCAGAGTTTAAGTATCAATTGAAAAGGATGAGAATCAGAATTTAGGTACTGATCTCGAAATGAGAGTCAGAATTTAGGTACCGACCTCACAAAGGATGAGAATCAGAATTTAGGTACTGATCTCGAGAGTGTGAGATTTGAAATTTAAGTATCAAAGCTCAAAGAGAATCAAAATTTAAGTATTGATCTCGGATGAGAGTGATAATTTAGGTACCAACCTCGAAGGAAGAGAACTGAAATTTAGGTACCAGTCTCGGAAATTTAGAATTAAAATTTAGATATCAATTTGAAAGAGAATCGAAATTTAGGTATCGTTCTTGAATGAGAGTCGGAATTTAGGTACCGACCTTGAAGGAAGAGAACTGGAATTTAGGTACCAGTCTCAGAAATTTAGAATTAAAATTTAGGTATCAATTCGAAAGAGAATCGAAATTTAGGTATCGATCTCAAATAAGAATCAGAATTTTGGTACCGACCTTGAAGGAAGTGAACTGGAATTTAGGTACCAGCCTCAGAAATTTAGAATTAAAATTTAGGAATCAATTCGAAAGAGAATCAAAATTTAGGTATCGATCTCGAATGAGAGTCAGGATTTAGGTACCGACCTCGAAGGAAGAGAACTGGAATTTAGGTACCAGTCTCGAAAATTTAGAATTGAAATTTAGGTATCAATTCGAAAGAGAACCGAAATTTAGGTATCAATCTCGAATGAGAGTCGGAATTTAGGTACCGACATCGAAGGAAGAGAACTGGAATTTAGGTACCAGTCTCAGAAATTTAGAATTAAAATTTAGGTATCAATTTGAAAGAGAATCGAAATTTAAGTATCGATCTTGAATGAGAGTCAGAATTTAGGTACCGACCTCGAAGGGAGAGAACTGGAATTTAGGTACCAGTCTCGGAATTTAGAATTGAAATTTAGGTATCAATTCAAAAGAGAATTGTAATTTAGGTATCGATCTTGGATGAGAGTCGGAATTTAGGTACCGACCTCGAAGGGAGAAAACTGGAATTTTGGTACCAGTCTCAGAATTTAGAATTGAAATTTAGGTATCAATTCGAAAGAGAATCGAAATTTAGGTATCGATCTCGAATGAGAGTCAGAATTTAGGTACGCGACCTCGAAGGAAGAGAACTGGAATTTAGGTACCAGTCTCAGAATTTAGAATTGAAATTTAGGTATCAATTCAAAAGAGAATCGAAATTTAGGTATCGATCTTGAATGAGAGTTAGAATTTAGGTACCGACCTCGAAGGAAGAGAACTGAAATTTAGGTACCAGTCTCGGAAACATAGAATTGAAATTTAGGTGTCAATTCGAAAGAGAATTGAAATTTAAGTATCGATCTCGAAAGAGACGAGAATTGAAGTTTAGGTATCAATCTCAAAAAGAGAGTCGGAATTTAGGTACCGACCTCACAAAGGATGAGAATCAGAATTTAGGTACTGATCTCGAAAGAGTAAGAATTGAAATTTAGGTATCAATTCGAAAGAGGATCGAAATTTAGGTATTGATCTCGGATGAGAGTCGGAATATAGGTGCCGGTGCCGACCTCGAAGGAAGAGAACTGGAATTTAGGTACCAGCCTCAGAAATTTTAATGAGAAATGGAAACTGGTTCCAATCTCAAAGATTTATCTGTATGAAGAGGGACCCAATCCCATGCCATCAGAACCAAATCGAACAAAGTTCGTGGCTCCGTGTCAATAGAATTAGTCGATCCTCTAAGTCACAGAAGAAAGAGAATTGAAAGGAGCTGGTAAGGGTACCAAGCTGAAAAGACTTGACTTAACGAAAAGTCGAAGAGGATATTCAAATTTCAAAAGAGTTTCAAACAGATTTCGATTGAGTGAAGAACTGAAAGGTTCGAATCAGAGGATTCAGGTTGGAATTCAATTTGAGATTTAGATTCATTTTGTTTGTCCTTCAACAATCCCATTTTCTTATTTTTGTTGTTTATTTAGTGTTCATGTGAATTTGAAGTTCATTTTAATATTCAGATTTTTTTTAAGAAAAATTCTCATTTATTTTTGTTCTTCGTTCAAAGTTCATTTAACTCTAATGGCGTTTCCCAGTCAATTTGCACAAAAAGAGGTGAAGGCAAAATATGACGTAGTCATTTTCATTCCAACTTGCTGAAAGTACATCATACAACTTGATCTAGTCTTGATGACGTTTTCCTCAGAAATTTTATGTCTAATACAATCCATGTAAATCCAAAATGGATTGTGTAAACTTCTTGTTGATCCATCCAAAAGTGTCCGTCAAAAAATCCATGTCTGAATAGTAAGAAACATGGGTAATAACATCACCTTGGAGTGCCACACGGATGTGCATTGGAGGTGTGTTATTTCCCATGTAACTCACAGCTCGTAGGGCCGGAGACTCTCCAATTCTGGATCTGGCTGAAAGTGGTAAGGCATTTTTCTGTCGTCCATTATTCTAAAAGTAACTGAGATCCGCTCCACAGGCACTCCTGGAATGCAATGCTTCGCAACGTCTGCTCCGTTTCCTTTTAACACCAGGACGGAACCTACCGGTAGTGGTATCTCCACCGGCCCTCGGAACTCACCCGGGCCTGCAATCCGGAGGTCAGATTCGAACATGATGTTGCACTGGCTGAGGAATGACACTGTGCAGAAGGGTCTAACAAAGTCATGATGGTCTATATGCGGAGGTATGCAGTCGCCTTCCTTGTAGATGTTGATAATGCAGCTGTTGGGTATGTAATCTGCAGGCAGTACCCTCCATGTTATCATCCTTTTCACCATTCTCTTGATAACTCTTGGCATCGGATCCACCTCAATGCAACGGAGTATCCCTGGTGGATTTCCTTTTCTGTCTATGGAAAAACTGTAGCAACATCCTCATTGGATTGTAACTCTTCCCTTTCCTGGCATCCATCTTCGGGGTTCTGAATATGTCTTTTCCCTCAGGCGGCCCGCTCGACCCATTTTTTGCAATTCCAGGATGCAGTCCACAATTTGTTGTTGCTCATAATCTGAGAAAACATCTGTATGTAGCTCGAGGCCTTCCAAGATGTTGACCCTCTTGTTCCCGATTCTTTCAAAGGATTCAAAGGTTTTCTTCTCAACTAATTGCATTTTCTCCAGCTCGTATACCGGGATTATCTGAAGTCCTCGGTGTCTAGTAACATACTGCGAGATGTTTGGCTCAACCCCAGCATGTTCTTCTAATGAATATCTATTTAGAAAAAAATAAAAATTTTAGTAGAATATAGCTTATATAAACTAATAACTTATATAAATTAGCCAATGTTCTTTAAAACATCTCTAGTAAGGGTAAAGAATAAAATTGTTCCTATTTGACACAACACATTTTGAATACTTTCAGAACAGAATTCATGAACTTATTACTCATTCATTATAACGAAAAAGAAATTTTCATCTATAATATTACAAAAATCTAGTTATGATTAGTAAATTTTTTAGTTTATTTCACAATTTAAGAAAATACCAAAAATAATCACATTTTAAAGTTTTATGTTATCTCAAACTGTTTAAGTGTATTTTTCTAAATAGATATTGAGTTCTATAAACCTTTTTATCTTTCAAGTTTCCAAAATTTTTCTCCGTGGAATCGATATTTTGGGGTTTAATCACAAAGTTCTATATTACTTGATAACAATACGTATACTTGTGTAGTATCACTAAATTTAAATATCATTGTTGCATTTTATTTACATTGGAGTCAAGTTTTTGCTGCCATTGTAAAGAAGGAAATTTTATATTAAAAATAAAAGTATAATATGATTACCACAAGTACAATATATCAGTTTTTATCTGGTAGTAAAAAGAATCTAGATCGGTTACCTACCTTATCCGTTTGTCAAGCCTGCTGAATAAGGTTCAAGAAAGTGTCATGGATAGTCCAATAATTGAGAAACTTGAATTTGTAAGTGGGGGTGATGAAAGAAATCAACAACAATAAAATAAGACAATGACCAGAAGCGACATAATTCAAATGTTAAACTTTAGAGATTAGGAAATTAGCAAGGAATTGATGTTTAGGAAAATAACTATCTAATATCTGTAAATACAGGCCACAAAGCCTAGTGGAAGGATATCCAGAATAGCTTAAGTTGTAGAGACCCGCATCAGAGATATTATCACTAAAACAATTTATGAGAGATGTATAACAACTCCCACCTCCCCTCTTCTCAGTATATTAAAACCACCACCAATGAACCAACTCTCATAAATCGCCTCCCCCATGAGAATAAGTTTTTTCGAAAGCAATAATATATGTATTTATATATCTATGTACATATATTTATATATCTATGAACACACACACACACATATATATCTATGTATATGCATACATATATAGATATATATCTAAATATCTATATACATATATAGATATATATATATATGTATATCAATACATATATCTATATATATATATATACATATGTAGATACATACATATATCTCAATGTACATAAATACATTCATATGTATGTACATACATATATCTATACATACATACAAACATATATATGTATATATATAGATACACACACACACACACACACATACATATTCTATGTGTGTGTGTGTGTGTGTGTGTGTGTGTGTGTGTGTGTGTGTGTGTGTGTGTGTGTGTGTGTGTGTGTGTGTGTGTGTGTGTATATGTATGTATATATATATATATGTATGTATATATATATATATATATATGTATGTATATCTATATATACATATATATATCGATATATACATATATATATCCATATATACATATATACAGCACGTGTATATAAATATTTAGATATATATAGATAAATATATATGTATATATACATACATATATCTATACGTACATACATATATATATCGATATATACATATAGAAAGACGTGTGTGTGTACGCGCATATATATATATATATATATATACATATAACTATATTTGTATATGTATGTATGTATGTATGTATGTATTTATGTATGTTTGCATGTATATATGTATATTGTTGACCTAATTTTTGGCGAGGTCTAATTTTCTTCCTAGGATTTTAGGATCTAGTCATAGGACTTTCCTTTTGACTATCCTAGAGGACTAGAGATGGGACCCAACTTGCTTTAGAAGCTCAAACCGGCTCTTTACTCGTCTTGAAGTTCTGCTTGTATGGTTATCGACCTATAACATTTAGAAGGTCGAAACTTACACGACGAAGCTCGAAATGAGTCCCCTTAGGATCATTAAGCTTTAGGATTACCCTGTGTACTTTTTGCACCACCGCGCGCACGAATTTCACAATTCTGACCCTCAACACTTTTAAATACTGAAATTCACGTCAATCGAACTTTTATTTAATTCAAAATTAATCAGAATTAAAATAAATTTTGAAACGATCGATCGCTGATCGAAATTTTGACGAAATTGAATTTGACACGTTTTTTTGGCGTGACCATAGACGAGGTAGTCCAAACGACCTAGGATGACGAAATGGATTGCGCTGTTGCGTCCGGAACGTCGAAATTACCTGGGACGGACACCAATTTTGATATAGTTTGGTGCAAGGTCGAAATTTGTTCGAATCGGTAAAATTTGAATAAAACATTGTTTTAAAATAATGAAAAAAAAAGAAAAAAAACCAAATCCCTAATTTTAAACCCACGCCTCACTCTCACGCACAGCACCACCCGGTCCTCTTCCTTTCACGAACTCGGATGAAGCCGAGCTCCACCTTCTCCCCGCAGCCTTCTCCTCACCTCGTGAAGATTTGGCCTCACGGTCCCCCTCGTCGTACGCGTGCCCTGGCCAAAGGCTTCCAACAGCTTCTCCACGCCTCCTGCTCCCTGCCGCGATTTTTTTTTTGTTGCCTCTTCTTCTTGTCGCTACCCTTCCTTGTCGCATCTGGCTCATCTCCCACGTAAGCCAAGGTAAGCTCTCCTCTCTTCTTGCTATAAAAACCCTTGTTTGGGGAAGGTTTAGGGCTGGCCGAAATTTTGGAAGGAGGTGGAGGTGCTGCCAAAATCCTTAAGGAAATTGTTGAAATTGCTTTGCACTGATTGGGTTGTTCTCTACGTGCTTAGGCTTGGAACTCCGTTAATTCTTTGGGTAAAATCTAAAGCGAGGTAACTTTCCTTCTCCTTCTCCTTTTTAGCAAGTGTTGGGAGTAGATTGAGAGTAAGGATATTTATGAATCATTTCATGCAGTAAAGTTTGTTTTATTTTGATTTAGTCTTGAGGGACTTCTTCCCTCTAATGCTTTCTCTAACTGATATGAATTATGAATGGGGTTTACACTTTGCTTTAGCCATTGGATCCATGATTCTCTACTAAAACCTTACATCTGATTTGCTCTTCAGTTAAAAAAAAATGAGATTGATTCTTCATGGATTAATTTAATGCGGCTTACTGGTTGCTTTAAGCAGTGTAAGGTATGAGGGGATTTCCTTAATTCCGATGTTAGTTTGAAATGATCATAATAATTATTCAGACAGGTAATCCTTTTGACCTCTCGATGGATTGGCGGATTTTAGAGTTCGTCTGGGTTGGGGGGGATTTTGACCTCTAATTCTTTTGGAAATTAAAGCTCGGGAAAGAGAAATTGTTGCTATTATGTTGTGATATGGGAGTTTTTCATATTTGGGAACCTATTTGGCAGTTTGTTTTAACCTCTCTTTATAACAGAAAATTGTTTTGCAAATAATTTTTGTTTTGATGGTGATGGAAACTCATTTAGTGGGATAGACGTTTGATTTTGTTGTCTTTTTTTTTTTAATATCAACGATGCTGATTTTTGTCACCTAATTAGTTGGAAGAAGTTGTAGGCAAAAATATCAAAATGGTTGGAAGATTTACATGCATACCACACAACTTTTCTGCATTTACACATCCAACACACCAACTTCTGTTTTACATATATGCCACTTCATGAAAGCCGGGTTTCATTTTTTTTTTTTACAAGCTCGAGTGGTTATGTTTCGATGAGAGCTGGAATCTATTATAATGTAGGTGTATCTTCATGCCTAAAACGTTTGGAATTGCATAAATACGGTTGGATCCTTATACATTTGTGTACTCAAGCTGAAACTAGCTCTGAACAAATCTTCTTATTTTGGGAACTGTATTTACTGTTGCTCATGAGTTTTGGCTTATGGCTGTAACTAAAATATCATTACCACAAATTGGAGAAGGGAGAAAGTTGGTTAGGCTATTGGATCTACCACTATTTATATTAGTGAGTTAAAATACAAAGAAAGGAAAAAGATTTACATACATGCCACTTAATTCTTTTGTATTTACTGTTTAACTTCTAATCTTCAATTTCTATACATTCCTCACATAACTCTTATATGTTTACAGATTTAAGGTTAAGTTCTTAACCTTTACATAGCACATGAATTGTTATATCGCAAGGCCTGATTTGTTTTACTTGGGAGCTTTCTTGCTAGGAGTTTGTTATCAAATTTTGGGCTTTGATTAATTGTCGATTTTGAAGGGATTGGAGCATTGTTTCAGTGCTAATTTATTCAGTATTTTGCAAGGCATTGAGCTAATATGAAAAGTGTATCACATAATTTGGGAAACTTTAAGAGTTTCTTTGAAAAGTTGAATTTTAAAGCTTTGGGAGTTTTTTTGTCTTGTTGAAGCTGAACAATTGAGCTTTATTTGTATGCTATGCGTATGGAGTATCAATGTGGCTTATAGGTTGGAACGGGGCTTTAAAGGCCCTCATTTGGTGGATTGGTTTAGCGACTTTTAAGTCGCGTTCGATGGATTTGTTTTGTGGATTTTATGTTTTTTTAGTGATCGCAGTTTTTGTAGCTTTAAAGGTGCTTCTTTTGGGCTTAAGTTTAGGGGCCTTCCCCGTAGCTTTATTTTATGTTTCTCTTTTTTGCCCTTACTTGAATGTTGTGGAAATGGGCTTCGCACTGCTTAGGTGTATAGTTCACTTCACGAGTGTGGAAGTACTTTTAGGTCTTTCCCTTTAGGACGAGTGATGATTGTCGGGTGTCCAGGGTGATTTACTTGTTTTGACTGGTGTTGGAAACCAGTTCACCTCTTTTACTAGAATTTCTTTAGGTGGGCTTCTTTCCCCTCTCCTTTTATTGATCCTTCGTCCCTTATTTTTCTCTTTGCTTCTTGGTTCAATGTCCGCACCAACAGGGGACGTGTAGGTGTGCACATATAGCCCATTTAGGCTATATGTGGGGCAATCAAGCAAGGCTGTAAGTAGGGTGATTGGGGTCAGGACGATGATAATAATGCTTATGTGTGCTTAAAAAAGAGGGTTTAGAATAGTATCCCTTTTGCCAATGCGTAAAATCTCCGTCGGAGTCGCGACATGGGACCGACGATACTATTGTCAATTCTTGGTGAGACTGTTTCCACCAATATCGTTAAGTTGTTAGTAGTCCTAATTTGATTAGGGTGGTTAGCCCGTGGACTGTACTACTTTATATATATATATATATATATATATATATATATATATATATATATATATATATATATATATATACTTTTGAAACAAAATTTCCACCTACGATAAAATTACTTTTCACCAATAAATTTATATGCATGCAAACTAAAATGAATGAAAACTAGTAAAGGTCCACGGTTAATTACTCGAGTCGAAGGTAGGACTGCCTCATGTAGGGTGTCGGTCTGGTAGCTCTTGTCCAAGATTAGGAAGCACACAGTCCAGCTCTGAGTCCTCTCTGCCACCATGCTTATGGTCCATTTCAGATGCCCCATGGCTTTATTACGCTTCGTCGTGAGTTTAGCGGGACATCTGTGAGTTTCTTCTTTCATTGTTTTGTGGTTTTCGCTACGACTTTGTTTTGTTTTCGTTCATGATTTTATTCGAGATTTTCCACGGAAGTTCTTTTCCTTCTTTCTCGATTTTCTTTGTTTTCCTTCCGTCTTTCTTTTGGATTTATTCCTGGATTTCACATTTCGCTTTTTCTGCACGTACGGTAGCGCACTTAGTCAGGTTTTCCTTACTACGTTCACTCCTGTTTTATTTTGGTTCTGATCCCCTTTTCTGCAGGAAACAATAAAGTGATCATAATAAACAAGTAACAATACACCGCGGGTAATCAGCGCCTACGGTACATTTGAAGCACTGTTACTTCTTTTATTTACTGCTTTACCTGCTTTACTTTTTAACATATATACCTGTTAGTGTAGCATGTTTTACTTTCCTCAGTACTTGCTTCAGTTAGTATAGCATGTTTTACATGTTATAGCACATATTCCTGTTAGCGTAGCATGCTTTACTTTTCTTCGTACCTACTCCTGCTTAGTGTAGCATGCTTACTGTTTACTGTAGCATATACCTGTTTTCCTGTTCTCTTTTACTACTGCTCCTGTCACTGTAGCACACACTCACGCTTGCAAAAAAAAAATGATAATAATAATAAGACAAGATAAAACGATTTGCATGTTCACTATAACTTAAGATTTAAATCTAAACTGCAACCTCCCTACGAAAAGGAGCATGGAGCACGACTTCGAGGGCAGCACGACCATCTTCATCAGCAAAACCTTTCTTAGATTTAAATAACCAAGCCATAGGACTTCGAGGTAGTCCGGCTAGTGTGACATAAATCCTCACCTATTCTTTTAGGCCATTGCACAGCCATGCTGTGCAATTAAGCCCTAACTCGCTTAGGATTCCGAGGTCGTCGTCCAATACGGCGTAAATCCTCTTACCTTCCAGGTTATTTGCATAATCACGTGATTATGTAAATGTAATTCCCTTAATTATTTGCAAGGATTGAAGCTTAAATAAATTCACTTTCGAAATTTAAAGCCCACCATAAGATAGTTTGGGAAGTTGCCAAGATTCGTCCTGGATCTTCAGCTTCTCCTACTTCTCTTCATTTGTACTCCTGAAATAAATTGTTCCGAATTTGATCCGATCCCATTTGAAATTCCAAAATTCAATCATTTGAAATCTCAAACTTTGAAATTCTTGAGAGCAAAACCACTGATCATTATTGAGAGTTTTCTTAAGTGATTCCCGTCACTTATGACGTAATTAACTATAGGGGCTTACCTCTATAGGGAACTTTAAGAACCCAGGTAATATAAACCCTGCTTAATTCCTTTATATTAAGCAGGGGAACCTGTCGGCTTATAAAATTGGTTCGCAGACCAAACGGATGTCAAAAATCTTCTAGTTTATTTAATCGGCCCCATCATCAAGCAGTGTGTCTATTCTTCGGGATATATACATGGTTTGTGGTGTGGTGCTCGTTTATATAAACTATTTGAGATGTGAGATCGGTTTGATTTCATATCTTAAAATTTTTAAACTTAAAATTCTTTTCAAAAATCAAATGCTTCTTTCTAAAATTATAAATATATAAATTAAATTTAAAATTTAAAATTCGCCGACAACTTCTGTAGACGACCCTTTCCCAAAACATTTAACCTAAAAATATGCCGACAATTTCTGGCGACTCCGCTGGGGACGAGTTCCTCTCTCCATTTTGATCAGATGGTTTTGCTTTCATAAATCGGTAGTGAGTCCATTCCCCTTGTGGACCAAACTGCCATTCTTTCCATTGGCATACCATGTTTCATTTTTGTCTTGAACGGGTATAGTCAACTCCTCTTAGATTTTGGAGCCATTGTTTAGACACCCCTAAACAGAGAGGTTCCAAAATCCTCCTTTTGTTACCTCCCCGAAGAGGCGAGGTAGACCCCCAATAGGTGTTAGCTTAGGAGCGGTCCTTCGAGTTGAGAAGTCTTGCAAGGCTTTCTCTTCCTTTCCAAGTTCTGGATTGAGTCCTTTTACCTCCTCTAACATTCATCCTTTAATTATCTCATTTTAACGAGTAAATCCTCTAATAAACTCTCTTAAATCACGAATGTACGAATAAAGACAGATTCTAAAAATACCTTATAAATAAAACTAAGAAAACAAAAAAAAGAAGGATAAATGGGACTGAGTTCGGACTTTTCTTTGAGAATTTCTTTTCTTTGTCTCGATGAATGGAAGCATAATGTGGGACTGACAATCAAATTTTACCCTGCAGAAAATGCCTGCACCAAAGCTGATTTTTTCCTTCACTAATAGACTGGACTTAGCTGTCTACAAGGATGAGCTGCCTAACAATGGGATCATTCGCTTTGGATGAGGATTCGACAATACGGAAGTTAAGTTCGCAGATGTTACTCTGTTCACCCTAATGAACAAAGTATCAGAAACTGAGGAGCCTGTAATCGAGTTTAACCTGAAGTCGACTTAAGAGTTCCCTCCCCTTCAAAGGGTCCCGACTGAAAAAAACACTGTTGTTCATAGGAGGTTAGCTGCTACCCCCAGAACTGTTATCTCTACCCCCACCGGTCTGGTCATCTCTGCACCTACCATGGCTCCCGCCAAACTGAAATGGAAAGAAGTCCAAGTCGGTTATGTGTCTGTTACCGTGGAGGGTTCAGATTTTGCGCAAATACCATCTGTCTTCGAGATAGGGTCTAGCTCAAAAGTTGCACCCTTAACCCGGACTTAAAGGAGAAATAGGAGCAGAAAGATCACCAGGATCAAGAAAACCAAGGCTGCTGAAGTTGCTTTTCTAGAAGAGATTTCTGAATTGCCCGAGTACTCACCACTATTGGAAGGAAGTAGATTTCACCCTCTCTCTGCTGCATCTGATGAGGAGGATGCTCGAAGAATCGCCGCTGCGTTACCTTTGCCTGCATACTACAATGATCATAAGAGAAAGAAGATCAAGACCACACCGCTTACCCGATTGCAAGCAGTGGTGGAGAAGTTAGCAAAGAAAGAGGAATGCCCCGTGTCAGAGATTCTGAGAAGGATGGGGCGAGTGTCAGTTAAATCCCGCCTCAGACCAAAAGTAAACCCTGTTACTGCCCCAAAGTGGCCAAGGAAGAAAGTACGAGCTAATGAAAGAAGTTCGCCTGTCGTTGTATCGGGTCATCATATTAGGGAGAACACCACTTACATACGCACAGCCGATCGACCATCTGGTCCTAGGCTTTCTACTGTGAGAAGGATGGTGTGGCAACCTATTATTGCCGAACCGATACCGACAGAATGTTCTGGGAAGAAGACTCTCATCAAAGAGCCCGGATCTGAGGAAAGTACTGCAGCTCTAAAAGAAATTGATGAAGATGAGGTTCAACAGTCATCACCTGATAACCGCGAGACAGTCTGGAAGAGACCACTTGAAGCTGCTATAGGAAAGCTAAGAACTGACATCCGACAGTTGGCAAAAGAAAGAAGAGAACTGAGAAATGAAGTGGATTCATCAGAATTCATGGATGAAGAGTTTATCGAGATAGATATGGTTGAGACCCGAGCATCGTCAGCTCTACAGGGAGCTCCGTCAACTTCAGAGGGAGATGACCCGGAGGCAATGAAGCTACGTCTTCAAGAAAATGATGATATAATTTATCTAATGAAGAAGAAAATGGAGGAGATGGCAGCTGCTCTTGCCACACTTCAGAGTCAGCCTTGACCTCAGAGGGAAACGCCCCTGGAAGAAATTCACATCTCGGACGGAGGAAAGGAAGTTACATCCGTCAATAGGGATGAACAGCCAAAGAAAGATACTGTGCAGAGCATGATTCCCAAAAAAGATATTAAAAATATGGTGGAACAGCAGGTGCGAGAAGCCGTAGCCCAGTCTAAGAGTGGAATATCTATTCTGACGAGTAGACCTTATCCTGAGGAATTTGTGCCATCCAATACCCAAAAGGCTTTGTACCACCTCTGTTTAAGACTTTCAACGGTATAGGGAATCCCCGACAGCATGTCGCACATTTTTGAGCTAGTTGTTGCAACGCTGGTGGGAGTGATGCTTTGCTCTTTAGTCAGTTCGTCAGCAGTTTGTCAGGGTTGCCTTCGATTGGTACACAGAATTGCCAAACAGTTCAGTTAAGACCTTTTCGGAATTGGAAAACCTCTTCGTAAAGCGGTTTGCTGGAGCCCGACACCACATCACTATCGGTGATCTAGTGGTGGAGCAACAAAAACTGAACAAAACTTTGGTAGATTAGATACTTCGATGGAGGAATTTAAGCATGAAGTGTGAACCACAACTTCAGGAACAGCATGCGATCGGTATTTTTCTTAAGAGTATCCATGGCCCGATAGCATTTCTCCTCAAAGGATTTACAATTAAGACTTTCGAGAAGTTGCTTAGCAAGGCCGGGAGCTTGCAGGAGAAGGCAAAACAACTAAGTTTTGTCGACAAGACTGATAAGCAGAAGCCTATGAAAGCTTTTGAAATAAAATCTGGGATCATCGCGGCAGTAGATAAAGGTAAGCAGATTTATCAGCAACCTCAACTGAGCTATCAACAGCCTCAACCCCGGCAGTCACGACAGTATGATCAGCCGCCGCCTCGTCCACCACGTCCCCTGAGGGAGCTTTTGAATAAGGATTACCCCTTCAAGACTGAGGCAGTAGCCAAGATGTTTCGCAGTTTGATGAAGACGCCTAACTTTCAACTACCAGAGCCCAGGAGACCAGAGGAAGTCGATAAGAATGATCATCCGAACAACTGTCCCTACCATAGGATGCTCGGACATAGAATAGAGGACTGCTTCACCTTCAAGAATTGGCTCGAGGATAACCTTCAGAAAGGGAACATATCGATCCCGAAAGATTACATGAAGGAGCCCCAAAAGGGAGGTTCCGTCAATGTCATTTCGGCCGATCCTATTGTTCTGATAGACCCGTATACGACTAATGATGGGTGGAGTACTGCCAGGACAAAGTCTTCGAAGAAAATTTTGGATCACATCTAGACCGCTTCAACGCGCGCTTCAGCTCAGAGTTTGAAACATGTCGAGCCGGCACTATTGCTTGTGATTGAAGAACCACCCCAGAAGGAGGAGAAGATCGCGGAAGAAGAGAAGACCGAGGCTCCGAAGGGTAGACTAGGGGCTGCTTATCCTAGGATGTTTCTTTCTGATTCGGGGGAGAAATCCCTTGAACCTCTGACTCTGCATGATTATTTGCTCGCTCTGACGGGATCTTATAATAATAAGGGTTAAGGTGTTGGCTACGTTTTGACTGTTTCTAACGATTATATAACCAACGACAACCAACCTAATCCGGATCTCGATTTTGATATAAATAACAATTCCCAAATCATATTAAACCTCGATGACCATGACGAAGGAGAAGACGTCCGCAAAGATGGCTACGAAAACTCAACAAGTGACGAATCCATTTGTGAATTCTGAGGAGCTCCGATCACAAAAGAATTAGAGCCATCAGATTCTGAAATGGTTTCAGAAGTGCCAGTTGTTTTGATTCAAGAGGAGACACCGGCAGATACAGAAGAAATAACAAAAGTCAATCTAAGAAGTGGAAAGTTCTACCCCCGAGAATGGTTCCAAAGGATAAAGAAAAGCAGGTGGTTGCTCAGGAAGAGCCAACCCAGTAGAAGAATTGCCCATTTGGGAAGAGACTGAAGAGCCTGGTAATAAAGTGGATTACGACGTGTTAGCCCATTTTAGGAAGCTACCAGCCAAACTGAGCATCTACAACGCTCTGATCCTGTCAAAATAGATGAGAGAAACTCTGATCAAGGTTTTACATGATCCAAAAATTTGTTTAGCTCAAATGGCCGGTAATTCCTTAAACGAGGTTTGCTCGTTAATAGAACAGCATGGTGTTACCTTCATGGACAATGATCTACTACTTGGAATAGTAGATCACAATCACCGTTATACATTTCAGTCACTATCGGAAAGTTCACGCTCTCTAGGGTGTTAGTTGATCCAGGAGAATCAATCAACATAATGAACCTTCGGACGTTAGTATACTTGGAAATTGATGCTCGTGACCTTGAAACAGAAAATATGTTACTAAGAGGTTTTAATCAGAAAGGAGGAAGAGCCCTGAGATCGATAACACTATTAATGAAGATCAGTGATTTAGCATGGACAACCGCAAAATTCCATATAATTGATTCTGAGACATCATTCAACGCTCTTCTAGGTCGGCCATGGATCCATGAGAATCGGATGGTACCGTCATCTCTGCACCAGTGCATAAAGTATTATGAAGGAGGATAAGAACAGTGTATCAAAGGCGATTTGCAACCATTCTCCGTACACGAGATTGGAATTCACGAAGATGTTGCTTACTACGCACCACCAAAGAAAACTGTCTTCTCTAGAAATACAATACCAAATGAAGTAAAAGAAGTTCAAGAAGACAAAGAACCTCAAATTCTAGTTCAACAGTTACTCACCACTCCCTTAAGGCGAGATGGTGAAGGTTTCTCCAAAACTCGCACTCGAGGTCGAGGCTGGGGACCAGATCGAGGAAGAAATGGTGGAACAGTTGAACATAAGAAATCGGTCATCGATGTTGATTAGGAGAATAGTTCCGAAGAAGAAGATAATAAGAAAGAAGTAATGAAGATAAATCAATAGAAACCCCAGTTCAAGATCTCTCTCGAATATGAAAAGAATGAAGAATACAAATCGATGTACGAGAAGATAAACCGCTGTGTACAATACTATGACCCTGACCCCGATCTATCCTAATAAGATCGAGGGTATGGTGGTCAAGGAAGTGCATGGTGGTGGTACTAAGCTGATCAAGTTCTACCGTGGTGCTTCTTCTTCCAAAACTAAAAATGATGTACAATTTGAAGATGTTACTTCTTCTGAATTAATGGAATTGCCTTTCGAGTGGTATTCTCCCTGTGTTCAAAATTTAATTCAACGTGGTGTCTTACCTAAGCAGTGGTCAAAAGGTCAATCACAGTGCTTTGAAAAATTATGGAATAATGTCAGTTGGCCTCCCAATTCAAAACATGGTCTCGGATTCGGTACAGTAGGATCAGTTGATGATACGGGATTTTGCTTGGTTGTCACCTCCAAGCATAATAAAGATTGCTTGGAATCCTCAGATGATCTCGAAGATCTGCCAATCGGAGATGCATCGCCAGAATTTGAAGAACAAATTAAATCTACAATAGACGAGTTAATGGAAGTTAACTTATGTACTAGCGAAGAGCCTAGGCCGACCTTTGTTAGCTCCTTACTCAATAAAGAAGTCTCCAAAGAGATAATCAAGCTATTAATGGAATTCAAGGACAGTTTTTCTTGGAGTTATGATGAAATGCCGGGATTAGCTCTAGAAGTCACAGTTCACAGGCTAGGAGTGGATCACGCTGCCGTTCCTCTCAGACAAGCTCCCAGAAGAATGTGTCTCGAGATTGAACAACAAGTTATAGCTGAAGTTAAGAAGCTAATAGAAGCTAAATTCGTCCGTGAAGAGCAATATCCAACTTGGTTAGCCAACGTGGTACGAGTCAGAAAGAAGAACGGTCAGATCAGAATCTGCGTGGATTTCAGAGATTTGAATAAAGCATGTCCAAAGGTTGAATTCCCACTACTAATTCTAGAATTAATGATCGACATCGCTACAACACACGAAATCTTCTCTTTTATGGATGAATCATCAGGATACAATCTGATAAAGATGACACCGGAAGACGAAAAGATCACAGCCTTCACAACGCCGATCGGAATATACTACTACACAGTGATGCCTTTTGGATTGAAGAACATAGGAGCAACCTACCAAAGAGCAATGACGAGGATTTTTGATGATCTCATTCACAACTAAGTTGAGTGTTACGTGGATGATGTGGTCATCAAAAGCAAACAGAAGGAAGATCACTTGTATGATTTGAAAATTGTTTTCGAGCGATTAAGACAATTTAACCTTAAGATGAATCCCTTGAAATGCGCCTTCGGCGTTGTTGACCTCATTTTTGATGAGGTCTTCTCTTCTTCTTTTTAGTACTTAGGATCTAGCCTTAAGCTTTTCCTTTGACTATCTTAGAGGACTAGAATTGGGATCCACCATCTAGAATTTCAAACCACTTCTTAACTCCCTGCAAACTCCACAAACTTGATCGTAGACCCCTAATCACCTAGAGGGTTGAAATCGAATGTGGAAGTTTAAAGGATGAGTTCTCATAGGACTCTTTGGCCTTAGGATCGCCTCAGGTGTCCTGGTCGCAGTGAAGGGGCCGACTTACACACACACTACACTCATACACTACACTTTCACACTCCTCCTAAAACTACACCCATACCTAACTTCGACCTCCCGACTCATGTAGGTGATTCGCATGGATGATCCTTAACCCCTAAACCCTTGGCTAAGAGGGTTAGGAACAACATAGTGAATGCCTCAAATGAGTCCTTTCATGGCTCATGTGGGCTTGATGTGACTTCATGGCTCAACCAAAATGATTCCATTCCACTCAAATTTACCAAATCTTCAATTTTCCAAATTTTCAATTTTTGACCCCCGGGACCCTACACCCGCCTAACCTACCCAAAGCCTCGAAATTACCCAAATTTTTCAAAATTTCCAAATCACCCAAAATCCCCCAAAATCAATCCCAAACATTTCCACATCACTCAAATTGACCATCCATACCCAAAAATATCAAAAATTCCAAGAATACCTCCCAATACCCTCCAAATACCCAAAATACCCCTCTTGACCTAAAAATCCAAAAATTCAGAAAATTCCCAGAAAATTCCAGAAAATCCCAAATATTCCCAATTTCATTTTGTTCAACTACACCATGGGCCAATTTTGTCAATTTACCCTACTTTTGTGAAAACCCCGAATTTGACCCATTTTAACCCTAAGTGAACCCAATGTCAAACCAAACCTACCCAATTGACCCAAATTCTGGTCCAATTAAATTCTAAACTTCAATTCAACATTCCTAACACCAATCTAGACCAAATCCAAGTCCAATTTGAGTGACATTTGGATCCAATTTCACTTTTGGCCTTAAAGCCCAATTTGGACTCATCACCCAAACCTAACCCAAACTCACCCAATTCAACTCCAATTAACCCCAAATCTTTTCTAAATCTTCCTTGGCATCCCCACAAGCAAAACACTAACATGATTTTCCCAAAATCTAGACCCAAACCCCACTCAAATTCAACCTAAAGCTAAAAGGCCCAATTTTGACCTAAACCCAAACCTAACCCAAATGAGCCCAAACCCCAAAATCAAAGCCCAACCAAAGTCAAAACCTCTTTGAAACACTCCCATAAACATTTTTCAACATTAATTTTACATCAATTTCAACCCTAGCCCAACATTGGCCCAACTTGGCCCACTTTGACCTATATTGGCCCATTCACCAAAAGAGCCCAAATTCAACCCAATTCAAACCCAAATCACCCACAATTTGCTTCAAGTCACTCATGACACATCCATGAGCTAAACCCAACAATTATTTGGCCCAATCTCTTTACAAAATTTTCATCCATAAATTCATTTTTAAACTTAAAGGCCCATTCCTTAAACCATTTTAAAAGCCCATCTTTTACCACATCCAAAGGCCCAAAATTGGTCCGAAAGCCCATATGACATTTCCCCTCATCATACTTTCAATTAAACTCAATACCTAAGTCCTAAATTCATCATCAAATCATTCCAAATCAAGTTTCATACAAATTTCCATCAAATTACCAAAAATTCCTAAAATCCATTTTCATGAAATCGACCAAGCTTTCCCAAGCCAAAGACAAGCCATGCGAAACCATGGACAAGCCAAATGAAGCCATGGAGGGTTTGACATGTGATCAAGCCATTAATGGAAAAAGGAGGACCCCCTTTCCTAATCCTTCTTAAGCCTTTTTTTACCTTAAGCATGTCACACTCTAAACCATGCTTTGCCACCTAATCCTTGATGGAGACTCCACCACACATGGGAGATTGACCCACCTGACCTCCTCAGCCCAAAAACAGGTCTTGGGGAGGTGCACCCAACCCATTTGCATGGGTTAACCAAAATAAACTAAAATGGCCCCTTCCCCTTTCTAGTTTGATTCAACCACTTTACACATGTCAAACCTCAATTGAATGCACCAAACCCCAGCCCTGACCCACCTGAACAAGATGGTGACCAATGCCTGGCCGGCCAGCCACCAGGTCGCCGGAAAACACCATGGCCGAGAGCTCACATGTGAGCCAACTTTGGAATTCTCCCTTGCTGAGCTGCCCCATCCCCAGTGGCCATTGTAGCTGTTCTTCTCTTGCCAAGAGCAGCTGATCCCAAGCCCTAACTCTCCATGGGAGGCCCTCCACCCTCTCCTATTTAAACACCACCCCTTCTCGGCCATGAGAGGTGCTCGAAACAAACCTTAAGGAAACTCGCCAAAATTGTTCCGGACTCACTCCCCATACATAGAGCACTTGATCCCCATTGAAATCCCCCTGCCATTTCCTCTCTGTGAGATCAATTTCAGAGTTGAAATCCAAGCCCAAAACCAGGACACTTCTCCACAGTGAGCCAATCCCCAAATTGATTGGTCCTACACCTTCACCAAACCAAGAGAAGGTCTCCACCAGCAAAAGCCCCATCTCCAGGCCACCAAGTTGCTCCAGCCTCCAAGCTTTGTGATCGGCTGTGGTCAAAATCCTACTTAGGCAACTCACCAAACCAGGAGACTTCATCTGGAGCTTGCTGGGATCCAATCGAAGGTGAAACAACCCTCAGATCGAAGCCACACTTCTCTGAGCAAAGGTATGGCCTCACTCTTATTCCCGAGCTTCTGAACATTCTCCATTTTTATTGAGTAAATTCCATCCCACATAAACCGTATGGATGTGTTCGTCTTCTCGAGACGAATCCATGGAGCATAAGAACGTTAAATTTGGTCAAGTATCGAGTGAGATCTTAGGCCTAGAAGATGGACGGTTCTCGGGTTAGGAGGCTTGGGGATGATGAACGGATGCCGTCCATTTAATACATGTGCGGACGGACGGCTCGGATGGCGTCGGACCAGGAGATGGTACGTGAACCGCGGGACCCGGAGCTCTGAGTCAGATGGTGGCGTTGAATGGGGACGCGACACGCGGCGTTTCGGAGCTGTCGAGGTTGACGCGGCGCCGCGTGGATAAATAGAAAATTAGGGTATTTTTCTATTTATTTAATTCCCTAAACTTCAAAAATTCATAACTTTATGTAGGAAAATCATAAAAATAAAATAAAAATACTCTCTTGCTCAGTGTACAGAGGAGAATAATGTGGAAAAGAAATCATTTAATTTCATCAAGTATTTTATTTTTAATAATTTATTTACTGTCTGCACTATTTTAATTCTCCATGCATGTAGGAAATTCACCTTGGCATGAGACCATAGGGCTTTTGAAGCCTCTGAATTTGGGAACATTCCCTGAATTTTCCAAAGTCAGAGGCCATCCCTATGAGAAGTTATTGATTTTTGAAACTCATGTTACTGTTTTGAGTATTTTAATACTAATAATTAGCATGTTGTGAAATAAATTCTAGAAAAATTTGGTGATGTCCCTTATGACCAGAGGACCCTAGAAAAAATAGGTTTTGAGTTAGTTCATTTAAAATAGCCCTAATTGGCTTAAACACCCAAAATAGGTCCCTAATTAATTAGAGTTAACCATACATCAAATTGACTTGAAATCAATCCACCACTGACCTTTAGAATCAGAGGAACCCTCCATAAAAATTTGAAGTCAATTGGACTTGGTTAGCCCTACTAAATGGGTTGATTAAGCCATTTAGTCAATTTGAACTTTAAAAATTCATAACTTTCAAAATACCTTTCAAAAATTCACCAAATTGGTTTTGAAGCCTCTCTGATATTAGGGGAATTTAAGAAAATTAAAATTTTAATTTTCTAAAAAAGTTGATTTTTAATATTATTTTAATATTTTTAATAATTAAAAAATAATAAAAATCATAAAAATAAGAAAATTCACCAAAATATCACATTTTGAATTTTAATCACTTAGGAACAAACCCCATATTTTTCTTAGGTCTATTTAATGAGATATTAAATTTTAAAGCTCTAGGGTAATTTTAAAATTAAAAAAATGTATTTTCTAGCATTTTCACTAAAATAATTATAATAAATCATAGGAAAATCAGAAAATTACAAAAATTGATTCTCTGATTTCCTTGATATCAGAGAGATTTTTGAAAAATATAAAATTCATTTTTCAACCTTTATTTTATTTTTAAATTAATTAACACTCCAAAACTTAGAATAATTATAATAAAAATAATATAATTCAAAAAATCACCAAAATTGGTCCAAGTGGTCCCCTGGTCATTAGGAATGTCCCCTAATTTTCTTAAGGACAGAAACTTTCCCTTGATCATGTTATTAAATTTTCCTTGGAAATCTCTATTTTCTACCAAAAATAATTATATAAATAAATTAAATACAGAAAAATCACCTTTTCTCCTCTCATGTCTTTATTGACATATGAGTGAAGTCACATAAAAATTTCAAGTTCATTTAAGCTCAATTTAGTGACTTATGAAATTATTAAGCTTAAAGGGCAAAATGGTAATTAAAATTTTAACCCTTAATTAAAACTTTAGGTTTAATAAAATTAACAAGTAAAATATTTGATCTTAATCTGATTTGGATGATTGAAATTTAAATAATTAAAGGGTAGAAACCCATTAAACAATTTAAAATAATTGAAATAAACCTTAATTAAATAATTGATTAAATTTGGGAAGAATAATAAAATTGGAATTATTAAAATAGGGATATTATTAGGAAGAGATTTATCCTTTAATTTAAAAATCCCTAAATTAATCATCTCATTCTTAATCAAAATGGTAACTCAAATTTAAAATATTAGAAGACTTAATCATTAAACTAAAGTTAAATTATTAAACTCTTTTAAAATTTCAATTAATGTTAAAAATAAAATTAAATTAAAAATCAAATTAAATTAAATTAAAGATTAATTGAATTAAATTAAATTAAATCAAATTAAATATTAACTAAATTAAATTAAATTAAATTAAATTAAATCAAATTAAAATTAAATTAAATCAAACAAATTAAATTAAATTAAATTAAATTAAATTAAATTAAATTAAATTAAATTAAATTAAAATTAAAAGTAAAATTAAATTAAAGATTAAATTAAATTAAATTAAATGAATAAATTAAATTAAATTAAATTAAATTAAAACATATTAAATTAAATCAAATTAAATTAAAAATTAAATCAAATTAAATTAAATTAAAGGAAATTAAATTAAATTAAACTAAATTAATTTAAGATCAAATCAAACTAAACTGAATTAAATTAAATTAAATAACGTAATCAAGTTAAAATTAAAATCAAATTAAATTAAATTAAAATTAAAACTAAACCAAATTAAATTAAATTAAAGTTAAATTAAATCACAAATCATTTGAACACCAATTTACCCTCGAAAGCTTTAGTTGTCATAACTCCTAAACATAATATTAAGTGAAATGTTACTTCACTTATAGGACATTCAAATATCCTAGTTCACTGAGTAAGATAATAACAAAACTTAAGTAAACTTTGACGATTAATTCATTTGTGTAATTAAATTCATTTGGACTTAAAACAATCCTAGAAATATTGAAAAGATGTTTAAGATTTGCCTTAAGCACTTCCTCGATATGATAGGATGTTCATAAGAATAATTGAACTTAATTGTTCTTTGATGAAGAAAATCGTCCTCAAACCAAAACACAAGGAACCTAGACGTCATAGGAAATGACTAGCTATAGGATTAGGAACTTGGTAGAAAACCATAACCCTTCCCTTAGCTTTACCTAGGAATTTGCTTAAATATTCTAATTGTGTTTTAAGTGCAGCTTAAGATGACGGGAAGACCCTCCGAGTACGCTTTTATTTTATTGCAATTTACTTTCTTGCAATTTACATTGTTGCAATTTCTTTAATCGCATCGCACTTACTTTTTCTTGCATGATAAACAACTGTTGCATGAAAACCCACACCTTTAGGATAGTCCCTAAAACTGAAACTAAAACTAAATTAAAAGTCATTGCATGATAAAATTCACCGCCACAACATTTCAAAATATAAAACAACTCAAAATTTAATCACAAACAGAACACAAAACTACAATTACAACTAAATTAAAACGTCTTGTTGGATGATCGGGAATACCTCGGATGATGTAACCTACGTGTTGCTAACGGGATTTCCCACGGTCTAAATGAAAGTGTGGAACTCATTTAGTTGAGTTTAGCAAATTCATCCGGACTAAGTGAATCCGATAAAAATAATGATGCCGGAAGGATGGAACCGTGGGATCTTAACCGGTGTCGTTATAATCAACTTTAAGATTTGTTTTAATTAAAACACAAAAAACACTTGGAAATTAAGATTTTCTCTAAACCAAAACACTTTTCTCATCCCCCGATTTATGACTTCTAAGACTAAACCTCTGCAACAACAAGGAGCTCGGAGCATGGTGGGCAAGCACGACCATCGTCATCGATGAAACCTCGAGTCTACTTCAAGAAAACTTTCCTAGAATTAAATAACAAACCCATAGGACTTCGAGGTAGTTTGTCTAGTGCAACATAAATCCTCAACTCTTTGTTAGGCATTTGCATTGCAAATTAAGCCCTAACCAGTCTTAGGATTCCGAGGTAGTCGTTTGATACGACATAAACCCTCACATCTTCGAGGCTATTTGTATGATTCTATCATATAAATATAAGCCCTAATTAATTAAAATTGACAAATTCAAAACATTAAATAGACATTAGGACTTTCCTAAATTCAAGCCAAACAATAGGATAGTCGGGAGATTACCGAAGTTCACTTCGAATCTGTAATTTCTCCTACCTTTTCTTCCTTTGATTTCTCAAAACAAAATGTTCCAAACTTGATCCATTCCCTATTGAAATTCCAAAATTCAATCCTTTGAAAACTTAAACTTTGAAATTCTTGAGAGCAGAATTATTGATTATTATCGAGAGTTTTCTTAGGTGACTCCCGTCACTTAAGATGTAATTAACTATAGGGGCTTGCTCTTATAGGGAATTTTAAAGAACCCGAGTAATATAAACCCTGTTTAATACTTTCATATTAAGCGGGGAATTTGTCGGCTTATAAAATTGGTTCGCGGACCAAACGGATGTCACAAATTTTCTAGTTTATTTAATCGAGCCCCACCATCAAGCAGTGTGTCTATCCTTAGGGATAGATACACGGTTTGTGGTGTGGTGCTCGTTTATGTAAACTATTCGGGATGTGAGATCAGTTTGATTTCATATCTTAAAATTTTCAAATTTAAAATTATTTTCAAAATCAAATACTACTTTTCAAATTATTTATTTAAGTTAAATTAAAAAATTCGCCGACAATTTCTGTTAGGCGACCCCCTTTTCAAAATACCACACAACCTAAAAATAGTGCCGACAACTTCTGGGGACTCCACTGGGGACAATTCCTCTCTCCATTTTAATCAGATAATTCTGCTTTCAAAAATCAATAGTGTATCCATGTCCTTATTGGGTCAAACTACCCTTCTTTCCGTTGGGGTACTATGTTCATTTCTACCTTGAACAAGTATAACCAACATTCTCTCGGATTTAGGAGCCACTGTTTAAACACCCCTAAACAGAGAGGTTCTGAGATCCCTTTACCTCATTTCTGAGGTGGGATGGACCCCCAATAGGTGTTAGTTTAAGAGTGATCCTTCGAGTCGAGAAGTCTTGGATAAGACTTTCTTTTCCTTTCCAACTCTGAATCGGATTCCTTACCTTCTCTACACCTTTGAACATTATGTTCTAAATAAACAAATCCTTTAATGAATGATTCTTTTAACAAATGATTCCTTCTTATAAATACAAGAACAAGAATGTGTTTAGACTCTTTTCGATTCCTTTCTTTTCGTCCTGATGAGAAGAAGCATAACCGGGACCGACAACCGAATCTACCCTGCGTGAAATGGAAGCCCCAAAGCTGATTTTCTCCTTCACCAATGGACTGGACTTCGCCGTTTATAAGGATGAGTCGCCCGACAATGGGATCATCCGGTTTGGACAAGGATTCGAGAACACGAATGTCAAGATCACCGATGTTTCCCTTTTCGCGCTGACAAATAAAGTATCTGAAGCTATGAAGCCGCTGATCGAGTTCAACCTTAGGTCAACCCAAGAGTTTCTTCCCCTGCAGAAGATCCCGACTGAGAGGAGTACTCGTCGTCCGCGAAGGACCGTTCTTGCTACCCCCACTGGTCTAGTTGTTTCTGCACCTACCCCGGCTTCTGCCAAATTAAAGGGGAAGGAAATCCAAAACTATGGTGAACCTGTTACCGTGGAGGGTACAGACTTTCCTGTGAGACCTTCTGTTTTTGAAATCGGGTCCAGCTCAAGAATTCCATCACTAACACGGACCCAAAGAAGGAACAGAAGTAGGAAGATTGCCGGAAGGCCGTAGGCTGCCGAAGTTGCTTTCTGGAGGAAATCCCGAAATCCACGAGTACACACCACTACCTGAATACATACCATTGCCTGAAGATACACCCCTTTTGGAAGGAAGTAGATTCCATCCCCTTTCCACCGCAGCTGATGAGGAAAATGTCCGCAGAATTGTTTCTACATTACCTCGACCCGCATACTACGATGACAGCAGAAAGAAAAGGGCTAGGATCACGCCAGTTGCCCGACTACAAACTGTGATCGAGAAGCTAGCAAAGAAAGAGAAATGCCCCGTATCGGAGATTCTATGAAGGATAGGGCAGGTGCCAATCAAATCCAGTCTTGGGCCCCGAGTAGAACCCGCCATCGTTACAGAAAAGCTAAATAAAAGGATGAAGGCTAGTCCGCCTGTCGTCGTTTCAGGATTACAGATTAGGGAGGATACCACCTTCCGACATTTGGTCGACGGACCATCCGGTCCTAGACCTTCGCGTCGCTAGAAGGATGGTATGGCGTCCCACTACCTGGACAACCGAGATTGAAATAACGGCTCGAGAAGGAAAGTCTCGTCAGGAGACTTGAATGCGAAGAAAGTGCTACTTGCGGTAAAGGGGACTCGCGAGAAGGGAACCCAGCAGCTATCGCACGACAACTGCGAAGATGCACAGAAAAGACCGCTAGAGGACGCTATGGAAAAGTTGAGGACTGATATTCGATGACTAGCAAAAGAAAGAGAAGAGATATTCGGAGACGAAATTGATTCATCGGAATTCATGGACGATGAGTATGCAGAAATCAACATGGTCGAAACACGAGCTTCGTCAGCTTCACAAGGTGCTCCTGCAGCCGCAGAAAGAGAGGAGCCGGAAATGATGAGAAGACAGCTTCAAGAGAAAGACGATACAATCGCCCAAATGGCGAAGAGGATGGAAGAGATGGCTATAGCCCTAGCCACTCTCCGCAGTCAAGTGCAACCCCAAAGAGAAACACCCCGGAGGTCATTCACATTGCGGACGGAGGAAAGGAGATTACATCCGTCAACGGGGATGATCGGCTAAAGAAAGATACAACACAAAGTATGATTCCAGAAAAAGATATCAAGAGCTTGGTGGAACAGCAGGTGCGAGAAGCCTTAGCACAATCAAAGAGCGGGACATCCATTCGGACGGGTAGACCTTACCCGAAAGAATTCGACGCTGTCCATTACCCAAAAGGCTTTGTACCACCTCTGTTCAAGACCTTTGATGGAGCCGGGAACCCCGACGACATGTTGCACACTTTCGTGCCGGTTGTTGCAATGCGGCGGGAGCGATGCATTACTCTTCCGACGAGTTCGTCGGCGGCTCGTCGGGGATCGCCTTTGATTGGTATGCGGAATTACCAAATGGTTCGGTGAAGACATTCTCGGAACTAGAAAACCTTTTCATCGAGCGATTCGCCGGAGCTCGGCACCACATCACTATAGGTGATTTAGTGGTAGAGAAGCGAGCCGAACGAAACATTGGTGGATTACATACTTCGATGGAGGAATTTAAGCATGAAGTGTGAACCACAATTACAAGAACAACATGCAGTCGGCATCTTACTTAAAAGCATTCACGGCCTGATAAAACTTCTCCTCAAAGGATTCACTATTAAGACTTTCGAGAAGTTGTTAAGCAAGGCCGGAAGCTTGCAAGAGGAGGCAAAGCAATTAAGTTTCGCCGATAAGACAGACAAGCAAAAGCCTGTGAAGACTTTTGAAAAAAAATCCGGGATCGTTGCAGCAGTCGACAAAGGCAAGCAACCGATACAAATATCGTCCGAACGGCCACATCAACCTCAACAGAATTATTAACAACCCTGACCCAGCTATCAGTCATCTCCACAGTATGAACAACCGCCTCGTCCGTAACGTAGATTAAGGGAGCTTCTGAGCAGGGAATATCCATTCAAGAATGAAGCGAGTGCCGAAAATGTTCCGTAGTCGATGAAAACTCCGGATTTTCACTGCACGGAGCCTAAGAGACCGGAAGAAGTCAACAAGAAAAGTGATCCCAACTTTTGCCCTTATCACCAGATGCTTGGACACAAGATATAAGATTGTATCACCTTCAAAAGTTGGCTCAATGACAACCTTCGGAAAGGGAATATAACAATCCCGAAGGAGTACATGAAGGAACCCCAGAAAGGAGGTTCCGTCAATGTTGTCTCAACTGATCCCATCATTCCGATAGACCCCTATACGACTGACGATGGATGGACTACCGCTTGGACAAGGTCTTCGAAAAAGATTTTAGACAGCATCCAAACCGCTTCGGTGCGAGCTTCAATTTAGAGTTTGAAACCTGTCAAGTCGGCACTATCATTTGCGATAGAAGAACCACCTCAACAGGAGACGATTGAAGAGAAGAAGAAAATCGACGAAGAAGAGAGGACCGAGGTTCCTAAGGCTAGACTAGGGGCTGCTTATCCTGGGATAGTTGTTTCTGATTCGGGGGAGAAATCCCTCGAACCTCTGACTCTGTATGATTATCTGCTCACTTCGGTGGGATCATATAATGATAAGGGTGATGGCGTTGGTTACGTTTTGACAGTTTCTAACAATTACGTAACTAGCGACAATCCAGACATCGATTTCGATACCAACGACAATTCTCAAATCATACACAATCTCGACGATCAAAATGACGAAGAAAACATCCATCAAGGAGGCTACGAGAGTTCAACAAGCAACGAATCTATCTCGCGAGTTTCGAGGAGCTCCGATCACAATAGAATTAGAGCCTTCGGACTGCGAAGCTAATCCGGAAGAGCCGGTCATTCCGATTCGGGAAGAAACACCAACGAAGCTCAACACTAGATTCGAAGAAATTACGAAGTCAACTTAAGAAGTGGAAGAGTTCTACCTCCGAGAATGGGTCCAAAGGACAAAGGAAAGCGAGTGGTTGTTCGAGAGGAATCAACCCCGACGGAAGAAATACCCATTCGAGAAGAAGCCGAGACACATGGAAATAAAGTGGACTACAATGTGCTAGCCCATCTTAGGAAACTACCGACCAAGCCGAGCATCTACGATGCTCTCATCTTATCAAAGGAGATGAGAGAAGCTCGATCGAGGCCTTACTTGATCCGAGAAATTGCTTAGCTCGAATGGCCGGAGATTCCTTAGATGAGGTTTGCTCGTTAAAGGAACAGCGAGGCGTTACCTTCACGAACAATGACCTACTACTTGGGACAGCAGATCACAATCGACCGTTGTACATTTCAGTTACGATTGGGAAGTTTACACTCTCCAGAGTATTGGTGGATCCAGGAGCATCAATCAATATAATGAGTCTTCGAACACTAGCATATTTGGAAATTGATGCTCGCAAGCTCGAAGCAGACAAAATGTTATTAAGAGGATTCAACCAGAAAGGAGAAAGAGCCCTCGGGTCAATAACGCTACTAATGAAGACCGGTGACTTAGCAAAGACAACCGCAAAATTTCACATAATTGATTCAGAAACGTCGTTCGACGCTCTCATGGGCCGACCATGGATACATGAAAACGAGGATGGTACCATCATCTCTACATCGAGTGCATCAAATACTACGATGGAGGGGAACAGTGCATCAAAGGTGACTTACAACCATTCTCCGTACATGAAATTGGAATCCATGAAGACGCAACTTATTATGCACCACCGAAGAAAACAATATTCTCCAGAGATACAATAACGAATGAAACAAAGAAAGTTCAGGACAACGAAGAACCTGAAGTACTAGTCCAACAGTCACTCACCACTCCCTTACGGCGAGATGGTGAAGGTTTCTCCACAACTCGCATCCGAGGTTGAGGCCGGGGATGAGGTCGTGGTAGAGACGTTAGGACAGTCGGACAGAGGAAACCAGCCATTAATGTTGAGTGGGAAGATAGTTCTGAGGAAGAAAAAGAAATCAAGCAAGAAGCAGCGACAATAAGTCGGAAGAAGCCGCAATTCAAGATCTCCCTCGAAGATGAGAAGAACGAAGAATACAAATCGATGTACGAGAAGATTAACCACTATGTACATACTATGACCCTAACCCTGATCCATTCTAATAAGATCGAGGGTATGGTGGTCAAAGAGGTACGTAGCGGCGGTGCAAAGCCAATCAAATTCTGCCGTGGTGCTACTTCCTCCAAAACTGAGCATAATGTACAATTTGAAGATGTCACTTCATCAGAATTAATGGAATTACCTTTTGAGTGGTACTCTCCTTGTGTTCAAACTTTAATTCAACGTGGTTTCTTACCTCGACAATGGACAAAAGGTCAATCACAACATTTTGAAAAATTATGGAATAACTCCGGTCGTCCACCCAATTCAAAACATGGACTCAGATTTGGTACAGTAGGATCAGTTGATGATACTGAATTTTGCTTAGTTGTCACTTGCGAACCTAATGAAAATTGCATGGAAACTACAGACGAACTCGAAGATTTACAAATTGGAGATGCTCCACCAGAATTCGAAGAAGAAATTAAATCTACAATAGATGAGTTAACGGAAGTTAACTTAGGAACTAGCGAAGAGCCTAAACCTACCTTTGTTAGCTCCTTACTCAATAAAGAAGACTCCGAAGAAATAATCAAGTTATTAATGGAATTTAAAGACTGTTTTGCTTGGAGCTACGATGAGATGCCGGGATTAGCTCTAGAGGTCGCGATCCATAAGCTAGGAGTGGATCCTACTACGTCCTGAGTCGGACAAGGTCCCGGAAGAATGCGTCTAGAAATCGAACAACAAGTCATAGCGAAAGTTAAAAAGCTAATAGACGCTAAATTTGTCCGTGAAGAACAATACCCGACTTGGTTAGCTCTATGTGGTGCCGGTCGAAAGAAGAATGGTCGGATCGGAATTTATGTGGACTTCGGAGATTTAAACAAGGCATGTCCAAAGGATGAATTCCCTCTACCGATCCCGGAACTAATGATCGACATTGCTTCGACACATGAGATATTCTCATTCATGGATGGATCTTCGAGGATACAACCGGATAAAAATGGCTCCGGAAGATGAAAAGCTTACGGCATTCGAACGCCGATCGGAGTATATTGCTACACGGTGATGCCATTTGGACTCGAAGAACGCGGGAGCAACATACCGAGAGCGATGACAAGAATTTTTGATGACCTCATCCACAATCAAGTCGAATGCTACGTGGACGATGTGGTCATCAAAAGAAAAGTAAAGGAAAACCAGCTGTATGATTTGAGAATTATTTTCGAACGATTAAGGCAATTTAACCTTAAGATGAATCCCTTAAAATGCGCCTTCGGCGTCACCTCTGGGAAATTCTTAGGATTCGTTGTCCGACATCGTGGAATTGAAATCGATCCGGAAAAGATTAAAGCTATCTTAGAAATGCCACCTCCCAAAACCTTAAAACAATTACGATCTTTTCAAGGAAAGTTGGCATATCTTCGACGCTTTATCTCAAACTTGTCAGGTAGGTGTCAGCCTTTCTCGGCACTTGTTAAAAAGGAGGCCAAATTCATTTGGGAAGAGAAATGCCAGAAGGCCTTCGAAGACATTAAACAATATTTAATGACACCTCCTGTCTTAGCAGCCCCAGTCTCAGGTAGACCGTTGATACTTTATACCGCGGCTTTAGACGACTCACTCGGAGCTCTGTTAGCCCAGGTCAATGATGAGGGTAAAGAAAATGCTCTTTACTACTTAAGCCATCGTTTACTTCCGACGGAAATAAGATATCCCACAATTGAAAAGCATTGTTTGGCCCTGATCTTCGCCGCTCAAAAGCTAAGGCACTACATGCTTTCTCATAAGGTCAACCTGATCTCGAAATTTAATCCATTGCAATACTTGATGACTCGTCCAACACTTTCGGCGGACTTGCCGGATGGTCAATGATATTATTGCAATTCGATATAACTTTCGTGCCTCTTCGTGCGTAAAGGGACAAGTCTTAGCGGACTTTCTCGCAGAACACCCTTTCTGGCGAGAATCTCCTCTCAATGACGACTTGCCGGATGAACAAATAGTGAGCCTAGAAGACCCCGATGATCGACGTTGGGAATTATATTTCGACGGAGCATCTTCGAGCACATAAAGACGAAGAATCGCAAATGATAGTGCCGGTAAGGCGGGAATCGGGCTAATCTTTATAACACCGGAGCGGGGGATGTTAAGATACTCCTACCACTTGACAGAACCGTGTACAAACAATGAAGCAGAATACGAAGCCCACATAACAGGACTGGAATTAGCTATTCAAATGGAAATAACAGACATCAACATCTACGGGGATTCACAATTGATCATTCAACAGATCGCCGGACAGTACAGAATTTTAAAGCCAAGACTCAAGCAATACTTCCAGTATGTCATGCAGCTGTTGGAACAAATTCCGAATGTGACAATCTACAAAATTCCCAGGAAAGAAAATGCTTTAGCAGATGCTTTAGCCCGTCTCGCAAAAGAATTTGCCTGTTTGCAAGATGAATCAGTAGAAGTGTCAGTTCACGGACGTCAGGTCCTATCACAGCTCAACATAGACACAATACACAAATCAGGAAAAGAAGAAGAAGCAGTTGCAACAGTGACAGAAAACACAGAAGATTGGCGACAACCATTAGTAGACTACCTGCAAACAGGAAAACTACCAGATGATAGGTCGCTAGCCCATCAGATCAAGAAAAGAACTCTGTCCTACGCATTGATAAACAACACATTATACGTAAGGTCTTTCGATCAAATGTGGCTAAGGTGCCTAAGCGGGTCCGAGGCCCGTGAAATCGTTAAAGAGGTACATTCGAGACTCCGTGGCGCTCACCGGTCGGGTCCAAAGATGAAAATGAAAATTAAAAGACTAGGGTATTATCGGCCCTCGATGATGACCGATCGCATGAAAATCGCCAAAAGCTGTCACCAATGCCAAGTGCATGGAGTGGTTCTACACCAACCTCCAAACGTGCTACATCCGACAATCGCGTCGTGGCCATTTGAATGTTGGGGCATAGATATAGTGGGTCCGATAGAACCACCATCTTCAAAAGGACATCACTTCATTCTTGCTGCTACAGATTACTTTTCCAAGTGGGCGGAGGCAGTTCCACTTAGAGAAGTGAAAGCACACCACGTGCTACAGTTTTTTAAGAACCAAGTTGTCTACCGTTTCGGAGTGCCGCGCAGATTATCTCGGATAATGGGTCAGCATTCGAAGCACGCAAATCAACAATTTTGTCGGGAGACACGGAATCGACCGGCGATACTCAACAATTTACTACCCAAGATCAAACGGCCTCGCTGAGGCTTTTAATAAAACTCTCGTTCAAATCTTAAAGAAAACTTTGGACGATAATATGAAAAATTGGCACGAGAAGTTGTTAGAAGCCTTCTGGGCCTACCGGACAACCTTCAGAACTCCTACTCAAGCTACACCTTACGCTCTGGTGTATGGGTCCGAGGCGGTGTTACCTTTAGAGGTTCGAGCTTCCTCCACTCGAATTGCGATTGCAAATAAGATCACGACGGAAGAGAATGCCAAATTACGGCTAGAAGAATTAGAAAGCCCGGAAGGGAAAAGACTTGCAGCGCAACGAATTTAGAACTATACCAAGCTAAGATGGTTCAAGACCATGACAAACTGGTCCGCCCAAGAACCTTCAAAGTTGGTGACTTAGTTCTCGTTCTCAAGAGACCTATTCTTGCACACCGCAAGATAGGAGGAAAATTTGAACCCACTTGGGAAGGACCGTTTGTGGTTGAAGCAAGTATACTCGGGAGGTTCCTACCGGCTAGTGAATCGTCGGGGAGAACGACATATGCTTCCGATCAACGGACGATACTTGAAAAGTATTACACCACTGATGTTTCGAAGGAATGAATTCTTCATCCCTAAGAAGCACGGGCGAAGTAATTACTTATGACTGGGTCCGAACCCAAAAATAATAAAATGTGCTAAGATAAATAAAATCATGATAATAAAGTTTTCCTTGTTTTCTTTTCCAAATCAAGATCTCTTTCCTGATCTTATCCCGCTTCATTCTTGTTAAATTTTAAAATATAAGAGTAATAAAAAATGTCTTTAATAAACATTTTCTTAATGTTCTTGTTCTTAGTACAGCCCCTGATCCTTTTCCTTGTCTTTTCACAGGGAAATGTCGAACGGCGGTTGGTCCCGAACTTTAGAAATGGCGTAAGCCTCGCACTCGATGAAAAGAGGGTGAAAGATGGAGCGATAATCGAGATCGACTCGGATTTCACACCAACAGGCCTACAAGTACGAGGAAAGTGGTCGGGTCCCGGCTGATCGAGAAGAACCGCTCGGGCGGACAGGTGATGAAAATGGGTGGCCCAAGCCACCAATCCAAGACAGAAGAAAAGAAAGGCAAACACTGAAGAATATAAGAAAATGAAGTCTGTAGTCGCTACAGCAGAGGGCAGGCTTGTCAGCACCGCGCCCACAGAGATTCAAGAAGTTCGAATAGCTACTCTCACAGCAACGCAACGAAGAAATAAGAATCGCCGTATCCGTAAGATGTTAACAAAACTAGCTGCGGACCAGTGCGACGAGACGAGCTTGCTACCGCGCACATACACTTCAAGGACACCGGTTCACCAGGAACCTGAAGAAAGGAGGCCAGCTCCTAGGATAACAAAAAGGATCAGAGAAATCTCGCAAAGACCAGAAGAAAGAAGGCTACCACGCCATCAGATAGAACCACCAGTAATGCATGACCTTGTTGCAGAAGCAACCCCGGGGGATGTCCCGACGAACATCATCCCCGAGGAGCCGAGGTATGCAGGAGAGCGTGAAGGGATTGAACCATATATCCCACAATATGTCACCAGGCCTCGCCATCTCGCAGATTATTCCGAATACGAGCTGGAGAGAATACGGAATGTCGAAAAGAAAACCTTTGAATACTTCGAGAGAATTGGAGGCAAAAGGATCAATATACTGGAGGGCCTCGAGCTACATACAGACGTATTCTCAGAGTATGAACAACAGCAAATCGTGGATTGTATCCGAGATTTGAAAAGAATGGGCCGAGCAGGCCGCCTAAGGGAAAACACATACTCAGAACCCCGGAGATGGATGCCAGGGAAAGGAAGAATCACAATACAATGTGGATGCTGTTATAACTTTGTGGAAGATAGGAAGGGAAACCCTCCGGGAATACTCCGTCATGGGCAAATGGATCCGATGCCACGAGTCATCAAGAGAATGGTAAAGAGATTGATAACATGGAGGGTACTGCCAGCAGATTGCATACCCAATAGCTGCATTATTAACATCTATAAGCGGGGTGACCGCATAACCCCACACATAGATCACCACGACTTTGTCGGACCTTTCTACACGGTCTCTTTCCCGAACGAGTGTAACATCATGTTCGGATCCGACCTCCGGATAACGGAGCCCAGTGAGTTCCGAGGGCCGGTGAAGATACCATTACCGGTAGGTTCCGTCATGATACCGAAGGGCAACGGAGCGGATATCGCTAAGCATTGCATACCGAGAGTACCAGGTGAAGCGGATCTCGGTTACTTCGGAAGGATGGACGACGGGAAGACACCTTACCATTTCCTGCCGGACCCGGAGCTAGAGAGCCTCCGCCTTACGAGCCGTGAGTTACATGGAAGATATCACACCTCCAATGTACATCCATAAGGCATCCTTGCCAAGGATGGCTTGGAAGGTGATGTTATTGACCATGTACCCCACTATTCAGACATGGATCTTTGACAGATGCTTCTTTGGATGGATCAACGAAGATCATACATAGTCCATTTTGAGTCTACATGGATTGTATGAGATATATTCCAGATCGAGTTGTATGATGTATCTTCGACATGATTGGAATGAAAGTGACTATGTCACATTTTTTTCGGCCTTCACCTCTTTTGTGCAAATTGATCAGGAAACGCCATTAAAGTTAAATGAACTTCGAACAAAGAACAGAGAAGAAATAAAAAGAGAGAATAAAAGAAAACTTTCCTAAAAAAAAAAATCTAAAAATGTCAAACACCAAACCCACATGAACACCAAATAAACAACAAAAAACGGGATAGTTAAAGGACAAACGAAACAAATTTAAAGCTCAAATTGAATTCCAGTTTAAACCCATCTTCTCAAATCCTCCAATCCTTCTTCAAATCAAGATCTATTCTAGACCTCCTCGAAACACCCTCTCGGGATGATTTCAGAATCACGAAGAATTTTCAATTTGATCCGGATGGCATGGGTTTGTACACTTCGCCAAGTAATCAGACTTTGATTGATTCCAATGGGATATGAAACACTTTCATATCTCATTTCGATCTCCCGCTAAATCCAAATCTCCACAGTAAATTTCAATTCAAAATTTCCGAGACTGGTACCTAAATTCCAGTTCTCACTCCGAGATCGATACCTAAATTTCGATTCTCATCCGAATTGATACCTAAATTTCAATTCAAAATTTCCGAGAATGGTACCTAAATTCCAGCTTCTCACTCCGAGATCGATACCTAAATTTCGATTCTCATCCGAATTGATACCTAAATTTCAATTCAAAATTTCCGAGATCGGTACCTAAATTCCAGTTCTCACTCCGAGATCGATACCTAAATTTCGATTCTCATCCGAATTGATACCTAAATTTCAATTCAAAATTTCCGAGACCGGTACCTAAATTTCGGTTCTCACTCCGAGATCGATACCTAAATTTCGATTCTCATCCGAATTGATACCTAAATTTCAATTCAAAATTTCGAGACCGGTACCTAAATTCCAGTTCTCACTCCGAGATCGATACCTAAATTTCGATTCTCATCCGAATTGATACCTAAATTTCAATTCAAAATTTCCGAGACCGGTACCTAAATTCCAGCTTCTCACTCCGAGATCGATACCTAAATTTCGATTCTCATCCGAATTGATACCTAAATTTCAATTCAAAATTTCCGAAACTGGTACCTAAATTCCAGTTCTCACTCCGAGATCGATACCTAAATTTCGATTCTCATCCGAATTGATACCTAAATTTCAATTCAAAATTTTCGAGACTGGTACCTAAATTCCAGTTCTCACTCCGAGATCGATACCTAAATTTCGATTCTCATCCGATCGATACCTAAATTTCAATTCAAAATTTCCGAGATCGGTACCTAAATTCCAGATTCTCATTTCGAGACTAGTACCTAAATTCTAGTTCTCATTCCGAGATCGCACTCTAAATTCGATTCTCATCATTTTCGAGGTCGATAGCTAAATTTTGACTCTCTTCCGAGATTGATACCTAAATTTCAACTCTCATTTTCGAGACTCGGTACATAAATTCCATTTCTCATTCCGAGATCGAGTACCTAAATTCGATTCTCATCCTTTTCGAGGTCGATACCTAAATTTCGACTCTCTTTCGAGATTGATACTTAAATTTCAATTCTCATCCCATTCGAAATCGCACCTAAATTCCGATTCTCATCTTTTTCAATCGACACTTAAACTCGATTCTCACTCCGAGGCTGGTGCCTAAATTCCAGTTTTCTTTGCAGTCCCGAGATTGGAACCTAGGTTTCAATTCTCCTTTCAAATCCAAATTTCCTCAAATTGATTTTAAATCAAACTTCAATCTAAAATAAAAAAAAATCAAAATCTAAAATTACACATCCAAACTTAGATTGAAACAAAATGAAATCTAAATCGAAAATTCCCCCAGATCATGCGATTTGGAATTCACCTCCTTTTCCTTTCCCCAGCGAGAGTTCAGGAATCTCCAGTTTCAGAGATTTACTTGACACTCCCCAGCGGAAACTCTTCTACTTCATCCTAAGTTTGTCACTTGGACATCTGTGTTGGTTTTGCTGATCACTTCGGTCAACACCAATACGCGCGGTTGTACGGCTTATTTTTAGGTTGTGTGATATTTTGAAAAGGGGTCGCCTAACAGAAGTTGTCGGCGAATTTAAATTTTAAATTTGATTTAAATATATATATAATTTAGAAAGTAGTATTTGGCTTTGAAATTAATTTTTAAATTTGAAAGTTTTAAGATATGAGATTAAACCGATCTCACATTCCAAATAGTTTATATAAACGAGCACCGCACCACAACCGTGTATCTATCCCTAAGGATAGACACACCGCTCGATGGTGGGGCTCGATCAAATAAACTAGAAGTTTTAGTGACATCCATTTGGTCCGCGAACCAATTTTATAAGCCGACAAATTCCCCCGCTTAATATGAAAGTATTAAACAGGGTTTATATTACTCGGGTTCTTTAAAATTCCCAATAAGGGCAAGCCCCTATAGTTAATTACATCTTAAGTGACGGAATCACTTAAGAAAACTCTCGATAATAATCAATAATTCTGCTCTCAAGAATTTCGCAGTTTAAGGTTTTCAAAGATTGAATTTTGGAGTTTCAATAGGGAATGGATCAAATTTTTGGAACATTTTGTTTTGTGAATCCAAAGGAAGAAAGGTAGGAGAAATCACTGATTCGAAGTGAACTTCGATAATTTCCCGACTATCCTATCGTTTGGCTTGAATTTAGGAAAGTCCTAATACTTATTTAAATGTTTTGATCTTGCCAATTTTAATTAATTAGGGCTTATATTTGTATGATAAAATCAAACAAATAGCCTAGAAGATATGAGGGTTTATGTCGTATCGTACGACTACCTCGGAATCCTAAGACCGGTTAGGGCTTAATTTGCATAAAGTGATTATGCAAGTGCCTAACGAAGAGTTGAGGATTTATGTTGCACTAGGCAAGCTACCTCGAAGTCCTATGGCTTTGTTGTTTAATTCTAAGAAGGTTTTGCTAAAGTAGGTTCAAGTTTTGTCGACGACGATGGCCGTGCTCGCCCACCATGCTCCAAGCTCCTTGTTGTTGCGAGAGGTTTAGTTTTAGAAATCATAAATCGGGGGATGAGAAAAGTGTTTTGGTTTAGAGAAAATCTTAATTTCCAAGTGTTTTTTACGTTTTAATTAAAACAAATCTTAAAGTTGATTATAACGACACCGGTTAAGATCCCACGGTTCCATCCTTCCGGCATCATTATTTTTATCGGATTCACTTAGTCCGTATGAATTTGCTAAACTCAACTCGAATGAGTTCCACACTTTCATTTAGACCGTGGAAATCCCGTTAGCAACACGTAGGTTACATCATCCGAGGTATTCCCGATCATCCAACAGGACGTTTTAATTTAGTTGTAATCGTAGTTTTGTGTTCTGTTTGTGATTAAATTTTGAGTTGTTTTATATTTTGAAATGTTGTGGCGGTGAATTTTATCTTGCAATGACTTTTTAACTTAATTTGGTTTCGGTTTTAGGGACTATCCTAAAGGTGTGGGTTTTCATGCAACGAGTTGTTTTATCATGCAAGAAAAGTAAAGTGCATCCGCAATAAAGTAAATTGCGGTGGAAGTAAATCGCAATAAAATAAAAGCGTACCCGGAGGGTCTTCCCGTCATCTCAAGCTGCACTTAAAACACAATTAGAATATTTAAACAAGTTCCTAGGTAGAGCTAAGGTAAGGGTTATGGTTTTCTACCAAATTCCTAATCCTATAGCTAGTCATTTCCTATGACGTCTAGGTTCTTTGTGTTTTTGTTTGAAGACGATTTTCATCATCAAAGGACAATTAAATCCAATTGTTCTTAAATATCCTATCATATTGAGGAAGTGCTTAAGAAGAATCTTAAACATCTTTTCAATATTTTCAGGATTGTTTTAAGTCCAAATGAATTTAATTATATAAATGAATCGATCGTCCGAGGTTTTCAAGTCTTGTTAACTTGCTCGGTGAACTAGTGACATTTGAATATCCTATGAGTGAGGTAACACTTCATTTGATGTTCCATTTAGGAGTTTATAATAATCAAAGCTTTCAAGGGTAAATTAGTATTCAAATGATTTAATTTAAGTTAAAGGGTTTAAATTTGGAATAGTGTTCAAGTTGTTTTATATTTAATTTCTTTTATGTCTTAGGTGATGTTATATTTAATTTAATTTAATTTAATTTGGTTTTAATTTAACTTAATTTAATTTAATTTGATTTGATGTTTAATTAATTTGATTTGATTTAATTTAATTTAATTATTTAATTTAAATTAATTTAATTTAATTGTTTAATTTAATTTAATTTAATTATTTAATTTAATTTAATTTAATTATTTAATTTAATTTAATTTAATTGTTTAATTTAATTTAATTTAATTTTAATTTAGTTTAATTTAATTTAATTTGTTTTAATTTTATTTAATTCAATTATTAAATTTAATTTAATTTTAATTTAATTTATCTTTAATTTACTTTATTTTTAATTTTAATTGAAATTTCAAAAAGTTTAATAATTTAATTAAGTCTTTTAATATTTTAAATTTGAATTTTAATTAAAAGTTGAACATAAATGAGATGATTAATTTAGGGATTTTTAAATTAAAGAATAAATCTCTTCCTAATAAATATCCCTTATTTTAATAATTCCAATTTTATTATTCTTCCAAATTTAATCTATTATTCAATTAAAGTTTAATCATTTTAAAATTATTTAATGGGTTTCTACCCTTTAATTATTTAGATTTCAATCATCCAAACCAGATTAAGATCAAATATTTTACTTGTTGATTTTAATTAAACCTAAAGTTTTAATTGAGGGTTAAAAGTTTAATTACCATTTTACCCCTTAAGCTTAATAATTTCATAACTCACTAAATTGAACTCAAATGAACTTGAAATTTTTATGTGACTTCACTCATATGTCAATAAAGACATGAGAGGAGAAAATGTGATTTTTCTGTATTTAATTTATTTATATAATTATTTTTGTGGAAAATAGAGATTTTCAAGGAAAATTTGATAACATGACCAAAGGAAAGTTTCTGTCCTTAAGAAAATTAGGGGACATTCCTAATGACCAGAGAAGCACTTGGACCAATTTTGGTGATTTTTTGAATTATATTATTTTTATTATAATTATTTTGAATTTTGGAGTGTTAATTAATTTAAAAATAAAATAAATGTTGAAAAATGGATTTTATATTTTTCAAAAATCTCTCTGACATCAAGGAAACCAGAGAAGCAAATTTTGCAATTTTCTGATTTTTCTATGATTTATTATAATTATTTTAGTGAAAATGCTAGAAAATACATTTTTTTTAATTTTAAAATAACCTTAAAGCTTTAAAATTTAATATCTCACTAAATAGACCTAAGAAAAATGTGGGGTTTGGTCCTAAGTGATTAAAATTCAAAATGTGACATTTTGATGAATTTTATTATTTTTGTGATTTTTATTATTTTTTAATTATTAAAAATATTAAAATATTATTAAAAATCAACTTTTTTAGAAAATTGAAATTTTAATTTTTTTAAATTCCCCTGATATCAGAGAGGCTCCAAAACCAATTTGGTGAATTTTTGAAAGGTATTTTAAAAGTTATGAATTTTTAAAGTTTAAAATGACTAAGTGGCTTAATCAACCCAATTAGTGGGGCTAACCAAGTCCAATTGACCTCAAATTTTTATGGTGGATTCCTCCGATCCTAAAGGTCAGTGGAGAATTGATTTCAAGTCAATTTGATACCTGGTTAACTCTAGTTAATTAAAGACCTATTTTGGGTGTTTAAGCCAATTAGAGTTGTTCCGAATGAACTAAGCCAAAATCTATTTTTCCTAGGGTTCTCTGGTCATAAGGAACATCACCAAATTTTCCTAGAATTTATTTCACAACATGCTAATTTTTGGAATTAAAATACTCAAAACAGCAACATGCATTTGAAAAATAAATAACTTTTCACAGAGATGGCCTCGACCTTGGAAAATTCAGGGAATGTTCCCAAATTCGGAGGCTTCAAAAGCCCTATGGTCTCATGCCATGGTGAATTGTATACATGCATGGAGAATTAAATATATGCAGAGAGTAAATAAATTATAAAAAATAAAATACTTGATGAAATTAAATGATTTCTTTTCCACATTATTCTCCTCCGTTCACTCGAGCAAGAGGGTATTTTTATTTTATTTTTATGATTTTCCTACACGGAGATATGAATTTTTGAAGTTTAGGGAATTAAATAAATCGAGAAAATACCCTATTTTTCTATTTATCCACGCGGCGCCGGCCGAAACATCGGCGGCTCCGAAGGGGTACGTGTCGCGCCGTGATTGGGCGCCGCCATCCGAGTCGGCGGTCCGGGCCCCGCGGTTCTCGCACCGTTTCCTCGGTCCGACGCGATCCCGACCATCCGTGCGCGCGTGTATCGAATGGACGGCATCCGTTCATCGTCCCCAAGTGTTCTCACCCGAGAGCCGTCCACACTAAATCCCTAAGATCTCACTCGATTCTCGATGGATTTTTACGTTCTTATACTCTATGGATTCGTCTTGAAGAGACGAACGCATCCATACGGTTAACATGCATTGAAACTAAGGCATTTGAAATAGAGAATCTTCGAAGCTCGGGATGAAGAGTTAGCTCATACCTTGGCTCGGAGAAGTGTGGCTTCAATCCGAGAGTTGTTGCACCTTCGATTGGGTCTCAGCGAAGCTCCGGATGAAGTCTCCCGGTGCGGTGAATTGCTCGGATATGATTTCGACCGAGCCCGATCACAAAGCTTGGAGGCTGGAGCAACCGGGTGGCTTGGAGATGGGGCTTTTGATGGTGGACACCTTCTCTTGGTCCGGTGAAGGTGTAGAGCCAATCGATTTGGGAATTGGCTCAGCTGTGGAGAAGTGTCCCGGTTTTTGGGTTAAAGTTTGAGCTCGAAATCGGGCTCGCTAGAGGGAATTGGGCTGGAATTCAGTGGGGATCCGGTGCTCTATGTGTGGAGAGTGATCCGGAGTGATTTTGGCGCAGTTTCCTTAAGGTTTTTTGTTCAGCCCTTTTGGCCGAGAGGGTGAGGGGTTTAAATAGGAGAGGGTGGAAGGCCTCCCGGGGGAGTTAGGGCTTGGGATCGACTGCTCTCGGTGAGGAGAAGATCAGCCATGGTAGCCACTCAGGGATGGGGCGACTCGACAAGTGAGAATTTCAATGTTGGCTCACATGTGAACTCTCGGCCATGGTGTTTTCCGGCGGCTCGGTGGCCGGCCGGCTGTGCAATGGTCACCATCTTGGTCGGGTGGGTCGGGGTCGGGGTTTAGTGTAGGCGATTGGCAAATGCCATGTGTAAAGGAGTTGGATTGAAATGGAATGGGGGATGAGCCTATTTTGGGTCCAAATGGGTCAACCCACCTTTTGGGCTTGGTTCACCTCCCCATGGCCTGATTTTGGGCCGAGAGGATCGGTTGGGTCGGCCAAGAGAGAGTGGTGTGGTCTCTATCCATGATGAGGTGGCTAAACATGGTTTAGTGTGTGACATGCTTAAGGTAAAAAAGGCTTAATGAAAGATTAGGAAAGGAGCCCCTCCTTTTACCATTAATGGCATGGTCACATGTCAAGCCTCCCATGGCTTCATGTGGCTTGTCAATGGCTTGCATGGCTTGTCTTTGGCTTGGGGAAAGTTGAGTCAATTTCATAAAAATGGGTTTTAAGAAATTTTTGGTAATTTAATGGGAATTTGGATGAAGCTTCATTTGGAATAATTCAATGATGATTTTAGGACTTAGGTAATGGATTTAATTAAATGGATGACAAATGGAGATGTCATGTGGGCTTTAGAGTAGATTTGGGCTTTTGAATTTTGAAGGAAATGGGCTTTTAAAGTGGTTTAAGGAATGGGCCCTTAAGTTTAAAAATGAATTTATGGATGGGAATTTTGTAAAGAGGTTGGGCCAAATAATTGTTGGGTTTAGCTCATAGTTGTGTCATGAGTGATTTGAAAAAAAAAATTGGGGGTGATTTGGATTTGAATTGGGTTGAATTTGGGTTAGGTTTGGGCTTAGGTCAAAAATGGGCCTTTTAACCTCGGGTTGAGTTTGAGTAGGGTTTGGGTCTAAATTTTGGGCAAATCATGTTAGGGTTTTGTTTGTGGGAATGTTAAGGAAGATTTAGAAAAGATTTGAGGTTAATTGGAGTTGAATTGGGTGAGTTTGGGTTAAGTTTGGGTCATGGGTCCGAATTTGGGCTTTAAGGCCAAAAGTGAGATTGGATCCAAATGTCAATCAAATTGGACTTGGATTTGGTCTAAATTGGTATTGGGAATGTTGAATTGAAGTTTAGAATTGAATTGGACCAAAATTGGGGTCAATTGGATAGGTTTGGTTTAACATTGGGTTCACTTTGGGTTAAAATGGGTCAATTTGGGGGTTTTGACAAAAGTAGGGTAAATTGACAAAATTGGCCCATGGTGTAGTTGGACAAAATGAAATTGGGAATATTTAGGATTTTCTGGAATTTTCTGGGAATTTTCTGAATTTTTGGATTTTTGGGTCAAGAAGGGTATTTTGGGTATTTGGAGGGTATTGGGAGGTTTTCTTGGAATTTTTGGTATTTTTGGATATAGATGGTCAATTTGAGTGGTGTAGAAATTTTTGGGAATAATTTTGAAGAATTTTAGGTAATTTGGAAATTTTGCAAAAATTTGGGTAATTTCAAGGGTTTTGGGTAGGTTTAGTAGGTGTAGGGTCCCGGGGGTCAAAAATTGAAAATTTGGGAAATTGAAGATTGGGTGGATGTAAGTGGAAATAAGTCATTTTGGTTGAGCCATGAAGTCATTTCAAGCCCATATGAGCCATGAGAGGACTCATTTGAGGCATCCACTATGTTGTTCCTAACCCTCTTGCCAAGGGCTTAGGGGTTAAGGACCATCCATGTGAATCACCTACATGAGTCAGGAGGTCAAGTTGGGTATGGGTGTGGTTTTAGGAAGTGTGTGGAAATGTAGTGTGTAAGTGTAGTGTATAAGTGTAGTGTGTGTAAGTCAGCCCCCTCATCAGACCAGGCCACCCAGGGTAGTCCTAAGGCCAAAGAGCCCTATAGGAACTCATCCTTTAAACTTCCATATTTGATTTCAACCCTCTAGGTGATTAGGGGTCTATGGTCAAATTTGTGGAGTTTGCAGGGAGTTTAGAAATGTTTGGAATTTCTAAAAGGTGGGTCCCGATTCTAGTCCTCTAAGATGAGTCGAAGGAAAAGCTGAGGCTAGATCCTAAGCACTAAAAAGAAGAAGGGAAGACCTCATCAAAAATGAGGTCAACAAATGGACCCCAATAGGTGTGGTGAGTCGACGGAGCACACCGCGCGTATTGGTGTTGACCGAAGCGATCAACAAAACCAACACGGATGTCCAAATGACGAACTTAGGATGAAGTAGAAGAGTTTCACTGGGGAGTGTCAAGTATATCTCCGGAACCGGAGATTCTCGAACTCTCGCCTGGGAAAGGAAAAGGAGGTAAATCCCAAATCACATGACCCAGGGAATTTCGATTTAGATTTTATTTTGTTTTAGATTTTTATGTGTGAGTTTAGATTTCAACTTGGAGAGTTTTTTTTTAGATCGAAGTTTTGTCAAAATTAATTTGAGGGATTTGATTTGAAATGAAAATTGGAGTTCTGAGGTTTTAGATGTAACATCTCCAACCTCGAAAGAAAATTGAATTGATTAGATTGAATCGTTGCAATGAGAAGAGATCTCGCAGCAAAGTGGTGTTGGATGTAAAATCCTTAACCTCAAGAGTTTCGATTTTTGATGTATTTCATCGCAATAGGGAAAGAATCCTAAAGCAATGCGAGTCTCGGATGTAAATCCTCGACCCAAAAGTTTGAATTTGATGTATTTCGAGTGCGATAGGAAAAGAATCCTAAAGCAAGTACGGTACTTGGACGTAAAATCCTCGACCCAAAAGGTTGAATTTGATGTATTTCAGTGCAATAGGAAAAGAATCCTAAAGCAGTGCAGTCTCGGATGTAAATCCTTGACCCAAAAGGTTTGAATTTGATGTATTTCAGTGCAATAGGAAAAGAATCCTAAAGCAGTGCAGTCTTGGATGTAAATCCTTGACCCAAAAGGTTTGAATTTGATGTATTTCAGTGCAATAGGAAAAGAATCCTAAAGCGATAGCAGTCTTGGATGTAAAATCCTCGACCCAAAAGATTTGAATTTGATGTATTTCAGTGCAATAGGAAAAGAATCCTAAAGCAGTGCAGTCTCGGATGTAAATCCTTGACCCAAAAGGTTTGAATTTGATGTATTTCAGTGCAATAGGAAAAGAATCCTAAAGCAGTGCAGTCTTGGATGTAAAATCCTCGACCCAAAAGGTTTGAATTTGATGTATTTCAGTGCAATAGGAAAAGAATCCTAAAGCAATAGCAGTCTTGGATGTAAAATCCTCGACCCAAAAGGTTTGAATTTGATGTATTTCGAGTGCAACAGAAAAGAATCCTAAAGCGATGCGGTCTTGGACGTAAAATCCTCGACCCAAAAGGTTTGAATTTGATGTATTTCGATAGACAGGAAAAGAATCCTAAAGCAAGTGCAGTCTTGGACGTAAAATCCTCGACCCAAAAGTTTGAATTTGATGTATTTCGAGTGCAATAGGAAAAGAATCCTAAAGCGATGCGGTCTTGGACGTAAAATCCTCGACCCAAAAGGTTGAATTTGATGTATTTCGAGTGCGATAGGAAAAGAATCCTAAAGCGGTGCGATCTTGGATGTAAAATCCTCGACACAAAAGAGTTTGATTTTGATGTATTTCGGTGCGATAGGAAAAGAATCCTAAAGCAGAGTGCGATCTTGGACGTAAAATCCTCGACCCAAAAGGTTTGAATTTGATGTATTTCAGTGCAATAGGAAAAGAATCCTAAAGCAGTGCAGTCTTGGACGTAAAATCCTCGACCCAAAAGTTTGAATTTGATGTATTTCGGTGCAATAGGAAAATAATCCTAAGCGAGTACGGTCTTGGACGTAAAATCCTCGACCCAAAAGGTTGAATTTGATGTATTTCGAGTGCGATAGGAAAAGAATCCTAAAGCGGTACGGTCTTGGATGTAAAATCCTCGACCCGAAAGAGTTTGATTTGAATTTGAATTTTTTGATTGAGATTTGATTTGAGATCTAGAAGATCGGATTTGAGATTTGATAGAGATTTAGAATCTGGAAAGATTGAATTTGAATTTGGAAGGATGAGTTTGAACTCGATCGAAATTTGATTTAAGATTTGATTTGAAGTTTGGAAGATCAAGTTTGAAACTTGATCGAGATTGGATTTGGAATTTGATTGAGAATTTGATTTGAGATTTGGAAAGATCAAATTTGAAATTTGATCGAGAGTGGATTTGAAATTTGATTGAGATTTGATTTGGAATTTGGAAAGATGAATTTGAAATTTGATTGAAAATTTGAAAGGATGGAATTTGAGATTTGTGTTGATTTCGTTTATCTTTTAATGATTCAAATTTTATTTTATTGTTTATTTAATGTTCATGTGAACTTAGTGTTTGTCATTTTTAGATTTTTTTTTTAGAAAGTTTTCTTTTATTCTCTTTTTTTTATTTCTTTTCTGTTCTTTGTTCGAAGTTCATTTAACTTTAATGGCGTTTCCCAATCAATTTGCACAAAAGAGGTGAAGGCCAAAAACGTGACATGGTCACTTTCATTCCAATCATGTTGAAAATATATCATACAACTCGATCTGGAATATATTTCATACAATCCATGTAGACTCAAAACGGACTGTGTATGATCTTTGTTGATCCATCAAAAGAATCATCTGTCAAAAATCCATGTCTGAATAGTGGGGTACATGGTCAATAACATCACCTTCCAAGCCATCCTTGGCAAGGATGCCTGGTCGGATGTACGTTGGAGGTGTGATATTTCCCATGTAACTCACGGCTCGTAAGGCCGGAGGTTCTCTAGCTCCGGATCCGGTTGGAAATGGTAAGGTATTTTGTTGTCGTCCATCCTCTCGAAAGTAACCGAGATTCGCTCCACCGGCACTCCCGGTATGCAATGCTTTGCGATATCTCGCTCCGTTACCCTGCAGTATCATGACGGAACCCACCGGTAAAGGTATCTTTACCGGCCCTCGGAACTCACCCGGACTCGCTATCCGGAGGTCGGATCCGAACATGATGTTACACTCATTCGGGAAAGAGACCGTGCGAAAGGTCCGACGAAGTCGTGGTGATCAATATGTGGGGGTATGCGGTCACCCCTGCTTGTAGATGTTGATAATGCAGCTATTGGGTATGCAATTTGTCGGCGGTACCCTCCATGTTATCAATCTTTTTACCATTCTCTTGATGACTAATGGCATCGGATCTACTTGCCCATGACGGAGTATCCCCGGTGGGTTTCCTTTTCGTCTTCGACGAAGTTGTAGCAAGCATCCGCATTGTATTGTGATTCTTCCTTTCCCCGACATCCATCTCCGGGGTTCCGAGTATGTGTTTCCCTTAGGCGGCCTGCTCGGCCCATTCTCTTCAGATCCCGGATACAATCCACGATTTGCTGTTGTTCATACTCTGAGAATACGTCGGTATGTAGCTCGAGGCCTTCTAGTATGTTGATTCTTCTTCCTTTAATTCTCTCGAAGTATTCGAAAGTTTTCTTTTCAACATTTTGCATCCTCTCCAGCTCGTATTCCGGAATGATCTGCAGATGGCGAGGCCTTGTGACATATTGTGGGATATATGGTTCAATCCCTTCACGTTCCCCCGCATACCTCGGCTCCTCGGGGATGATGCCCGTCGGGACATCCCCCGGGGTTGCTTCGCAACAAGGTCATGCATTGCGGTGGTTCTATCCGGTGGCGTGGTAGCCTTCTTTCTTCCGATCTTCCGGAGATTTCCCCGGTTCTTTCCGTTATCCTAGGAGCCGGCCTCCTTTCTTCGGGTTCCCGGTGAACCGGTGTCCTTGAAGTGTATGTGCTGGCATTAGCAATTGTCTCGTCGCGCTGGTCCGCAGCTAGTTTTGTTAACATTTTACGGATACGGCGATTCTTATTTCTTCGTTGCGTGGCTGTTAGAGTAGCTCTCCGCACTTCTTGAATCTCTGCGGGTGCGGCGCTCACAAGCCTGCCCTCTGCTGTAGTGATTACGGACTTCATTTTCTTGTCTTCTTCAGTATTTGCCTTTCTCTTCTTGCTGTCGGATTGGTGGCTTGGGCCACCCACTTTCATCATCGTCCGTCCGGCAGTTCTTCTCGATTAACTCGGGACCCGGCTCACTTTCCTCGTATCGTAGGCTCGTTGGTGCGAAATCCGAGTCGATCTCGATTATCGCTCCATCTTTCACCCTCTTTTCATCGAGTGCAAGGCTTACGCCATTCTTAAAGTTCAAGACCAACCGCCCGTTCGACATTTCCCCGCAAAAAGACAAGGAAAAGGATCGAGGGTCATACTAAGAACAAGAACATTAAGAAAATGTTTATTAAAGATACATTTTTTATTATTCTTATATTTTATCAGGAATAAAGTAGGATAAGATCAGAAAAGGGACTTTGATTTGGAGAAGAAAACGAGGAAAACTTTATTATCATGATTTTATTTATTTTAGCACATTTTATTATTTTGAGTTCGGACCCAACCATAAGTAATTACTTCACCCGTGTTTCTTAGGGATGAAGAATTCATTCCTTCGAAACATCGGGTAGCGTAATATTTTTTCAAGTATCGTCCGTTGATCGGAAGCATATGTCGTTCTCCCCGGCAATTCACTAGACTGGTAGGAACCTCCCGAGTATACTCGCTTCAACCACAAACGGTCCTTCCCAAGTGGGTTCAAATTTTCCTCCTATCTTGCGGTGTGCAAGAATAGGTCTCTCGAGAACGAGAACTAAGTCACCAACTTTGAAGGTTCTTGGGCGGACCGGCTTGTCATGGGCTTGAACCATCTTAGCTTGGTATAGTTCTAAATTCCGTTGCGCCGCAAGTCTTTTCCCTTCCGGGCTTTCTAATTCTTCGAGTCGTAGTCCGGCGTTTTCTTCGTCGTGATCTTGTTTGCAACTCGCAATTCCGAGTGAAGGAAGCCGAACCTCTAAAGGTAACACTCGCCTCGGACCCATACACCGGAGCGTAAGGTGTAGCTTGAGTAGGAGTTCGAAGGTTGTCCAGGTAGGCCCATAAGGCTTCTAACAATTTCTCGTGCCAATTTCTCTTATTATCGTCCGTGGTTTTCTTTAAGATTTGAACGAGAGTTTTATTAAAAGCCTCGCCGAGACCGTTTGCTCTTGGGTAGTAAATTGTCGAGTATCGCCAATCGATTCCGTGCCTCCCGACAAAATTGTTGATTTGTGTGCTTCGAATGCCGACCCATTATCCGAGATGATCCTGCGCGGCACTCCGAAACGGCAGACAACTTGGTTCTTGAAAAATTGCAACGACGTGGTGTGCTTTCACTTCTCTAAGTGGATTTGCTTCTGCCCACTTGGAAAAGTAATCTGTAGCCGCAAGAATGAAGCGATGTCCTTTTGAAGATGGTGGTTCTATTGGACCCACTATATCTGTGCCCCAACATTCAAACGGCCACGACGCAATTGTCGGGTGTAGCACATTTGGAGGTTGGTGTAGAACCACTCCGTGCACTCGGCATCGGTGACGGCTCTTGGCGATTTTCATGCGATCGGTCATCATCGAGGGCCGGTAGTACCCTAGTCTTTTAATTTTCATTTTCATCTTTGGACCCGACCGGTGAGCGCCACAGAGTCCCGAATGCACCTCTTTAACGATTTCACGGGCCTCGGACCCGCTTAGGCACCTTAGCCACATTCGATCAAAAGACCTTCCGTACAATGTGTTGTTTATTAATGCGTAAGACAGAGTTCTTTTCTTGATCCGATGGGCTAGCGACCTATCGTCCGGTAGCTTTCCCGTTTGCGGAGTAGTCTATTAATGGTTGTCGCCAATCTTCCGTGTTTTCCGTCACCGTCGCAACTCGATTCTTTTTCTTTTGTTGATTTGTGTATCATGTCTATGTCAAGTCGTGATAGGACCCGACGTCCGTGAACCGACACTTCCACCGATTCATCTTGCAAACAGCAAATTCTTTTGCGAGACGGGCTAAAGCATCTGCTAAAGCATTTTCTTTTCTAGGAATTTTGTAGATCGTTACATTTGGAATCTGTTCCAACAGCTGTACGGCATACTGGAAGTATTGTTCGAGTCTTGGTTTAAAAATTCTGTACTGTCCGGCAATCTGTTGAATGATTAACTGCGAATCCCCGTAGATGTTGATGTCTGTTATCCCCATTAGAATGGTTAATTCCAATCCCGTTATGAGGGCTTCGTATTCTGCTTCGTTGTTTGTACACGGTTCTGTCAAGTGGTAGGAGTATCTTAACATCCCCCGCTCCGGTGTTATAAAGATTAGCCCGATTCCTGCCTTACCGGGCACTATCACTTGCGATTCTTCGTCTTTGTGTGCCGAAGATGCTCCGTCGAAATATAATTCCCAACGTCGATCATCGTGGTCTTCTAGGCTCATTATTTGTTCGTCCGGCAAGTCATCATCGAGAGGAGATTCGGCCGGCAAAGGATGTGCTGCGAGGAAGTCTCGCTAAGACTTGTCCCTTTACGGCACGCGAGGCACGAAAGTTATATCGAATTGCAATAATATCATCGACCATCCGGCAAGTCCGTCGGAAAGTGTTGGACGAGTCATCAAGTATTGCAATGGATTAAACTTCGAGATCAAGTTGACCTTATGAGAAAGCATGTAGTGCCTGAGCTTTTGAGCGGCGAAGATCAGGGCCAAACAATGCTTTTCAATTGCGGGATACCTTACTTCCTTCGGAAGTAAACGACGGCTTAAGTAGTAAAGAGCATTTTCTTTACCCTCATCATCGACTCAGGCTAACAGGGCTCCGAGGAGTCGTCTAGAGCCGCGGTGTAAAGTATCACGGTCTACACCGAGACCTGGGTCTGCTAAGACGGGAGGTGTCATTAAATATCGTTTAATGTCTTCGAAGGCCTTCTCGGCATTTCTCTTCCCAAATAAATTTGGCGTCCTTTTTAACTAGTGCCGAGAAAGGCCGACACCTACTCGACGGGTTTGAGATAAAGCGTCGAAGATATGCCGGCTTCCCTTGAAAAGATCGTAGTTGTTTTAAGGTTTTGGGAGGCGGCATTTCTAAGATAGCTTTAATCTTCTCCGGGTCGATTTCAATTCCACGATGTCGGACAACGAATCCTAAGAATTTCCCGGAGGTGACGCCGAAGGCGCATTTTAAGGGATTCATCTTAAGGTTAAATTGTCTTAATCGTTCGAAAACAATTCTCAAATCATACGAGTGGTTTTCCTTTACTTTGCTTTTGATGACGACATCGTCCACGTAGCACTCGACTTGATTGTGGATGAGATCATCAAAAATTCTTGTCATTGCTCTTTGGTAGGTTGCTCCTGCGTTCTTCGAGTCCGAATGGCATCACTGTGTAACAAAATACTCCGATCGGCGTTCGAATGCCGTAAGCTTTTCATCTTCTCGGAGCCATTTTTATCCGGTTGTATCCTGAAGATCCATCCATGAATGAGAATATTTCATGTGTCGAAGAAATGTCGATCATTAATTCTGGGATCGGTAGAGGGAATTCATCTTTTGGACATGCCTTGTTTAAATCTCTGAAGTCTACACAAATTCTGATCTGACCATTCTTCTTTCCGACCGGCACCACATTGGCTAACCGTGTCGGGTATTGTTCTTCACGGACAAATTTAGCGTCTATTAGCTTTTTAACTTCGGCTATGACTTGTTGTTCGATTTCCGGACGCATTCTTCCGGGACCTTGTCCGATCGGAACGTAGTAGGATCCACTCCTAGCTTATGGACCGCAACCTCCGGGGCTAATCTCGGCATTTCATCGTAGCTCCAAGCAAAACAGTCTTTAAATTCCATTAATAACTTGATTATTTCTTCGGAGTCTTCTTTATCGAGTAAGGAGCTAACAAAGGTAGGTCTAGGCTCTTCGCTAGTACCTAAGTTAACTTCCGTTAACTCATCTATCGTGGATTTAATTTCTTCTTCGAATTCCGGTGGAGCGTCTCCAATTTGTAAATCTTCGAGTTCGTCTCGTAGTTTCCATGCAGTTTTCATTGGACTTGCAAGTGACAACCAAGCAAAATTCGGTATCGTCAACCGACCCTACCGTGCCGAATCCGAGTCCATACTTTGAATTGGGAGGACGGCCGGAGTTATTCCATAACTTTTCAAAATGTTATGATTGGCCTCTTGTCCATCGTCGAGGTAAGAAACCACGTTGAATTAAATTTTGAACACAGGAGAGTACCACTCAAAAGGTAATTCCATTAATTATGATGAAGTGACATCTTCGAATTGTACATTATCTTCAGTTTTTGAGGAAGAAGCACCACGGTAGAATTTGATCGGCCTTGCACCGTCACTACGTACCTCTTTGACCTCCATACCCTCGATCTTATTAGAATGGATCGGAGTTAGGGTCATAGTATGTACGTAGTGGTTAATCTTCTCGTACATTGATTTGTATTCTTCGTTCTTTTCATCTTCGAGGGAGATCTTGTATTGCGGCTTCTTTCGACTTATTGTTGCGCTTCTTGCTTGATTTCTTTTTCCTCTTCGTAACTATCTTCCCAATCAACATTGATGGCTGGTTTCTTACGTCCAATTGTCCTAGTGTCTCTACCACGGCCTCGTCCCCGGCCTCGACCTCGGATGCGAGTTGTGGAGAAACCTTCACCATCTCGCTGGAAGGGAGTGGTGAGTGACTGTTGGACTAGAACTTCAGGTTCTTCGTTGTCTCGAACTTTTTTTGCTTCATTTGTTATGGTATCTCTGGAGAAGATTGTTTTCTTTGGCGGTGCATAATAAGCTGCATCTTCATGGACTCCAATCTCATGTACGGAGAATGGTTGTAAGTCACCTTTGATGCACTGTTCCCCTCCATCGTAGTACTTGATGCACTCGGTGTAGAGATGATGGTACCATCCTGTTTTCATGTATCCATGGTCGGCCCGTAGAGCGGCGAACGACGTTTCGAATCGATTATATGAAATTTTGCGGTTGTCTTTGCTAAATCACCGGTCTTCATCGTCAGCGTTATTGACCCGAGGGCTCTTTCTCCTTTCCGGTTGAATCCTCTTAATAACATTTTGTCGGCCTCGAGCTCACGAGCATCAATTTCCAAGTATGCTAGTGTTCGAAGACTCATTATATTGATTGATGCTCCCGGATCCACCAAAACTCCGGAGAGCGTAAACTTCCCAATTGTAACTGAAATGTACAACGGTCGGTTGTGATCTGCTGTCCCAAGTAGTAGGTCATTGTCCGTGAAGGTAACACCTCGCTGTTCCTTTAACGAGCAAACCTCATCTAAGGAATCTCCGACCATTTGAGCTAAGAAAATTTCCGGATCAAGTAAGGCCTTGATCAGAGCTTCTCTCATCTCCTTTGATAAGATGAGAGCATCGTAGATGCTCAGTTTGGCCGGTAGTTTCCTAAGATGGGCTAGCACGTTGTAGTCCACTTTGTTCTCCTGCGTCTCGGCTTCTTCTCGAATGGGTATTTCTTCTGCTGGGGTTGGTTCTTCTTGAACAACCACCGCTTTCCTTTGTCTTTTGGACCCATTCTTGGAGGTAGAACTTTTCCACTTCTCAAGTTGACTTCGTAATTTCTTCCGAATCTAGCGTTGAGTTTGTCGGTGTCTCCTCCCGAATCGGAATGACGAGCTCTTCCGGATTATCTTCAAAATCCGAAGGCTCTAACTCTATCGTAATCGGAGCTCCTCGAAACTCGCGGATAGATCCGTTGCTTCGTTGAACTCTCGTAGCCTCCTCGATGGATGCTTTCTTTGTCATTGCGATCGTCGAGATCATGTATGATTTGAGAATTGTTGTTGGTATCGAAATCGACGCCCGGATTGTCGCTAGTTACGTAATCGTTAGAAACGATCAAAACGTAGCCAACGCCATCACCCTTATCATTATATGATCCCACCGAAGTGAGCAGATAATCATACAAAATCGGAGGTTCGAGGGATTTCTCCCCCGAATCGAAACAACTATCCTAGGATAAGCGACCCCTAGTACTAGCCTTAGGAATCTCGGTCCCCTCTTCTTCGTCAATTTTCTTCTTCTCTTCGATTGTCTTCTCGTCGAGGTGGTTCTTCTATCGCAAGTGATAGTACCGGCTTAACAGGTCTCGAACTCTGAATTGAAGCTCGCACCGAAGCGGTTCGGATGTTGTCTAAAATCTTCTTCGAAGACCTTGTCCAGGCGGTAGTCCATCCATCGTTGGTTGCATAGGGGTCTATCGGAATGACGGGATCGGTTGAGATAACATTGACGGAACCTCCTTTCTGGGGTTCCTTCATGTACTCCTTCGGGATTGTTATATTTCCTTTCCGAAGGTTGTCGTTGAGCCAACTTTTAAAGGTAATGCAATCTTCATCTTGTGCCCAAGCATCCGATGGTAGGGGCAAAAGTTGGGATCACCGTTCTTGTTGACTTCCTCCGGTCTTTTAGGCTCCGGCAGCTGGAAATCCGGAGTTTTCATTAGGCTACGGAACATCTTCGCATCTTGCTTCATTTTTGAACGGATAATCTCCGCTCGAAGCTCCCTCAATGTACGTTGCGGACGGGACGGTTGTTCATACTGCGGAGACGACTGATAGCTGGACCGGGGTTGCTGGTAGTTCTGTTGTGGTTGCTGCGGCCGTTCTGGTGGTATTTGCATTGGTTGCTTGCCTTTGTCAACTGCTGCAACGACCCCAGATTTCTTTTCGAAAGTCTTCACCGGCTTCTGCTTGTCCGTCTTGTCGGCAAACTTAATTGCTTCGCCTCTTCTTGCAAGCTTCCGGCCTTGCTTAACAACTTCTCAAAAGTCTTAATAGTGAATCCCTTGAGGAGAAGTGCTATCGGGCCGTGAATGCTTTTAAGCAAGATGCCGACCGCATGTTGTTCTTGCAGTTGTGGTTCACACTTCATGCTTAAATTTCTCCATCGAAGTATGTAATCCACTAGAGTTTCATTCGGCCTTTGTTTCTCTACCACTAAATCACCTATAGTGATGTGGTGCCGAGCTCCGCAAATCGCTTCGATGAAGAGGCTCTCTAGCTCCGAGAATGTCTTTACTGTAACCGTTGGGTAATTCTGCATACCGGTCGAAGGCGATTCTCGACGGATCGCTAACGAACCGTCGGAAGAGTAGTGCATCGCTCCCGCCGGCATTGCAACAACCGGCACGAAAGTGTGCAACATGCTCGTCGGGGATTCCGGTTCCGTCGAAGGTCTTAAACGAGAGGTGGTACGAAGCCTTTCGGTACTGGACGGCGTCGAATTCTTCGGGTAAGGTCTACCCGTCCGAATGGATGTCCCGTTCTTCGATTGTGCTAGGGCTTCTCGCACTCGCTGCTCTACCAAGTTCTTGATATCCTTTTCGGGGATCATACTTTGTCTGTATCCTTTTTCAGCCGGTCATCCCCATTGACGGATGTAATCTCCTTTCCTCCGTCTACGATGTGAATGACTTCGGGGGTGTCTCTCTATGTGGTTGTACTTGACTTTGGAGAGTGGCCGGAGCTATGGCCATCTCTTCCATCCTCTTCGCCATTTGAGCGATCGTGTCGTCCTTTTCCCGAAGCCGTCTCTTCATCGGTTCGGCTCCTCTCTTCTGCAGCTGCAGGAGCACCTTGAGAAGCCGATGAAGCTCGTGTCTCAACCATGTTGATTTCCGCATATTCATTGTCCATGAATTCCGATGAGTCGATCTCATCTCCGAACTTTTCTTCTCTTTCTTTTGCCAACCGTCGGATGTCGGTTCTCAACTTTTCCATGGCATCTTCTAGTGGAGCTTTCGTGTATCTTTGTGGTTGTCATGCGATGGTTGCCGGGTCCTTTTTTCACGAGTCCCCTTCATCGCGAGTAGCACTTTCTTCGCATTCCAGCCTCTGGCGAGACTTTCTTTCTCGGGCTGCTCGTTTCGGTCCTCAATCGCCCGTTGTGGGACGCCACACCATCCTTCTAGCAGCGGAAGGTCTAGGACCGAGATGGTCTATCGGCCAAATGTCGGAAGGTGGTATCCTCCCTAATCTGTAACCACGATACTACGACGGGCGGGCTAGCCTTCATTCTCTTGCTTGGCTTTTCTATCATGACGGCGGGTTCTACTCGAGGCCCAAGACGGGATTTGACCAGGCACCCTCCCTATCCTTCGTAGAATTTCCGACACGGGGCGGTTTTCCTTCCTTGCTAGCTTTTCTACCAAAGTTTGCGGTCGAGCAAACGGCGTAGTTCTAGTTCTTTTCTTGCGGCTATCGTTGTAGTATGCGGGTCGTGGTAATGTGGCGAGCAATCTTGCGAACATTCTCCTCATCCTCCGCGGCGGAGAGGGGATGGAACCTGCTTCCTCCCAAAAGTGGTATATAGTCGGGCGATGGTGTATATTCGGTAACGGTGTATATTCGGCAACTACGGAATTTCCTCCGAGAAGGCGATCTCGAGCAGCTCCGGTTTCCCCGGCGATCCTTCTATTTCTATTTCTTCTTTGGGTCTTTGTCGGCGACGGAATCTTCGAACCGGACCCGATTTCGAAGACGGAAGGTCTTACGAGAAGATCCGTACCCTCCACGGTAACGGGTTTATCATAGTTCCGGATTTCTTTCCCTTTGATTTGGCGAAGTCGGGGTAGGTGCGAAACAACTAGACCGGTGGGGGTAGTGAGAACGGTCCTCCTGCGGACAACGGTACTCCTCCTAGTCGGGACCCTTTGCGGGGAGGAAACTCTTGGGTCGACCTAAGGTTGAACTCAAGCAGTGGTTCCTCAGCTTCAGATACCTTGTTCGTCAGTGCAAAGAGGGAGACGTCGGTGACCTTGACGTTCGTGTTTTCAAATCCTTGTCCGAATCGGATGACCCCATTGTCGGGCAGCTCATCCTTATAGACAGCGAAGTCCAGTCCGTTGGTGAAGGAGAAAATCAGTTTCGGGGCTTCCATTTCTGCAAGGTAGATTCTGGTTGTCAGTCCCAAGTTATGCTTCTTTTCTTCAGGACGAAAAGATAGGAATTGAAAAGAGTCTGAACTTATTCTTTGTTCATGTATTTATAAAAAAGAATCATTTGTTAAAAGAATCACTCATTAGAGGGTTTGTTTATTTAGAACGGAATGTTCAAAGGTATAGAGAAGGTAAGGAATCCGATTCAGAGGGGAAAAGAAAGTCTTAAGCAAGACTTCCCGACTCGAAGGATCATTCCTAAACTAACACCTATCGGGGGTCCACCCCTCCTCAGAAATGAGGTAAAAGGATCTCGGAACCTCTCTGTTTAGGGGTGTCTAAACAGTGGCTCCTAAATCCAAGAGAATGTTGGCTATACTTGTTCGAGGTAGAAATGAACATAGTATTCCAACGGAAAGAAGGGTAGTTTGATCCATTAGGGACATGGATACACTACCGATTTTTGAAAGCAGAATTATTTGATTATAATGGAGAGAGGAATATTCCCCAGCGGAGTCACCAGAAATTTGTGCGGCTTATTTTTAGGTTGTGTGATATTTTGAAAAGGGGTCGCCTAACAGAAGTTGTCGGTGAATTTAAATTTTAAATTTGATTTAAATATATATATAATTTAGAAAGTAGTATTTGGCTTTGAAAATAATTTTTAAATTTGAAAGTTTTAAGATATGAGATTAAACCGATCTCACATTCCAAATAGTTTATATAAACGAGCACCGCACCACAAACCGTGTATCTATCCCTAAGGATAGACACACTGCATGATGGTGGGGCTCGATCAAATAAACTAGAAGTTTTGTGACATCCATTTGGTCTGCGAACAAATTTTATAAGCCGACAAATTCCCCTGCTTAATATGAAAGTATTAAACGGGGTTTATATTACTCGGGTTCTTTAAAATTCCCTATAAGGGCAAGCCCCTATAGTTAATTACATCTTAAGTGACGGGAATCACTTAAGAAAACTCTCGATAATAATCAATAATTCGCTCTCAAGAATTTCGCAGTTTAAGGTTTTCAAAGATTGAATTTTGGAGTTTCGATAGGGAATGGATCAAATTTTTGGAACATTTTGTTTTGTGAATCCAAAGGAAGAAAGGTAGGAGAAATCACTGATTCGAAGTGAACTTCGATAATTTCCCGACTATCCTATCGTTTGGCTTGAATTTAGGAAAGTCCTAATACTTATTTAAATGTTTTGATCTTGCCAATTTTAATTAATTAGGGCTTATATTTGTATGATAAAATCAAACAAATAGCCTAGAAGATATGAGGGTTTATGTCGTATCGTACGACTACCTCGGAATCCTAAGACCGGTTAGGGCTTAATTTGCATAAAGTGATTATGCAAGTGCCTAACGAAGAGTTGAGGATTTATGTTGCACTAGGCAAGCTACCTCGAAGTCCTATGGCTTTGTTGTTTAATTCTAAGAAGGTTTTGCTAAAGTAGGTTCAAGTTTTTGCTGACGACGATGGCCGTGCTGCCCACCATGCTCCAAGCTCCTTGTTGTTGCAGAGGTTTAGTTTTAGAAATCATAAATCAGGGGATGAGAAAAGTGTTTTGGTTTAGAGAAAATCTTAATTTCCAAGTGTTTTTTACGTTTTAATTAAAACAAATCTTAAAGTTGATTATAACGACACCTAGGTTAAGATCCCACGGTTCCATCCTTCCGGCATCATTATTTTTATCGGATTCACTTAGTCCGGATGAATTTGCTAAACTCAACTCGAATGAGTTCCACACTTTCATTTAGACCGTGGGAAATCCCGTTAGCAACACGTAGGTTACATCATCCGAGGTATTCCCGATCATCCAACAGGACGTTTTAATTTAGTTGTAATTGTAGTTTTGTGTTCTGTTTGTGATTAAATTTTGAGTTGTTTTATATTTTGAAATGTTGTGGCGGTGAATTTTATCTTGCAATGACTTTTTAACTTAATTTGGTTTCAGTTTTAGGGACTATCCTAAAGGTGTGGGTTTTCATGCAACAGTTGTTTTATCATGCAAGAAAAGTAAAGTGCATCTGCAATAAAGTAAATTGCAGGGAAGTAAATTGCAATAAAATAAAAGCGTACCTGGAGGGTCTTCCCGTCATCTCAAGCTGCACTTAAAACACAATTAGAATATTTAAACAAGTTCCTAGGTAGAGCTAAGGTAAGGGTTATGGTTTTCTACCAAATTCCTAATCCTATAGCTTAGTCATTTCCTATGACGTCTAGGTTCTTTGTGTTTTTGTTTGAAGACGATTTTCATCATCAAAGGACAATTAAATCCAATTGTTCTTAAATATCCTATCATATTGAGGAAGTGCTTAAGAAGAATCTTAAACATCTTTTCAATATTTTCAGGATTGTTTTAAGTCCAAATGAATTTAATTATATAAATGAATCGATCGTCCGAGGTTTTCAAGTCTTGTTAACTTGCTCAGTGAACTAGGACATTTGAATATCCTATGAGTGAGGTAACACTTCATTTGATGTTCCATTTAGGAGTTTATAATAATCAAAGCTTTCAAGGGTAAATTAGTATTCAAATGATTTGATTTAAGTTAAAGGGTTTAAATTTGGAATAGTGTTCAAGTTGTTTTATATTTAATTTCTTTTATGTCTTAGGTGATGTTATATTTAATTTAATTTAATTTAATTTGGTTTTAATTTAACTTAATTTAATTTAATTTGATTTGATGTTTAATTAATTTGATTTGATTTAATTTAATTTAATTATTTAATTTAAATTAATTTAATTTAATTGTTTAATTTAATTTAATTTAATTATTTAATTTAATTTAATTTAATTATTTAATTTAATTTAATTTAATTGTTTAATTTAATTTAATTTAATTTTAATTTAGTTTAATTTAATTTAATTTGTTTTAATTTTATTTAATTCAATTATTAAATTTAATTTAATTTTAATTTAATTTATCTTTAATTTACTTTATTTTTAATTTTAATTGAAATTTCAAAAAGTTTAATAATTTAATTAAGTCTTTTAATATTTTAAATTTGAATTTTAATTAAAAGTTGAACATAAATGAGATGATTAATTTAGGGATTTTTAAATTAAAGAATAAATCTCTTCCTAATAAATATCCCTTATTTTAATAATTCCAATTTTATTATTCTTCCAAATTTAATCTATTATTCAATTAAAGTTTAATCATTTTAAAATTATTTAATGGGTTTCTACCCTTTAATTATTTAGATTTCAATCATCCAAACCAGATTAAGATCAAATATTTTACTTGTTGATTTTAATTAAACCTAAAGTTTTAATTGAGGGTTAAAAGTTTAATTACCATTTTACCCCTTAAGCTTAATAATTTCATAACTCACTAAATTGAACTCAAATGAACTTGAAATTTTTATGTAACTTCACTCATATGTCAATAAAGACATGAGAGGAGAAAATGTGATTTTTCTGTATTTAATTTATTTATATAATTATTTTTGTGGAAAATAGAGATTTTCAAGGAAAATTTGATAACATGACCAAAGGAAAGTTTCTGTCCTTAAGAAAATTAGGGGACATTCCTAATGACCAGAGAAGCACTTGGACCAATTTTGGTGATTTTTTGAATTATATTATTTTTATTATAATTATTTTGAATTTTGGAGTGTTAATTAATTTAAAAATAAAATAAATGTTGAAAAATGGATTTTATATTTTTCAAAAATCTCTCTGACATCAAGGAAACCAGAGAAGCAAATTTTGCAATTTTCTGATTTTTCTATGATTTATTATAATTATTTTAGTGAAAATGCTAGAAAATACATTTTTTTTAATTTTAAAATAACCTTAAAGCTTTAAAATTTAATATCTCACTAAATAGACCTAAGAAAAATGTGGGGTTTGGTCCTAAGTGATTAAAATTCAAAATGTGACATTTTGATGAATTTTATTATTTTTGTGATTTTTATTATTTTTTAATTATTAAAAATATTAAAATATTATTAAAAATCAACTTTTTTTAGAAAATTGAAATTTTAATTTTTTTAAATTCCCCTGATATCAGAGAGGCTCCAAAACCAATTTGGTGAATTTTTGAAAGGTATTTTAAAAGTTATGAATTTTTAAAGTTTAAAATGACTAAGTGGCTTAATCAACCCAATTAGTGGGGCTAACCAAGTCCAATTGACCTCAAATTTTTATGGTGGATTCCTCTGATCCTAAAGGTCAGTGGAGAATTGATTTCAAGTCAATTTGATACCTGGTTAACTCTAATTAATTAAAGACCTATTTTGGGTGTTTAAGCCAATTAGAGTTGTTCTGAATGAACTAAGCCAAAATCTATTTTTCCTAGGGTTCTCCGGTCATAAGGAACATCACCAAATTTTCCTAGAATTTATTTCACAACATGCTAATTTTTGGAATTAAAATACTCAAAACGAGCAACATGCATTTGAAAAATAAATAACTTTTCACAGAGATGGCCTCCGACCTTGGAAAATTCAGGGAATGTTCCCAAGTTCGGAGGCTTCAAAAGCCCTATGGTCTCATGCCATGGTGAATTGTATACATGCATGGAGAATTAAATATATGCAGAGAGTAAATAAATTATAAAAAATAAAATACTTGATGAAATTAAATGATTTCTTTTCCACATTATTCTCCTCCGTTCACTCGAGCAAGAGGGTATTTTTATTTTATTTTTATGATTTTCCTACACGAAGATATGAATTTTTGAAGTTTAGGGAATTAAATAAATCGGAAAATACCCTATTTTTCTATTTATCCACGCGGCGCCGCCGAAACATCGGCAGCTCCGAAGGGGTACGTGTCGCGCCGTGATCGGGGCGCCGCCATCCGAGTCGCAGTCCGGGCCCCGCGGTTCTCGCACCGTTTCCTCGGTCCGACGCGATCCCGACCATCCGTGCGCGCGTGTATTGAATGGACGCGCATCCGTTCATCGTCCCCAAGTGTTCTCACCCGAGAGCCGTCCACACTAAATCCCTAAGATCTCACTCGATTCTCGATGGATTTTTACGTTCTTATACTCTATGGATTCGTCTCAAGAGACGAACGCATCCATACGGTTAACATGCATCGAAACTAAGGCATTTGAAATAGAGAATCTTCGAAGCTCGGGATGAAGAGTTAGCTCATACCTTGGCTCGGAGAAGTGTGGCTTCAATCCGAGAGTTGTTGCACCTTCGATTGGGTCCTAGCAAGCTCCGCATGAAGTCTCCCGGTCCAGTGAATTGCTCGGATATGATTTCGACCGAGCCCGATCACAAAGCTTGGAGGCTCGGAGCAACCGGGTGGCTTGGAGATGGGGCTTTTGATGGTGGACACCTTCTCTTGGTCCGGTGAAGGTGTAGAGCCAATCAATTTGGGAATTGGCTCACTCGTGGAGAAGTGTCCTGGTTTTGGGTTAAAGTTTGAGCTCAAAATCGGGCTCGCCAGTAGGGAATTGGGGCTGGAATTCAGTGGGGATCTGGTGCTCTATGTGTGGAGAGTGATCTGGAGTGATTTTGGCAGAGTTTCCTTAAGGTTTTTTGTTCAGCCCCTTTTGGCCGAGAGGGTGAGGGGTTTAAATAGGAGAGGGTGGAAGGCCTCCCAGGGGGAGTTAGGGCTTGGGATCAGCTGCTCTGGTGAGGAGAAGATCAGCCATGGTAGCCACTGGGGATGGGGCAGCTCAGCAAGTGAGAATTTCAATGTTGGCTCACATGTGAACTCTCGGCCATGGTGTTTTCCGGCGGCCCTGGTGGCCGGCCGGCCGAGCAATGGTCACCATCTTGGTCGGGTGGGTCGGTGGCCGGGGTTTAGTGTAGGCAATTGGCAAATGCCATGTGTAAAGGAGTTGGATTGAAATGGAATGGGGGATGAGCCTATTTTGGGTCCAAATGGGTCAACCCACCTTTTGGGCTTGGTTCACCTCCCCATGGCCTCGATTTTGGGCTGAGAGGATCGGTTAGGTCGCCCAAGAGAGAGTGGTGTGGTCTCTATCCATGATGAGGTGGCTAAACATGGTTTAGTGTGTGACATGCTTAAGGTAAAAAAGGCTTAATGAAAGATTAGTAAAGGAGCCCCTCCTTTTACCATTAATGGCATGGTCACATGTCAAGCCTCCCATGGCTTCATGTGGCTTGTCAATGGCTTGCATGGCTTGTCTTTGGCTTCGGGGAAAGTCGAGTCAATTTCATAAAAATGGGTTTTAAGAAATTTTTGGTAATTTAATGGGAATTTGGATGAAGCTTCATTTGGAATAATTCAATGATGATTTTAGGACTTAGGTAATGGATTTAATTAAATGGATGACAAATGGAGATGTCATGTGGGCTTTAGAGTAGATTTGGGCTTTTGAATTTTGAAGGAAATGGGCTTTTAAAGTGGTTTAAGGAATGGGCCCTTAAGTTTAAAAATGAATTTATGGATGGGAATTTTGTAAAGAGGTTGGGCCAAATAATTGTTGGGTTTAGCTCATAGATGTGTCATGAGTGATTTGAAAAAAAAATTGGGGGTGATTTGGATTTGAATTGGGTTGAATTTGGGTTAGGTTTGGGCTTAGGTCAAAAATGGGCCTTTTAACCTTGGGTTGAGTTTGAGTAGGGTTTGGGTCTAAATTTTGGGCAAATCATGTTAGGGTTTTGTTTGTGGGAATGTTAAGGAAGATTTAGAAAAGATTTGAGGTTAATTGGAGTTGAATTGGGTGAGTTTGGGTTAAGTTTGGGTCATGGGTCCAAATTTGGGCTTTAAGGCCAAAAGTGAGATTGGATCCAAATGTCAATCAAATTGGACTTGGATTTGGTCTAAATTGGTATTGGGAATGTTGAATTGAAGTTTAGAATTGAATTGGACCAAAATTGGGGTCAATTGGATAGGTTTGGTTTAACATTGGGTTCACTTTGGGTTAAAATGGGTCGATTTGGGGGTTTTGACAAAAGTAGGGTAAATTGACAAAATTGGCCCATGGTGTAGTTGGACAAAATGAAATTGGGAATATTTAGGATTTTCTGGAATTTTCTGGGAATTTTCTGAATTTTTGGATTTTTGGGTCAAGAAGGGTATTTTGGGTATTTGGAGGGTATCGGGATGTTTTCTTGGAATTTTTGGTATTTTTGGATATAGATGGTCAATTTGAGTGGTGTAGAAATGTTTGGGAATAATTTTGAAGAATTTTAGGTAATTTGGAAATTTTGCAAAAATTTGGGTAATTTCGATGGTTTTGGGTAGGTTTAGTAGGTGTAGGGTCCCGGGGTCAAAAATTGAAAATTTGGGAAATTGAAGATTGGGTGGATGTAAGTGGAAATAAGTCATTTTGGTTGAGCCATGAAGTCATTTCAAGCCCATATGAGCCATGAGAGGACTCATTTGAGGCATCCACTATGTTGTTCCTAACCTCTTACCGAGGGCTTAGGGGTTAAGGACCATCCATGTGAATCACCTACATGAGTCGGGAGGTCAAGTTGGGTATGGGTGTGGTTTTAGGAAGTGTGTGGAAATGTAGTGTGTAAGTGTAGTGTATAAGTGTAGTGTGTGTAAGTCGGCCCCTCATCGGACCGAGCCACCTGTGGTGGTCCTAAGGCCAAAGAGCCCTATAGGAACTCATCCTTTAAACTTCCATATTTGATTTCAACCCTCTAGGTGATTAGGGGTCTATGGTCAAATTTGTGGAGTTTGCAGGGAGTTTAGAAATGTTTGGAATTTCTAAAAGGTGGGTCCCAATTCTAGTCCTCTAAGATAGTCAAAGGAAAAGCCTAAGGCTAGATCCTAAGCACTAAAAAGAAGAAGGGAAGACCTCATCAAAAATGAGGTCAACAGCGGTGTGCTCCGTCAGCTCACCACACCTATTGGGGATCCATTTGTTGACCATTTTTGATGAGGTCTTCTCTTCTTCTTTTTAGTACTTAGGATCTAGCCTTAGGCATTTCCTTTGACTATCTTAGAGGACTAGAATCAGGATCCACCATCTAGAATTTCAAACCACTTCTTAACTCCTCGCAAACTCCACAAACTTGACTGTAGACCCTAATCACCTAGAGGGTTGAAATCAAATGTGGAAGTTTAAAGGATGAGTTTCCATAGGACTCTTTGGCGCTAGACGCGCCCAGTGCACTTGTCTGGTGAAGGGGCGACTTACACACGCACTACACTCATACACTACACTTTCACACTCCTCCTAAAACTACACCCATACCTAACTCGACCTCCCGACTCATGTAGGTGATTCACATGGATGGTCCTTAACCCCTAAACCCTTGGCTAAGAGGGTTAGGAACAACATAGTGAATGCCTCAAATGAGTCCCTTCATGGCTCATGTGGGCTTGATGTGCCTTCATGGCTCAACCGAAATGATTTAATTCCACTCAAATTTACCCAATCTTCAATTTTCCCAATCTTCAATTTTCCAAATTTTCAATTTTCCAAATTTTCAATTTTTGACCCCCGGGATCCTACACCCGCCTAACCTACCCAAAGCCCTTGAAATTACCCAAATTTTTCAAAATTTCCAAATCACCAAAAATCCCCCAAAATCAATCCCAAAAATTTCCACATCACTCAAATTGACCATCCATACCCAAAAATATCAAAAATTCCAAGAATACCTCCCAATACCCTCCAAATACCCAAAATACCCCTCTTGACCTAAAAATCCAAAAATTCAGAAAATTCCCAGAAAATTCCAGAAAATCCCAAATATTCCCGATTTCATTTTGTTCAACTACACCATGGGCCAATGTTGTCAATTTACCCTACTTTTGTCAAAACCCCAATTTGACCCATTTTAACCCTAAGTGAACCCGATGTCAAACCAAACCTACCCAATTGACCCAAATTCTGGTCCAATTCAATTCTAAACTTCAATTCAACATTCCCAACACCAATCTAGACCAAATCCAAGTCCAATTTGAGTGACATTTGGATCCAATTTCACTTTTGGCCTTAAAGCCCAATTTGGACCCATAACCCAAACCTAACCCAAACTCACCCAATTCAACTCCAATTAACCCCAAATCTTTTCTAAATCTTCCTTGGCATCCCCACAAGCAAAACAATAACATGATTTTCCCAAAATCTAGACCCAAAGCCCACTCAAATTCAACCCAAAGCTAAAAGGCCCAATTTTGACCTAAACCCAAACCTAACCCAAATGAGCCCAAACCCAAAAATCAAAGCCCAACCAAAGTCAAAACCTCTTTGAAACACTCCCATAAACATTTTTCAACATTAATTTTACATCAATTTCAACCCTAGCCCAACATTGGCCCAACTTGGCCCACTTTGACCTATATTGGCCCATTCACCAAAAGAGCCCAAATTCAACCCAATTCAAACCCAAATCACCCCCAATTTGCTTCAAGTCACTCATGACACATCCATGAGCTAAACCCAACCATTATTTGGCCCAATCTCTTTACAAAATTCTCATCCATAAATTCATTTTTAAACTTAAAGGCTCATTCCTTAAACCATTTTAAAAGCCCATCTTTTACCACATCCAAAGGCCCAAAATTGGTCTCAAAGCCCATATGACATTTCCCCTCATCCTACTTTCAATTAAACTCAATACCTAAGTCCTAAATTCATCATCAAATCATTCCAAATCAAGTTTCATACAAATTTCCATCAAATTACCAAAAATTCCTAAAATCCATTTTCATGAAATTGACCAAGCTTTCCCCAAGCCAAACACAAGCCATGCAAACCATGGACAAGACACATGAAGCCATGGAGGGTTTGACATGTGATCAAGCCATTAATGGAAAAAGGAGGACCCCCTTTCCTAATCCTTCTTAAGCCTTTTTTACCTTAAGCATGTCACACTCTAAACCATGCTTTGCCACCTAATCCTTGATGGAGACTCCACCACACATGGGAGATTGACCCACTCGACCTCCTCAGCTCCAAAACCGAGTCTTGGGGAGGTGCATCCAACCCATTTGCATGGGTTGACCAAAATAAGCTAAAATGGCCCATTCCCCTTTCTACTTTGATTCAACCACTTTACACATGTCAAACCTCAATTGAATGCACCAAACCCCACCACGACCCACCCGAACAAGATGGTGACCAATGCCGTCGGCCGGCCACCACTGGTCGCCGGAAAACACCATGGCCGAGAGCTCACATGTGAGCCAACTTTGGAATTCTCCTCGCTGAGCCGCCCTTCCCCGATGGCCATTGTTGCTCGTTCTTCTCTTGTCAAGAGCAGCTGATCCCAAGCCCTAACTCTCCCTGGAGGCCCTCCACCCTCTCCTATTTAAACACCACCCCTTCTCGGCCATGAGAGGTCGCCGAAACAAACCTTAAGGAAACTCTGCCAAAATTGTTCCGTACTACTCCCCATACATAGAGCACTTGATCCCCATTGAAATCCCCTGCCATTTCCTCTCCGCGAGCTCAATTTCGAGTTGAAATCCAAGCCCAAAACCAGGACACTTCTCCACGGTGAGCCAATCCCCAAATTGATTGGTCCTACACCTTCACTCGGACCAAGAGAAGGTGTCCACCGAGCAAAAGCCCCATCTCCGGAGCCACCTGGTTGCTCCAGCCTCCAAGCTTTGTGATCGGCCGTGGTCGAAATCCTACTTAGGCAATTCACTGCGACCGAGAGACTTCATCTGGAGCTTTCTGGGATCCAATCGAAGGTGAAACAACCCTCAGATTGAAGCCAAACTTCTCTGAGCAAAGGTATGGCCTCACTCTTATTCCCGAGCTTTTGAACATTCTCAATTTTTATTGAGTAAATTTCATCCCACATAAACCGTATGGATGTGTTCATCTTCTCGAGACGAATCCATTACGTTAAATTTGGTCAAGTATCGAGTGAGATCTTAGGCCTAGAAGATGGACGGTTCTCGGGTTAGGAGGCTTGGGGACGATGAACGGATGCCGTCCATTTAATACACGCGCGGACGGACGGCTCGGATGGCGTCGGACCAGGAGATGGTACTGAACCGCGGGACCCGGAGCGCTGAGTCAGATGGCGGCGTCGAATGGGGGCGCAACATGCGGCGTTTCGGAGCTGCCGAGGTTGACGCGGCGTCGCGTGGATAAATAGAAAATTAGGGTATTTTTCTATTTATTTAATTCCCTAAACTTCAAAAATTCATAACTTTGTGTAGGAAAATCATAAAAATAAAATAAAAATACCCTCTTGCTCAAGTGAACGGAGGAGAATAATGTGGAAAAGAAATCATTTAATTTCATCAAGTATTTTATTTTTAATAATTTATTTACTCGTCCGCACTATTTTAATTCTCCATGCATGTAGGAAATTCACCATGGCATAAGACCATAGGGCTTTTGAAGCCTCTGAATTTGGGAACATTCCCTGAATTTTCAAAAGTCAGAGGCCATCCCTATGAGAAGTTATTGATTTTTCAAACTCATGTTTCTGTTTTGAGTATTTTAATTCTAATAATTAGCATGTTGTGAAATAAATTCTATGAAAATTTGGTGGTGTCCCTTATGACTAGAGGACCCTAGGAAAAATAGGTTTTGAGTTAGTTCATTTAAAATAACCCTAATTGGCTTAAACACCCAAAATAGGTCCCTAATTAATTAGAGTTAACCATACATCAAATAGACTTGAAATTAATCCTCCACTGACCTTTAGGATTAGAGGAACCCACCATAAAAATTTGAAGTCAATTGGACTTGGTTAGCCCTACTAAATGGGTTGATTAAGCCATTTAGTCAATTTGAACTTTAAAAATTCATAACTTTCAAAATACCTTTAAAAAATTCACCAAATTAGTTTTGGAGCCACTCTGATATTAGGAGAATTTAAGAAAATTAAAATTTCAATTTTCTAAAAAAGTTGATTTTTAATATTATTTTAATATTTTTAATAATTAAAAATTAATAAAAATCACAAAAATAATAAAATTCACCAAAATGTCACATTTTGAATTTTAATCACTTAGGAACAAACTCCATATTTTTCTTTGGTCTATTTAATGAGATATTAAATTTTAAAGCTTTAGGGTAATTTTAAAATTAAAAAATGTATTTTCTAGCATTTTCACTAAAATAATTATAATAAATCATAGGAAAATTAAAAAATTGCAAAAATTAATTCTCTGGTTTCCTTGATATCAGAAAGATTTTTGAAAAATATAAAATTCATTTTTCAACATTTATTTTATTTTTCAATTAATTAACACTCCAAAACTTAGAATAATTATAATAAAAATAATATAATTCAAAAAATCACTAAAATTGGTCCAAGTGGTCCCCTGGTCATTAGAAATGTCCCCTAATTTTCTTAAGGATAGAAACTTTCCCTTGATCATGTTATTAAATTTTCCTTGCAAATCTCTATTTTCTACCAAAAATAATTATATAAATAAATTAAATACAGAAAAATCACATTTTCTCCTCTCATGTCTTTATTGACATATGAGTGAAGTCACATAAAAATTTCAAGTTCATTTAAGCTCAATTTAGTGAGTTATGAAATTATTAAGCTTAAAGGGCAAAATGGTAATTAAAATTTTAAGCCTTAATTAAAACTTTAGGTTTAATAAAATTAACAAGTAAAATATTTGATCTTAATCTGATTTGGATGATTGAAATTTAAATAATTAAAGGGTAGAAACCCATTAAACAATTTAAAATAATTGAAATAAACCTTAATTAAATAATTGATTAAATTTGGGAAGAATAATAAAATTAGAATTATTAAAATAGGGATATTGTTAGGAAGAGATTTATCCTTTAATTTAAAAATCCCTAAATTAATCATCTCATTCTTAATCTAAATGGTAACTCAAATTTAAAATATTAAAAGTCTTAATCATTAAACTAAAGTTAAATTATTAAACTCTTTTAAAATTTCAATTAAAGTTAAAAATAAAATTAAATTAAAAATCAAATTAAATTAAATTAAAGATTAATTGAATTAAATTAAATTAAATCAAATTAAATATTAACTAAATTAAATTAAATTAAATTAAATTAAATTAAATTAAATCAAATTTAAATTAAATTAAATCAAACAAATTAAATTAAATTAAATTAAATTAAATTAAATTAAATTAAAATTAAAAGTAAAATTAAATTAAAGATTAAATTAAATTAAATTAAATGAATAAATTAAATTAAATTAAATTAAATTAAAACATCTTAAATTAAATAAAATTAAATTAAAAATTAAATCAAATTAAATTAAATTAAAGGAAATTAAATTAAATTAAACTAGATTGATTTAACATCAAATCAAACTAATTTGAATTAAATTAAATTAAATAACAGAATCAAGTTAAAATTAAAATCAAATTAAATTAAATTAAAATTAAAACTAAACCAAATTAAATTAAATTAAAGTTAAATTAAATCACAAACCATTTGAACACCAATTTACCCTCGAAAGCTTTAGTTGTCATAACTCCTAAACAGAATATTAAGTGAAATGTTACTTCACTTATAGGACATTCAAATATCCTCGTTCACTGAGTAAGATAATAACAAAACTTAACTAAACCTCAGACGATTAATTCATTTGTGTAATTGAATTCATTTGGACTTAAAACAATCCTAGAAATATTGAAAAGATGTTTAAGATTTGCCTTAAGCACTTACTCGATATGATAGGATGTTCATAAGAACAATTGAACTTAATTGTTCTTTGATGAAGAAAATCGTCCTCAAACCAAAACATAAGGAACCTAGACGTCATAGGAAATGACTAAGTATAGGATTAGGAACTTAGTAGTAAAACCATAACCCTTCCCTTAGCTTTACCTAGGAATTTGCTTAAATATTCTAATTGTGTTTTAAGTGCAGCTTGGGATGACGGGAAGACCCTCCAGGTACGCTTTTATTTTATTGCAATTTACTTTCTTGTAATTTATATTGTTGCAATTTCTTTAATCGCATCGCACTTACTTTTTCTTGCATGATAAACAACTGTTGCATGAAAACCCACACCTTTAGGATAGTCACTAAAACTGAAACCAAAACTAAATTAAAAGTCATTGCAAGATAAAATTCACCGCCACAACATTTCAAAATATAAAACAACTCAAAATTTAATCACAAACAGAACACAAAACTACAATTACAACTAAATTAAAACGTCCGTTGGATGATCGGGAATACCTCGGATGATGTAACCTACGTGTTGCTAACGGGATTTCCCACGGTCTAAATGAAAGTGTGGAACTCATTTAGTTGAGTTTAGCAAATTCATCTGGACTAAGTGAATCCGATAAAAATAATGATGCCGGAAGGATGGAACCGTGGGATCTTAACTGGTGTCGTTATATTCAATTTTAAGATTTGTTTTAATTAAAACACAAAAAACACTTGGAAATTAAGATTTTCTCTAAACCAAAACACTTTTCTCATCCCCTGATTTATGACTTCTAAAACTAAACCTCTGCAACAACAAGGAGCTCGGAGCATGGTGGCCAGCACGGCCATCGTCATCGACAGAAACTCCGAGTCTACTTCAAGAAAACTTTCCTAGAATTAAATAACAAACCCATAGGACTTCGAGGTAGTTTGTCTAGTGCAACATAAATCCTCAACTCTTTGTTAGGCATTTGCATTGCAAATTAAGCCCTAACCGTCTTAGGATTCCGAGGTAGTCGTCTGATACGACATAAACCCTCACATCTTCGAGGCTATTTGTATGATTCTATCATATAAATATAAGCCCTAATTAATTAAAATTGACAAAATCAAAACATTAAATAGATATTAGGACTTTCCTAAATTCAAGCCAAACAATAGGATAGTCGGGAGATTACCGAAGTTCACTTCGAATCCGTAATTTCTCCTACCTTTTCTTCCTTTGATTTCTCAAAACAAAATGTTCCAAACTTGATCCATTCCCTATTGAAATTCCAAAATTCAATCCTTTGAAAACTTAAACTTTGAAATTCTTGAGAGGAGAATTATTGATTATTATCGAGAGTTTCCTTAGGTGACTCCCGTCACTTAAGATGTAATTAACTATAGGGGCTTGCCCTTATGGGAATTTTAAAGAACCTGAGTAATATAAACCCCGTTTAATACTTTCATATTAAGCGGGGAATTTGTCGGCTTATAAAATTGGTTCACAAACCAAACGGATGTCACAAATCTTCTAGTTTATTTAATCGAGCCCCACCATCAAGCGGTGTGTCCATCCTAGGGATAGATACACGGTTTTGGTGCGGTGCTCGTTTATGTAAACTATTCGGGATGTGAGATCAGTTTGATTTCATATCTTAAAATTTTTAAATTTAAAATTATTTTCAAAATCAAATACTACTTTTCAAATTATTTATTTAAGTTAAATTAAAAAATTTGCCGACAATTTCTGTTAGGCGACCCCCTTTTTAAAATACCACACAACCTAAAAATAATGCCGACAGGCGTCACCTCTGAGAAATTCTTAGGATTTGTTGTCCGACATCATGGAATTGAAATTGATCCGGAGAAGATTAAAGCTATCTTAGAAATGCCGCCTCCCAAAACTTTGAAATAACTATGATCCTTTCAAGGGAAGTTGGCATATCTTCGACGCTTTATTTCTAATTTGTCAGGTATGTGTCAGCCTTTTCCTGCTTTGGTAAAGAAAGAATGCCAAGTTTACTTAGGACTCCAAATGTCAACGTGCCTTTGATGACATCAAAAGATATTTAATGACACCTCCTGTCTTAGCAGCCCCAGTCTCGGGTCGATCGTTAAAACTTTATACCACGGCTTTAGACGACTCCCTTAGAGCCCTGCTAGCCCAGGTCAATGACGAGGGTAAAGAAAATGCTCTCTACTACGTAAGTCGTCTTCTGACTCTGAAGGAAGTAAGGTATCCTTCTATTGAGAAGCATTGTTTGGCCCTGATCTTCACCGCTCAAAATCTCAGGCATTACATGCTTTCTCATAAAGTCAACCTTATTTCAAAGTTTAATCCATTGCAATACTTGATGACCCGACTGACGCTTTCCGGCAGACTCGCCAGGTGGTCGATGATACTATTGCAATTTGATATAACTTTCGTCCCGCTTCGTGCCGTAAAAGGACAAGTCTTAGCAGACTTCCTCGCAAAGACACCCTTTACCGGCAGAATCGCCTCTCAACGACAACTTGCCCGACGAGCAGATAATGAGCCTAGAAGACCCCGATGATCAACGTTGGGAACTGTACTTCGACGGGGCATCCTCAGCACAGAAAGAGAAAGAATTACAAATGATAGTGTCCGGTAAGGCAGGAATCAAACTAATATTTATAACATCAGAGCGGGGAATGTTAAGGTATTCCTACCATTTAACAGAACCATGCACAAACAATGAAGCAGAATACGAAGCCCTTGTAACCGGACTGGAGCTAGCCATTCAGATGGGGATAACCGACATTAACATCTACGGATATTCTCAGTTGATCATTCAACAGATCGCTGGGCAGTACAAAATTTTGAAACCAAGACTCGAGCAGTACTTTTAGTATGCCATGAAGTTGCTAGAGCAGATTCTGAATGTAACTATCTACAAGATTCCTAGAAGAGAAAATGCTCTCGCAGATGCGTTAGCCCGCCTTGCAAAAGAATTTTCCTGCTTACAGGATGAGTCGGTTGAAATGTCAGTTTAGGGACGACAGGTCCTCTCACAGCTCGACATGGATGTGATACACCAATCGGAAAAAGAGGAAGAAGAATCAATTGCAGCAGTAACAGAAACTACAGAAGATTGGCGGCAGTCTTTAATGGATTACCTGCAAATAGAAAACCTACCGAACGATAAGTCGTTAGCCCATCAAATCAAGAAAAGAACTCTGTCTTACGCATTAATAAACAATACTGTATACAAAAGGTCTTTTGATCAGATGTGGCTAAGGTGCCTGAGCGAGTCCGAGGCTCGTGTGATTGTTAAAGAAGTGCACTCAGAACTTTGTGGCGCTCATCAGTCAGGTCTGAAGATGAAGATGAAGATTAAGAGACTAGGGTACTACTGGCCCTCAATGATGACCGACTGCATGAAAGTTGTAAAGAGTTGTCACTAATACCAAGTGCATGGAGTGGTTTTACATCAACCTCCAAATGTGCTGCATCCGACAATCGCGTCGTGGCCGTTTGAGTGTTGGGGCACAAATATCGTGGGTCCAAAAGAACCACCTTCATCAAGTGGACATCATTTCATTATTGCATCTATAGACTACTTTTCCAAATGGGCAGAAGCAGTACCGCTCAAAGAAGTGAAAGCACATCACGCACTACAGTTCTTCAGGAATCAAGTCGTCTACCGTTTTGGGATACCGCGCAGAATTATCTCAGATAACGGGTCAGCATTCAGAAGCATGAAGATCAATAATTTTGTCAGAAGACATGGGATTACTGACGCTATTCGATAATCTATTACCCAAGAGCAAATAGCTTGGCCGAGGCTTTTAATAAAACTCTTATCCAAATCCTAAAGAAAACCTTGAACGACAACATAAGAAATTGGCACGAGAAGTTGTTAGAAGCCTTATGGGCCTACAGAACGACTTTCAGAACTCCTACTCTGTCTACGCCCTACGCTCTAGTGTACGGTTCCGAGACCGTCTTGCCCTTGGAAGTTCAGCTTCCATCTCTCAGAATCGCAGTTGCGAACAAGATTATTACAAAATAGAATGCTAGACAACGACTAGAAGAACTGGAAAGCTTGGAAGGGAAACGACTTTCAACGCAGCAAAATCTGGAATTATATCAAGCTAAGATGATCCAGGCCCATGATAAGCTGGTTCGCCCAAGGACATTCAAAGTCGGTGACTTGGTTTTAGTTCTTAATAGACCTATTCTTGCACACCGCAAGATAGGAGGTAAATTTGAACCTACCTGGGAGGGGTCATTCGTGGTTGAGATAGTCTACTCAGGAGGTTCCTACCAACTCGTAAATTATCGTGGAGAATGATCTATGCTTCCAATCGATGGACGATACCTAAAGAAGTATTACACAACCTGATGTTTCGAAGAGTGAACTTTAGAAAATGAAGTCTCATTCCTAGAAGCACAGGTGAAATAATCATTTGTAACTGGGTCCGAACCCAAAATATAAAAATAGATAACAAAAATCATTAACAAAAAAAGTGTTAGAAAGTAAATATGTGAAATCATAATAAAAAGATTTTGATCATTTCTTTTCAAATTAACTCGTTGCTGATCTTTCCTCATCTCTTCCTACTCTTATTAAAATTTAAAAGAAATGAATAAGAATTTTCCATTGATAATTGATCTTTCTTATTATTCTTGTTCTTAGGACAACCCCTGATCCTTTCCTTGTTGTTTGCAAGAAAATTTCGAACGGGCGGTTGGTTCTGAACTTTAAGAATGGTGTGAGTCTAGCACTCGATGAAAAGAGGATGAAAGATGGGGCCGTGATTGAGATCGACTCTGATTTCACACCGGCCGGGCTACAGTACAAGGAAACTGATTGGACCCCGATCGACCGGGAAGAGTTCAGCAGCCAGACAGTAATGAAATTGGGTGGCCCGAGTCAGCAGTCTACTGGCAAGAAAAGGAAGGTAAACGCCACTCAGATGACTGGAGCAGACAAGAAAATCAAGTCCGTAATTACTACAGCAGAGGGTAGGCTTGTCAGCACCATGCCCGCAGAGGTTCAAGGAGTAAGGAGAGCTACTCTCACTCCTACACAGCGAAGAAACAAGAACTGCCGCATTCAGAGGATGTTGAGCAAGCTAGCGGCGGACCAACATGAAGAGACAGTTGTTACCTTCAATGCACTTACTTAGAAGAAACCAGTTTATCAGGAACCAGAAGAGAGGAGATCAACTCTGAGAATAACAGAAAGGATGAGAAAAACCCAGGAAGATCAGAAATAGAGTCAGCGCCACGACGCCAGACAGATATACCAGCTTTGAAGAGTCTTGTTGCAAAGGCAACCCCAGAGGATGTCCTGACATAGACTATCCCTGAGGAGCCAAGACACGTAGGAGAGTGTGCTGGGATTGAGTCATACATCCCACAGTACGTTACCAAACCCCGGTGATTTCAAATAATTCCGGAATACGAGCTAGAGAGACTGCAGAAGGTTGAAAAGAAAACCTTTGAATATTTTGAAAGAATTCGAGGCAAGAGGATCAACATCTTGGAGGGTCTTAAGCTGCATACAAATGTGTTCTTGGACTACAAACAGCAGCAGATTGTAGACTGCATCGTCGAGCTTCAGAAGATGGGCCGAGCTGGTTTTCTAAGGGAGAAGACCTATTCGGAACCCCGAAGATGGATGAAAGTAAAAGAAAGAGTTACAATCCAGTGCGGGTGTTGCTACAACTTCGCAGAAGACAGAAAGGAAAATCCACCAGGGCTACTCCGTAACAGTGAGGTGGATCCAATGCCAAGAATTATTAAAGGGATGGTAAAAAGAATGGAAACATGGTGGGTATTGCCTGTCGATTGCATACCCAACAGCTGCATCATTAACATATATAGGGAGGGCGATTGCATACCGCCACACATAGATCATCACGACTTCGTCAGACCTTTTTGCACAGTGTCTTTTGTCAACCAATACAACATCTTGTTCGGATCTAACCTCCGGATAGCCGGCCCCGGAGAATTCTGAGGGCCGGTGGAGATACCATTACCGGTAGGTTCCGTCTTGGTGTTAAAAGAAAATGGAGCAGACATAGAAAAACATTGCATTCCTGGAGAGCCTGTTAAGCGAATCTCCATCACTTTCAGGAGAATGGATGATAGAAAAATGCCTTTCCACTTTCAGCCAGATCCAGAGTTAGAGAGCCTTCGGCCCTACGAGTTGTGAGCTACATGGGAGATAGCACACCTCCAATGCACATCCGAACAACATTTATTGCCAAGGATGGCTTGGAAGGTGATGTTATTTTCCGTTTATCTTACTATTTAGACATGGATTTCAACAGATGCTTTTGGAAGAAACTTGCAAGAATCTTACACAATTCGTTTTGGATTTATGTGGATTGTATGAGATACTGAAATTTCAAGGAAAAAGTCATCATGTTTTGGATCAGATTATATGATGTATTTTCAACAAATTGGAATGGAAACGACCATGTTGTTTTTTGCCTTCGCCTCTTTTGTGCAAATTGACTGAGAAACGCCATTAAGTCAAATGAACTTCGAACAAAGAATGAAAAGAAAAGAAAATGAATAAAGAACTCTTTTTAAGAATCTGAATGTCAGAACAAACTACAAATAAATACAAACTTTAAATAAACGAAAATGAAATTGAATCACCAAAACAAATGAAATGAACCTAAACCTCGAATCAAATGCCAATCTGAATCCATCGATTCGAATCTATCGACTGAAATCTATTTAAAACTCCCTTGAACCCTCTTTCAGGTTGATTCTTCCTTACAGAAGATAAAAAAAGAAAACTTCAAACTTCTAAATTTCTTCGTCGCCTCGAAATCCTTTCGAATCTTCGCGATCTCTTTCCTCTTTTGAGAAGGTTGACTAAGTCTACTGACATCCTTCGCCAAACAATCAAACTTTAATAAACTATCTTTGGATGTGAAACACTTTCATGTCTCATTCTAATCTTCCACTAAACTAAAATTTCCACAAAATCATCAAAATCAAATCAAAAATAAACTTTTGGGATTGGTACCTAACTTCCAATTCCCATCCTTCTGAGACTGGTACCTAACTTCCAGTTCTCATTTCGAGATCGATACTTAATTTTCAATTCTCTTCCTTGAATTTCCGCCAATCTCGCATTCTATCCCAGAAACTTTTCCACACTCTAATCCTCCGACTTGGGTATAAGACCGCCAAGGCATCCTGATCTCAGTGTCCATAATTCCACACCCCTTCCGAGAAACTTTTCTGCTCTCTAATCCTCCGACTTGGGTATAAGACCGCCAAGGCATCCCGATCTCGGTGTTCGCTAAATTCCACACTCTTTTCGAGAAAATTTTTCGTACTCTAATCCTCCTACTTGGGTATAAGACTGACAAGGAATCCCAATCTCGGTGTCCGCTAAATTCCACACTCTTTTCGAGAAACTTTTCCACATTCTAATCCTCCGACATGGGTATAAGACTGACAAGGCATCCTATTCTCAGTGTTCGCAAAATTCACACTCTTTCGAGAAACTTTTTTTCGCACCCTAATCCTCTGACTTGGGTAGAAGAACGCCAAGGCATCCTGATCTCGATGTCCACTAAATTCACACTCTTTAAAGAAAATTTTTCGCACTCTAATCCTCCGACTTGGGTATAAGACCAACAAGGCATCCTAATCTCGGTGATCGCTAATTTCACACTCTTCCGAGAAACTTTTTCGCACTCCTGAAATTTCGAGGTCAGTACCTAACTTCCGAGTCTCTTTCAAGATCAGTACCTAAATTCTGATTCTCATCCTGTTCGATCGGTACCTAAATTTAGATTCTCACTTCGAGGATGGTATCTATATTTTAGTTCTCTTTGCAACCCCGAGGTTGGAACCTAGGTTTCAATTCTCATTTCAAATCCATAATTTCCACGAAATCAATCTTGAAGTCAATCTCAAATCAAGTTTAAATCAAAACTCTGATCAAATTAAAATTCAAACTCAAAATTAAAACTTGAAATAAAAAAAATGAAACGAATCTTAAATCCAATCTCTTGAAATTTTGTGATTTGAAATCCACCTCCTATTTCCCCAGCTGGAGTTCTATAATCTTCAGTCTTAAAGATTTACCTGATACTCCCCAGCGGAAGTTTTCTACGATTTGTTCTAAGTGTGTCACTTAGACGTCTATGTTGGCTTTGTTGATCTCTTCAGTCAACGCCAATATGCGCGGTGTGCTTGGTAGCACAGCACACCTATTGGGGGTCCATTTGTTGACCTCATTTTTAGCGAGGTCTAATTTTCTTCCTAGGATTTTAGGATCTAGCTATAGGACTTTCCTTTTGACTATCCTAGAGGACTAGAGATGGAACCCACCTTGTTTTAGAAGCTCAAACCGACTCTTTACTCGTCTTGAAGTTCTGCTCATCTGGTTATCGACCTCTAACATTTAGAAGGTCGAAACTTACATGACGAAGCTCGAAATGAGTCCCCTTACGATCATTAAGCCTTAGGGTTGCCTTGTGCACTTTTTGCACCGCCGCACGGATGAATTTCACAATTCGGACCCTCGACACTTTTAAACACTGAAATTCACGTCACTCGAACTTTTATTAAATTCAAAATTAATCAGAATTAAAATAAATTTTGAAATGATCGATCGGGGATCGAAATTTTGATGAAATTGAATATGACATGTTTTTTTGACGCGACCGTCGACGAGGTTGTCCAAACAACCTCGGACGACAAAACAGACTGCATCGTTGCATCCGGAACGTCGAAATTACCTAGGAAGGATACTAATTTTGATATAGTTTTGTGCGAGGTCGAAATTTGTTCGGATTGGCGAAATTTGAATAAAACATTGTTTTAAAATAATAAAAGAAAAAAGAAAAAAACCAAATCCCTAATTCTAAACCCACGCCTCACTCTCACGCACAGCACCGCCCGATCCTCTTCCATTCGCGAACCCGGACGAGGCCGAGCTCCACCTTCTCCCCGCAGCCCTCTCCTCTCCTCGTGAATATTCGGCCTCGCGGTCCCCCTCGTCGTACGCGTGCCCTGGCCAAAGGCTTCCAACCGCTTCTCCACACCTCCTGCTCCCTACCGTGATTTTTTTTTTGTCACCTCTTCCACTTGTCGCTACCCTTCCTTGTCGCATCTGGCTCATCACCCAGGTAAGCCAAGGTAAGCTCTCCTCCTTTCCTTGGCGCGTTTGATGTTCTTTTGGAAATTGAAGCTCAGGGAAGAGAAATTATCGCTATTATGTTGTGATATGGCAGTTTTTCATCTTTGGGATCCTATTTGGCAGTTTGTTTTAACCTCTCTTTGTAACAGAAAATTGTTTTGCCAATAATTTCTGTTTTGATGGTGATGGAAACTCATTTAGTGGGCTATACGTTTGGTTTTGTTGTCTTTTTTTTTTTTTTACATCAACGATGCTGATTTTATCACCTAATTAGTTGGAATGAAGTTGTAGGCAAAAATATCAAATGGTTGTTATATTTACATGCATACCACACAACTTTTCTGCATTTACACATCCAACACACCTTCTGTTTTACATATATGCCACTTCATGAAAGTCGTGTTTCATTTTTTCTTACAAGCTCGAGTGGTTATGTTTCGATGAGAGCTGGAATCTATTATAATGTAGGTGTATCTTCATGCCTAAAACGTTTGGAATTGCATAAATATGGTTGGATCCTTATACATTTGTGTACCCAAGCTGAAACTAGCTCAGAACAAATCTTTTTATTTTGGGAACTGTATTTACTGTTGCTCATGAGTTTTGGCTTATGGCTGTAATTAAAATTTCATTATCATAAATTGGAGAAGGGAGGAAGTTGGTTAGGCTATTGGATCTACCACTGTTTATATTAGCGAGTTAAAATACAAAGAAAGGAAAGAGATTTACATACATGCCACATAATTCTTTTGTATTTACTGTTTAACTTCTAATCTTCAATTTCTATACATTCCTCACTTAACTCTTATATATTTACAGATTTAAGGTTAAGTTCTTAACCTTTACATAACACATGAAATGTTATATCGCAAGGCCTGATTTGTTTTACTTGGGAGCTTTCTTGCTAGGAGTTTGTTATCAAATTTTGAGCTTTGATTAATTGTCGATTATGAAGGGATTAGAGCATTGTTTCAGTGCTAATTTATTCAGTATTTTGCAAGGCATTCTTGAGCTAATATGAAAAGTGTATCGCATAATTTTGGAAACTTTGGGAGTTTCTTTGAAAGCTGAATTTTAAAGCTTTGGAAGTTTTTTTTTTGTTTTGTTGAAGCTGAAAAATTGAGCTTTATTTGTATGCTATGCGTATGGAGTATCAATGTGGCTTGTAAGTCGGAACGGGGCTTTAAGGGCCCTCTTTTGGTGGATTGGTTTAGCGACTTTTAAGTCGCGTTCGATGGATTTGTTTTGTGGCTTTTAGGTTTTTTTTAGTGATCGCAGTTTTTGTGGCTTTAAAGGTGCGTCTTTTGGGCTTAAGTTTAGGGGCCTTCCCCGCAGCTTTATTTTATGTTTCTCTTTATTTTATGTTTCTCACATTGCTTAGGTGTTTAGTTCACTTCACGAGCGTGGCAGTACTTTTAGGTCTTTCCCTTTAGGAAGAGTGATGATTGTCGGGAGTCCAGGGTTATTGACTTGTTTTGATTGGTGTTGGAAATCAGCTCACCTCTTTTACAAGAATTGCGTTAGGTGGGATGCTTTCCCCTCTCTCCTTTTATTGAAACTTCGCCCCTTGTTTTTCTCCTTGCTTCTTGGTTCAATGTCCGCGCCTACAGGGGACGTGTAGGTGTTCACATATAGCCCGTTTAGGCTATATGTGGGGCCATCAAGCAAGACTGTAAGTAGGGTGGTTGGGGTTAGGACGATGATAATAATGCTTATGTGTGCTTAAAAAAGAGGGTTTAGAATAGTATCCATTTTGTCAATGTGTAAACTCTCCGTTGGAGTCGCGGCATGGGACCGACGATACTATTCGCCAATTCTTGGCGAGACTGTTGCCACCAATACCTTAAGTTGTTAGTAGTCCTAGTTCGATTAGGGTGGTTAGCCTGTGGACTGTACTACTTTATAAAAAAATATATATACTTTTGAAACAAAATTTCCACCCATGACAAAATTACTTTTCACCTATAAATTTATATGCATGCAAACTAAAATAAATGAAAACTAGTAAAGGTCTACGGTTAATTACTCGAGTCGAAGGTAGGAATGCCTCCTGTAGTGTGTCGGTCCGGTAACTCTTGCCCAAGATTGGGAAGCACACAGTCCAGCTCTAAGTCATCTCTGCCACCATGCTTACGGTCCTTTTCAGATGCCCCATGGCTTTCTTACGGTTCGCCGTGAGTTTAGCGGGACATCTGTGAGTTTCTTCTTTCAGTGTTTTGTGATTTTCTCTACGATTTTGTTTTGTTTTCGTTCGTGATTTTATTCAAGATTTTCCACGGAAGTTCTTTTCCTTCTTTCTCGATTTTCATTGTTTTCCTGCCATCTTTCTTTTGAATTTATTCCTGGATTTAACATTTTGCTTTTCTTGCACGTATGACAGCGCACTTAGTCAGGTTTTCCTTACTACATTCACTCATGTTTTATTTTGCTGTTGATCCCCTTTTCTACAGGAAACAATAAAGTGATAATAATAAACAAGTAACAATACGCCGCGGGTAATCAGTGCCTACGGTACATTTGTAGCTTTGTTACTTCTTTTATTTACTGTTTTACCTGCTTTACTTTTTAGCATATATACCTGCCAGTGTAGCATGTTTTACTTTCTTCAGTAGTTGCTTCAGTTAGTATAGCATGTTTTACCTATTATAGCGCATATTCTTGTTAGCGTAGCATGCTTTACTTTTCTTCGTACCTACTTCTTCTTAGTGTAGCATGCTTACTGTTTACCGTAGCATATACCTGTTTTCCTGTTCTCTTTTACTACTACTCCAGTCACTGTAACACACACTCATGCTTGGAACAAAAAAAAACAATTATAATAATAAGACGAGATAAAATGATTTGCATGTTTACTTTAACTTAAGATTTAAATCTAAACTGCAACCTCGCTACAACAAGGAGCATGGAGCACGACTTCGAGGGCATCACGACCATCTTCATCAGCAAAACTTGAGTCTGCTTCAACAAAACCTTTCTTAGAATTAAATAACCAAGCCATAGGACTTTGAGGTAGTCCGCCTAGTGTGACATAAATCCTCACCTGTTCTTTTAAGCCTTTGCTCAGCCTTGCTGTGCAATACAAGCCTTAACTCGCTTAGGATTCTGAGGTCGTCGTCCGATACGGCGTAAATCCTCTTACCTTCTAGGTTATTTGCATAATCAGGTGATTATGTAAATGTAATTCCTATAATTAATTGGCAGGATTGAAACTTAAATAAATTCACTTCCAAAATTTAAAGCCCACCATAGGATAGTTTGGGAAGTTGCCAAGATTTATCCTGGATCCGCAGCTTCTCCTACTTCTCTTCATTTGGACTCCTGAAATAAACTGTTCCAAATTTGATCCGATCCCATTTAAAATTCCAAAATTCAATCCTTTGAAACCTCGAACTTTTAAATTCTTGAGAGAAAAACCACTGATCATTATCAAGAGTTTTCTTATGTGATTCCCGTCACTTAAGATGTAATTAACTATAGGGGCTTGACTTTATAGGGAACTTTAAGAACTCAGGTAATATAAACACTGCTTAATTCCTTTATATTAAGTAGGGGAACTGTCGGCATATTTTTTAGGTTTTAAATTTGGATTAAATATATATATATATAATTTAGAAAGTAGCATTTGATTTTGAAAATAATTTTGAATTTGAAAATTTTAAGAAACTGATCTCACATCCCAAATAGTTTATATAAATGAGCGCCACATCACAAGCTGTGTATCTATCCTAAAGAATAGACACACTACTTGATGATGGGGCTCGATTAGATAAACTAGAAGATTTGTGACATCCGTTTGGTCTGCGAACCACTTTTATAAGCCGACAAGCTCCCCTGCTTAATACAAAGAAATTAAGCAAGGTTTATATTACCTGGTTTCTTAAAATTCCCTATAAGGGCAAGCCCCTATAGTTAATTACATCTTAAATGACAGGAATCACTTAAGAGAACTCTCAATAATAATCAATAATTCTGCTCTCAAGAATCTCAAAGTTTAAGTTTTCAAGGGATTGAATTTTAGAATTTCAATAGGGAATGGATCAAGTTTGGAACATTTTGTTTTGAGAATTGAAAGAAAGAAAGGTAGGAGAAATTACAGATTCAAAGCGAACTTCGGTAATTTTCCGACTATCCTATTGTTTGGCTTGAATTTAGGAAAGTCCTAATGTTTATTTAATGTTTTGATCTTGCCAATTTTAATTAATTAGGACTTATATTCGTATGACATGATCATACAAATAGCCTTGAAGATATGAGGGTTTATGTCGTATCGAATGACTACCTAGGAGTCCTAAGACCGGTTAGGGCTTAATTTGCAATGAAAATGCCTAACAAAAGGTTGAGGATTTATGTTGCACTAGGCAAACTACCTCGAAGTCCTATGGCTTGGTTATTTAATTCTAAGAAAGTTTTGGTGAAGTAGACTCAGATTTTGCTGACGACGATGGCCGTGCTGCCCACCATGCTCCGAGCTCTTTGTTGTTGCAGAGGTTTAGTTTTAGAAGATTGTAATCAAAAGAGAAGAGAAGAGTTTGGTTTTATAAATCTTAAAGTCCAAGTGTTTTTTAGTGTTTTAGTTAAAACAAATCTTAAAGTTGATTATAACAACACCGGTTAAGATCCCACGGTTCCATCCTTCCGGCATCGTTATTTTTATCGAATTCACTTAGTCCAGATTAATTTGCTAAACTCAACTAAATGAGTTCCACACTTTCATTTAGACCGTGAGAAATACCGTTAGCAACACGTAGGTTACATCATCCGAGGTATTCCCGATCATCCAACAAGACGTTTTAATTTAGTTGTAATTGTAGTTTTGTGTTCTGTTTGTGATTAAAATTTGAGTTGTTTTATATTTTGAAATGTTGTGACGGTGAATTTTATCTTGTAATGAATTTTAATTTAGTTTTGGTTTCAGTTTTACGGACTATCCTAAAGGTGTGGGTTTTCATGCAATAGTTGTTTATCATGAAAGAAAAATAAAGTGCATTTGCAATAAAGTAAATTGCAATAAAACAAAAGCGTACCTGGAGGGTATTCCCGTCATCCCAAGCTGCACTTAAACACAATTTAGGATATTTAATCATTTAAGGAAAGTTCCTAAGTAAGGCTAAGGGAAGGGTTATGGTTTTCTACCAATGTCCTACTCCTATAGCTAGTCATCTCCTATGACGTCTAGGTTCTTGTGTTTTGGTTTGAGGACGATTTTCTTCATCAAAGAACAATTAAGTTCAATTGTTCTTATAAACATCCTATCATATCGAGGAAGTGCTTCAGACGAATCTTAAACATCTTTTCAATACCTCTAGGATTGTTTTAGGTCGAAGAGAATTTAATTATACAAAATGAATTAATCATCCAGGAGTTCAAGTTTTGTTATCTTGCTTCAGATGAACTGTAACATTTGAAAATCCTATGAGTGAAGCAATACTTCACTTAACACTCCATTTAGGAGTTATGACAACATGAGCTTTTGAGGGCAAATTAATGTTCAAGTGATTTGTGTTTTACTTTAATTTCAATTAATGAGTTTAAGTTTGGAATAGTGTTCAAGTTGTTTTAGATTTATTTTGAATTCTTTATGTCTTTGGTGATGTTATAATTAATTCAATTTAATTTAATTTAATTTTAATTTAATTTGGTTTTGTTCTACTTTCAATTTAATTTAATTTAATTTAATTTAGTTTTAATTTAATTTTAACTTGATTTTATTATTTGTTTTTCATTTAATCTAATATGTTTTAATTTAATTTTATTTTATTTAATTTAATATGTTTTAATTTAATTTAATTTAATTTAATTTAATTTAATATATTTTAATTTAATTTAATTTAATTTAGTTTAATTTAGATTTAATTTAAATTTAATTTAATTTTTTAATTTAAATTTAATATTTTATATATATATTTTTATTTTAAAGATGATTTAATTTAATTGTTAAAGTATTAATTTAATTGAAATTTTGGAAGGATTGAATTTAAATGTTTTAATCTTTAATTTAATTTAATGATTAAGTCTTTTAACATTTTAAATCTTGAATTTGGATTATCATTTTAATTAGGAATTAAATGTTATTGAGGTGATTAATTTAGGGATTTTTTTAAATTAAAGAATAAATCTCTTCCAAATAATATCCCTATTTTAATAATTCCAATTTTTTATTATTCTTCCAAGTTTAATCAATTATTTAATTAAGGTTTATTTTAATTATTTTCAAATTGTTAGGTAGGTTTCCACCCTTTAACTACCTAAGTTTCAAACATCCCAAATCAACTTAGTATCAAATATTTTACCCACCCTTTTAATTAAACCTAAAATTTTTAATTATAGGTTAAAATTTTAATTATCATTTTGCCCTTTAAACTTACGAATTTCATAACTCACTAAATTGAGCTTAAATGAATTTGAAATTTTTATATGACTTCACTCATATATCAATCAAGATATTAGAGGAGAAAATATGATTTTTCTGTATTTAATTTATTTATGTAATTATTTTTGGTGGAAAATAGGGATTCTCAAGGAAAATTTAATAATATGACCAAGGGAAAGTTTCTATCCTTAAGAAAATTATGTGACATTCCTAATGACCAGAGGACCATTTGGACTAATTTTGGTGATTTTTTAAATTATATTATTTTTATTATAATTATTTTGAGTTTTGGAGTATTAATTAATTTAAAAATAAAATAAAGGTTGAAAAATGAATTTTATATTTTTCAAAAATCTCTCTGATATCAAAGAAACTAGAGAACCAATTTTTATAATTTTTTGATTTTACTTTGATTTATTAGAATTATTTTAGTGGAAATGCTAGAAAATACATTTTTTTATTTTAAAATTACCTTAGGACTTTAAAATTTGATATCTCATCATAGAGACTTAAGAAAAATATGGGGTTTGTTCCTAAATGATTAAAATTCAAAATGTGACATTTTGGTGAATTTTATTATTTTTTGTGATTTTTATTAATTTTTAATTATTAAAATATTAAAATAATGCAAAAAATTAATTTTTTTGGAAAATTACAATTTTAATTTTCTTAAATTCCACTGATATCAAAGAGGCTCCAAAACCAATTTGGTGAATTTTTGAAAAATATTTTGAAAGTTATGATTTTTTGAAGTTTAAGTTTGGCTAAATGGCTTAATGAACCCATTTGATAGGGCTAACCAAGTCCAATTGACTTCAAACTTTTATGGTGGGTTCCTCTGAACCTAAAGGTCAGTGGAGAATTGATTTAAAGTCAATTTGATGTATGATTAGCTATAATTAATTAAAGTTCCATTTTGGGTGTTTAAGCCAATTTGGGTTATTCCAAGTGAGTTAACTCAAAACCTATTTTCCCTTGGGTCCTCTGGTCATAAGAAACCTCTCCAAATTTTCCTAGAATTTATTTCACAACATGCTAATTATTGGAATTAAAATACTCGGAATAATGACCTAGAATTGAAAAATCAATAACTCTTCATAGGGATGGCCTCGACTTTGGAAAATTCGTGGAATGTCCCCAAATTCGGAGGCTTCAAAAGCTCTATGGTCTCATGCCATGGTGAATTGTATACATGCATGGAGAATTAAAAATGTGCAGAGAGTAAATAAGTCATTAAAAATCAAATATTCAGTGAAATTAAATGATTTCTTTTCCACATTATTCTCCGCTGTTCACTGAGCAAGAGGGTATTTTTATTTTATTTTTAGGATTTTCCTACACAAAGTTATGAATTTTTTAAGTTCTGGTAATTAAATAAATAAGAAAAATCCTATTTTCCTACTTAAGTGACGCGGCGCTAGCTCAACCTTGGCAGCTCCGAACGCACACGCGTCGTCTCCTGATTCGGCGCCGCCATCTGACTCAGCGCTCCAGGGACCCGCGGTTCACGTACCATCCCGCTGTCCGGCTCGATCTAGACGTTCCACTCGATACACGCTCGATCCGACGGCTCCCAGTCATTGTCTACGACTGGTGTGCACCCGTGACCGTCAAACTTCTAACCCTAATTTCTCACTCGATTCTCAACGAATTTTTGTGTTCTTATGCTCTATGGATTCGTCTTGAAGAGACAAACACATCCATACAGTAAACATGCATTGAAATTGATTCAAATTAAATGGAGAATCTCCGTAAGCTCGGGAAGAAGAGTGAGTCCATACCTTTGCTCGTAGAAGTGAAGCTTCGATCTGAGAGTTGTGTCACCTTCGATTGGGTCCAAGCAAGCTCCACATGAAGTCCCTTGGCCTGGTGAATTGTCCAGGTATGATTTCGACCACAGCCGATTACAAAGCTTGGAGTCTGGAACAGATGGGTGGCCTGGAGAAGGTGCTTATGCTAGTAAACTTCTTCTCTTGGTCTGGTGAAGGTGTAGGACCAATCAATTTGAGGATTGGCTCGCTGTGGAGAAGTGTCCTCGTTTTGAGCTTATATTTCAACTCTGAAATTGAGCTCACAGAGAGGAAATGGCAGGGGGATTTCAGTGGGGATCAAGTTCTCTATGTGTGGGGAGTAGTCCGGAATGATTTTGCGCAGTTTCCTTAAGGTTGGTTCAAGCACCCCTTCCATGGCCGAGAGAGGTGGTGTTTAAATAGGAGAGGCCGGAGGACCTCCTGCGGGATTTAGGGATCGGGATCACCGCTCTTGGCAAGGGAAGAATAACTCGCAATGGTCACCGGGCATGTGGGCAACTCAGCAAGGGAGAATTTCAATGCTTGGCTCCTTCCAATGTCTCGGCCATGGCATTTTCCGGCGGCCCGGTGGCCGGCCGGAGAGGCATGGGTCACCCTCGTGTTCGGTAGGTCGTGGCTCGATGTTTGTGAAGTCAATCGGTGGCCGCCATGTGTAAAGTGGTTGAATTGAAATGGAATGGGGTGAGGCTCATTTTGGGTCGATTTTGGTCAACTCATGTAAAGGGCTTGGTGCACCCACCAAGGGACCGATTTGGGCCGAGGGAGGTCGGATGAGTCGCCTAGGAAAGGGTAGTGAAGTCACCATCCATGAATATTCGGATTAATCATGGATTAAGGTGAAGCATTAAAAGGGTTAAAACCTTTTTAAGGGGGTTTAAGAAGAGGCTCCTCCTTTTGAGATTAATGGTATGATGATGTGTAAAGTGAATCCCATGGCGTCATGTGGCTTGTGCATGGCTTCAAGGCTTGCTCATGGCTTGGGAATGGCTTGGCTTACTTGCATGAGAAAGGGATTTTAGGATTTTTGGCATTTAGGGGTGATTTTTCATGAGGCTTGATTTGGAATCATTTGATGATGGGATTGGAACTTTGGAAGTGTTTTAAATTATGGGTATGATGAGAGAAATTTCATGTGGGCTTTTGGAATAAGTTTTGGGCTTTTAAATTTGTTTTGGGTGGGTTCTTTAGGAAGGTTTAAGAAAATGGGCATTTTAAGCTTGGAAATAAATTGGTGGATGAGAAATTTGTAAAAGTTTGGGCCAAATAATTGTTGGGTTTGGTTTAGGAATGTGCCATGAGTAATTTGAAACAAATTTGAGGTGGTTTGGGTTTGAATTGAGTTGAATTTGGGCTTTATTTGGTACATGGGCCAATGTAGGTCAAATTGGGCTAATTTGGGCCAATGTTGGACTAGGGTTGAAATTGATGTAAAATTAATGTTGAGAAATGTTTGTAGGGCTGTTTCAAAGAGGTTTCAACTTTTGTTGGAGTTGGATTTTGGGTTTTGGGCCTATTTGGGTTAAGTTTGGGTTTAGGTCAAAATTGGGCTTTTTGGTTTTGGGTTGAATTTGAGTGAGGTTTGGGTCCAAATTTTGGGCAAATTATGTTAGTGTTTTGTTTGTGGGGATGTTAGGGAAGGTTTAGAAAAGATTTGGGGTTAATTGGAGTTGAATTGGGTTAGTTTGGGCTACGTTTGGGTCATGGGTCCAAATTAGGCTTTAAGGTCAAAAGTGAAATTGGATTCAAATGTCAATCAAATTGGACTTGGATTTGGTCTAGATTGATATTTTGGATTTTAGATTGAAGTTTAGAATTGAATTGGACCAAAATTGGGGTGAATTGGGTAGATTTAGTTTGACATTGGGTTCACTTTGGGTTAAAATGGGTCAAATTGGGGATTTTGAAAAAAGTGGGGTAAATTGACAAAATTGGCCCATGGTGTAGTTGGCCAAAATGAAATGGGAAATATTTGAGATTTTTTGGAATTTTATGGGAATTTTCTGAATTTTTGGATTTTTTGGCTATGAGGGGCATTTTGGGTATTTGGAGGGTATTGGGGGGTATTTTTGGAATTTTTGGTATTTTTGGCTATGGATGATCAATTTTGGGGTTTTCTGGAGGGAAATGTTTAGGAATGATTTTGGGGAATTTTGGGTCATTTAGGTGATTTTGCAAATTTTGGGTAGTTTCAAGGGCATTTGGTAGGTTTGGTGGGTCTGGGGTCCCGGGGGTCAAAAATTGAAAATTTAGAAAATTAAAGATTGGGTAAATGTAAGTGGAATAAAATCATTTTGGTTGAGCCATGAAGCCATATCAAGCCCACATGAGCCATGAAGGGACTCATTTGAGGCATTCACCATGTTGTTCCTAACCCTCTTAGCCAAGGGCTTAGGGGTTAAGGACCATCCATGTGAATCACCTTCATGAGTGAGGAGGTCAAGTTGGGTATGGGTGTGGTTTTAGGAGGTGTGTGAAAGTGTAGTGTATAAGTGTAGTGTGTGTGTAAGTCAGCCCTCACTAGACCAGGCCACCCAGGGCAGTTCTAAGGCCAAAGAGTCCTATAGAAACTCATCCTTTAAACTTCCACATTTGATTTCAACCCTCTAGGTGATTAAGGGTCTACAATCAAGTTTGTGGAGTTTGCAGAGAGTTTAATAAGTGGTTTGAAATTCTAAAGGGTGGGTTCCACTTCTAGTCCTCTAAGATAGTCAAAGGAAAAGCCTAAGGCTAGGTCCTAAGTACTAAAGAGAGAAGAGAAGACATGCAGACCAAACAGATGTCACAAATCTTCTAGTTTATTTAATCGAGCCCCATTATCAAGTAGTGTATTTATTCTTCGGGATAGATACACGGTTTGTGGTGCGTATAAACTATTTGGGATGTGAGATCGGTTTGATTTCATATCTTAAAAATTTCAAACTTAAAATTATTTTCAAAAATTAAATGCTTCTTTCTAAAATTATATATATTTAAATTAAATTTAAAATTTAAAATTCACCGACAACTTCTGTAGGCGACCCTTTCCCAAAACATTTAACCTAAAAATATGCCGACATATATATGTATAAATTTATATTTAGCTATATTTGTATATGTATGTATTTATGTATATATGTATGTATGTATGTATGTATGTATGTATGTATGTATGTATGTATGTATATCTGTGTGTGTGAATTCCTACCCACAATTTACTTTGATTAAAAAATTTTCTTTGAACACATGTTTTTAAATAAAACCTCAATTAATCAAACACCATCGGACTAAAGATAGTGACATTAAATAATGTTGTTTAATATAGCACATGTATTCTAGAAAATCATCATAACACAGAAAGGACTCAAAAAATAGAAATGGAAATGGAAAACTTTCAAGATAATATCTTAGAAAATCATCATACATCATTGAGGGATTACATAAATCCTACGACAGATGAAATTCACTTAGGTATACAAAACCATGTCGTAGAAGCTGACTAGTTTGAAGTAAATCCTGAGATTATCCAACTTTTGCAGAACAATCAGTTTGAGGGACTCCTTTGGAAGATCCCTATTTACACTTATCTAATTTTATAGAACATTGTGCTACATTTCGTTTTAACGGTATGTCAGACGATGCTGTTAGACTAAGGCTTTTTCCTTTCTCACTAAGGGATAAGGCTAAAATGTGGTTATACTCTTTAGCACCTAGTTCTATTAAAATTGGGAGGAGTTAACTCATAAATTCTTAGCTAAGTATTTTCCACCTTCAAGGACTACTAAACTTAGAAATGATATTATCTCATTTTGTCAGTATGAAGGGGAATCAAAATATGAAACATAGGAAAGATTTAAGGAACTCCTAAGAAAGTGTCCACACCATGCTCTGCCCGATTGTTTAATCATTCAAAGTTTTATAATGGGTTAGTAGGATCCCTTGGGTCTAAAATTGATGCTGTCACTAGTGGATCATTAATGTCAAAATCATTTGATGAAGCGTATGCATTAATTGAAGAAATGGCTACAAATGAATTTCAATGGCCCTCTACAAGGGTAAATCATAAAAATGTGGGCAGTGTTCATGATACTGATGTGATTGCAATTCTTGCATCTCAAGTTGCTGTTATATCAAGGAAGTTGGACAAATTTGGAATGTACCAGTCTCAATTTATTCCTGTAAGCGAGGAAAGTTCATTAGAGCATAATTGATTCTAAATTATCATATGATGTTTTAAATACCATAAATAACCCGTACTCTAACTTTTACAACCCATGTTGGGAGAACCATCCTATATTTAACTGGAATCATACTACTGATGGTGGAAACCTAAAATGGGAAAATAATCATGCATATCCTAATGGAAGTTGGAATAATTAGGGGAACACAAACTATAGACCTTCATATCCACTGGAATCTAACAATGATCTACAATTTGAGGATAAGAAGATGTCTATAGAAGAAATGGTATTACAAAGGGGAAACCAGTTGCAAGGTCAAAATGCTGTGATTAGAAACATAGAGAATCAACTGGGACAAATTGCTAATTCACTTAGAAATAGACCACAAGGAACACTTCCTAGCAACATTGAAATCAACCCTAAAAAGAACACTAATGAACAAGTAGAAGCTGTCCAATTAAAAAATGGAAGAGAGATAGGAGATGTGGTTAGAAAAGAGAAAGACGTTGTGAGAGAAACAAAAGAAACTAAAAGACCTGAAGAACATGTTTCAAAGGATCTGGAAAAATTAATATCTCCAACTAAAGTCAGTTTGGAAAGACCACCACCTCCATTTCCTCAAAGATTTAGACAGCATGAGTTGAATAAAAAATTTTCAAAGTTCATGAAAGTACTTAAGAAGATAACGATAAATATTCCTTTCACTGAAGATTTGGAACAGATGCCAAGTTATGCAATGTTTATGAAGGATATATTAAATAAGAAAAGAAAATTTAGGGATTACGAGATAGTTGCACTAAGTGAGAAGTGCAGCGCTATACTTCAGAAAAATTTTCTTCGGAAATTTAAAGATCCTTGTAGCTTTCCAATTCCTTATGTAATTAGAAAAAGATTATGTTGAAAAGCTTTATGTGGTTTAGGAGCGAGCATTGATGTAATGCCTCTATCAATATATAGAAGGTTAGGTTTAGTTGATATTTCTCCCACTACTATAACCCTTCTGTTAGCAGACCGATCTATCATTTATCCAGAAGGAGTTATAGAAGACGTTGTTAAAGTGGATAAATTTATCTTTCCTTTGGACTTTATTGTATTAGATATTGAGGAAGATAATGAAATTCCAATTATTTTAGGGAGACATTTCCTTGTTACTGGACAAGCTATGATAGATGTGCAAAAAGGAGAGTTGATTATGAATATTAATGACCATGAAGTCACATTTGATGTATTAAAGACTATGAAATATTCAGCTGAGAGAAAAGAGGATGAATGTTTTTGGATGGATGAAATTTATTATCTAAGTAAAGACCATTTCCAAGAAATTTTTGAGAGTAAGTTAGTAGATGAGATTGAAATGAATTTTCATGATGATTCAAAAATGTTATTTAAAGAAGACTGTATGTATGTTCGGAAAAAGTGTGAAATGATGAACGCTAACAAAAATTGTAAACTTTTAATTCCATCTGTTAAAAATCTCATGAACTTAAGATGGATGTACCCCATACAATTTTAAAGCCTATCTATTTAGGGAATTCATCTACGCAACCGGTCTTTATATCTTTAGATTTGACTCAATTACAAGAAAAACCTGAATTGAATGATGAATAAGATAAAATTATTGAACTAGGACTTGGAAGAGAATTTCAGGATAAATTTCAAAAGAACTTTGAATTGAGAAAAGAGGATAAGGATTTTTGAATACAATGGAATAAATTCTTAAGGAATTAGAAAAACCTATTTCCTCAACTATGATAGATCCTTAATCATTTAATAATTATAAAAGGGAAGAATTGGAAGATAACTTGAAACATAAGAGTGACATAGAAGAATTTGATCCTGAATCTGAATTATCTAGAGAGAATTTGATCCAAAATTTGGGAGATCTTGAATTATCTTATAGAGATCCATTTCTTATAAATTTCAAGGATGATATTAATATGCAAATTCAGAAAATCAATAGAAGAATATTGGATCTAGATAGAAATATGAGGAACAATGATAAAAATCCATTTGAAAAGGAAGAGCTGAATGAAAATTTTCAATTTGAGGATTTTGTAGGAATTTCTGGATCTGAAAAGAATTGGTGATTGATCGAGGATTACTTAATTGGAATTTTGATCCAGTAGGAATCATTTGTCGGGCCCGCGATGTTAAAACCAAGCGCTTTCTGGGAGGCAACCCATAGTTATCAGTGTGCTTTGATTTAGTGTGCTTAAGATGTTTGATTATTAGTGATCTATTGTATTTACTTTATAGTGGATTGATCAATTTGAATGATGATTGGTAGATGTTTGGATTATTAGTAGTTTGATTTGATCTTTGTGTCTCTTGAGGGAGGTGATTCCTTAACTTCTTATTATGGTTAGACTTGTATGTTCTCTTATAGTAGTTGGTTTGACGAGTCCACTGTGACTCGGGTCTCACCCAGACTTAAGTTTTACAAGAAAAATCATGAATTTTTAACATTGATAGTTCCTTCTTATTTTGTTACTTCCTTTCTGCAACTTTATTTTCATTAGGTAGGAGTCACGAACCTATTTGATGAACACCATGTGTATGATTTTAAACTACCTTTATAACTGTTAGAGGTGCTTAATTATAAGGATTAGGTGATGCCTGAGATTGGTGCCTAGGAGCCAATATATCAGGGGTAATCTTATCTTTGGGATTATGATCAATAAAATCATTTTAAATTACCTAATTTGCTATTGTAGTGATTCTGTTAGAAATTGGAGGTAAGGTAGTAAGATTGGATGAGTTACAGGGAGAATTGACCTCATTTATCATATGTGTGTTTATGTTTGTGTTACAATTTTATTTAAGACATGAAGAACATTTTATATTCCCTTACTGATACATGCTATGCTAGTTAGAATTTGGTTTAGTTAATTTCATTCTGGCATGCTTAGTTTAGATTTACATTCTGTTTTGTTCTATCCTAATGAATACTTGTAAATGGTTTTGATAAACATTTGTGGTAGATAGAATTTTTAAACTGTTTTCTTCCTGCTTATATTTTCTATACTGAATGCTACATATGTTAAAAATTACGTTTGGGAGTAGGAAGAAAAATAAAATTTTAAAGTGAAAATACTTTCTTTTAGTTTAATTTTATTGCAAGCATGTTTTAGGTTAGATTTACTTTCTCCTACAATTATTCTATCCTGATTATGCATGTATATGAATTTGATAGGATGTTGTAGTAGTAATTAGATTCAAACTTTACTTTTTCTTCCTGCAACATTTTATGGAATTAATTGCAAAATATTTTAAAATTTAAGTTTGGGGGAAGAAGAATTTTAAAGAAAATGTAACTTTATTTGTCCTCAGTAGCATGTATTTTATTTGATATCACTATTAAAATGACTTGTGGTATGTGATATTACCTTTAGGTTACTATAATTTTGATTTTAGGAATGTTAAAAAAATAACTTAGTTGAAATCCTTAGTGAAGAAACCGTTCTAGAGTTAAGATATTTTGTAGGAAACATTAGAAAAATGATTTTTCTATTTATGGTAGAAAGGATTTGAATATTTGAAAAACTAAAATTCTTAGATTTATAATTAATGAGAATTGAGCCTTTATTGAAAACCTTTTTCAAACTAATAATTACACTTATAAAAAGTGAAGGAAAGTTTTGAGTTTTGGATTTTAGAGAGAGGATAGTGAGATTCAAAATTAATAGAGGCCTATCCATATATAGTAATCCTCACATAAAAAAAAGTAAAAAAAAAGGATTAAAAATGATCCTAAAAAGAAAAAAAAAGAGGTGAAAATAAAGGGGATTGAAAATGATCCCGAAAGAAAAGAAAAAAAAAAGAGGTAAAAAAAAGGGGATTGAAAATGATCCCAAAAGAAAAAGAAAAAAAAAGAGAAAAGAAAATAAGTGAGGAGAAGCTTGAGGAGAAGCCTATTCAAAACTTGGTTTCACTTGAATCTTTTTAAATGAAAAAATTTAAAAACAATCCTAAGCTTATTCTTATTTCAAAAGATATTGGTTAAATTGGTATAGATAAAGTGCTTAAATTCCATTTTTATACTTCTCTTAATCTTTAGTTAGACAATTTTCAATAACATTTGATGTAAATAGAAAATAAGGATTCCTAAGTTGAAAATGAGATATTCTTATACTCTAGTCCCAGGTTGGTTTGCTAGAATTTCTCCTATGTTATACTATAACATTTCTGAGATGAAATTATAGGAAAATTTATTGAAACCCACAACCACAAGTCAACATATTTTATTTTTAAAGTTATAGTGTTACTTCAGGACAATTAACGATTATGTTTGGGGGATTTTGACCAAAGAAAAATATATTGAGAATTTTATACCAATTTTACATTGATTTTGATGATATTACAGTTTAAAGAAAGACATTTTCTATGTTTTATTGTTGGAATGAAGATTAATAAACAGTGGAGCAAAAATATGCGAGAAGGAGCGAATCTGGATCAAAAAGGACCAGAAGAGACATAAGTTGATCTTGGCCGCCAACGGTGAGGAATAGGCTGCCGACAGTGCATTTTTCCAAAAAATATAGATAATATTATAAGGGAGCCCGCGGATGATGAAATCGTGGCCTCCAACAGCGAGCCTTAGCAGTTGGCCCATGTTCTAGAAGCCCGCCGACGACACCAACAAGCCTGCCAACCGTGAGAAGGTCAGTTCAAGCAAAAGATTCAACGTATTTGGACACATTTTCTAAGGGGTGCTTAAGGGAGCACTTAGGAATTCATCCATACTCTTTAAAATGGCAAATTTAAGGTAGAAAAACGGGGGAAAGTAGAGAAAAAAGGAGAGGAATGTTTAGGATTCTTAGATTAAGAGTAGAAATATAGATATCTGCTCTTTTAGAGAGATTAGAGAGAGATTTTGAGAGAATATGTAACGAGATGTTCTAGCATTGCATTGATCAATGGGAGACTTATTGGGAGAGATCTTCATCTTTCTTTCAAAGGGAAATACATTGTTCTTCATTATCTTATGATTTTGTAAACACTTGCGTAGTGGATTTGCTTTGGTTAAATGAAGTTTTCGTTGTGTTTTATTCGTGCTTTGTGACGTATCTCTCTTACTTTTTCTTCTTCTTTGGAAATAGTGGCATGAGAAGATTATGCTATTCTTTTCCTTTTATTTTTCTTTTGTATTGAGTAGAATTCATGTTTAGGATATTGGGATGCTTGCTAAAAGATGTTTTAATTATAAATGTGATGGTTTTTACTTGTACTTCATTTACATGACAATAAGGGCCCGTTGTATTGTTAAAATTCGTTGTAATTGCATTAAGTTCCGAAAGGACATATGTAATTCTCAACAAAGTGGAACCACATTCAAATTCCATGGATGGTGAAGTTCATGGGGATTGAGTGCAAATAAATTGGGAAATATAATTATCGGGCGTAGTATTAGAGATTTTAGAGAGACAGGCTAAAATACTCAATTCAGTCCTATCGTTTGAGTACTGAAGTGTAGATGTTAGCCCTCAGACAAGGGGAACGTGGGAGCTCCGAAGTGAGAGCCGATATCCTCCCAGCCTTGCCACATATTCAGTAACCAAGCATAGGATTAGTCAATTTTCTTTATGCCTGGACCAAAGGGTAAAGAATAGGATTGCTCCTATTTGGCACATACAATATTAAATGCATCTCATTTCTATACGTTATCCATTTCATTACATAAGAATAGTAGTTTTTAGTATCTCAAATTTCTCCAAACCAATTCATCCAAAAAGGGTTATCTTTAGTATTATTATTTGCACTTAGTTGTAGTCACTAACTTTACATTTAAAACTTGCATTTAGAAGTAGTTTCTAGATAAAACACAATTTTAATCGACATTCCAAACTAAGGACTATTAGTAGTAGACTAGAATTTGACTAAAGACCTCTTACTTCACTTCCTCGTGGGATCGATACTGGGGTTTTTTAGAAAACTCTATATTACTTGAAACGATACATATACTTGCGTAGTACCCCGGTTGTGTAAAATACTTTCAAATTTTTATATCATTTAAGATTTTGCACGCTAGCAGCTATTTATAAATCGGGTCAAGTTTTTGGCAACCTTGTGGAGGTTAATTTACTGGGTAATTGTGGGTCGGGTCAGCAGGGAAGATATCAGCTCTCACTCTAGAGTTCCCTCGATTCCCTCCACTTGGGGCTAACTTCTCATAACAAAATTTAAAATATCAAACCAAATAAGGTGGCTTTAGCCTATCACTCTAAAGACCTCTAATTTTACTCCCTATTAAAAATATATTTCCTAATATATTTGCATTCAATTATATGGACTATAATTCTAACCCATATAAATACATGTGATTTATACCAACTGTTGTTTGAGACAATACCGCATTGGATCTTACATAACCTCACGACAAATTTATCATCTTAATTAGACAAATTAAGAAGCAAATTAAGTTCATGAAATTAAATCTTCACAACTTATTCTAACTTTAAATACTTTTACATTCCACAACAATCCTACATAATTTAATTACTTCTTCATTTATGAAATAAAAAGAAAAAGAAAACTTCTCAGATCTCATTGAGAAAGGACAAGCAAACATTGATTTGAAAATATAAATCATAAAGTAAACACAACAAGAAAAACTAATTATAAAAATAGAAGTAAACACTTATCTGAAAATCCTTTTCACAAGACTCTAGAAGTCCCTTTGAAACTTGACTTTCCACAGGAAAACACTACAGAGGTTGGCACCCAACTCTGTTGACTCCAACTCCGACTTTAGATTTCAATAAGAACTAGATAAATGGATGAAAGAAAATTGATGGAAAGAAGATTTCACACCAACACTTTCTCCTCTAAAACTAAACTGACTAAACCATAAACAATAAAAGACTAAAAGTAAAACTAGGAAAGACTCTTTGAAACGAGAAGATGACTCTGAAAATTAGAAAATACTTTTGAAAACTAGACACTCTAAAAAAACTCTTAGACTCATTACATGACATAATTTTAATAATAATCCAAAAGATACCTTGGTGTCTCTTCAAATTATGTCCAGATTTAATGTATCCACAAAAAGATGCATCCCTTCATTCAATTTTACCACCCATGGGAAATTAAGGAAGTCACCACCAAAAGTTGCTTCGAACGCCCCTTGAAATTGGCACCAAAAATGAAGAAAATTTTATTTTTAATAGTGGCGGCTAAGCGACGATCAGGCGACGCTTAGCTGCCATAGTCCAATTTTATATTTTTTTCCATTTTTTTGCTCCAAATTTGATCAAATTTTGCTTATTTCATCATAATCAGTCATTTTTGTCATACCTGCAAAGAAACACAAAATACCTTCCATTAAAGTACAATATCATAAAAAATAAGTATAAAAGTATGCATAAAAAAACTATATATTTTAGGTGTATCAGTTATCTTAAAAAGATAGAAAAAAATAAAAATTATGGTAGAATATAGCTTATATAAACTAAGCACTTATATAAATTAGCCAATGTTCTTTAAAACATCTCTAGTAAGGGTAAAGAATAAAATTGTTCCTATTTGACACAACACATTTTGAATACTTGCAGAACAGAATTCATGAACTTATTACTCATTCATTATAAGGAAAAATAAATTTTCATCTATATTTCTTTAATCTTACAAAAATCTAGTTATGATTAGTAATTTTTTTACTTTTTTTCACAATTTAAGAAAATACCAAAAAGAATCACATTTTAAAGTTTTATGTTATCTAAAACTGTTTAAGAAAGTGTCTTTTTTTAAATAGATATTGTATTCTAAAAACCTTTTTATCTTTCAAATTTCCAAAATTTTTCTCCGTGGAATCGATATTTTGGGGCTTAATCAGAAAGTCCTATATTACTTGATAACAATACGTATACTTGCGTAGTATCACTAAATTTAAATATCATTGTTGCATTACTATTTACATCGGAGTCAAGTTTTTGGTGTCATTGAAAAGAAGGAAATTTTATATTAAAAATAAAAGTATAATCTGATTACCACAAGTACAAATATACCAGTTTTTATCTGGTAGTAAAAGGAATCAGGATCAGTTACCTACCTTATTCGTTTGTCAAGCCTGCTAAATAAGGTTCAAGAAAGTTTCATGGATTGTCCAATAATTGAGAAACTTGAATTTGTAAGTGGGGGTGATGAAAGAAATCAAGCGGCAATAAAATAGGACAAAGATCAGAAGCGGCATAATTCAAATGTTAGAATTTAGAGATTAGGAAATTAGCAAGGAACTGATGATTAGCAAAATAACTATCTAATATCTGTAAACGCAGGCCATGAAGCCAAGTGAAAGAAGATCCAAAATAGCTTAAGTCGTAGAGACCCGCATCAGAGATATTTTCACTAAAACAATTTATGAGAGATGTATAACATCTCCCACCTTGCCTCTTCTCAGAAGGTTTCATGATCATATTAAAATCACCACCAACGAACCAACTCTCATTAATCGCCTCCCCCATGAGAATAAGTTTTTCCAAAAGCAATATTATATGTATATATATATCTATGTACATATATTTATATATTTACGTACACACACACACACACACATATATATATATATTTATGTATATGCATACATATATAGATATATATCTACATATCTATATACATATATAGAAATATATGTATATCAATACATATATCTATATATATGTATATACATATGTAGTTACATACATATATCTCAATGTACATAAATACATTCATATGTATGTACATACATATATCTATACATACATACAAACATATATATGTATGTACATAGATATAAATATGTATATACACACACACACGTACATACATACATATTATATACATGCATACATATAAATATCGATATATACATATATGCAGACACGTGTATATACATATATAGATACATATATATAAATATATATGTATATATACTTACGTATATCAATACATACATATATATATCGATATATACATATATAAAGACATGTGTGTGGATGTGTGTATATATATATATATATATATATATGATATATAAAAAGAATGGAAAGGAATGATGGAAGAGAGAGAAGCTCCTGATTTTTAGGAGATTTCTTGAGGCGGTTTTCAAATCCTCTCAGGCTTTGAAAATCTTTTTGCTGCTCATTCTTGTTTTTGCTCGATTTTCTATTGATTTGAAGGTTTTGCTGTGGTTTTCTTCTTCCCGGGCATTTGTTTTTAAAATCCTGGATTTGATTTTTGGTTTTCAATCAATCTTTTCGTTGTGTTGTTTGAGTTCTTGATTCCTGGTCTTGTGTCATTGTTCTTGTTTGGAGGGTTTCCTGATGGCTGAATTGATTAATGGCAAGGATACTTTTCTTGAAATTGCTTGTAAAGGAATTTCTGACCAGCAAGATAAACTTACTTTTTCTCAATGTTACCATGACACGGCTGCAGGGAAAGGTGATTGTCAATTCATCAAAAAAGTGGTTAAAAAGACAGGGAAACCAGCCCTTATTTTCTCTGATTCTGAATTGACATCTTTGGTGGATGTTCATAAATTCACACTAATTGGTAAGTTTCAATATGGCCATCCAAAAATGGATAATATTAGAAGGATCTTTGATGGGATGAAATTGGTAGGGGCTTGGAAAGTTGGCTTATTTGATGGTAGGCATATTATGATTCATCTTTCTAAAGAAGAAGATTATGCTAATCTTTTTTTCCAGAAAATTTATCATGATGGAAGGTAGATATATGAAAATCTTGAAATGGTCCCCTAACTTTGATCCAAATCAAGAAGCCCCTATTATTCCTATTTGGTATAGGCTTCCCAATTTAAAACTTCATTTTTTCAATCATCAAGTGATTTATGCTATTGGGACTCGCTATAGGGAGACCATTAAAATTGGATATGTCCACATTTAATCTTTTTATGCCTTCCTTAGCCAGAATTCTTGTAGAAAGAGACATTACTCTACCTGATATTGATGAAGTTTGGCTTGGCTCTCCTCATAATGGGTATTGGCAACCTATAGTTGTGGAACAAAAACCTGCATATTGCTACCATTGTAGAATGTTTGGTCATTCTAAAGAAGGTCGTTTTAGATTGAAACCAGAACTTAAACCTGTTAATAATAAAAATGTTAATTCTTCTGCTTTGGTTAAGGATGGATCTTTGCCTGAAGGACCTTTAACAGCTGGAAAACAGATTCCAAAAGCTACTGGTAATATAAGTTTTGGGATTATTGATATTGTTAATGCTACTGTTTCTGGTAATCAAACTTCAATACCTGTTATGGAAGTTGCTGTTGGTTCGAAGATCCTTTTCATATTCGAATTCCGAGTCTACCATATTGATTGAAAGTTCTATTATGAATTCCAATTTTTCCGAGAATCCATCGAATTACTCGTTGTTGTTCAATCGTAGTTACCAATTGCTATTTTCAATTCCAATAAGTCCGACATATTGATTGAAAATTCCGTTATCAATTCTAATATAAGTTCTGCTGGGATTTCTTCATCTATTTTGTCTGCTGCTATTTCTTCTGAATTACCTGTTGATCTGACAATGGTTTCTGGTAGAGATGTTAATTCTGATATTGATTTAGTAAATAAGGATTCCACTTCTCATTCTGATAATAATTTGATTACTGATGCTCAGGGATTGGAATCAAATTTAGCCAATGAAATTTATGTTGACGATGATAGAAATAATTACTTATCTAAAGAAGTGTTACCTCCAGCAATGCTATATCCAGTCATTAATATTAAACCTCAAGAGATTCCTGATATTCCTATTAATATGGCTATTGTCAATAATGAACTAAATGAGGATTGGGTAGTGAAAAGAAGCAAGAAGAAAAAATCAGTTGATCATATTTCGCCGAGAACATTATTCCTTCCAGATTCTACTGCATCTTCCTTCTCTAGATTGATTAGGGGAGGTAGATCTACCCATCATGCTTAATTTTCTCTGTTGGAATATTAGGGGAGTGGCAAACCTTGGCTCCCTTAATAGATTGTTAAGAATAAACAGGGTTAATAAGTGTTGGATGGTGGTTCTTCTTGAGCCAATGGTTAAGTCTAATTATGACAGATTTTCTAAAAAGTTCCAAGGATACAACTTTGTTTACAATTCTTCCAATAAAATTTGGGTTTTTTATAGGAAAGAATTAAAGATTGATATTCTGTAGATCATTCTCGCTTTTGCATGTTCATTTTGAGATTGATTCTTTTAAAGGTTATGCTTCTTTTGTCTATGCTGCTTCATCTAAAGTGGATAGAGAGGATCTCTGGTCCCAATTACATATGATTAGTCAAACTATCAATGAGGGCTGGATGGTTGGAGGTGATTTCAATCGTATTGCTCATCCTAGTGAGAAGAAGGGAGGCAGAAATCCTAATCTAAATGATTTGCTATTTTTTCTGATTCTATTAAAAATGCTGGGTACGTTTGACATTGGATTTGAAGGTTCTTCTTTTACTTGGAGGAGGGGTAATATTTATGAAAGATTGGATAGAGTTCTTGTTAATAAGCCATGGTTTGATTTATTTCCTATCTCTAAAGTTCAGCATCTTGTTAGACTGGGGTCTCATCATTCTCCTCTCCTTATTAAGCTTGCTGTTGCAAATATGTTCATAAAACCTTGTCGGCATATTTTTAGGTTGTGTGTTTTATTTTGAAAAGAGGGTCGCCTAACAGAAGTTGTCGGCGAATTTTTAATTTAGTTTAAATAAATAATTTTGAAAAGTAGTATTTGATTTTGAAAATAATTTTAAATTTGAAGGTTTTAAGATATGAGATTAAACCGATCTCACATCCCAAATAGTTTATATAAACGAGCACCGCACCACAAACCGTGTATCTATCCCTAAGGATAGACACACCGCTTGATGGTGGGGCTCGATTAAATAAACTAGAAGATTTGTGACATCCGTTTGGTCCGCGAACCAATTTTATAAGCCGACAAATTCCCTCGCTTAATATGAAAGCATTAAACAGGGTTTATATTACTGGGTCCTTTAAAATTCCCTATAAGGGCAAGCCCCTATAGTTAATTACATCTTAAGTGACGGGAATCACCTAAGAAAACTCTCGATAATAATCAATAATTCTGCTCTCAAGGATTTCAAAGTTTAAGTTTTCAAAGGATTGAATTTTGGAATTTCAATAGGGAATGGATCAAATTTGGAACATTTTATTTTGGGAATTCCAAGGAAGAAAAGTAGGAGAAATCACAGATTCGAAGTGAACTTCGGTAATTTCCCGACTATCCTATTGTTTGGCTTGAATTTAGGAAAGTCCTAATGTCTATTTAATGTTTTGATTTTGTCAATTTTAATTAATTAGGGCTTATATTTATATGATAGAATCATACAAACAGCCTTGAAGACGTGAGGGTTTATGTCGTATCAGACGACTACCTCGGAATCCTAAGACCGGTTAGGGCACAATTTGCAATGCAAATGCCTAACGAAGAGTTGAGGATTTATGTTGCACTAGGCAAACTACCTCAAAGTCCTATGGCTTGGTTATTTAATTCTAAGAAAGCTTTGCTGAAGTAGACCCGAGTTTTGCTGATGACGATGGCCGTGCTGCCCACCATGCTCCGAGCTCCTTGTTGTTGCAGAGGTTTAGTTTTAGAAATCATAAATCAGGGGATGAGAAAAGTGTTTTGGTTTAGAGAAAGTCTTAATTTCCAAGTGTTTTCAATATTTTAATTAAAACAAATCTTAAAGTTGATTATAACGACACCTGTTAAGATCCCACGGTTCCATCCTTCCGGCATCATTATTTTTATCGGATTCACTTAGTCCAGATGAATTTGCTAAACTCAATCGAATGAGTTCCACACTTTCATTTAGACCGTGGGAAATCCCGTTAGCAACACGTAGGTTACATCATCCGAGGTATTCCCGATCATCCAACAAGGACGTTTTAATTTAGTTGTAATTGTAGTTTTGTATTCTGTTTGTGATTAAATTTCGAGTTGTTTTATATTTTGAAATGTTGTGGCGGTGAATTTTATCTTGCGATGACTTTTAGTTTAGTTTTGGTTTCAGTTTTAGGGACTATCCTAAAGGTGTGGGTTTTCATGCAACAGTTGTTTATCATGCAAGAAAAGTAAGTGCGATGCGATTAATGAAATTGCAATAATGTAAATTGCAATAAAATAAAAGCGTACCTGGAGGGTCTTCCCGTCATCCCAAGCTGCACTTAAAACACAATTAGAATATTTAAGCAAGTTCCTAGGCAAAGCTAAGGTAAGGGTTATGGTTTTCTACCAAATTCCTAATCCTATAGCTAGTCATTTCCTATGACGTCTAGGTTCCTTATGTTTTGGTTTGAAGACGATTTTCTTCATCAAAGAACAATTAAATTCAATTGTTCTTATAAACATCCTATCATATTGAGAAAGTGTTTAAGAAGAATCTTAAACATCTTTTCAATATTACTAGAGTTGTTTTAAGTCCAAATGAATTTAATTATACAAATAAATTAATCGTCCGAGGTTTAGTTAAGTTTTGTTGTTATCTTGCTCAGTGAACTAGGACATTTGAATATCCTATAGGTGAAGTAACATTTCATTTAATATTCTGTTTAGGAGTTATGATAACTAAAGCTTTCGAGGGTAAATTGGTGTTCAAATGGTTTGTGATTTAGTTTAATTTTAATTAATGGGTTTAAATTTGGAATAGTGTTCAAGTTATTTTAGACTTATTTTGAATTCTTTATGTCTTTGGTGATGTTATATTTAATTCAACTTAATTTAATTTAATTTAATTTAATTTAATTTAATTCTATTTAATTTAGTTTGGTTTGATGTTAACTTAATTTAGTTTGATTTGATTTAATTTTAATTTAATTTGATTTAATTTAATTTAATTTAATTTAATTTAATTTAATTTAATTTAATTTAATTTAATCTTTAATTTGATTTAATTTAATTTAATTTAATTTAATTTTATTTTATTTATTTAATTTAATTTAATTTAATCTTTAATTAAATTCAACTTTTAATTTTAATTGAATTTAATTTAATTTAATTTACTTTAATTCAATTTAATTTACTTAATTTAACTTAATTTTATTTTATTTTATTTTTAATTTTAATTGAAATTTTAAAAGAGTTTAATAATTTAATTTTAGTTTAATGATTAAGTCTTTTAATGTTTTGAATTTGAGTTATCATTTTAATTAAGAATTGAATATTAATGAGATAATTAATTTAGGGATTTTTAAATTAAAGAATAAATCTCTTCCTAATAATATCCCTATTTTAATAATTCCAATTTTATTATTCTTCCAAATTTAATCAATTATTTAATTAAGGTTTAATTATTTTAAATTGCTTAATGGGTTTCTACCCTTTAATTATTTAAATTTCAATCATCCAAATCAGATTAGGATCAAATATTTTACTTGTTAATTTTTTATTAAACCTAAAGTTTTAATTAAGGGTTAAAAATTTTAATTACCACTTTACCCTTTAAGCTTAATAATTTCATAACTCACTAAATTGAACTCAAATGAACTTGAAATTTTTATGTGACTTCACTCATATGTCAATAAAGACATGAGAGGAGAAAATATGATTTTTCTGTATTTAATTTATTTATATAATTATTTTTGGTAGAAAATAGAGATTTCCAAGGAAAATTTAATAACATGACCAAGGGAAAGTTTCTGTCCTTAAGAAAATTAGGGGACATTCCTAATGACCAGAGAACCACTTGGACCAATTTTGGTGATTTTTTGAATTATATTATTTTTATTATAATTATTTTAACTTTTGGAATATTAATTAATTTAAAAAAAAAAATAAATGTTGAAAAATGAATTTTATATTTTTCAAAAATCTCTCTGTTATCAAGAAAATCAGAGAATCAAATTTTGCAATTTTCTGATTTTTCTATGATTTATTATAATTATTTTAGTGAGAATGCTAGAAAATACATTTTTTTTAATTTTAAAATTACCCTAGAGCTTTAAAATTTAATATCTCACTAAATAGACCTAAGAAAAATAAGGGGTTTGTTCCTAAGTGATTAAAATTCAAAATGTGACATTTTGGTGAATTTTATTATTTTTGTGATTTTTATTATTTTTTAATTATTAAAAATATTAAAATAATATTAAAAATCAACTTTTTTAGAAAATTGAAATTTTAATTTTTTTAAATTCCCCTAATATCAGAGAGGCTCCAAAACAAATTTGAAGAATTTTTGAAAGATATTTTGAAAGTTATGAATTTTTAAAGTTTAAAATGACTAAGTGGCTAAATCAACCCATTTAGTAGGGCTAACCAAGTCTAATTGACCTCAAACTTTTATGGTGAATTCCTCTAATCCTAAAAGTCAGTGGAGAATTGATTTCAAGTCAACTTGATGTATGGTTAGCTCTAATTAATTAGAGATCCATTTTGGGTGTTTAAGCCAATTAGGGTTGTTTTAAATGAACTAACTCAAACCATATTTTTCCTAGGGTCCTCTGGTCATAAGGAACATCACCAAATTTTCCTAGAATTTATTTCACAACATGCTATTTATTGGAATTAAAATACTCAAAACAGTAACATAAATTTGAAAAATCAATAACTTTTCATAGGGATGGCCTCTGACTTTGGAAAATTCAGGGAATGTTCCCAAATTCAGAGGCTTCAAAAGCCCTATGGTCTCATTCCATGGTAAATTGTATACATGCATGGAGAATTAAAAATATGCAGAGAGTAAATAAATTATTAAAAATAAAATACTTGATGAAATTAAATAATTTCTTTTTCACATTATTCTCCTCTGTTCACTGAGCAAGAGGGTATTTTTATTTTATTTTTATGATTTTCCTACAGAAAGTTATGAATTTTTGAAGTTTAGGGAATTAAATAAATAGAAAATACCCCTAATTTTCTATTTATCCACGCGCCGCCGCGTCATCCTCGACATCTCCGAACGCACACGCGTCGCGCTCCCATTCGACGCCCCGCTCGAGTCGGCTGCCCGGGCCCCGCGGTTCTCGTACCGTCTCCTCGGTCCGACGCCATCCGAGCCGTCCGTCCGCGCGTGTATTGAATGGACGCGCATCCGTTCATTGTCCTCGAGCGTCCTCACCCGAGAGCCGTCCACACTAAATCCACTAAGATCTCACTCGATACTCAATGGATTTTCATGTTCTTATGCTCTATGGATTCATCTCGAGAAGACGAACACATCCATACGGTTTACGTGGGATGAAATTTACGCAATAGAAATGGAGAATGTTCGAAGCTCGGGAAGAAGAGTGAGGCCATACCTTTGCTCGCAGAAGTGTGGCTTCGATCCGAGGGTTGTTGCACCTTCGATCGGATCCCGGCAAGCTCCGCGATGAAGTCTCCCGGTCCAGTGAATTGCCTAGGTAGGATTTCGATCACGCGTAGATCACAAAGCTTGGAGGCCGGAGCAATCTGGGTGGCCCGGAGATGAGGCTTTTGCTGGTGGACACCTTCCTCGGTCCGGTGAAGGTGTAGAACCAATCAATTTGGGGATTGGCTCACCGTGGAGAAGTGTCCTGGTTTTGGGCCTAGATTTTAACTGCGAAATTGAGCTCACAGAGAAGAAATGGTAGGGGGATTTCGAGTGGGGATCGAGTGCTCGTGTATGGGGAGTAGTCCGGAACAATTTTGGCAGAGTTTCCTTAAGGTTTGTTTCAGCACCTCAAATGGCCGAGAGGGGTGGTGTTTAAATAGGAGAGGGTGGAGGGCCTCCCAGGGAGAGTTAGGGCTTGGGATCAGCTGCTCTTGGCAAGAGAAGAATAGCTACAATGGCTACTGGGGATGGGGCAGCTCAGCAAGGGAGAATTCCAAGGTTGGCTCACAAGTGAGCTCTCGGCCATGGTGTTTTCCGGCGGCTCAGTGGCCGGCGGCCGTGCATGGGTCACCCTCAAGGTCAGGTGGGTCGTGGCTGGGACTTGGTGCAAGCAATCGGCAATTGCCATGTGTAGAGGCTTTGATCTAAAGTGGAATGGGGCATGGCTAGTTTTGAGCCTAAATGGGTCAACCCACCCATTTGGGCTTGGTGCACCCTCAAGGTGGCTTTGGATGCCGTGGGGGATCAAAGGGATCAGCTGGTTTGGCATGGAGAAGTCTCCATCCAAATATATTTGGATTAAATTTAAGTTTAGGTGAAACATGATTAAGGCTAATGAGCTTTAGGGATTAAGGAAAGCCCTCCCTCTTCTTACCTAATATGGCATGGTGGAGTGTCCAAGGCTCTCATGGCTCACATGTGGCTCATGCATGGCTTCATGGCTCATCTTTGGCTTGGCAAAAAGTTTGGTCAATTTCATGAAAATGGATTTTAGGAATTTTTTGGTAATTTGATGGAAATTTGTATGAAACTTGATTTGGAATGATTTGATGATGAATTTAGGACTTAGAGAATGGCTTTTATTAAGTGGATGGCAAGTGGAGATGTCATGTGGGCTTTAGAGTAGATTTTGGGCTTTTTGAAATGGTTTTAGATGGGCTTTTAAGATGGTTTTAGGAAAGTGGGCTTTTGAATTTTAAAATGGATTTTGGGATGAAATTTTGGTAAAGGCTTGGTCTAAATAATTGTTGGGTTTAGCTCATGGATGTGTCATGAGTGACTTGAAGCAAATTGGGGGTTATTTGGGTTTGAATTGGGTTGAATTTGGGTTATTTTGGTGAATGGGCCAATATAGGTCCAAGTGGGCCAAGTTGGGCCAATGTTGGGCTAGGGTTGAAATTGATGTAAAATTAATGTTGAGAAATGTTTATGGGGGTGTTTCAAAGAGGTTTTGACTTTGGTTGGACTTTGATTTTGGGGTTTGGGCTCATTTGGGTTAGGCTTGGGTTTAGGTCAAAATTGGGCCTTTTAGCTTTGGGTTGAATTTGATTGGAGTTTGGGTCCAAATTTTGGGCAAATCATGTTAGTGTTTTGCTTGTGGGGATGCTAAGGAAGATTTAGAAAAGATTTGGGGTTAATTGGAGTTGAATTGGGTGAGTTTGGGTTAAGTTTGGGTCATGGGTCCAAATTGGGCTTTAAGGCCAAAAGTGAAATTTGATCCAAATATCAATCAAATTAGACTTGGATTTGGTCTCGATTGGTGTTGTGAATGTTGAATTGAAGTTTAGAATTGAATTGGACCACAATTTGGGTCAATTGGATAGGTTTGGTTTGACATTGGGTTCACTTTGGGTTAAAATGGGTCAAATTGGGGGTTTTGACAAAAGTAGGGTAAATTGACAAAATTAGGGTAAATTGACAAAATTGGCCCATGGTGTAGTTGAAAAAAATGAAATTGGGAATATTTGGGATTTTCTGGAATTTTCTGGGAAGTTTCTAAATTTTTGGATTTTTGGGTCAAGATGGGTATTTTGGGTATTTGGAGGGTATTGGGAGGTATTCTTGGAATTTTTGGTATTTTTGGGTATGGATGATCAATTTGAGTGATGTGGAAATGTTTGGGATTGATTTTGATGAATTTTGGGTAATTTAGGTGATTTTGCAAATTTTGGGTAGTTTCAAGGGTTTTGGGTAGGCTAGGCGGGTGTAGGGTCCCGGGGGTCAAAAATTGAAAATTTGGAAAATTGAAGATTAGGTGAATTTAAGTGGAATAAAATCATTTTGGTTGAGCCATGAAGCCATATCAAGCCCACATGGGCCATGAGGGGACTCATTTGAGGCATCCACTATGTTGTTCCTAACCCTCTTAGCCAAGGGCTTAGGGGTTAAGGACCATCCATGTGAATCACCTTTATGAGTCAGGAGGTCAAGTTAGGTATGGGTGTGTTTCTAGGATGTGTGTGAAAGTGTAGTGTATAGGTGTAGTGTGTGTGTAAGTCAGCCCTTCACTGCACTGTGCCACCTGTGAGGTAGTCCTAAGGCCAAAGAGTCCTATAGGAACTCATCCTTTAAACTTCCACATTTGATTTCAATCCTCTAGGTGATTAGGGGTCTATAGTCAAGTTTGTGGAGTTTGAAGGGAGTTTAGAAGTGGTTTGAAATTCTAGAAGGTGGATCCCAATTCTAGTCCTCTAAGATAGTCAAAGGGAAAGCCTAAGGCTAGCTCCTAAGCACTAAAAAGAAGAAGAGAAGACCTCATCAAAAATGAGGTCAACAAACCTGCTTCAGATATTTGAATGTATGGTCTTCTCATCCTAATTGCAGGCAGATTATTGAGTCTAACTGGAACATTCCTATAGATTTCTTAAATGCTAATCCTCTCATTCAGGTTTGGCAGACTCAGAAAAAGCTTTCTAAGGCTTTAACTAGCTGGAATTGGAGTGATTTTGGCAATATTAATTCCAATATAAAAGTCGCTGAAGAATTAGTTTCCAAAACTGAACAAGCTGTTGAAAATGGCTCCTATTTTGATCATGATTTATTCATTGCCATTGAAAAATTAAACACTGCCATTCTTCAGGAGGAACTGTTTCTCCAACAAAAAGCTTCAGCCAATCATTTTCTTTATGGAGATAGAAATTCTAGATTTTTTCATGTTGTAATTAAATATAGAAGATATATTAATTCTATCTTAAAGATTAATTCTTCTACTAAAGGATGGATTTATGATTCACAAGTCATTACTGAAGATGCTGCTCATCTCTTCATCTCTTTCTGTTCAGTTATTGCAATGTAGCATGTTTAAAGGAGATGCTGCTCAGTTAACAAATCCTCCTACAGAAAATGAAGCTTTCTCTATTATTAATTCTCTGGATAGAAACAAAACAGCAGGGCCTGATGGTTATTCTTCTGATTTCTATAAAAAGTTTTGGAGTATTATTAAGCATATGGTGATGGCTGCTATCATTGCTTTCTTTTAGGGTTCTGATTTGCCTAAATATTTTGCTTCCTCTACTATCATCCTTATCCCTAAAGATAAATTTAAAAACAACTGGAAGGATTTTAGGCCCATATGTATTACTTCCACCTTTTCTAAGATCATTAGTAAGGTTCTAGTGGACGAGTCGCAACCTTATCTATTGGATTTAATCTCTGAAAACCAATCTGCCTTCATTAAAGGGAGATGTATTAGTGACAATATTCTTCTTGCTCAGGAGTTGCTTGCTGATATTGATAATCCATGTAGAGGTTCTAATATTATTCTTAAGCTAGATCTCTCTAAAGCTTTCGATTCAATCAATTGGTCTTTCATCACTGATGTATTAGCTGCTAGAGGTTTCAACTCTGATTTTTGCTCTTTAATCTCTAGATGGCTGGAGAACAACTATTATAGTGTTCGATCAATGGATGTACTCATGGTTTCTTTCAAGCTGGCAGGGGAATTAAACAAGGAGATCCATTATCTCCTTATATTTTCATCTTGGCTTTTGACTACGTCTCTAAATTATTAAATCAGGTTCATATGACTAATCCTTATGTCCAATATCAGCATAGATCTAATATTTTGGTTAGTCACCTGGCTTATGCAGATGATGTAATTGTCTTTTGCAATGGGAGTAAACAATCTATTAAATGCATTATGAGAACTCTTTCCGATTTTGAATCTGTTTCGGAATGGAATTTAATAAAGCCAAATGTTTTTTTCTAGCTAGTTCTTTGATGAAGGCACATATAAAAAATTGGATATTGGATTATACTGGTTTTAAAGAGGCTGTTTATCCTCTTGTTTATTTGGGCTTTCCTTTGTCCAAAGGAAGAAGAAGATTGTCTCATTTTGATGATGTGGTTACCAAAATTTGTTCTAAAATTCAATCGTTGGTCAAATTCTTTTCTTTCTAATGGTGGAAGAGTTACTCTTTTGAAGAGTATATTAACTTCTTTTCCTTTGTATATTCTCCAAATGGTTAATATGAAGAGAAGCTCTCAAAAACTAGCTATCGGTTATTTTCAACAAATTTTTATGGGAAGGCCAGCATAAACAAATGCATTGGACAAACTGGGATAAATTATGTAAACCATTTGCCTGTGGTGGTCTTGGATTTAAAAGCTTTAAACATCTTAGTTTCTCTTTCTTTTGTAAGCAATGGATTCACTTCAGATCAAAGTCTTCACTCTGGTCTCTATTTCTTCATGGGAAATATTGCAGAACATCCCATCCCTCTCAGGTTCAAGCTAAATTAGGAGATTCCAAAAACTGGAAAAGACTTTTAAAAGTAAGAGAATTTGCTGAACAGCTCTTTATTTGGGATATTGGTGATGGTCAAGTGGACTTTTGGCTTGACAATTGGTTATTTAATGACCACCTGTATAAGCAAGGAGTTTCTTCTTCTAATCAGAAAGTGTCTGATTTCTGGTCTAATTCCAATTGGGATGAAGCTAAACTGAAAGTTGTTGTTAATACTGATTTGGTGAATAAAATTATGTCTATACCTTTACAATCTAATGTTAAGGACAGACTGATTACCAAGAATCCGTCTACCCAAAGACTCTCCAAGTTCATTTATCTTCCTAGTAATAATTGGACTGCTAATGATTGGGGCAAGCAGATATGGAATAAATACATAACTCCTTCTATGTCATTTTTTCGTTGGAAGCTTTTCGGGAATTTTTGCTAACCGATGATATTCTGAAGTTAAAGGGTATTCGGGGGCCTTCTATGTGTCCTTTTTTTCTCTCTAGTGAAGAATCGATTTCTCATTTATTTATCAATTGCAATGCTATAAAGGAGGTATGGAAGACTGTTCTTAATCAAAGGGGATTGTCTCATAGATATTGTTGTTGGACCAAGCTTGTTGATTGCTGGCAAGATTGGAAGATGACAGCTGAATTCTATATCCCCTTAATTATATTTTGGTTCACTTGGATGGTTAGAAATGAGATTATGCATAACAATAAGGTTTTTTCAGCCAAAGTTATCATAAAAAACTACTTGAATTTTCTTCTTAAGATGACAGCTTCTTTGAGTTTAATTAATAAGCCTTCAGTAATCAAATTCCAATTGATATTTTGGAGAACTCCTAAATACCCTTGGGTTAAAATCAATACTGATGGAAGTTATATACATTCCACTCGTCGTTAATTGTTCCAATGTCGGTATTGGTGCCTTATGCGAAATTACATGGGGTCTTGCTCTATGGTTTATCTCTCGCTCCAATTCTCGCCATTAATGCATTAGAATCGAAGCTATAGCTGTTTTCCGGAGTCTAAAGATAGCATATTCCGAATCATAAAGGCCCAATTCATGTGGAGATGGATTCATTAGTTTTACAGAATATTCTTCTACATAAATCAGCTACTCCTTGGTATCTTCAAATTTGGATCAATAAAATTTTATTATTGGTATCTAATCTATCTATAGTTTGGAGTCACATCCATAGAGAGGGAAATCCGCCAGCTAATTGGCTTACTACTAGAGGCAGTTCTTCTAAGGACATTTTATGCTTTTCTTACTCTTCTTTGGATCTTAAATCTTCTATTTTTAGGGAGTTTAGAATTCTATTACATGGGGATCTGCTTTCCTTTCCTCATATCAGATGTACTAGAATTTCTTGATTAATATAATTTCATTTCTGCTAATATATATATATATATATATATAGTACCTATAACTATATTTGTATATGTATGTATGTATGTATATATGTATATGTATATATATTTATATATAACTATATTTGTATATGTATGTATGTATGTACGTATGTATGTATGTATGTATGTATGTATGTATGTATGTATGTATGTATGTATGTCTGTGTGTGTGAATTCCCGTCCACAGTTTACTTTGATTAAAAAATTTTCTTTGAACACATGTTTTTAAATAAAAGCTCAAATAATCGAACACAATCGGACTAAAGATAGTGACGTTAAATAATGCTGTTGAATATAACATATGTATCCTAGAAAATCATCATAACACAGAAAGGACTCGAAAAATTAAAAAGGAAATGGAAAACTCTCAAGATAATAACTTTAGAAAATCATCATACATCATTGAGGGATTACATAAATCCTACGACAGATGAAATTCACTTAAGTATACAAAACGCTGTCGTAGATGCTGACTCGTTTGAAATAAATCCTGATATTATCCAACTGGTGCAGAACAATCAATTTGGGGGAACTCTGTCGGCATATTTTTAGGTCGTGTGTTTTATTTTGAAAAGGGGGTCGCCTGACAGAAGTTGTCGGTGAATTTTTAATTTAATTTAAATAAATAATTTTGAAAAGTAATATTTGACTTTAAAAATAATTTTAAATTTTGAAGGTTTTAAGATATGAGATTAAACCGATCTCACATCCCAAATAGTTTATATAAACGAGCACCGCACCACAAACCATATATCTATCCCTAAGGATAGACACACTGCTTAATGGTGGGGCTCGATTAAATAAACTAGAAGATTTGTGACATCCGTTTGGTCTGCGAACCAATTTTATAAGCCGACAAATTCCCTTGTTTAATATGAAAGCATTAAACAGGGTTTATATTACACGGGTTCTTTTAAAATTCCCTATAAGGGCAAGCCCTATAGTTAATTACATCTTAAGTGATGAGAATCACCCAAGAAAACTCTCGATAATAATCAATAATTCTGCTTTCAAGGATTTCAAAGTTTAAGTTTTCAAGGGATTGAATTTTGGAATTTCAATAGGGAATGGATCAAATTTGGAACATTTTGTTTTGGGCATCCAAAGGAAGAAAAGTAGGAGAAATCACAGATTCGAAGCGAACTTCGGTAATTTCCCGACTATCCTATTGTTTGGCTTGAGTTTAGGAAAGTCCTAATATTTATTTAAATGTTTTGATCTTGCCAATTTTAATTAATTAGAGCTTATAATTGTATGATAAAAATCAAACAAATAATCTCGAAGATGTGAGGGTTTATTGTCGTACCGGACGACTACCTCGGAATCCTAAGACCGGTTAGGGCTTAATTTACATGACCTGATCATGCAAATGCCTAACGAAGAGTTAAGGATTTATGTTTTACTAGGCAAACTACCTCGAAGTCCTATGGCTTTGTTATTTAATTCTAGGAAAGTTTCTGTTGAAGTAGACTCGAGTTTTCGTTGATGACGATGGCCGTGCTCGCCCACCATGCTCCGAGCTCCTTGTTGTTGCGAGTTTTAGTTTTAGAAGTCATAAATCAGGGGATGAGAAAAGTGTTTTGGTTTAGAGAAAATCTTAATTTCCAAGTGTTTTTTATGTTTTATTTAAAACAAATCTTAAAGTTGATTATAACAACACCGGTTAAGATCCCACGGTTCCATCCTTCCGGCATCGTTATTTTTATCAGATTCACTTAGTCCAGATGAATTTAATTGAGTTCCACACTTTCATTTAGACCGTGGGAAATCCCGTTAGCAACACGTAGGTTACATCATCTGAGGTATTCCCGATCATCCAACAGGACGTTTTAATTTAATTGTAATTGTAGTTTTGTGTTCTGTTTGTGATTAAATTTTGAGTTGTTTTATATTTTGAAATGTTGTGGCGGTGAATTTTTTCTTGCAATGACTTTTAACTTAGTTTTGGTTTCAGTTTTAGGGACTATCCTAAAGGTGTGGGTTTTCATGCAACAGTTGTTTATCATGCAAGAAAAGTAAGTGTGATGCGATTAATGAAATTGCCATAATGTAAATTGTAAGAAAGTAAATTGCAATAAAATAAAAGCGTACCTGGAGGGTCTTCCCGTCATCCCAAGCTGCACTTAAAACACAATTAGAATATTTAAGCAAGTTCCTAGGAAAAGCTAAGGGAAGGGTTATGGTTTTCTACCAAATTCCTAATCCTATGGCTAGTCATTTCCTATGATGTCTAGGTTCCTTGTGTTTTAGTTTGAAGACAATTTTCTTCATCAAAGAACAATTAAATTCAATTGTTCTTATAAACATCCTATCATATTGAGAAAGTGTTTAAGAAGAATCTTAAACATCTTTTTAATATTGCTAGAATTGTTTTAAGTCCAAATGGATTCAATTACACAAATGAATTAATCGTCCAAGAATCTCAAGTTTTGTTATCTTGCTCGAGTGAACTAGGACATTTGAATATCCTATAGGTGAAGTAACATTTCATTTAATATTACGTTTAGGAGTTATGATAACTAAAGCTTTTGAGGGTAAATTGGTGTTCAAATGGTTTGTGATTTAGTTTAATTTCCATTAATGGGTTTAAATTTGGAATAGTGTTCAAGTTATTTTAGATTTATTTTGAATTCTTTATGTCTTTGGTGATGTTATATTTAATTCAACTTAATTTAATTTAATTTAATTTAATTTAATTTTTAATTTATTTGATTCAATTTAATTCAATTTAGTTTGATTTGATGTTAAATTAAATTAATTTGATTTGATTTAATTTTAATTTAATTTGATTTAATTTATTTTAATTTAATTTAATTTAATTTAATTTAATTTAATTTAATTTAATTTAATTTAATTTAATTTATTTAATTTAATCATTTAATTTAATTTAATTTGTTTATTTAATTTAATTTAATTTAATCTTTAATTTAATTCAACTTTTAATTTTAATTTAATTTAATTTAATTTAATCCAATTTAATTTACTTAATTTAATTTAATTTTTAATTTAATTTTATTTTTTAATTTTAATTGAAATTTTTGAAAGAGTTTAATAATTTAATTTTAGTTTAATGATTAATTCTTTTAATATTTTGAATTTTGAGTTATCATTTTAATTAAGAATTGAATATTAATGAGATGATTAATTTAGGGATTTTTAAATTAAAGAATAAATCTCTTCCTAATAATATCCCTATTTTAATAATTCCAATTTTATTATTCTTCCAAATTTAATCAATTATTTAATTAAGGTTTAATTATTTTAAAATTATTTAGTGGGTTTCTACCCTTTAATTATTTAAATTTTAATCATCCAAATCAGATTAGGATCAAATATTTTACTTGTTAATTTTTTTATTAAACCTAAAGCTTTAATTAAGGATTAAAATTTTAATTACCACTTTACCCTTTAAGCTTAATAATTTCATAACTCACTAAATTGAACTCAAATGAACTTGAAATTTTTATGTGACTTCACTCATATGTCAATAAAGACATGAGAGAAGAAAATGTGATTTTTCCGTATTTAATTTATTTATATAATTATTTTTGGTAGAAAATAGAGATTTCCAAAGAAAATTTAATAACATGACCAAGGGAATGTTTCTGTCCTTAAAAAAATTAGGGGACATTCTAATGACCAGAGGACCACTTGAATAAATTTTGGTGATTTTTTGAATTATATTATTTTTATTATAATTATTTTAATTTTTGGAGTGTTAATTAATTTAAAAATAAAATAAATGTTGAAAAATGAATTTTATATTTTTCAAAAATCTCTCTGATATCAAGGAAATCATAGAATCAAATTTTACAATTTTCTGATTTTTCTATGATTTATTATAATTATTTTAGTGAAAATGCTAGAAAATACATTTTTTTAATTTTAAAATTACCCTAGAGCTTTAAAATTTAATATCTCACTAAATAGACCTAAGAAAAATATGGGGTTTGTTCCTAAGTGATTAAAATTCAAAATGTTACATTTTGGTGAATTTTATTATTTTTGAGATTTTTATTATTTTTTAATTATTAAAAATATTAAAATAATATTAAAAATCAACTTTTTTTATAAAATTAAAATTTTAATTTTTTTAAATTCCCCTAATATCAGAGAGGCTCCAAAACCAATTTGGAGAATTTTTGAAAGATATTTTGAAAGTTATGAATTTTTAAAGTTTAAAATGACTAAATGGCTTAATCAACCCAATTAGTAGGGCTAACCAAGTCCAATTGACCTCAAATTTTTATGGTGGGTTTCTCTGATCCTAAAGGTTAGTGGAGAATTGATTTCAAGTCAATTTGATGTATGGTTAGCTCTAATTAATTAGAGATCCATTTTGGGTGCTTAAGCCAATTAGGGTTGTTTTAAATGAACTAACTCAAAACTTATTTTTCTAGGGTCCTCCGGTCATAAGGAACATCACCAAATTTTTCTAGAATTTATTTTACAACATGCTATTTATTGGAATTAAAATACTCAAAACAGTAACATGAATTTGAAAAATCAATAGTTCTTCATAGGGATGGCCTCTGACTTTGGAAAATTCAAGGAATGTTCCCAAATTCAGAGGCTTCAAAAGCCCTATGGTCTCATGCCATGGTGAATTGTATACATGCATGGAGAATTAAAAATATGCAGAGAGTAAATAAATTATTAAAAATAAAATACTTGATAAAATTAAATAATTTCTTTTCCACATTATTCTCCTCTGTTCACTGAGCAAGAGGATATTTTTATTTTATTTTTCTGATTCTTCTACACAAAGTTATGAATTTTTGAAGTTTAGGGAATTAAATAAATCAAAAAAAAATCCATAATTTTCTATTTATCAACGCGGTGCCGCGTCAACCTCGGCAGCTCCGAACGCACACGCGTCGCGCTCCCATTCGACGCCGCCATCTGAGTCAGCAGCCCGGGCCCCGCGGTTCTCATACCGTCTCCTGATCCGACGCAATCCTGGCCATTCGTCCGCGCGTGTATTGAATGGACGGCATCCGTTCATCGTCCCCAAGTGTTCTCACCCGAGAGCCGTCCACACTAAATCCCTAATATCTCACTCGATACTCAATGGATTTTCATGTTCTTATGCTCCATGGATTCGTCTTGAAGAGACGAACACATCTATACGGTGATCATGCATTGAAATTAAAGCATTTAAAATGGAGAATCTCCAGAAGCTCGGGATGAAGAATTAGCTCATACCTTTACTCAGAGAAGTGTGGCTTCGATCTGAGGGTTGTTGCACCTTCGATTGGATCCCAGCAAGCTCCAGATGAAGTCTCCTGGTCTGGTGAATTTCCTAGGTAGGATTTCGACCACAGCCGATCACAAAGCTTGGAGGCTGGAGTAATTGGGTGGCCTGGAGATAGGGCTTTTGCTGGTGGACACCTTCCCTTGGTCTGGTGAAGGTGTAGAACTAATCAATTTGGGGATTGGCTCACTCGTGGAGAAGTGTCCTGGTTTTGGGCCTAGATTTCGACTCTAAAATTGAGCTCGCGAGAAGAAATGGCGGGGGATTTCGGTGGGGATCAAGTGCTCTGTGTATGGGGAGTAGTCCGGAACAATTTTGGCGAGTTTCCTTAAGGTTTGTTTCGAGCACCTCTCATGGCCGAGAGGGGTGGTGTTTAAATAGGTGAGGGTGGAGGGCCTCCGGGGAGAGTTAGGGCTTGGGATCAGCTGCTCTTGGCAAGAGAAGAACAGCTCCAATGGCCACTGGGGATGGGGCAGCTCAGCAAGGGAGAATTCCTAGGTTGACTCACATGTGAGCTCTCGGCCATGGTGTTTTCCGGCGACCTAGTGGCTGGCCGGCCAGGCATTGGTCACCATCTTGGTCAGGGAGGTCAGGGCTAGGACTTAGTGCAATCAATTGGCATTGGCCATGTGTAAAGGGTTTGATTTAGATGGAATGGGGGAGGGGCTAATTTTGGGTCCAAATGGGTCCAAGTCATGGATTTAGGTTTGGTTCACCCTCCAAGGCCTGATTTTTGGGCTGAGGGAATCAGGTAAGTCGGCTAGCTTAGTGGGGAGAAGTCACCATCTAAGTACATTTATGTTTAATCAAGGTTTAGAGGAGTCATGAAAAGGCTTAATCACCCTTAAGGGAATCATTAAAGGACTCCCTCCTTTTGCCAAAAATGACATGGTGATGTGTAAAGTGGCTGCCATGGCTTGCATATGGCTTGTGCATGGCTTCATGGCTCCATTTGGCTTGGGAAAAGGTTGGGTTAATTTCATAAAAATGGATTTTAGGAATTTTTGGTAATTTGATGGAAATTTGTATGAGAATTGATTTGGAATGATTTGATGATGAATTTAGGACTTAGGGAATGGCTTTAATTAAGTGGATGGCAAATGGAGATGTCATGTGGGCTTTAGGGTAGATTTTGGGCTTTTTGAAAGAGTTTTAGATGGGCTTTTAAGATGGTTTAGGAAAGTGGGCTTTTGAATTTTAAAATGGATTTTGGGATGAAATTTTGTAAAGAGATTGGGCCAAATAATTGTTGGGTTTAGCTCATGGATGTATCATGAGTGACTTGAAGCAAATTGGGGGTGATTTGGGTTTGAATTGGGTTGAATTTGAGCTCTTTTGGTGAATGGGCCAATATAGGTCCAAGTGGGCCAAGTTGGGCCAATGTTGGGCTAGGGTTGAAATTGATGTAAAATTAATGTTTAGAAATGTTTATGGGAGTGTTTCAAAGAGGTTTTGACTTTGGTTGGGCTTTGATTTTGGGGTTTGGGCTCATTTGGGTTAGGCTTGGGTTTAGGTCAATAATGGGCCTTTTAGCTTTGAGTTGAATTTGAGTGGGGTTTGGGTCTAAATTTTGGGCAAATCATGTTAGTGTTATGCTTGTGGGGATGCTAAGGAAGATTTAGAAAAGATTTGGGGTTAATTGGAATTGAATTGGGTGAGTTTGGGTTAGGTTTGGGTCATGGGTCGAAATTGGGCTTTAAGGCCAAAAGTGAAATTGGATCCAAATGTCAATCAAATTGGACTTGGATTTGGTCTAGATTGGTGTTGGGAATGTTGAATGGAAGTTTAGAATTGAATTGGACCAGAATTTGGGTCAATTGGGTAGGTTTGGTTTGACATTGGGTTCACTTTGGGTTAAAATGGGTCAAATTGGGGGTTTTTACAAAAGTTGGGTGAATTGACAAAATTGGCCCATGGTGTAGTTGAACAAAATGAAATTGGGAATATTTGAGATTTTCTGGAATTTTCTGGGAATTTTCTGAATTTTTGGATTTTTGGGTCAAGTGGGGTATTTTGGGTATTTGGAGGGTATTGGGAGGGTTTCTTGGAATTTTTGATATTTTTGCGTATGGATGATCAATTTGAGTGATGTGGAAATGTTTGGGATTAATTTTGGGGAATTTTGAGCAATTTAGGTGATTTTGCAAATTTTGGGTAGTTTCAAGGGTTTTGGGTAGGCTAAGCGGGTGTAGGGTCCCGGGGGTCAAAAATTGAAAATTTGGAAAATTGAAGATTGGGTAAATTTGAGTGGAATGAAATCATTTTGGTTGAGCCATGAAGCCACATCAAGCCCACATGATCCATGAAGGGACCCATTTGAGGCATCCACTTATGTTGTTCCTAACCCTGCAGCGAGGGCTTAGGGGTTAAGGACCATCCATGTGAATCACCTACATGAGTCGGGAGGTCAAGTTAGGTATGGGTTTGGTTTTAGGAGGTGTGTGAAAGTGTATGAGTGTAGTGTGTGTGTAAATCAGCCCCTTCACCGGACCAGGCCACCCAGGGCAGTCCTAAGGCCAAAGAGTCCTATAGGAACTCATCCTTTAAACTTCCACATTTGATTTCAACCCTCTAGGTGATTAGGGGTCTACGGTCGAGTTTGTGGAGTTTGCGGGGGTTAAGAAGTGGTTTGAATTTCTAAAAGGTGGGTCCCAATTCTAGTCCTCTAAGATAGTCGAAGGAAAAGCCTAAGGCTAGATCCTAAGTACTAAAGAGAAGAAGAGAAGACCTCATCAAAAATGAGGTCAACAAATGGACCCCCAATAGGTGTGGTGAGCTAACGGAGCACACCGCGCGTATTGGCGTTGAGCGAAGCGATCAGCAAAACCAACACAGATGTCCAAGTGACAAACTTAGGACGATGTAGAAGAGTTTCCGTCGGGGAGCGTCAAGCATATCTCCGAAACCGGAGATTCTCGAACTCTTGTTCGGGGAAAGGAAAAGGAGGTGAATCCCAAATCACATGCTCGCGGGGAATTTGAATTTAGACTTTATTTTGTTTCAATTTAAGTTTCGATGTGCGAGTTTAGATTTTGAGTTTTTAATTTAGATTGAAGTTTGTCGAAATTAATTTGAAGGGATTTGATTTGAAATGAAAATTGGAATTTTGAGGTTTTAGATGTAACACCTTCAACCCAAAAGAAGATCGAATCGATTGGATTGGATCATTACAATGAGGAAAGATCTCGGAGTAATGCGGTATTGGATGCAAAATCCTTAACCTTAAGAGTTTGATTTTGATGTATTTCATTCTTTGTAGGGAAAGAATCCTAAAGCGGTGCGAGTCTCGGATGTAAAATCCTTAACCCCAGGAATTTGATTTGATTTATTTCATTGTGATAGGGAAAGAATCCTAAAGCAATGCAGTCTTGGATGTAAAATCCTCGACCCAAAAGTTTGAATTTGATGTACTTCATTGCGATAGGGAAAGAATCCTAAAGCAATGCAGTATTGGATGTAAAATCCTCGACCCAAAAGTTTGAATTTGATGTACTTCATTGCGGTAGGGAAATGATCCTAAAGCAATGCAGTCTTGGATGTAAAATCTTCGACCCAAAAGTTTGAATTTGATGTACTTCATTGCGGTAGGGAAATGATCCTAAAGCAATGCGATCTTGGATGTAAAATCCTCGACCCAAAAGTTTGAATTTGATGTATTTCATTGCGGTAGGGAAATGATCCTAAAGCGATGCGGTCTTGGATGTAAAATCCTCGACCCAAAAGTTTGAATTTGATGTATTTCATTGCGATAGGGAAATGATCCTAAAGCAATGCAGTCTTGGATGTAAAATCCTCGACCCAAAAGTTTGAATTTGATGTATTTCATTGCGATAGGGAAAGGATCCTAAAGCAATGCAGTCGTGGATGTAAAATCCTCGACCCAAAAGTTTGAATTTGATGTACTTCATTGCGGTAGGGAAATGATCCTAAAGCAATGCAGTCGTGGATGTAAAATCCTAGACCCAAAACTTTGAATTTGATGTATTTCATTGCGATATGGAAAGGATCCTAAAGCAATGCAGTCTTGGATGTAAAATCCTCGACCCAAAAGTTTGAATTTGATGGAGATTTGAAATCTGGAAAGATTGAATTTGAGATTTGATTTAGATTTGATTTGAAATTTGGAAGATCAAATTTGAAATTTGATCGAGATTGGACTTGAAATTTGATTGAGAATTTGATTTGAGATTTGATTTAACACTTATGTTGATTTTGTTTATCTTTTAATGATTCAAATTCTACTTTATCGTTTATTTAATGTTCATGTGAATTTGGTGTTCGTCATTTTTAAGATTTTTTTTTAGGAAAGTTTTCTTTTATTCTTTTTTTTTCTTTTCTATTCTTTGTTCGAAGTTCATTTAACTTTAATGGTGTTTCCAGTCAATTTGCACAAAAGAGGTGAAGGCCAAAAATGTGACATGGTCACTTTCATTCCAATCATGTTGAAGATACATCATACAACTCGATCTGGAATACATCTCATACAATCCATGTAGACTCAAAACGAGCTATGTATGATCTTTGTTGATCCATCCAAAGAAGCATCCGTCAAAAATCCATGTACCGAATAGTGGGGTACATGGTCGATAACATCACCTTCCAAGCCATCCTTGGCAAGGATGCCGTATGGATGTACATTGGAGGTGTGATATTTTCCATGTAACTCGCGGCTCGTAAGGCCGGAGGCTGTCTAGCTCCGGGTCACGGTCGGAAATGGTAAGGTGTCTTCCTGTCGTCCATCCTTCCGAAAGTAGCGAGATTCGCTTCACTGGTACTCCTGGTATGCAATGCTTAGCGATATCCGCTCCGTTGCCCTTCGGTATCATGACGGAACCTACCGGTAATGGTATCTTCACCGGCCCGCGGAACTCACACTGGGCTCGCTATCCGGAGGTCGGATCCGAACATGATGTTACACTCGTTCGGGAAAGAGGCGTGCGAGAAGGTCCGACAAAGTCGTGGTGATCTATGTGCGGGGGTATGCGGTCACCCCGCTTGTAGATGTTAATAATGCAGCTATTGGGTATGCAATCTGCAGCGAGTACCCTCCATGTTATCAATCTCTTTACCATTCTCTTGATGACTAATGGCATCGGATCCACTTGCCTATGACGGAGTATTCCCGGTGGGTTTCCCTTCATGTCTTCCGCAAAGTTGTAGCAGCATCCGCATTGTATTGTGATTCTTCCCTTCCCTGGCATCCATCTCCGGGGTTCTGAGTATGTGTTTTCCCTCAGGCGGCCTGCTCGGCCCATTCTTTTCAAATCCCGAGTTTCAATCCACGATTTGTTGTTGTTCATACTCTGAGAATACGTCTGTATGTAGCTCGAGGCCCTCTAGTATATTGATTCTTCTGCCTTTAATTCTCTCGAAGTATTCAAAGGTTTTCTTTTCAACATTCCGCATTCTCTCCGGCTCGTATTCCGGAATGATCTGCGGATGGCGAGGCCTTGTGACATATTGTGGGATATACGGTTCAATCCCTTCACGTTCTCCCCGCATACCTCGGCTCCTCGGGGAAGATGCACTGTCGGGACATCCCCGGGGTTGCTTCGCAACAAGGTCATGCATCACTTGGTGGTTCTATCCGGTGGCTTGGTAGCCTTCTTTCTTCGATCTTCCGGAGATTTCCACGGTCCTTTCCGTTATCCTAGGAGCTGGCCTCCTTTCTTCGGGTTCCTGGTGAACCGGTGTCCTCAAGTGTATGTACTGGCATTAGCAAGCTGTCTCGTCGCGCCGGTCCGCGGCTAGGTTTGTTAACATCTTACGGATACGGCGATTCTTATTTCTTCGTTGCGTTGCTGCTGAGAGTAGCCCTTCGAACTTCTTGAATCTCCGTGGGCGCGGCGCCGACAAGCTCGCCCTCTGCTGTAGCCACTACGGACTTCATTTTCTTATCTTCTTTAGTGTTTGCCTTTCTTTTCTTCTTCGTTGGATTGGTGGCTTGGGCCACCCACTTTCATCACTTGTCTGCCGGGCGGTTCTTCTCGGTCAGCGGGACCCGGTCACTTTCCTCGTACTCGTAGGCTCGCTCGGTGCAAAATCCGAGTCAATCTCGATTATCGCTCCATCTTTCACTCTCTTTCATCGAGTGCGAGGCTTACGCCATTCTTAAAGTTCGGGACCAACCGCCCGTTCGATGTTTCCTCGCGAAAAGACGAGGAAAAGGATCGAAGGCTGTACTTAAGAACAAGAACATTAAGAAAATGTTTATTAAAGACATATTTTTTTATATTATATTTTTTTGTATTTTCGAATTTAACAGGAATGAAGAAGGATAAGATTAGGGAAGAGATTTTGATTTGGAAAAGAAAACAAGGAAAACTTTATTATCATGATTTTATTTATTTTAGCACATTTTATTATTTTTTGGGTTCGGACCCAGTCATAAGTAATTACTTCACCCGTGTTTCTTAGGGATGAAGAATTCATTCCTTCGAAACATCAGGTAGCGTAATACTTTTTCAAGTATCGTCCGTTGATCGGAAGCATATGTCATTCTCCCTGGCAATTCACTAGCTGGTAGGAACCTCCTGAGTATACTGCTTCAACCACAAACGGTCCTTCCCAAGTGAGTTCAAATTTTCATCCTATCTTGCGATGTGCAAGAATAGGTCTCTTGAGAACAAGAACTAAGTCACCAACATTGAAGGTTCTTGGGCGTACCAGTTTGTCATGGGCTTGAACCATCTTAGCTTGGTATAGTTCTAAATTTTGTTGCTGCTGCAAGTCTTTTCCCTTCCGGGCTTTCTAATTCTTCGAGTCGTAATTTGGCGTTCTCTTCCGTCGTGATTTTATTTGCAATCTGCAATTCGAGTGAAGGAAGGCTGAACCTCTAAAGGTAACACTCGCCTCGGACCCATACACCGGAGCGTAAGGTGTAGCTTGAGTAGGAGTTCGAAGGTTGTCCGGTAGGCCCATAAGGCTTCTAACAACTTCTCGTGCCAATTTCTCTTATTATCGTCCAAGGTTTTCTTTAAGATTTGAACGAGAGTTTTATTAAAAGCCTCGGCGAGGCCGTTTGCTCTTGGGTAGTAAATTGTTGAGTATCGCCGGTCGATTCCGTGTCTCCGACAAAATTGTTAATTTGCGTGCTTCGAATGCCGACCCATTATACGAGATGATCTGCGCGGCACCCCGAAACGGTAGACAACTTGGTTTTTGAAAAGCGTAGCACGTGGTGTGCTTTCACTTCTCTAAGTGGAGCCGCCTCTGCCCACTTGGAAAAGTAATCCGTAGCCGCAAGAATGAAGCGATGTCCTTTTGAAGATGGTGGTTCTATCGGACCCACTATATCCGTGCCCCAACATTCAAATGGCCACGACGCAATTGTCGGGTGTAGCACATTTGGAGGTTGGTGTAGAACCACTCCGTGCACTTGGCATTGGTGATGACTCTTGGCGATTTTCATGCGGTCGGTCATCATCGAGGGCCAGTAGTACCCTAGTCTTTTAATTTTCATCTTCATCTTCGGACCCGACTGGTGAGCGCCACAGAGTCCTGAATGTACCTCTTTAACAATTTCACGGGCCTCGGACCCGCTTAGGCACCTTAGCCACATTTGATCAAAAGACCTTCTGTACAATGTGTTGTTTATTAATGCGTAAGACGAGTTCTTTTCTTGATGTGATGGGCTAGCGACCTATCGTCCGGTAGCTTTCTTGTTTGCGGGTAGTCTATCAATGGATGTCGCCGATCTTCTGTGTTTTACGTCACTTGCTTGCAATTGATTCTTTTTCATTTTCGGATTTGTGTATTGTGTCTATGTCGAGTTGTGATAGGACTCGACGTCCGTGAACTAACACTTCTATCGATTCATCTTGCAAACAGGCAAATTCTTTTGCGAGACAGGCTAAAGCATCTCGCTAAAGCATTTTCTTTTCAGGAATTTTGTAGATCGTCACATTTGGAATCTGTTCAACAGTACTGTATAGCATCTTGGAAGTATTGTTCGAGTCTTGGCTTTAAAATTCTGTCTTGTCTGGCGATCCGTTGAATGATTAGCTGTGAATCCCCGTAGATGTTGATGTCTGTTATCCCCATTTGAATGGTTAATTCCGATCCGTTATGAGGGCTTCGTATTACGCTTCATTGTTTGTACACGGTTCCGTCAAGTGGTAGGAGTATCTTAACATCCCCGCTCCGGTGTTATAAAGATTAGCCCGATTCCTGCCTTACGGGCACTATCACTTGCGATTCTTCGTCTTTGTGCGGCTGAAGATGCTCCGTCGAAATATAATTCCCAACGTCGATCATCAAGGTCTTCTAGATTCATTATTTGTTCATCCGGCGAGATCGTCATTGAGAGGAGATTCGGCCAACAAAGGGTGTCTTGCGAGGAAGTCCGCTAAGACTTGTCCCTTTATGGCACGCAGAGGCACGAAAGTTATATCGAATTGCAATAATATCATTGACCATCCGGCAAGTCTGCAGGAAAGTGTCGGACGAGTCATCGAAGTATTGCAATGGATTAAATTTCGAGATCGAGTTAACCTTATGAGAAAGCATGTAGTGCACGAGCTTTTGAGCGGCGAAGATCGGGGCCAAACAATGCTTTCCAATTGCGGGATACCTTACTTCCGTCGGAAGTAAACGACGGCTTAAGTAGTAAAGAGCATTTTCTTTACCCTCATCATTGACCTGTGCTAACGAGGCTCCGAGAGAAGTCGTCTAAAGCCGCGGTGTAAAGTATCAGCGGTCTACCTGAGACTGGGGCTGCTAAGACTGGAGGTGTCATTAAATATTGTTTAATGTCCTCGAAGGCCTTCTGGCATTTCTCTTCCTAAATAAATTTGGCGACCTTTTTAACTAGTGCCGAGAAAGGCTGGCACCTACCTGACAAGTTTGAGATAAAGCGTCGAAGATATGCCAGCTTCCCTTGAAAAGATCGTAGTTGTTTTAAGGTTTTGGGAGGCGGCATTTCTAAGATAGCTTTAATCTTTTTCGGGTCGATTTCGATTCCACGATGTCGGACAACGAATCCTAAGAATTTCCCGGAGGTGACCCCGAAGGCACATTTTAAGGGATTCATCTTAAGGTTAAATTGTCTTAATCGTTCGAAAACAATTCTCAAATCTTACAGGTGGTTTTCCTTTACTTTGCTTTTGATGACCACATCGTCCACGTAGCATTCGACTTGATTGTGGATAAGATCATCAAAAATTCTTGTTCTTGCTCTCTGGTAGGTTGCTCCTGCGTTCTTCAGTCCAAATGGCATCACTGTGTAGCAAAATACTCCGATCGGCGTTCTGAATGCCGTAAGCTTTTCATCTTCTGGAGCCATTTTTATCCGGTTGTATCCCGAAGATCCATCCATGAATGAGAATATCTCATGTGTCGAAGCAATGTCGATCATCGGTTCCGGGATCGGTAGAGGAATTCATCCTTTGGACATGCCTTGTTTAAATCTCTAAAGTCCACACGAGTTACGATCCGACCATTCTTCTTTACGTGGCACCACATTGGCTAACCAAGTCGGGTATTGTTCTTCACGGACAAATCTGGCGTCTATTAGCTTTTTAACTTCGGCTATGACTTGTTGTTTGATTTCTAGACGCATTCTTCTGGGACCTTATCCGGCCGGGACGAAGTAGGATCCACTCCTAGCTTATGGACTGCAACCTGCGGAGCTAATCCTGGCATCTCGTCATAGTTCCAAGCAAAACGGTCTTTAAATTCCATTAATAGTTTGATTATTTCTTCGGAGTCTTCTTTATTGAGTAAGGAGCTAACAAAGGTAGGTCTAGGCTCTTTGCTAGTACCTAAGTTAACTTCCGTTAACTCATCTATTGTAGATTTGATCCCTTCTTCGAACTCTGGTGGAGCGTCTCCAATTTGTAAATCTTTGAGTTCGTCTGTAGTTTCCATGCAGTTTTCATTGGACTCGCAAGTGACAACCAAGCAAAATTCAGTATCGTCAACTGACCCTACTGTGCCGAATCCGAGACCATGCTTTGAATTGGGTGGACGACCGGAATTATTCCATAATTTTTCAAAATGTTGTGATTGGCCTTTTGTCCATTGTCGAGGTAAGAAACCACGTTGAATTAAATTTTGAACACGGGGAGAGTACCACTCAAAAGGTAATTCCATTAATTCGATGAAGTGACATCTTCGAATTGTACATTATTTTCAGTTTTGGAGGAAGAAGCACCACGGTAGAACTTAATTGGCCTTGCACAGTCGTTATGTACCTCTTTGACCACCATACCCTCGATCTTGTTAGAATGGATCGGGGTTAGGGTCATAGTATGTACGTAGTGGTTAATCTTTTCGTACATTGATTTGTATTCTTCGTTCTTCTCATCTTCGAGAGAGATCTTGAATTGCGGCTTCTTCGACTTATTGTCGTCGCTTCTTGTTTGATTTCTTTTTCTTCTTCAGAACTATCTTCCCAATCAACATTGATGGATGGTTTCCTCTGTCCAACTATCCTAGCGTCTCTACCACGGCCTCGTCCCCGGCCTCGACCTCGGATGCGAGTTGTGGAGAAACCTTCACCATCTCGCCGGAAGGGAGTGGTGAGTGACTGTTGGACTAGAACTTCAGGTTCTTCGTTGTCCCGAACTTTCTTTGCTTCATTTGTTACGGTATCTCTGGAGAAGATTGTTTTCTTTGGCGGTGCATAATAAGCTGCGTCTTCATGGATTCCAATCTCATGTACGGAGAATGGTTGCAAGTCACCTTTGATGCACTGTTCCCCTCCATCGTAATATTTGATGCACTGATGCAGAGATGATGGTACCATCCTGTTTTCATGTATCCATGGTCGGCCTAGCAAAGCGTTGAACGATGTTTCTGAATCAATTATGTGAAATTTTGCGGTTGTCTTTGCTAAGTCACCGGTCTTCATCGATAGCGTTATTGACCCGAGGGCTCTTTCTCCTTTCCGGTTGAATCCTCTTAATAACATTTTTTCGGCCTTGAGCTCACGAGCATCAATTTCCAAGTATGCTTAGTGTTCGAAGACTCATTATATTGATTGACGCTCCTGGATCCACCAATACTCTGGAAAGTGTAAACTTCCCAATTGTAACTGAAATGTACAATGGTCGGTTGTGATCTGCTGTCCCAAGTAGTAGGTCATTGTCCGTGAAGGTAACACCTCGCTGTTCCTTTAATGAACAAACCTCATCTTAGGAATCTCCAGCCATTTGAGCTAAGCAAATTTCTGGATCAAGTAAGGCTTTGATCAGAGCTTCCCTCATCTCCTTTGATAAGATGAGAGCATCGTAAATGCTCAGTTTGGCCGGTAGTTTCCTAAGATGGGCTAGCACGTTGTAGTCCACTTTATTTCCATGTGTCTCGGCTTCTTCTCGAATGGGTATTTCTTCTGCCGGGGTTGGTTCTTCCTGAACAACCACCTGCTTTCCTTTGTCCTTTGGACCCATTCTCGGAGGTAGAACTCTTCCACTTCTTAAGTTAACTTCTGTAATTTCTTCTGATTCTAGTATTGAGTTTGCTGGTGTCTCCTCTTGAATTGGAATGACAGGTTCTTCTGGATTAGCTTCAGAATCTGAAGGCTCTAACTCTATTGTGACTGGAGCTCCTCGAAACTCGCAAATAGATTCATTGCTTGTTGAGCTCTCGTAGCCTCCTTGATGGATGTCTTCTTTGTTATTTTGCTCGTCGAGATCGTGTATGATTTGAGAATTGTCGTTGATGTCGAAATCGATATCCGGATTGTCGCTAGTTACATAATCGTTAGAAACGAGTCGAAAACGTAGCCAACGCCATCACCCTTATCATTATATGATCCCACCGAAGTAAGCAGATAATCATACAAAATCAGAGGTTCGAGGGATTTCTCCCCCGAATCGGAAACAAATATCCTAGGATAAGCAGCCCCTAGTCTAGCCTTAGGAGTCTCAGTCCATTCTTCTTCGTCGATTTTCTTCTTCTCTTCAATCGTCTCCTGTTGAGGTGGTTCTTCTATCGCAAGTGATAGTACCGGCTTAACAGGTCTCGAACTCTGAATTGAGGCTCGCACCGAGGCGGTTTGGATGTTGTCTAAAATCTTTTTCGAAGACCTCATCCAGGCGGTAGTCCATCCATCGTCAGTCGTGTAGGGATCTATCGGAATGATGGGATCAGTTGAGATAACATTGACGGAACCTCCTTTCTGGGGTTCCTTCATGTACTCCTTCGGGATCGTTATATTCCCTTTCCGAAGGTTGTCGTTGAGCCAACTTTCGAAGGTAATGCAATCTTCTATCTTGTGCCCAAGCATCCGGTGGTAGGGGCGAAAGTTGGGATCACCTTTCTTGTTGACTTCCTCCGGTCTTTTAGGCTCGGCAGCTAGAAATGCGGAGTCTTCATCGGACTACGGAACATTTTCGGCATCGCTTCATTCTTGAACGGATATTCCCCGCTCGAAGCTCCCTTAATGTACGTTGCGGACGAGGCGGTTGTTCATACTCGTGGAGATGAGCTGATAGCCGGGCCGAGGTTGCTTGGTAATTCTGTTGTGGTTGCTCGCGGCCGTTCGGTGGTATTTGCATCGGTTGCTTGCCTTTGTCAACTGCTGCAACGATCCAGGATTTCTTTTCAAAAGTCTTCACAGGCTTTTGCTTGTCCGTCTTGTCGGCGAAACTTAATTGCTTCGCCTCTTCTTGCAAGCTTCCGGCCTTGCTTAATAACTTATCGAAAGTCTTAATAGTGAATCCTTTGAGGAGAAGTGCTATCGGGCCGTGAATGCTTTTAAGTAAGATGCCGACTGCATGTTGTTCTTGTAGTTGTGGTTCACACTTCATGCTTAAGTTCCTCCATCGAAGTATGTAATCCACCAAAGTTTCGTTCGGCCTTTGTTTCTCTACCACTAAATCACCTATAGTGATGTGGTGCCGAGCTCCGGCGAATCGCTTGATGAAGAGGTTCTCTAGCTCCGAGAACGTCTTCACCGAACCATTTGGTAATTCCGCATACCGGTCGAAGGCGATCCACGACGAGCTGCCGACGAAGCGTCGGAAGAGCAATGCATCGCTCTGCCGGCATTGCAACAGCGGCACGAAAGTGTGCAACATGCTTGTCGGGGGTTCCGGTTCCGTTGAAGGTCTTGAAAAGAGGTGGTACGAAGCCTTTCGGGTATTGGACAACGTCGAATTCTTCCGGGTAAGGTCTACCCGTCCGAATGGATGTCCCGCTCTTCGATTGTGCTAAGGCTTCTCGCACCTGCTGTTCCACCATGTTCTTGATATCCTTTTCAGGGATCATACTTTGTGTTGTATCCTTTTTTAGCTGATCATCCCCATTGACGGATGTAATCTCCTTTCCTCCATCAACAATGTGAATGACCTCTGGGGGTGTCTCTCTTTGTGGTTGCACTTGACTCTGGAGAGTGGCCAGAGCTATAGCCATCTCTTCCATCCTTTTCGCCATTTGAGCGATCGTGTCGTCTTTCTCCTGAAGCTGCCTTCTCATCAGTTCTGGCTCCTCTCTTTCTGCGGCTGCAGGAGCACCTTGCGAAGCTGATGAAGCTCGTGTTTCGACCATGTTGATTTCTGCATATTCGTCGTCCATGAATTCCGATCAATCAATCTCGTCTCCGAACTTTTCTTCTCTTTCTTTTGCCAATCGTCGGATATCGGTTCTCAACTTTTCCATGGCATCTTCTAGCGGGGCTTTCTGTGTGTCTTCGCGATTGTCATGCGATAGCTGCCGGGTCCCCTTTATCGCAGTAGCACTTTCTTCAGATTTTCTTGGGCTGTTGTTTCAATCTCAACTGCCCAGTAGTAGGATGCCATACCATCCTTCTAGCAGCAGAAGGTCTAGGACCAGATGGTCTGTCAGCCAAATGCTGGAAGGTGGTATCCTCCCTAATCTGTAATCCTGAGACGACGACAGGCGGACTAGCCTTCATTCTTTTACTTGGCTTTTCTGTCATGATGGCGGGTTCTACTCGGGGCCCAAGACGGGATTTGACTGGCACCTGCCCTATCCTTCGTAGAATCTCCGATACGGGCGGTTTTCCTTCTTTGCTAACTTTTCTACCAAAGTTTGCGGTCGAGCAAACGGCGTAGTTCTAGTCCTTTTCTTGCGGCTGTCGTTGTAATATGCGGGCTGAGGTAATGCGGCAGCAATCTTGCGAACATTTTCCTCGTCCTCTGCGGCGGAGAGGGGATGGAACCTACTTCCTCCCAAAAGCGGTATGTATTCAGGCAGCGGTGTATATTCCGGCAGCTCCGGGATTTCCTCCAGGAAAGCAATTTCAGCAGCTCTGGCTTCTCTAGCGATCCTTCGCTCTCGTTTCTTCTTTGGGTCCTTGTCGGTGATGGAATCTTCGAAGCTGGACCCGATTTCGAAACGAAGGTCTTACGAGAAGATCCGTACCCTCCACGGTAACGAGTTCACCATAATTCCGGATTTCTTTCCCCTTTAATTTGGCGAAAGTCGGGGTAGGTGCGAAACAACTAGACCAGGTGGGGGTAGTAAGAACGGTTCTCTCGCGGACAGCAGTATTCCTCCCAGTCGGGATCCTTTGCAAGGGAGGAAACTCTTGCGTCGACCTAAGGTTGAACTCAAGCAGCGGCTTCTCAGCTTCAGATACCTTGTTCGTCAGTGCAAAGAGGGAGACGTCGGTGATCTTGACATTCGTATTTTCAAATCCTTGTCCAAATCGGATGATCCCATTGTCGGGCGACTCATCCTTATAGACGGCGAAGTCCAGTCCGTTGGTGAAGTAGAAAATCGGCTTTGGGGCTTCCATTTCACGAGGTAGATTCTGGTTGTCAGTCCCAAGTTATGCTTCTTTTCTTTAGGACGAAAAGAAAGGAATTGAAAAAGAGTCCGAACTCATTCTTGTTCATGTATTTATAAGAAGGAATCATTTGTTAAAAGAATCATTTATAAAAGGGTTTGTTTATTTAGAACGGAATGTTCAAAGGTGTAGAGAAGGTAAGGAATCCGATTCGGAGTTGGAAAGGAAAAGAAGGTCTTATGCAAGACTTCTCGACTCGAAGGATCACTCCTAAACTAACACCTATTGGGGGTCCACCCAACCTCAGAAATGAGGTAAAAGGATCTCGGAACCTCTCTGTTTAGGGGTGTCTAAACAGTGGCTCCTAAATCCGAGAGAATGTTGGCTATACTTGTCCAAGCTAGAAATGAACATAGTATTCCAACGGAAAGAAGGGTAGTTTGACCCATTAAGGACATGGATACACTACCGATTTTTGAAAGCAGAATTATCTGATTATAATGGAGAGAGGAATTATCCCCAGCGGAGTCGCCAGAAGTTGTCGGCATATTTTTAGGTCGTGTGTTTTATTTTGAAAAGGGGGTCGCCTGACAGAAGTTGTCGGCGAATTTTTAATTTAATTTAAATAAATAATTTTGAAAAGTAATATTTGACTTTAAAAATAATTTTAAATTTTGAAGGTTTTAAGATATGAGATTAAACCGATCTCACATCCCAAATAGTTTATATAAACGAGCACCGCACCACAAACCATATATCTATCCCTAAGGATAGACACACTGCTTAATGGTGGGGCTCGATTAAATAAACTAGAAGATTTGTGACATCCGTTTGGTCTGCGAACCAATTTTATAAGCCGACAAATTCCACTGCTTAATATGAAAGCATTAAACGGGGTTTATATTACTCAGGTTCTTTTAAAATTCCCTATAAGGGCAAGCCCCTATAGTTAATTACATCTTAAGTGATGAGAATCACCTAAGAAAACTCTCGATAATAATCAATAATTCGCTTTCAAGGATTTCAAAGTTTAAGTTTTCAAGGGATTGAATTTTGGAATTTCGATAGGGAATGGATCAAATTTGGAACATTTTGTTTTGGGCATCCAAAGGAAGAAAATTAGGAGAAATCACAGATTCGAAGCGAACTTCGGTAATTTCCCGACTATCCTATTGTTTGGCTTGAGTTTAGGAAAGTCCAAATATTTATTTAAATGTTTTGATCTTGCCAATTTTAATTAATTAGAGCTTATATTTGTATGATAAAAATCAAACAAATAGCCTCGAAGATGTGAGGGTTTATTGTCGTACCGGACGACTACCTCGGAATCCTAAGGCCGGTTAGGGCTTAATTTACATGACCTGATCATGCAAATGCCTAACGAAGAGTTAAGGATTTATGTTGCACTAGGCAAACTACCTCGAAGTCCTATGGCTTTGTTATTTAATTCTAGGAAAGTTTTGCTGAAGTAGACTCAGGTTTTGCTGATGACGATGGCCGTGCTGCCCACCATGCTCCGAGCTCCTTGTTGTTGCGAGTTTTAGTTTTAGCGAGTCATAAATCGGGGGATGAGAAAAGTGTTTTGGTTTAGAGAAAATCTTAATTTCCAAGTGTTTTTTATGTTTTATTTAAAACAAATCTTAAAGTTGATTATAACAACACCGGTTAAGATCCCACGGTTCCATCCTTCGGCATCGTTATTTTTATCGGATTCACTTAGTCCGGATGAATTTGCTAAACTCAACTAAATGAGTTCCACACTTTCATTTAGACCTTGGGAAATCCCGTTAGCAACACGTAGGTTACATCATCCGAGGTATTCCCGATCATCCAACGGGACGTTTTAATTTAATTGTAATTGTAGTTTTGTGTTACGTTTGTGATTAATTTTTGAGTTGTTTTATATTTTGAAATGTTGTGGCGGTGAATTTTATCTTGCAATGACTTTTAACTTAGTTTTGGTTTCGGTTTTAGGGACTATCCTAAAGGTGTGGGTTTTCATGCAACGAGTTGTTTATCATGCAAGAAAAGTAAGTGTGATGCGATTAATGAAATTGCAATAATGTAAATTGCAAGAAAGTAAATTGCAATAAAATAAAAGCGTACCTGGAGGGTCTTCCCGTCATCCCAAGCTGCACTTAAAACACAATTAGAATATTTAAGCAAGTTCCTAGGTAAAGCTAAGGGAAGGGTTATAGTTTTCTACCAAATTCCTAATCCTATGGCTAGTCATTTCCTATGACGTCTAGGTTCCTTGTGTTTTGGTTTGAAGACAATTTTCTTCATCAAAGAACAATTAAATTCGATTGTTCTTATAAACATCCTATCATATTGAGAAAGTGTTTAAGAAGAATCTTAAACATCTTTTTTATATTGCTAGAATTGTTTTAAGTCCAAATGGATTCAATTACACAAATGAATTAATCGTCCAAGAATCTCAAGTTTTGTTATCTTGCTCAGTGAACTAGGATATTTGAATATCCTATAGGTGAAGTAACATTTCATTTAATATTACGTTTAGGAGTTATGATAACTAAAGCTTTTGAGGGTAAATTGGTGTTCAAATGGTTTGTGATTTAGTTTAATTTCCATTAAAGGGTTTAAATTTGGAATAGTGTTCGAGTTATTTTAGATTTATTTTGAATTCTTTATGTCTTTGGTGATGTTATATTTAATTGACTTAATTTAATTTAATTTAATTTAATTTAATTTTTAATTTATTTGATTCAATTTAATTCAATTTAGTTTGATTTGATGTTAAATTAAATTAATTTGATTTGATTTAATTTTAATTTAATTTGATTTAATTTCTTTTAATTTAATTTAATTTAATTTAATTTAATTTAATTTAATTTAATTTATTTAATTTAATCATTTAATTTAATTTAATTTTTTTATTTAATTTAATTTAATTTAATTCAACTTTTAATTTTAATTTAATTTAATTTAATTTAATCCAATTTTATTTACTTAATTTAATTTAATTTTTAATTTAATTTTATTTTTTAATTTTAATTGAAATTTTTGAAAGAGTTTAATAATTTAATTTTAGTTTAATGATTAAGTCTTTTAATATTTTGAATTTTGAGTTATCATTTTAATTAAGAATTGAATATTAATGAGATGATTAATTTAGGGATTTTTAAATTAAAGAATAAATCTCTTCCTAATAATATCCCTATTTTAATAATTCCAATTTTATTATTCTTCCAAATTTAATCAATTATTTAATTAAGGTTTAATTATTTTAAAATTGTTTAGTGGGTTTCTACCCTTTAATTATTTAAATTTTAATCATCCAGATCAGATTAGGATCAAATATTTTACTTGTTAATTTTTTTATTAAACCTAAAGCTTTAATTAAGGATTAAAATTTTAATTACCACTTTACCCTTTAAGCTTAATAATTTCATAACTCACTAAATTGAACTCAAATGAACTTGAAATTTTTATGTGACTTCAGTCATATGTCAATAAAGACATGAGAGAAGAAAATGTGATTTTTCTGTATTTAATTTATTTATATAATTATTTTTGGTAGAAAATAGAGATTTCCAAGGAAAATTTAATAACATGACCAAGGGAATGTTTCTGTCCTTAAAAAAAATTAGGGGACTTTCCTAATGACCAGTGGACCACTTGGACCAATTTTGGTGATTTTTTGAATTATATTATTTTTATTATAATTATTTTAAGTTTTGGAGTGTTAATTAATTTAAAAATAAAATAAATGTTGAAAAATGAATTTTATATTTTTCAAAAATCTCTCTGATATCAAGGAAATCAGAGAATTAAATTTTACAATTTTCTGATTTTTCTATGATTTGTTATAATTATTTTAGTGAAAATGCTAGAAAATACATTTTTTAATTTTAAAATTACCTAGAGCTTTAAAATTTAATATCTCACTAAATAGACCTAAGAAAAATATGGGGTTTGTTCCTAAGTGATTAAAATTCAAAATTTGACATTTTGGTGAATTTTATTATTTTTGTGATTTTTATTATTTTTTAATTATTAAAAATATTAAAATAATATTAAAAATCAACTTTTTTAGAAAATTGAAATTTTAATTTTGTTAAATTCCCCTAATATCAGAGAGGCTCCAAAACCAATTTGGTGAATTTTTGAAAGATATTTTGAAAGTTATGAATTTTTAAAGTTTAAAATGACTAAATGGCTTAATCAACCCAATTAGTAGGGCTAACCAAGTCCAATTGTCCTCAAATTTTTATGGTGGGTTCCTCTGATCCTAAAGGTTAGTGGAGAATTGATTTCAAGTCAATTTGATGTATAGTTAGCTCTAATTAATTAGAGATCCATTTTGGGTGCTTAAGCCAGATTAGGGTTGTTTTAAATGAATTAACTTCAAAACCTATTTTTCCTAGGGTTCTCTAGTCATAAGGAACATCAAGCAAATTTTTCTAGAATTTATTTTACAACATGCTATTTATTGGAATTAAAATACTCAAAACAGTAACATGAATTTGAAAAATCAATAGCTCTTCATAGGGATGGCCTATGATCTTGAAAAATTCAAGGAATGTTCCCAAATTCGGAGGCTTCAAAGCCACTATGGTCTCATGCCATGGTGAATTGTATACATGCATGGAGAATTAAAAATATGCAGAGAGTAAATAAATTATTAAAAATAAAATACTTGATGAAATTAAATAATTTCTTTCCACATTATTCTCCTCTGTTCACTGAGCAAGAAGGTATTTTTATTTTATTTTTCTGATTTTTCTACACAAAGTTATGAATTTTTGAAGTTTAGGGAATTAAATAAATAAAAAAAAATCCCTAATTTTCTATTTATCCACGCGGCGCCGCGTCAACCTCGGCAGCTCCGAACGCACACGCGTCGAGCTCCCATTCGACGCCGCCATCTGAGTCAGCAGCCCGGGCCCCGCGGTTCTCGTACCGTCTCCTGATCCGACGCGATCCTGGCCATCCGTCCGCGCGTGTATTGAATGGACGGCATCCGTTCATCGTCCCCAAGTGTTCTCACCCGAGAGCCGTCCACACTAAATCCCTAATATCTCACTCGATACTCGATGGATTTTCGAGTTCTTATGTTACTATGGATTCGTCTTGAAGAGAAGAACACATCTATACGGTGATCATGCATTGAAATTAAAGCATTTGAAATGGAGAATCTCCGGAAGCTCGGGATGAAGAATTAGCTCGTACCTTTGCTCGGAGAAGTGTGGCTTCGATGCGAGGGTTGTTGCACCTTCGATTGGATCCCGCAAGCTCCGGATGAAGTCTCTGAGTACGGTGAATTGCTCAGGTAGGATTTCGACCACGGCCGTTCACAAAGCTTGGAGGCTGGAGCGATTGGGTGGCCTGGAGATAGGGCTTTCTTCGGTGGACACCTTCCCTTGGTGCAGTGAAGGTGTAGAACCAATCAATTTGGGGATTAGCTCACTGTGGAGAAGTGTCCTGGTTTTGGGCCTAGATTTTAACTGCGAAATTGAGCTCGCAGAGAAGAAATGACGGGGGATTTCGGTGGGGATCAAGTGCTGCTGTGTATGGGGAGTAGTACGGAACAATTTTGGCGAGTTTCCTTAAGGTTTGTTTCGGCACCTCTCATGGCCGAGAGGGGTGGTGTTTAAATAGGAGAGGGTGGAGGGCCTCCGGGGAGAATTAGGGCTTTGGATCGACTTGCTCTTGGCAGAGAAGAACGAGCTCCAATGGCCACTGGGGATGGGGCGGCTCGGCGAGGAGAATTCCTAGATTGGCTCACATGTGAGCTCTCGGCCATGGTGTTTTCCGGCGACCTGGTGGCTGGCCGGCCAGGCATTGGTCACCATCTTGGTCAGGGAGGTCAGGGCTGGGACTTAGTGCAATCAATTGGCATTGGCCATGTGTAAAGGGTTTGATTTAGATGGAATGGGGGAGGAGCTAATTTTGGGTCCAAATGGGTCCAAGTCATGGATTTAGCTTTGGTTCACCCTCCGAGGCTCGATTTTTGGGGTGAGGGAATCGGGTAAGTCGGCTAGCTTAGTGGGGAGAAGTCACCATCTAAGTACATTTATGTTTAATCAAGGTTTAGAGGAGTCATGAAAAGGCTTAATCACCCTTAAGGGAATCATTAAAGGACTCCCTCCTTTTGCCAAAAATGACATGGTGATGTGTAAAGTGGGCTGCCATGGCTTGCATATGGCTTGTGCATGGCTTCATGGCTCCATTTGGCTTGGGAAAAGGTTGGGTCAATTTCATAAAAATGGATTTTAGGAATTTTTGGTAATTTGATGGAAATTTGTATGAGACTTGATTTGGAATGATTTGATGATGAATTTAGGACTTAGGGATTGGCTTTAATTAAGTGGATGGCAAATGGAGATGTCATGTGGGCTTTAGGGTGGATTTTGGGCTTTTTGAAAGGGTTTTAGATGGGCTTTTAAGATGGTTTAGGAAAGTGGGCTTTTGAATTTTAAAATGGATTTTGGGTTGAAATTTTGTAAAGAGATTGGGCCAAATAATTGTTGGGTTTAGCTCATGGATGTATCATGAGTGACTTGAAGCAAATTGGGGGTGATTTGGGTTTGAATTGGGTTGAATTTGGGCTCTTTTGGTGAATGGGCCAATATAGGTCCAAGTGGGCCAAGTTGGGCCAATGTTGGGCTAGGGTTGAAATTGATGTAAAATTAATGTTGAGAAATGTTTATGGGAGTGTTTCAAAGAGGTTTTGACTTTGGTTGGGCTTTGATTTTGGGGTTTGGGCTCATTTGGGTTAGGCTTGGGTTTAGGTCAAGAATGGGCCTTTTAGCTTTGGGTTGAATTTGAGTGGGGTTTGGGTCTAAATTTTGGGCAAATCATGTTATTGTTATGCTTATGGGGATGCTAAGGAAGATTTAGAAAAGATTTGGGGTTAATTGGAATTGAATTGGGTGAGTTTGGGTTAGGTTTGGGTCATGGGTCCAAATTGGGCTTTAAGGCCAAAAGTGAAATTGGATCCAAATGTCAATCAAATTGGACTTGGATTTGGTCTAGATTGGTGTTGGGAATGTTGAATTGAAGTTTAGAATTGAATTGGACCAGAATTTGGGTCAATTGGGTAGGTTTGGTTTGACATTGGGTTCACTTTGGGTTAAAATGGGTCAAATTGGGGGTTTTGACAAAAGTAGGGTGAATTGACAAAATTGGCACATGGTGTAGTTGAACAAAATGAAATTGGGAATAATTGGGATTTTTTGGAATTTTCTGGGAATTTTCTGAAGTTTTGGATTTTTGGGTCAAGTGGGGTATTTTGGGTATTTGGAGGGTATTGGGAGGGTTTCTTGGAATTTTTGATATTTTTGGGTATGGATGATCAATTTGAGTGATGTGGAAATGTTTGGGATTGATTTTGGGGAATTTTGAGCAATTTAGGTGATTTTGCAAATTTTGGGTAGTTTCGAGGGTTTTGGGTAGAGTTTAGCGGGTGTAGGGTCCGGGGGTCAAAAATTGAAAATTTGGAAAATTGAAAATTTGGAAAATTGAAAATTTGGAAAATTGAAGATTGGGTAAATTTGAGTGGAATGAAATCATTTTGGTTGAGCCATGAAGCCACATCAAGCCCACATGAGCCATGAAGGGACCCATTTGAGGCATCCATTATGTTGTTCCTAACACTCTTAGCCAAGGGCTTAGGGGTTAAGGACCATCCATGTGAATCACCTACATGAGTCGGGAGGTCGAGTTAGGTATGGGTGTGGTTTTAGGAGGTGTGTGAAAGTGTATGAGTGTAGTGTGTGTGTAAATCGGCCCCTTCACCGGACCGGGCCACCCGGGGCGATCCTAAGGCGCAAAGGGTCCTATAGGAACTCATCCTTTAAACTTCCACATTTGATTTCAACCCTCTAGGTGATTAGGGGTCTATAGTCGAGTTTGTGGAGTTTGCGGGGAGTTAAGAAGTGGTTTGAATTTCTAAAAGGTGGGTCCCAATTCTTGTCCTCTAAGATAGTCAAAGGAAAAGCCTAAGGCTAGATCCTAAGTACTAAAGAGAAGAAGAGAAGACCTCATCAAAAATGAGGTCAACAAACTCATTTGGAGGATCCCTATTTACACTTATCTAATTTTATAGAACTTTGTGCAGCACTTCGTTATAACGGTATGTCAGACGATGTTATTAAACTAAGGCTTTTTCCTTTCTCACTAAGGGATAAGGCTAAAATGCGGTTATACTCTTTAGAACCTGGTTCTATTAAAAATAGGGAGGAGTTAACTGAGAAATTCTTAGCTAAGTATTTTCCACCTTCAAGGACTACTAAACTTAGAAACAATATTATCTCATTTTGTCAGTACTAAGGGGAATCAATATACGAAGCCTAGGAAAGATTGAAGGAACTCCTAAGAAAGTGTCCACACCATGCTCTGCCCGATTGGTTAATCATTCAAACTTTTTATAATGGGTTAGTAGGATCCCTTAGGTCTATAATTGATCATTCTATTGGTGGATCATTAATGTCAAAAACATTTGATGAAGCATATGCATTAATTGAAGAAATGGCTACAAATGAATTTCAATAGCCCTCTATAAGGGTAAATCATAAAAATATAGGTAGTATTCATGATACCGATGTGATTGCAATTCTTGCATCTCAAGTTGCTGTTATATCAAGGAAGTTGGACAAATTTGGAATGAACCAGCCTCAATTTAGTCTTGTAAGTAAGGAAAGTTCATTATAGCATAATTGATTCTAACTTATCTTATGATGCTTTAAATATCAGAAACAACCCGTACTCTAACTTTTACAACCCAGGTTGGGAGAACCATCCTAAATTTTACTGGAGTCATACTACTAATGGTGGAAACCTAAAATGGGAAAATAATCTTGCAAATCCTAATGGAAGTTGGAATAATCAGGGGAACACAAACTATAGACATTCATATCCACTGGAATCTAACAATGATCAACAATTTGAGGATAAGAAGATGTCTATGGAACAAGTGGTATTGCAAATGGGAATCCAGTTGCAAGGTCAAAATGCTACGATTAGAAACATAGAGAATCAACTTGGACAAATTGCTAATTCACTTAGCAATAGACCCCAAGGAACACTTCCTAGCAACATTGAGATCAACCATAAAGAGAACACTAATAAACGAGTAGAAGCTGTCCAATTAAAAAATGGAAGAGAGATAGGAGATGTGGTTAGAAAAGAGAAAGATGTTGTGAGAGAAACAAAGTAAACTAAAAGACCCGAAGAACATGTTTCTAAGGACTTGAAAATATTAATATCTCCAACTAAAAACAGTTTGGAAAGACCACTACCTCCATTTCCTCAAAGACTTAGATAGCATGAGTTGGATAAAAAATTTTCAAAGTTCTTGAAAGTACTTAAGAAGATAAGGATAAATATTCCTTTCACTGAAGCTTTGGAACAGATGCTAAGTTATGCAAAGTTTATGAAGGATATATTAACAAGAAAAGGAAATTTGGGGATTACAAGACAGTTGCACTAAGTGAGGAGTGCAGCGCTATACTTCAGAAAAATTTTCCTCCGAAATTTAAAGATCCTTGTAGCTTTACAATTCCTTGTGCAAATTGAAAAAGATTATGTTGAAAAGTTTTATGTGATTAGGAGTGAGCATTAATGTAATGCCTCTATCAATATATAGAAGGTTAGGTTTAGTAAATATTTCTCCCATCACTATAACCCATACATTGGGCGATCGATCTATCATTTATCCAAAAGGAGTTATAGAAGACGTGCTTCTTAAAGTGGATAAATTTATCTTTCCTTTGGACTTTATTGTATTAGATATTGAGGAAGATAATGAAATTCCAATTATTTTAGGGAGACCTTTCCTTGTTACTGGACAAGTATGATAGATGTGTAAAAAGGAGAGTTGATTATGAATATTAATGAACATGAAGTCACTTTTGATGTATTAAAGACTATGAAATATTCAGCTGAGAGAAAAGAGGATGAATGATTTTGGATGGATGAAATTGATTATCTAAGTAAAGACCATTTCTAAGAAAGTTTTGAGAGTAAGTTAGCAGATAAGATTGAAATGGATTTTCATGATGATTCGAAAATGTTATTTAAAGAAGACTATATGTTTGTTCGGGAGAGGTGTGAAATGATGGACGCTAACAAAAATAGTAAACTTTTAATTCCATCTATTGAAAAATCTCATGAACTTAAGATGGACATACCCCATACAATTTTAAAGCCTATCTATTTAAGGAATTCATCTAGACAACCAGTCTTTATATCTTTAGATGTGACTCAATTACAAGAAAAACCTGAATTGAATGATGAACAAGATAAAATTATTGTACTAGGACTTGGAAGAGAATTTGAGGATATATTTTAAAAGAACTTTGAATTGAGAAAAGAGGATAAGGATATTGGAAGACCAATGGAAGAAATTCTTAAGGAATTAGAAAAACCTATTTCCTCAACTATGATAGATCCTTCGTCATTTAATAATTATAAAGGGGAAGAATTGGAAGATAACATGAATCAGAAGAGTGACGTAGAAGAATTTAATTCTGAATCTGAATTATTTAGAGAGAATTTGATCCAAAATTTAGGAGATCTTGAATTATCTTATAGAGATCCATTTCTTATAAACTTCAAGGATGATATTAATATGCAAATTCAAAAAATCAGTAGAAGAATATTGGATCTAGAAAGAAATATGAGGAACAATGATATAAATCCATTTGAAAAGGAAGAGATGAATGAAAATTTTCAATTTGAAGATTTTGTAGGAATTTCTGGATCTGAAAAGGATTGGGCGATTGATCGAGGATTACCTAATTTGAATTTTGATCCAGGAGGAATCATTTGTCGGGCCCGTGACGTTAAAACCAAGCACTTTATGGGAGACAACCCATAGTTATCAATGTGCTTTGATTTAGCGTGCTTGAGATGTATGATTGTTAGTGATCTATTTTATTTGCTTTATAGTGGATTGATAAGTTTCATTGATGATTGGTAGATGTTTGCATTATTAGTAGTTTGATTTGATCTTCGTGTGTCATGAGGGAGGTGATTCCTTAACTTCTTATTATGGTTAGACTTATTAGATTGGCGAGTCCACTATGACTCGGGTCTCACCCATACTTAAGTTTTACAAGAGAAATCATGAATTTCGAACATTGATAGCTCCTTCTTAATTTGTTACTTCCTTTGTACAACTTTATTTTCATTAGGTAGGAGTCGCGAACCTATTTGATGAACATCATGTGGATGATTTTACACTACCTTTATAACTGTTAGAGGTGTTTAATTATAAGGATTAGGTGATGCCTGAGATTGGTGCCTATGAGCCAATATATCAGGCGTAATCTTATCTATGGGATTATAACCTATAAAATCATTTTAAATTACCTAATTTACTAGTGTAGTGATTCTATTATAAATTTGGGGTAAGGTAGTAAGATTGGATGAGTTACTGGGAGAATTAACCTCATTTATCATATGTGTGTTTATGTTTGTGTTACAATTTTATTTAAGACTTGAGGAAAATTTTTATATTCCCTTGCTGATACATGCTATGCTAGTTAGACTTTGGTTTAGTTAATTTCATTCTGGCATGATTAGTTTAGATTTACTTGCTGCTGCATATTGTTCTATCCTAATGAATACTTATAAATGGTTTTGATAGACATTTGTTGTAGATAAAATTTCTAAACTGTTTTCTTCCTACTTTTTTTTTGTATACTGAATGCTATATATATTAAAAATTAAGTTTGGTGGTAGGAAGAAAAATAAAATTTTAAAGTGAAAATACTTTCTTTTAGTGTAATTTTATCACAAGCATGTTTTAGGTTAGATTTACTTTCTCCTACAGTTATTCTATCCTGATTGTGGATGTATATGAATTTGATAGGATGTTGTAGTAGTAAGTAGATTCAAACTTTACTTTTTCTTCTTGCAACATTTTATGAAATTAATTGCAAAATATTTTAAAATTTAAGTGTCGGGGGAAGAAGAATTTTAAAGAAAATGTAACTTTATTTATCCTCAGTAGCCTGTATTTAATTTGATATCACTTTTAAAATGACCAGTGGTATGTGGTATTTCCTTTAGGTTACTATAATTTTGATTTTTGGAATGTTAGAAAAATAACTTAGTTGAAATCTTTAGTGAAAAAACTATTCTAGAGTTAAGATATTTTTTAGAAAACATTGGAAAAATGATTTTCTATTTATGGTAGAAAGGAGTTGAATATTTAAAAAACTAAAATTCTTATATTTATAATTAATGAGAATTGAGCCTTTATTGAAAACCTTTTTCAAACTAATACTTACATTTATAAAAAGTGAGGGAAAATTTTGAGTTTTTGATTTTAGAGAAAGGATAGTGAAATTCAAAATTATTAAAGGCCTATCAAGATATAGTAATCCTCACATAAAAAAAGTAAAAAAAAAAGTGATTAAAAATGATCCCGAAAAGAAAAAAAAGAGGTGAAAAAAGGGGATTAAAATGATCCAGAAAAAAAAAGAAAAAAAAGAGGTAAAAAAAGGGGATTGAAAATGATTTCGAAAAAAAAGGAAAAAAAAAAGAGAAAAGAAAATAAGTGAGGAGAAGCTTGAGGAGAAGCCTAATCAAAAATTGGTTTCACTTGAATCTTTTTAAATGAAAAAATTTAAAACCAATCCTAAGCTTATTCTTATTTCAAAAGGTATTGGTTAAATTGATATAGATAAAGTGCTTAAATTTCATTTTTATACTTTCTATGAATCTTTAGTTTGACAATTTTCAATAACTTTTGAAGTAAATAGAAAATCAGGATTTCTAAGTTTAATATGAGATATTCTTATACTCAAGTTCTAGGTTGATTTGCTAGAATTTCTCCTATGTTATACTATAACAATTTTGAGATTAAATTATAGGAAACTCTATTGAAACCCACAACCATAAGTCAACATATTTTATTTTTAAAGTTATTGTGTTACTTGAGGACAAGTAACAATTATGTTTGGGGGATTTTGACCAAAGAAAAATATATTGAGATTTTCATACCGATTTTACATTGATTTTGATGATATTGCACTTTAAAGAAAGGTATTTTCTATGTTTTGTTGCAGGAATGAAGATTAATAGACAATGGAGCAAAAAGATGCGAAAAGGAGCGAATCTGGATCAAAAAAGACCAAAAGAGACATAAGTTGATCTTGGCCGCCGACGGCGAGGAATAGGATGCCGACAGCACATTTTTCCAGAGAATATAGACAATATTATAAGGGATCCCGTCTACGGCAAGATCGAGCCCGCCGACAGCGAGCCTTAGCAGTTGACCCATGTTCTGGAAGCCCGCCGACGGTGCCAACAAGCCCGCTGACAGTGAGAAGGTTGGTTCAGGCAAATATTCAATGTATTTGGATGATTTTTCGAAGGGGTGCTTACGGGAACTCTTAGGAATTCATCCATACTCTTTAAAATGGCGAATTTAGGGTAGAAAAAGGGGGGAAATTAGAGAAAAAAAGAGAGGAATGTTTAGGATTCTTAGATTAAGAGTAGAAATGTAGATTTCTATCCTTTTGGAGAGATTGGAGAGGAGATTTTGAGAAAATTTGTAAGGAGATATTCTAGTATTGCATGGATCGACGGGAGACTTTGTGGGAGAGATCTTAATCTTTCTTTCAAAGGGAAAAAGCTAAGTATTGTTCTTCGTTATCTTATGATTTTGTAAACATTTGCGTAGTGGATTTGCTTTGGTTAAATAAAGTTTCCATTGTGTTTTATTCATGCTTTGTGATGTATCTATCTTACTTTTTCTTCTTCTTTGGAAATAGTGGCATGAGAAAATTATGCCATTCTTTTCCTTTACTTTTCTTTTGTAATGAGTAGAATTCATGTTTAGGATATTGGGATGCTTTCTAAAAGATGTTTTAATTATAAATGTGATGGTTTTTACTTGCACTTCATTTACATTACGATAAGGGCCTGTTGTATTGTTAAAATTTGTTGTAATTGCGTTAAGTCCCGAAAGGGCATATGTAATTCTCAACAAAGTGGAACCACATTCAAATTCCATAGATGGTGAAGTTCGTGGGGATTGAGTGCAAATAAATAGGGAAATATAATTATCGGGCTTAGAATTGGAAATTTTAGAGTGACAGGCTAAAATACTCAATTCAGTCCTATCGTTTGAGTACTAAAGCGTAGATGTTAGCCCTCAGGCAAGGGGAACGTGGGAGCTCCGAAGTGAGAGCCGGTATCCTCCTAGCCTAGCCACAGATTCAGTAACCAAGGATAGGATTAATCAATGTTCTTTATGCCTGGACCAAAGGGTAAAGAATAAGATTGCTCCTATTTGGCACATACAATATTAAATGCATCTCATTCCTATACATTATCCATTTCATTAGATAGGAATAGTAGTTTTTAGTATATCAAATTTCTCCAAACCAATTCATCCAAAAAGGGTTATCTTTAGTATTATTATTTGCACTTAGTTGTAGTTAATATCTTTACATTTAACACTTGCATTTAGAAGTATTTATTTAATAAAACACAATTTTAATCGACATTCCAAACTAAGGACTATTAGCAGTGGACAAGAATTTGACTAAAGACCATTTACTTCTCTTCCTCGTGGGATCAATACTGGGGTTTTTAAAGAAAACTCTATATTACTTGAAACGATACGTATTCTTTCTTAGTACCCCTAGTGTGTAAAATATTTTTCAATTTTTATATCATATAAGATTTTTCACACAAGCCGCTGTTTATAAATCGAGTCAAGTTTTTGGCCATCTTCTGGAAGTTAATTTACTGCGTTATTGCGGGTCGGGTCAGCAGGGAAGATATCAGCTCTCACTCTAGAGTTCCCTCGATTCCCTCCACCTGGGGGCTAACTTCTCATAACAAAATTTAAAATATCAAACAAAATTAGTTGGCTTTAGCCTATCACTCTAAAGACCTCTAATTTTACTCCCTATTAAAAATATATATCATAATATATTTGCATTCAATTATATGGACTACAATTCTCACCCATATAAATGAATGTGATTTATACTAACTGTTATTTGAGACAATACTGCATTGGTTCTTACATAATCTCACGACAAATTTAACTCTTAACTGGCCAATTTAAGAAGCAAATTAAGTTCATTGAATTAAATCTTCACAACTTATTCTAACTTTAAACACTTATACATTCCACAACAATCCTACATAATTTAATTACTTCTTCATATATGAAATAAAAAGAAAAAGAAAACTACTCAGATCTCATTGAGAAAAGACAAGAAAACATTGATTTGAAAATATAAATCATAAAGAAAACACAACAAGAAAAACTAATTATAAAAACAGAAGTAAACACTTATCTGAAAATCCTTTCCACGTGACTCTAGAAGTCCCTTTGAAACTTGACTTTCCACAAGAAAACACTACAGAGGTTGGCACCCAACTCTGTTGACTCCAACTCTGACTTTAGACTTCAATAAGAACTAGATAAATGGATGAAAGAAAATTGATGGAAAGAAGATTTCACACCAACACTTTCTCCTCTAAAATTAAACTAACTAAACCATAAACAATAAAAGACTAAAAGTAAAACTAGGAAAGACTCTTTGAAACGAGAAGATGACTTTGAAAATTAGAAAATACACTTGAAAACTAGAGACTCTCAAAAAAGTCTTAGACTCATTACATGACATTAATTTTAATAATAATCCAAAAGATGTCTTGGTGTCTCTTCAAATTATGTCTGGATTTAATGTATCCACAAAATGATGCATCCCTTCATTCAAATTTACCACCCATGAGAAGTTAAGGAAGTCACCACCAAAAGTTGCTTCAAACACCCCTTGAAATTGGCGCCAAAAACGAAGAAAATTCGATTTTTAATAGTGGCGCTAAGCGACGATCAGGCGGCGCTTAGCTGCCATAGTCCAATTTTTCATTTTTTTCATTTTTTTTGCTCCAAATTTGATCAAATTTTGCTCATTTCATCATAATCACTCATTTTCATCATACCTGCAAAGAAACACAAAATATCTTCCATTAAAGTACAATATCATAAAAAATAGGTATAAAACTATGTATAAAAACACTATATATTTTAGGTCTATGAGTCATCTTAAAAAGATAGAAAAAATAAAAATTATAGTAGAATATAGCTTATATAAACTAAGCACTTATATAAATTAGCCAATGTTCTTTAAAACATCTCTAGTAAGCGTAAAGAATAAAATTGTTCCTATTTAACACAACACATTTTGAATACTTTCAGAACAGAATTCATGAACTTATTACTCATTCAATATAAGGAAAAAGAAATTTTCATCTATATTTCTTTAATCTTACAAAAATCTAGTTATGATTAGTAAATTTTTTACTTTATTTCACAATTTAAGAAAATACCAAAAAGAATCACATTTTAAAGTTTTATGTTATCTGAAACTGTTTAAGTAAGTATCTTTTTTTAAATAGATATAGTATTCTAAAAACCTTTTTGTCTTTCAAATTTCCAAATTTTTTCTCCGTGGAATCAATATTTTGGGGCTTAATCAGAAAGATTTATATTACTTGATAACAATACGTATACTTGCGTAGTATCACTAAATTTAAATATCATTGTTACATTTTTATTTACATCAGAGTCAAGTTTTTGGTGTCATTGTAAAGAAGGAAATTTTATATTAAAAATAAAAGTATAATCTGATTACCACAAGTACAAATATACCAGTTTTTATCTGGTAATAAAAGGAATCGGGATAAGTTACCTATCTTATCCGTTTGTCAAGACTGCTGAATAAGGTTCAAGAAAGTGTCATGGATAGTCCAATAATTGAGAAACTTGAATTTGTAAGTGGGGGTGATGAAAGAAATCAATTGACAATAAAATAGGACAATGATCAGAAGTGGCATAATTCAAATGTTAAACTTTAGAGATTAAGAAATTAGCAAGGAACTGATGATTAGCAAAATAATAATCAAATAACTGTAAACGCGGGCCACGAAGCCAAGTGAAAGGAGATCCAGAATATCTTAAGTCTTAGAGACCCGCATAAGAGATATTTTCACTAAAACAATTTATGAGAGATTTATAACATCTCCCACCTCGCCTCTTCTCAGAAGGTTTCATGATCATATTAAAATCACCACCAATGAACCAACTCTCATTAATCGCCTCCCCCATGAGAATAATTTTTTCCAAAAGCAATAATATATGTATATATATATCTATGTACATATATTTATATATTTACGTACACACACACACACACACATATATATCTATGTATATGCATACATATATAGATATATATATCTACATATCTATATACATACATATATATATATATATATATATATGTATATTAATACATATATCTATATATATGTATATACATATGTAGTTACATACATATATCTCAATGTACATAAATACATTCATATGTATGTACATACATATATCTATACATACAAACATATATATTTATGTACATAGATATAAATATGTATACACACACACACGTACATACATACATATTATATACATGCATACATATAAATATCGATATATACATATATACAGACACGTGTATATACATATATAAATATATATAGATAAATATATATGTATATATACTTACATATATCAATACGTACATACATATATATATCGATATATACATATATAAAGACATGTGTGTGGATGTGTGTATATATATATATATATATATATATATATATATATATATATATATATATATATGGCAAAATATATATATTTTTATTGAATAATGGAGGTCTTAAAACATCTGACATGAGGAATGGCCAATAAGTCCCCATGTAAAAGAGTTCTAAAAAAAGAAAAAGAAGAAGACAAAAATTCGAAGAAGAGCTTGAGTTGCAAATTGTTTCCTTCCTAGAAGAAGCTCTCTTGGCCGACCAATTTGCGAGGTTGGTTCCCCTCTCTATTAATATGACTCCATATAACAACTAGCACTGGAGGATAACTTGAAGATCATATTAACCCAAGTAAGAATGTGCCATGGAACGACAACTTCATTCAACAACATCTTTACTAAAAGCAATGAATCCATCTACATATGAATATAATTATGCTTATTAATAAAGGCGGCTTTGAGACCCTGATAAGCGGCAATAACTTCGGTTTCAAGACGTTATCTGCCATCACGGGAGCGAGAGAGAAACCAATTACAATTACCAATATGATCCCTGCAAATGGCCCCAATTCCAGCACCAATTGAAGAAAAACTCCCATCAGAATTGATTTTAACCCAAAGAGCCTTAGGTAATCTCCAAATAACAAGCTTGACCTTGTTAATAACAGGAATTTGTTGAGAATTAATTATTTGTCTAGCCTTATGAACATAAATTAAACAATTCCCGATAATATGTTGGATAGAGCAATCCTTGTTGTTGAAAATAGCATCATTCCTTCCCATCCATATAAACCGAGAAGATAATAAGAGGAATGTAATAATCGGTAGAATCCTTCCAATCATACCAACATAACTCAATACTAAGCCATGAAAAAAATTTGGGAGAAAGCCCAAGATTATCCAAAACAGATTTCCATACCTCTTGAACAACAAGGCACCTTATAAATATGTGAGGAATGGATTCTTCATCAGCATGAAAAAATTGAAAAATCGAAGGTCCACGAATTCCCTTAAGTTTTAGAATGTCATACTGTTGGAAGAAACTTCCGAAAAGTCTCCAACGAGAAAAAGATATGGAAGGTGTTAAGAATTTATTCCATAGCTTCTTCCCCCAATCATTAGTAGAACGAGATACCTCTAAATAGAAAATTAGACAAGCTTTGATTAGGTGGAATCTTTGTAACCAATTTATCTCTTTTGGCGATTGAATAGGAATATTCAAAATCTTTTTGGGTTGCGGAATCAACACGGCTACTAAGCTTAGCGAGTATCCCATTCTGAATTGGTCCGAGCAATCAGCTACTTTCCGAATGGGATGATGAATGGAATGATGAATATTAAGATCAATCAGAGATTCATTAAAAATCCACTTATCCCTCCAAAAATGAATTTGCCCATCCCAAGCTCCCATACAAAAAGTTGTTCAGTTGCTTCTCTAACTTTCGATAATTGCTTCCAGTGATTTGAATCCCCATTCTTCAATTGTACTTGAGTAGGATGAATATTAGAACGAGTACTTCCCATGCAAAAACTTAGACCATAAGGAGTTCTTGGCTCTAAAGTTAATCCATTGCTTGCAATAAAAGGAAAAGCTGATTTCTTGAAAACTCTTAAAACCCAACCCACCACTAGCGATAGGTTTACAAACTTTATCCCGATTGGTCCAATGCATTTGTCTATGATGACCTTCCCAAAGAAACTTATTAAATATAATGGACGAGTAATTTTTGTGTGCTTTTCTTCATCTTGATCATTTGAAGAATATAGAGAGGATAAGTAGTTAAAATACTCTTGAGAAGAGTGATTCTACTACCATTTGATAGAAATGAATTTGTCCAACATTGAATTTGAGCAGAAATTTTAGATACCACATCATCATAGTGGGAATGTCTAAGTTTACCTTTGATTAAAGGAAAACCCAAATACTTAAGAGGATATTTAGCCTCCCTAAATCCAGTGAAATCTGCTATCCACTTTTTAGTATTAACATTGAATTTAGAACTAAACAAAAAATGACACTTGGACTTGTTAAAAGTCATACCGGAGACCTCTTCAAAATCACCCAAAACCTTCATTAAACTTCTTATGGAGTTTTTACTACCATTCCAGAAAACTATGACATCATCGGCAAATGCGAGGTGGGAAATCAGTTGAGTGGATGCGTGTTGAAAGCGGGTATAAGGATGAGTGATCCGAACATTATTAAGAAGCTTGGAAAGGTAATCAAAAGCCGATATGAAAATATAAGGAGAAAGGGGGTCTCCTTGTTTAATGCCTCTACCTACTTGAAAAAACCCATTACTCTCACCATTAATGAGAACACTATAATAATTATTGCTTAACCACCTTGAAATGAGTCCACAACGACGAAGCTGAATCCTTTAGCATAAAGCACTTTAAGAATAAAGGACCAACTTATAGTATCAAAAGCCTTAGAAAGATCCAATTTAAAAATCAGATTAGAACCCCTACAAGGCTTATCAATATCAGTAAGCATTTCTTGAGCTAACAATATATTTTCACTAATACTTCTTCCTTTAACAAATGCTGATTGATTTTCGAGAGATTAAAGTATCCATAAGAGGTTGAATTCTAGCCACAAGAAGCTTGCTGATGATTTTTGAAAAGGTTGAAGTGATGCTTAATAGGTCTAAAGTCTTGCCAACAATCCTTCTTTTTATCCTTTGGTATGAGAATAATTGAAGAGGATACAAAATACTTAGGGAGATCCATGCCACTGAAAGAAAAGCTTAATAGCCTCAACAATATCCATCCCGATAATCTGCAGAATTTCTTGTAGAAATCGGGAGTAAACCCATCTGGACCATTTGTCTTATTCTTGTCCAAAGAATTAATGGAAGATAAAATTTCATCCTCATTAGGTATTACGGATAGATTTAATTCCTAGCTAACTGCAAATCAGCTTGCATGAGATTAATAGAAAAGATATCGAGTTGGTATCTTGATAAGAGAAAAGGTTTTGAAAATATTGAACGAGCATCATCCCCAATTTCCCGAGAAGTAGAAAGCCAGCAATTATTAGAAGATTTAATTCTTTGAATTGTATTAATGGATCTTCTATGCTTAATAATAGCATGAAAAAATTTTGAATTCCTATCTCCATGAAGTAAATGGTTAAGCTGCTTGCTTTCGTTTAAGAAAGAGCTCTTCCTGTAGCAATGCGGATCTGCAATGCAAAACATTAGCATCCAACGAGATCTTTATCAGTTTTCCTCCCGACTTCCACTTCGATTTCAACTCAGGCCACCAAATTTTACGCTTATTGAATATTATATGTAAGGTTCCCAAATTCGAGTCAATTCCAATTAATTAAAGCCTTAGCAACTGACTTATGGAGTTGCCATAACTTCAATAAAGGATTAGCGAGTAGAATAATTAGATGGAAGAATCCAATTATGCTTAACAACTTGATAACAAGTAGGGTGAGTAGACCATACATTTAAGTATCTGAAAGCATGATGTTTAGTATTAATAAAATGAGAGAATTGAACAAGTAAGGGAGCATGATCTGAACCAAGTCTAGCTAAGTGCTTAACTTTGGAAAGACTAAACATATCAATCCAAAGTTGATTAGTAAAGATTCTATCCAACCTTTCATAAAGAGAACCTCTTCTCCAAGTGAATGGAGAACCTTCGAACCAATATCAAATAGATTAGCAACACTAACTTGGTTAGTAAATTTAGCATATCTTGAAGATTAGGATTCCTTCCTCCTTTCTTTTCACTAGGGTGCAAAATGCGGTTAAAATCACCCCCACTATCCAGCCTTCGACCATATTCGACCAATATCCTTTAAATGAGACCAAAGTTCGGATCTACCAGCAATAGTAGAAGAAGCATAAACAAAAGTAGCAAATCCTTTGAGCCGATCAAGCTCAAAATGTAGGTGTAAGAATTGAGGATTATCAATAAGAATATCAACTCTCAACTCCTTCCTACTAAAAAGCCAGATCTTATTAGTAGAATTATAGGCAAAAGAAAAACCAGAAAACCTCCTTAAAAATCTATCAAAGTTCTTTTTCACCAAAGGTTCAAGAAGAACAATGACCCAAAATTTATGAACCACTGTTGAGACTTAAAATTCTGCTAAGGGAGCCGGGGTTGGCCACTCCCCTAACATTCCAACATAAAAAATTAATCATGAGTAGATCTACTTCCTCTAGTAAGCCTAGAAAAAGTAGCGATATTAGAGGGGATAATATTAGATGCGATAATTGCTTTAATTCCTTCTTCTTCTTTGAATTTTGCACCATCCAATCTTCTTTCAAATCCGTATTGACAACATTCGAGCTGATCGGAAGAATTAGAATCCAAGTTACGTGAAGAATTCGAAATATAGGATAGTTAATAATAGCGAGATGAAACCTCCTTAGCTCGATAAGAAGATAATTCCGCTCCGATAACAACTTCATTCCCAATCCCATCAACGGTAATTGAACTTTCGAATTTAAATTACCAGATACTTCATTAACAGCAACAACATTACCAGAATAAAGATTATTAGCAGCAATAGCATTTCCAGGAATAGCTAGATCCAAATCCTTATCTAATACATCAATAGAATTTGTAATGATAGAACCAGAATTGAGTGTACAATCAATAAGAGGATTCTCATCAGGAATATTAGGATCAGAACCATCAACAAAAACTGGATCAGCTAGGTTGTTGTTGTTCAAGGTAGAACAATTGTTTTTAGCAGATGCATTAGTCAAAGTTTCAACAGGTTCAATAGCAGAAGAGAAATCTTGAATCACATTTGGAGTTATCCGAACCACAATAGGAGTCCCCTTAACAATATCGGGATTAAGGGTGACGGAATCAAGATTCGCCCTCTTTGTGTATCGACAACGGTTCCGACCTTATATTTAGATGGCATAAGATTAGGATGAATTCTATAACAACCTTTCTTAGTATGACCAAACATTTTACAATGATTGCAATAAAAAGGTCTATGTTCCATTACAATAGATTGCCAATATCCATTATGTGGAGACCCCGACCAAATTTCATCAACATCTTGAAGTGTAATATCTCTTTCAACAAGGATTCTTGCCAAGGAAGGTACGGGACAGATTAAAGGTAGGCGGATCTAATTTAAGTGGTTTTCCCAAAGCGATACCAATTGCATAAAGGACTTGATGATTAAAGAACTGCAGTTTGAGATTAGGAATCTTAAACCATGCTTGGAATAATAGGTGCTCCTGATTAGAATCAAATTCAGGAGACCATTTCAAGATTTTCATGTAAATACCCTCCACGATAATAAACTTCTTGGAAAATAAATTTGCATAATCCTCTTCATTAGAAAGTTTAATCATGATACGCCTACCATCAAAAAGACCCACTTTCCAAATACCAGTAAGCTTCAAATCTTCAAAGCATTTTCTAATTCTTTCCAATTTAGGATGTCCATATTGGAATTTCCCAACAAGTGTAAACTTATGTGCATCGACCGGGGAAGCCAATTCGGTTTCGGAGAAGATCAAAGCGGGTTTTCCACCTTTCTTGGTAATTGGCTTAATGAAAGAACATCCACTTTTACCTGAAACAGCATCATGGTAGAGTTGGGGAAAGACAAGCTTATCAGAATTGACCAAATTCGAGCCCACCACATCCACAAAGGAAGCCTTTCCAGCAGAATTCTGTACAGCCATCCGAAAACAAAACAAGAACAGATTCAAGGAATTCAAAGGAATTGAATTCACCCAAATCAGAATTTAAAAAGAACAAGCCCGGGAAACAAAAATTGGAAAAGATCCAATTTAGAAGCCGAGGAACACCAACAAAACATCCAATTCGGGGAACAAGAAAACCTATATATATATATATATATATATATATATATATATACCTATAACTATATTTGTATATGTATGTATGTATGTATGTATTTATGTATGTTTGTATGTATATATGTATATGTATATATATTTATATATAACTATATTTGTATATGTATGTATGCATGTATGTATGTATATATATCTGTGTGTGTGTGAATTCCCGCCCACAATTTACTTTGATTAAAAAATTTCCTTTGAACACATGTTATTAAATAAAAGCTCAAATAATCAAACACAATCAGACTAAAGATAGTGACGTTAAATAATGCTGTTGAATATAACACATGTATCCTAGAAAATCATCATAACACAGAAATGACTCAAAAAATTAAAAGTGTAAATGGAAAACTTTCAAGATAATAACTTTAGAAAATCATCATACATCATCGAGGGATTACATAACTCCTACGACAGATGAAATTCACTTAAGTATACAAAACGCTGTCGTAGAAGCTGACTCGTTTGAAATAAATTCTGATATTATCCAACTGGTGCAGAACAATTAGTTTGGGGGAACTCATTTGGAGGATCCCAATTTCCACTTATCTAATTTTATAAAACTGTGCAACATTTCATTATAACGGTATGTCAGACGATGCTATTAGACTAAGGCTTTTTCCTTTCTCACTAAGGGATAAGGCTAAAATGTGGTTATACACTTTAGCACCTGGTTCTATTAAAAATTGGGAGGAGTTAACTCAGAAATTCTTAGCTAAGTATTTTCCACCTTCAAGGACTTCTAAACTTAGAAACGATATTATCTCATTTTGTCAGTATGAAGGGGAATCAATATACGAAGCCTGGGAAAGATTTAAGGAACTCCTAAGAAAGTGTCCTCACCATACTCTGCCCGATTGGTTAATCATTCAAACTTTTTATAATGGGTTAGTAGGATCCCTTAGGTTTTTAATTGATACTGCCATTGGTGAATCATTAATGTTAAAAACATTTGATGAAGTGTATGCATTAATTGAAGAAATGGCTACAAATTAATTAAAATGGCCCTCTATAAGGGTAAATCATAGAAATGTAGGCAGTATTCATGATACTGATGTGATTGTAATTCTTGCATCACAAGTTGTTGTTATATCAAGGAAGTTGGACAAATTTGGAATGAACCAGCCTCAATTTAGTCCTGTAAGTGAGGAAAGTTCATTATAGCTTAATTGATTCTAACTTATCATATGATGTTTAAATACCATAAACAACCCGTACTCTAACTTTTACAACCCAGGTTGGGAGAACCGTCCTAAATTTAATTGGAATCATACTACTAATGGTGGAAACCTAAAATGGGAATATAATCGTGCAAATCCTAATGGAAGTTGGAATAATCATGGGAACACAAACTATAGACCTTCATATCCACTGTAATCTAACAATGATCAACAATTTGAGGATAAGAAGATGTCTATGGAAGAAGTGGTATTACAAATGGGAAACCAGTTGCAAGGTCAAAATGATGCGATTAGAAACATAGAGAATCAACTGGGACAAATTGCTAATTCACTTAGCAAAAGACCCCAAGGAACACTTCCTAGCAACATTGAGATCAACCCTAAAGAGAACACTAATGAATAAGTAGAAGCTGTCCAATTAAAAAATGGAAGAGAGATAGGAGATGTGGTTAGAAAAGAGAAAGATGTTGTGAGAGAAATAAAGGAAACTAAAAGACCTGAAGAACATGCTTCTAAGGACTTGAAAAAATTAATATCTCCAACTAAAATCAGTTTGGAAAGACCTCCACCTCCATTTCCTCAAAGACTTAGATAACATGAGTTGGATAAAAAATTTTCAAAGTTCATGAAAGTACATAAGAAGATAAGGATAAATATTCCTTTCACTGAAGCTTTGGAACAGATGCTAAGTTATGCAAAATTTATGAAGGATATATTAACAAGAAAAGGAAATTTGGGGATTGCAAGACAGGTGCACTAAGTGAGGAGTGCAGCACTATACTTCAGAAAAATTTTTATCAGAAATTTAAAGATCCTTGTAGCTTTACAATTCCTTGTGCAATTTGAAAAAGATTATGTTGAAGAGTTTTATGTGATTAGGAGTGAGCATTAATGTAATGCCTCTATCAATATATAGAAGGTTAGGTTTAGTAAATATTTCTCCCATCACAATAACCCTTCTGTTAGCTGATCGATCTATCATTTATCCAAAAGGAGTTATAGAAGACGTGCTTCTTAAAGTGGATAAATTTATCTTTCCTTTGGACTTTATTGTATTAGATATTGAGGAAGATAATGAAATTTCAATTATTTTAGGGAGACCTTTCCTTGTTACTGGTCAAGTATGATAGATGTGTAAAAAGGAGAGTTGATAATGAATATTAATGACCATGAAGTCACTTTTGATGTATTAAAGACTATGAAATATTCAGCTGAGAGAAAAGAGGATGAATGTTTTTGGATGGATGAAATCGATTATCTAAGTAAAGACCATTTCCAAGAAAGTTTTGAGAGTAAGTTAGAAGATGAGATTGAAATGGATTTTCATGATGATTCGAAAAAGTTATTTTAAGAAGACTGTATGTATGTTCGGGAGAGGTGTGAAATGATGGACGCTAAGAAAAATAGTAAGCTTTTAATTCCATCTGTTGAAAAATCTTATGAACTTAAGATGGATGTACCCCATACAATTTAAAAGCCAATTTATTTATGGAATTCATCTACACAACCAGACTTTATATCTTTATATGTGACTCAATTACAAGAACAACCTAAACTGAATGATGAACAAGATAAAATTATTGTACTAGGACTTGGAAGAGAATTTGAGGATAAATTTCAAAAGAACTTTGAATTGAGAAAAGAGGATAAGGTTATTGGAAGACCAATGGAAGAAATTCTTAAGGAATTAGAAAAACCTATTTCCTCAACTATGATAGATCCTTCATCATTTAGTAATTATAAAGGGGAAGAATTAGAAGATAACTTGAATCAGAAGAGTGACATAGAAGAATTTAATCCCGAATCTGAATTATCTAGAGAGAATTTGATCCAAATTTTGGGAGATCTTGAATTATCTTATAGAGATCCATTTCTTATAAACTTTAAGGATGATATTAATATGCAAATTCATAAAATCAATAGAAGAATATTGGATCTAGAAAAAAATATGAGGAACAATGATATAAATCCATTTGAAAAGGAAGAGCTGAATGAAAATTTTCAATTTGAAGATTTTGTAGGAATTTCTGGATCTGAAAAGGATTGGGCGATTGATTGAGGATTACTTAATTGGAATTTTGATCCAGGAGGAATCATTTGTCGGGCCCGTGACGTTAAAACCAAGCACTTTATGAGAGGCAACCCATAGTATCAATGTGCTTTGATTTAGTGTGCTTGAGATGTATGATTGTTAGTGATTTATTGTATTTGCTTTATAGTGGATTGATAAGTTTGATTGATGATTGGTAGATGTTTGCATTATTAGTAGTTTGATTTGAACTTTGCGTGTCATGAGGGAGGTGATTCCTTAACTTCTTATTATGGTTTGACTTGTATGTTCTCTTATAGTAGTTGGATTGTCGAGTCCACTGTGACTCGGGTCTCACCCAGACTTAAGTTTTACAAAAGAAATCATGAATTTCGAACATTGATAGTTCCTTCTTAATTTGTTACTTTCTTTGTGCAGCTTTATTTTCATTAGGTAGGAGTCGCGAACCTATTTGATGAACATCATGTGGATGATTTTACACTACTTTTATAACTGTTAGAGGTGCTTAATTATAAGGATTAGGTGATGCCTGAGATTGGTGCCTAGGAGCCAACATAACAGGCGTAATCTTATCTATAGGATTATAACTTATAAAATTATTTTAAAGTACCTAATTTACTAGTGTAGTGATTACGTTATAAATTGGAGGTAAGGTAGTAAGATTGGATGAGTTACTGGGAGAATTAACCTCATTTATCATATGTGTGTTTATTTTTGTGTTACAATTTTATTTAAGAGTTGAAGAACATTTTTATATTCCCTTGCTGATACATGCTATGCTAGTTAGATTTTGGTTTAGTTAATTTCATTCTGGCATGGTTAGTTTAGATTTACTTGCTGCTGCATATTGTTCTATCCTAATGAATACTTGGAAATGGTTTTGATAGACATTTGTGGTAGATAGAATTTCTAAACTATTTTCTTCCTGCTTATATTTTCTATACTGAATCCTATATATATTAAAAATTAAGTTTGGTGGTAGGAAGAAAAATAAAATTTTAAAGTGAAATTACTTTCTTTTAGTGTAATTTTATTACAAGCATGTTTTAGGGTAGATTTACTTTGTCCTACAGTTATTCTATCCCGATTATGCATGTATATGAATTTGATAGGATGTTGTAGTAGTAAGTAGATTCAAACTTTACTTTTTCTTCCTGCAACATTTCATGAAATTAATTGCAAAATATTTTAAAATTTAAGTGTGGGGGGAAGAAGAATTTTCAAGAAAATGTAACTTTATTTATCCTCAGTAGCCTGTATTTAATTTGATATCACTTTTAAAATGACTTGTCGTATGTGGTATTACCTTTAGGTTACTATAATTTTGATTTTAGGAATGTTAGAAAAATAACTTAGTTGAAATCCTTAGTGAAAAAACTGATCTAGAGTTAATATATTTTGTAGAAAACATTGGAAAAATGATTTCTATTTATTGTAGAAAGGAGTTGAATATTTGAAAAACTAAAATTCTTAGATTTATAATTAATGAGAATTGAGCCTTTATTGAAAACCTTTTTCAAACTAATACTTACACTTATAAAAAGTGAGGGAAAATTTTATGTTTTGGATTTTAGAGAGAGGATAGTGAAATTCAAAATTATTAAAGGCCTATCCAGATATAGTAATCCTCACATAAAAAAAATAAAAAAAAAGGATTAAAAATGATCCCGAAAAGAAAAAAAAAGAGGTGAAAAAAAGGGGATTGAAAATGATCCCAAAAAAAAAGAAAAAAAAGAGGTAAAAAAAAGGGGATTGAAAATGATCCCGAAAGAAAAGAAAAAAAAAAGAGAAAAGAAAATAAGTGAGGAGAAGCTTGAGGAGAAGCCTAATCAAAAATTGGTTTCCCTTGAATCTTTTTAAATGAAAAAATTTAAAAACAATCCTAAGCTTATTCTTATTTCAAAAGGTATTGGTTAAATTGGTATAGATAAAGTGCTTAAATTCCATTTTTATACTTTCTATGAATCTTTAGATTGACAATTTTCAATAACTTTTGAAGTAAATAGAAAATCAAGATTTCTAAGTTTAATATGAGATATTCTTATACTCTAGTCCTAGGTTGATTTGCTAGAATTTCTCCTATGTTATACTATAACATTTTTGAGATGAAATTATAGGAAAATCTATTGAAACCCACAACCACATGTCAACATATTTTATTTTTAAAGTTATAGTGTTACTTGAGGACAAGTAACAATTATGTTTGGGGGATTTTGACCAAAGAAAAATATATTGAGAATTTACATTGATTTTGATGATATTGCACTTTAAAGAAAGGTATTTTCTATGTTTTGTTGCAGGATTGAAGATTAAAAGACAATAGAGCAAAAAGATGCGAAAAGGAGCGAATCTAGATAAAAAAGGACCAAAAGAGACATAAGTTGATCTTGGCCGCCGACGGCGAGGAATAGGCTGCTGACAGCTCATTTTTCCAGAGAATATAGACAATATTATAAGGGAGCCCGCCGACGGCGAGATTGAGCCAGCAAGCCTTAGCAGTGGGCCCATGTTCTAGAAGCCCGTCGAAGGTGCCAACAAGCCCGCCGACAGCGAGAAGGTCGGTTCAGGCAAAGATTTAATGTATTTGGATGCTTTTTCGAAGGGTTGCTTATGGGAACTCATAGGAATTCGTCCATACTCTTTAAAATGGTGAATTTAGGGTAGAAAAAGGGGGGAAAGTAGAGAAAAAAAGAGAGGAATGTTTAGGATTCTTAGATTAAGAGTTGAAATGTAGATTTATATCCTTTTTGAGAGATTGGAGAGGAGATTTTGAGAGAATTTGTAAGGAGATATTCTAGTATTGCATGGATCGACATAAGACTTTGTGGGAGAGATCTTCATCTTTCTTTTAAAAGGAAAAAAGCTAAGTATTGTTCTTCATTATCTTATGATTTTGTAAACACTTGCGTAGTGGATTTGCTTTGGTTAAATAAAGTTTCCATTGTGTTTTATTCATGTTTTGTGACTTATCTCTCTTACTTTTCTTCTTCTTTGGAAATAGTGGCATGAGAAGATTATGTCATTCTTATCCTTTACTTTTCTTTTGTAATGAGTAGAATTCATTTTTAGGATATTGGGATGCTTGCTAAAAGATGTTTTAATTATAAATGTGATGGTTTTTTACTTGCACTTCATTTACATTACAATAAGGGCCCGTTGTATTGTTAAAATTCATTGTAATTGCGTTAAGTCCCGAAAGGGCATATGTAATTCTCAACAAAGTGGAACCACATTCAAATTCCATGGATGGTGAAGTTCACAGGGATTGAGTGCAAATTAATAGGGAAATATAATTATCGGGCTTAGAATTGGAAATTTTAGAGTGACAGGATAAAATACTCAATTCAGTCCTATCGTTTGAGTACAGAAGCATAGATGTTAGCCCTCAGGCAAGGGGAACGTGGGAGCTCCGAAGTGAGAGCCGATATTCTCCCAGCCTAGCCACAGATTCAGTAACCAAGCATAAGATTAATCAATGTTCTTTATGCCTGGACCAAAGGGTAAAGAATAAGATTGCTTCTATTTGGCAAATACAAATACATTATCCATTTCATTACATAAGAATAGTAGTTTTTAGTATCTCAAAATTCCCCAAACCAATTCATCCAAAAAGGGTTATCTTTAGTATTATTATTTGCACTTAGTTCTAGTTAATATCATTACATTTAACACTTGCATTTAGAAGTATTTGCTAGATAAAACACAATTTTAATCGACATTCCAAACTAAGGACTATTAGTAGTCGACTAGAATTTGACTAAAGACATTTTATTTCTCTTCCTCGTGGGATCGATACTGGGGTTTTTAAAGAAAACTCTATATTACTTGAAACGATACGTATACTTGCTTAGTACCCCTAGTGTGTAAAATATTTTCCAATTTTTATATCATTTAAGATTTTTCACACTAGCCGCTATTTATAAATCGAGTCAAGTTTTTGGCCATCTTCTGGAAGTTAATTTACCGCGTAATTGCGGGTCGGGTCAGTAGGGAAGATATCAGCTCTCACTCTAGAGTTCCCTCGATTCCCTCCACCTGGGAGCTAACTTCTCATAACAAAATTTAAAATATCAAACAAAATTAGTTGGCTTTAGCCTATCACTCTAATGACCTCTAATTTTACTCCCTATTAAAAATATATATCCTAATATATTTGCATTCAATTATATGAACTACAATTCTCACCCATATAAATGCATGTGATTTATGTTAACTGTTGTTTGAGATAATACTGCATTGGTTCTTACATAATCTCACGACAAATTTAACATCTTAACTGGCCAAATTAAGAAGCAAATTAAGTTCATGGAATTAAATCTTCACAACTTATTCAAACTTTAAACACTTATACATTCCACAACAATCCTACATAATTTAATTACTTCTTCGTTTATGAAAGAAAAAGAAAAAGAAAACTACTCAAATCTCATTGAGAAAAGACAAGCAAACTTTGATTTGAAAATATAAATCATAAAGAAAACACAACAAGAAAAACTAATTATAAAAACATAAGTAAACACTTATCTAAAAATTCTTTACACAAGACTCCAGAAGTTTATTTGAAACTTGAATTTCTACAGGACAACACTACAGAGGCTGGCGCCCAACTTTTTTGACTCCAACTCTTACTTTAGACTTCAATAAGAACTAGATAAATGGATGAAAGAAAATTAGTGGAAAGAAGATTTCACACTAACACTTTCTCCTCTAAAACTAAACTAACTAAACCATAAACAATTAAAGACTAAAAGTAAAACTAGGAAAGACTCTTTGAAACTAGAAGATGACTCTAAAAATTAGAAAATACTCTTGAAAACTAGACTCTCTCCAAAAACTCTTAGACTCATTACATGACATAATTTTAATAATAATCCAAAAGATGTCTTGGTGTCTCTTCAAATTATGTCCCGATTTAATGTATCCACCAAAAAATGTATCTCTTCATTCAAATTTACCACCCATGGGAAGTTAAGGAAGCCACCACCAAAAGTTGCCTAAAACACCCTTTGAAATTAGCGTCAAAGATGAAGAAAATTCGATTTTTAACAGTGGCGGCTAAGCGACGATCAGGCGGCGCTTAGCTGCCAAAGTCAAATTTTTCATTTTTTTTATTTTCTTACTCCAAATTTGATCAAATTTTGCTCCTTTCATCATAATCACTCATTTTCATCATACCTATAAAAAAACACAAAATACCTTCCATTAAAGTACAATATCATCACAAATAGGTATAAAAGTGTGCATAAAAATACTATAGATTTTAGGTGTATCAGTCATCTTAAAAAAGATAGAAAAAATTAAAAATTCTAGTAGAATATAGCTTATATAAACTAAGTACTTATATAAATTAGCCAATGTTCTTTATAACATCTCTAGTAAGGGTAAAGAATAGAATTGTTCCTATTTGACACAACACATTTTGAATACTTTTAGAATAGAATTCATGTACTTATTACTCATTTATTATAAGGAAAAAGATATTTTCATCTATATTTCTTTAATCTTACAAAAATCAACTTATGATTAGTAAATTTTTTACTTTATTTCACAATCTAAGAAAATACCAAAAAGAAGCACATTTTATAGTTTTATGTTATCTAAAACTGTTTTAAGTAAGTTTCTTTTTCTAAATAGATATTGTGTTCTAAAAACCTTTTTATCTTTCAAATTTCCAAAATTTTTCTCCGTGGAATCGATATTTTGGGCCTTAATCAGAAAGTCCTATATTACTTGATAACAATACGTATACTTGAGTAGTATCACTAAATTTAACTATCATTGTTGCATTTTTATTTACATCGGAGTCAATTTTTTGGTGACGTTGTAAAGAAGGAAATTTTATATTAAAAATACAAGTATAATCTGATTACAACAAGTATATACCAGTTTTTATTTGGTAGTAAAAGGAATCGGGATCGGTTACCTACATTATTTGTTTGTCAAGCCTGCTGAATAAGGTTCAAGAAAGTGTCATGGATAGTCTAATAATTGAGAAACTTGAATTTGTAAGTGGGGGTGATGAAAGAATCAAGCGACAATAAAATAAGACAAAGATCAAAAGCGGCATAATTCAAATGCTAGACTTTAGAGATTAAGAAATTAGCAAGGAACTGATGATTATCAAAATAACTATCTAATAACTGTAAACGCGGGCCACGAAGCCAAGTGAAAGGAGATCCAGAATAGCTTAAGTCATAGAGACCCGCATCAGAGATATTATCACTAAAACAATTTATGAGAGATGTATAACATCTCCCACCTTCCCTCTTCTTAGTAGGTTTCATGATCATATTATAATCACCACCAACGAACCAACTCTCTTTAATCGCCTCCCCCATGAGAATAAGTTTTTTCAAAAGCAATAATATATGTATATATATATATATCTATGTACATATATTTATATATCTATGTACACACACACACACACATATATATCTATGTATATGCATACATATATAGATATATATCTACATATCTATATACATATATATATATATATATATATATATATATATATATATATATATATTAATTGGAAGGTTCCTCCCTCCCCTTTCATTAAAGTTAACACTGATGGGGCTTTTGCAGCTGCTGGTGCTGGGTGTGGTGGTGTGTTCAAAGATCCATATGGCAAGTGTATCTGTCTCTTCCATTCTCCTACTGTGGCGGCTGATGCTTTAGAAGCTGAGTTAACGAGCGGCTTGTTGGGCTATACAGCTAGCCATTTCCTGCCATTGGCATAATATCCTTGTGGAATGTGACTCTGCCACTATTCCGCAATACTTACAAAACACTCTCCATCCTCCTTGGCATCTTTCAAATTGGATACATAAGATCGGAAGACTCTCCCAACAATGTAATATCCGAGTTCTCTTTCATTTACAGAGAAGGTAATAGGCCTGCTAATTGGCTAGCTAGGAAAGCCCTCCACTCTCAACAGGTCCTTGTGTCAGCTGCCCCTCCTCCTACCCTGTCCTACCTTTTGGATGCAGACCTTGTGCAGGCTCCACATTTTAGATTGGTGTCTATTAGTGGATGACATATGTTTTGCTTTGGTTTTTCTTTTTCTGTTGGAAGTATACTGGTGTCTGTATAGGGTGTGGTGTGTAGCATCTTATACCACCATAGTTATTTTTGGATACTTCAATCAGGGTATGTAATTTGTTTTTTTCTCATCAAAAATATATATATATATATATATATATATATATATATATATGTATATCAATACATATATCTATATATGTGTGTATACATATGTAGATACATACATATATCTCAATGTACATAAATACATTCATATGTATGTATATACATATATCTATACATTCATACAAAAATATATATGTATGTACATAGATATATATATATATATATAGAGACACACACACACACACACACACACACACACACACACACACACACACACACACACACACACGTACATACATATATATTCTATACGTACATACATATATATATATCGATATATACATATATACAGACACGTGTATATACATATATAGATATTTATAGATAAATATATATGTATATCTACATACATATATCTATACGTACATACATATATATATCGATATATACATATATAAAGATGTGTGTGTGTGTGTGTGTGTGTGTGTGTGTGTGTGTGTGTGTGTGTGTGTGTGTGTGTGTGTGTGTGTGTGTGTGTGTGTGTGTGTGTGTTTGTGTGTAACTATATTTGTATATGTATGTATGTATGTATTTATATATGTTTGTATGTATATATGTATATGTATATATATTTATATATAACTATATTTGTATATGTATGTATGTATGTATGTATATATATATAACTATATTTGTATATGTATGTATGTATGTATTTATGTATGTTTGTATGTATATATGTATATGTATATATATTTATATATAACTATATTTGTATATGTATGTATGTATGTATGTATGTGTGTGTGTGTGAATTCCCACCCACAATTTACTTTGATTAAAAAATTTTCTTTGAACACATGTTTTTAAATAAAACCACAATTAATCAAACACAACCGGACAAAAGATAGTGACGTTAAATAATGCTGTAATATAGCACATGTATGATCTTGTTGAACGGTTCATTTTGCACACGCAACTTCACTATTTTTTAAAACAAACAAAAAAAGGTAGCCACGCTATCGTAATAAAGGTTTTAGTGAGGGTTTTTTTGTAAGTTTGCAGCAGAGAACATTTGTAGGTCAAGATCTATCGCGGTCCAAATGGTTGGTGGTGGAGGAAAAAGAGAGGAAGGAAAGAAGTGTAATACTGTGGGTGCAAATGTTAGGGGTGCGGAGCATTTAAATGACCGTCTACTCGATTCAATTTTACCTAGCTTTTCAAGCAGGGTTGGCCGCGAGACGTGTGGAGGGCCAGAAAGAGGAGCTTAGCTTCGGGAATCAAGGTCTTCTGTGATGGAGTGGTGGCGGAGGATGGTAAAGAGGAATAGTGTACCGGCAGCTGCAGAGAAAGCGAAACGGATGAAAGACGGTAAGTTTACCAACCTATCATTTTCTCCTCGCGCTGTCTTTCACTTGGCCGTTGGGTATAGGAAGGCAGCTGTGGCTAGTCATGTACGGGAGAAATTAGAGAAACGCAATTCTATATACATACTTCAATAATCTCAATATTTATATAATAACTTAGGAATAATACTGGAATAGATCCACAGGAAGTTATTATGGGTGGAAAAATTATTGGGGGAATACCCAATAAACTGTAAAAAATTCTGAATGAAGGTTATTTTTGGGTTATTACGCCGCAACGTCGTATAGAATACTTTTTTCATGTATTCATCGTAGAATATATTTTTGATCTTGTGAAATTATGATTTGGCCCCTTTACATCAAATTTTTATAAATTTATTAATATTCATTATTTCTTGTTTTGATATGCCATGAAAGATTTGGATGATATGAATGTGCAAAATAAAGATTGAGGTGTTAAACATGTACATACATAGTATGTAAATAAATTTTCCTAAAAAATATATATTAAAATGTTAATATTTTAAAATATAAAAAACTTATCTAATACGTATGAAAAAAATGAACAATTTATAATACTATTGAACTAATGAAAATTGAATCAAAAAATATATGTCATTTATTATTATATTATTATTTAATTTCATTTATTTATTTTTTTGTTAATTTTTTTCTTATATAGCCTGAAGAGAAGTAAATGATAATTGTCTTATTGCTTTATGTTTGGATTTTAAGAAAGAGACCTGATTCGAAGAAAATTTAATAGTTCACTTTGTCTTGTGAAGTACTGCTCTGTCTGGTTATTAATTATTTAACTATTTTGTTTATTAGAATTTTGCCTTTTTTTACCTGTATAAGTTTTTTTTGCTACGGAATACCAACCATCCAAAATTTACATTTAAACAACTACGAAAAATTTTCTTATATTTCAATAATGTATAGATTGCTGACTTTCTAAATCTGCTTATTCAGTGTTAAATTCTAAGATTAAGAAAATTATACAGCAAGTGGTGGGGTCCAGAAACCAAGTACTGGCCAATGGATGTTCGTCACCTGCACTAACAGTTGAGCGACTGCTCTCCCAATTTCCTTCCTATCTAATTCTGCATCCTTTGTAGAAAATTTTATACTTTGACCTGCTTGAGAAAAGCAAACTTTTCTTTTAAAACAAACAAATTTTTTTAATTCAAAGTGGAATCCAGATGTATTGCATTATCATAATTTTTTTTCTGGAATTTTCGCAGGCATAGAACTTCCGATAATCAAAATTGATGTTAGAGTACATATATATATATATATATATATCAATCATGAGTAAATGTAATCGGGCAGAATTAAGAGTTTTCTTATTTACAGTGCTACATCAAATTCTCTATTTTATTCATACGTATTCTTTCCCTTTAGCTGAATATTTTGATTAGGAAATGTATTATTAAGCTACCTAAATTATAGTGTACACTTTATTATGTACCTAAAATAGATTGTACAAACTATTATATTTTGGAATGAAAGTAAAGGAAAAGACATTCAGCCTATTCACTCGAATATTGGCAATACATAGTTAGTTGGCTTGAACCTTTTATAAAAAAATAAAAGCAAACTTCTTGCCATTAAAGAATTGCTTCCCATTACGTGCTCTCCTGTTGGACACTCTCCAGGGCATTTTAAGCCCACTTGACAACTATGCCTAAATACTCATTTATTGCAATATTAACTGACTTGCACTATGTTGATAACTGACATAATTGTAAGGGGCTGATTCTATTTCACTTAAATAACACTATTGTTTACAAAGGTACTTTACATCTTTTTATTCAATTTTTTCGTCCATAGTGATGTTCTAATTTTCATTAAAAGAAAAAAAAAACTTATTATTTTATATTTTTTGTGGTACCTTTTATTTTATTCATCAAATAATCTAACTTCAAATGTCATAATCAAGACAAAATTTTATTAAGAAATCATTTATAAATACACCTTGGAACACATGATATATATATATATTGTAGATATCTACAAATCAAAGAATACTGAATAGTCTTATTATTAAATAATTCTAACTAAATATATTCTTGTTAAACATTTTTTGCAGGTGGATTCCTACAACTCCATGATGCCATACAAACGTGCGAGTATAAGGACATATTAGTGATGTGGGAGATGCTCCAAAATCCACATACAGAATTGATGCAAGATTCAAAGCCCAAACAAGCAGATTGCAAGATTATTGTGACCTCATCACAGCATTAGCTAATCCATGCATGCATGAATGGTCCATATAATTAATAAGGAAGCCATGGAGAGGCATATGAAATGTCTTGTTAACTCCCATTATTGTCGATGGCATGTACATAGAAGAAACATGTTGATCATGTCCTGTGGCATACATGGTTACATGGATGAGAGTTACTTGTTATTTGTTACTCTGTTAGAAGATGCAACCATTATTAAAATTAATGGTTATAAAAAGTAAATGACAATGATAATGGAAATAAAAAGGGGTTTTATTAAGAAAAAATAATACGGAAAGATCTTTTTGATAGTTTTTTTATTCATAAACTTTTAGATTTTATTTTTGATAAATGATGTGTAGATTCAGTAACTTTCACTTTTTTTCACCAGTGTACATTAAGAAAAATCAAAGAAAACATTTGTAATTTTACAATTTTAATATACAATATAATTTTCACTTTGAAATTAAATATCACATATAAAGATGTAGACTGAAATGCGTTTGCATTACATAAATTTCATTAAAGCAAACAAGCACTAGTTTGGAAAGATAAATTTCACTAGTCTCTTAATACAAATGGTTGGTCCAATATTCCTGCAGTTTATTTTTTTAGAAGATTATGACTGAAAGTGGAGGGTTGCCGGTCCCAAGCCCGGATGTGAAAAGTGGAGGGTTGCGTTAGGTATTCGACAGCCAGCGTAAAACTTGTCGAAAAAAAATCATGACATGAATCCTTTTGATCATTGTGTAAGTGCTAGGGCGTCCCCTGGAAGCGACGCGCTGTATGGCTCGAATACGGTGAAAAGTGTGCAGGGCCGCTACACCGGCGCCGGGTGTAGTGTCAAGTAAGCAAGGGTTCCCACATTACGGACGGATGCGGGTAAAGAAGTTAGTCCATGATACTAGTATTAGGATAGGATCCTGGAATATAGGTACTCTCAATGGTAAACTAATGGAATTGGTTGATATTATGATCCATAGAAAGATTAATATCCTATGTATTCAAGAAACTAAATGGGTTGGAGAAAAAGCTAAGGAGATTGATAACTTAGGTTTTAAACTATGGTATTCGGTAAGAGTCGTACTTAGAAATGGTGTAGGTGTAATTATATATAAGAGTTTGAAAGATAATGTTGTCAAAATTAATAGAGTTGGAGATAGAATTATAGCGACTTAAGATTATTATTGATACTAAGATTTTTAATATTATAAGTGCTTATGCTCCTCAAGTTGGTTTAGATATAGGCTCTAAAGATAAATTCTGGAATGATTTAGAAGACTTAATACACTTGATTCCCCTTGAAGAAAAAATTTTTATTGGAGGAGATTTAAATGGACATGTCGGTAGAGTGGTAGAAGATTTCAGAAATATTCATGGTGGCTACGGTTATGGAGCGATTAATGAAGAAGGTAGAACCATTTTAGATTTTGCTTTAGCGTATGATATGATTATTACTAATACTTTATTCAAGAAAAGAGATGAGCATCTTATTACTTATAAAAATGGATCTAATAAAACACAAATTGATTATTTTCTTATGAGAAGAAGAGATCGTCGAGATTGTAAGGATTGTAAGGTTATTCCAAGTGAGCAATTAAGTACCCAACATCGATTATTAGTTCTAGATTTTAAGATAAAGAGTTGTAAAATAAAGAATACTAGGAATCAACATCGTAGAATTAGATAGGGGCACCTAAAAGACACAAATAAAATTATTTTTATGAGTAAAATTCAAGATTTAAATATTTGGGATGTTCATGAAGACGTGAATGTTATGTGGGAAAAATTAACTAATACTATTAAACAAGTGGCTAAAATGTACTTGGAGAATCAAAAGAAAAAGTTTCTATAAATAAAAATAGTTGGTGGTGGAATAATAATGTGCAAGAAAAGATAAAATATAAGAAGTTATGTTATAAAAATTGGTTTAAATGTAAAAGCGTGGAGAACTGGGAAAAAAATATAAAACGGCCCGCAGGAGTGTAAAAGAATAATCGAGTGACGCTAAAAATTCCGCTTTTAGTGATCTTTATAACATGTTAGATACTAAGGAAGGTGAAAAATATATGTATAAACTAGCTAAACAAAGAGAAAAGAAAAGTAAAGATTTAACTCAAGTAAAGTGTATTAAAGATGAAAATCAAAAAGTGTTTTTCTTAGAAAAAGATATTCAACATAGGTGGGTGAGTTATTTTGACAAACTTTTTAATGATGATGCTGAAAGTACGATTGACCTTAGTGATCTTAATATCGTTAATAATAATAAAACTTTTCATTTTTACCGTCGCATTAGTAAAAAAGAAGTTGATGAGGCTTTAAAGAAAACTAAGGGGGCAAGTCCGTAGGACTCGATGATATCCCAATTGAAGTATGGAAATGTTTAGGTGATTTGGGGGTTTCCTGGCTTACTAAACTTTTTAATATTATTTTAAAAACTAAAATGATGCCCGAGGAGTGGAGAAAGAGCATTTTGGTCCCCATTTTTAAGAATAAAGGAGATGCACAAGAGTGTGCAAATTATAGAGGAATTAAATTGATGTGTCATACTTTAAAATTATGGGAGAGGGTAATTGAACATAGGTTAAGACGTATTACGAAGATTTCTCATAATCAATTTGGATTTATGCCGAGCGGGTCTACCATGGAAGCTATACATTTATTGAGAGGTTTGATGGAGAAGTACGAGAGATAATAAGGAGGATCTACATTTGATTTTTATTGATTTAGAAAAAGCTTACGATAAGGTTCCTAGAGATGTTCTTTGGAGAGTCCTTGAGAAGAAAGGTGTTGATATAACTTATATTCAAGTCATTAAAGATATGTATGCTAGTAGCCGTTACATGTGTTCGAACTGAAGGAGGATTGACCAAGTATTTTACTATTTCGTTGGTTTACATCGAGGATTGGCTTTAAGCCCATATCTTTTGCTTTATTCATGGATGGTCTTACTTGGGCATTTACAAGAGGATGTACCTTGGTGTATGCTTTTTGCTGATGATATCCTCCTTGTGGATAAGACAAGAGAAAAAGTCCGGGAAAAACTTGAATTATGGAGGTCTACATTGGAGTCTAAAGGTCTTCGTTTGAGTAGAACTAAAGCTGAATACATGGAATGTAATTTTAGTAATAGTAGGTCTAGTGACGACGAGTGTAACTTTAGGTGATCAAATTATTAAAAGGTGTGAACGATTTAGATATCTCGGGTCCATTGTTCAAAGCGATGGTGATATAGATGGGGATGTGAATAGTAGAATTCAGGTTGGTTGGTTGAAGTGGAGGAATGCGCCTGGCCTATTGTGTGATAGAAAAGTACCGCTTAGATCGAAAGGAAAATTTTACAAGATGGTGGTGAGACCTTCAATGCTCTATGGTGCTCGAATGTTGGCCTTTAAAAGAGAAGCATAATGTTAAGTTAAGTGTTGCCGTGATGAGAATGATTAGGTGGATGAGTGGCTTTACTCTTAGAGACAAAATGCGAAATGAATATATCCGTAAAAGGGTTGGAGTTGCACCGGTGACGGATAAAATTAGAGAGAGTCGCCTTAGATGGTTTAGTCACATTAAACGTCGACCACACTGATGATCCGATTAGGAGAGTAGATGTTTTAAATACAACTTATGTTAAGAAAGGCGAGAGCGCGACCTAGGAAAACTTGGGCTTATTGCATAAAAAATGATCTTAATTTATTAGAATTGAATGAAAATTTGACACTAATTCGGACGCAATGGAGAAAAAGGATTCATGTAGCCGACCCCACTTAGTGGGATTAAGGCTTTGTTGTTGTTGTTGTTGTTGTTGTATGACTGAAAGTTGCTTTAGGATGAATCACCCTACAGTTATTAATATAAGAGATAATTGTTATTTTGAACCTTATGAATGAGATTGAGCTGTGGCCAAAATGATGCGAACTCTAAATGAATAATTCAAGTTTATCATACATTGAAAACTGATAAAGAGGGACGAATTTAGATGAGATTAAAATAATAGCAATAATCCATTCTTCGGGTGAAAAAATAAAAAGAGAAGTGGTGGTGAGAAAATATGAGGTTTGTCTTGGCCGTAATTGAATGTTTTAATTTAGGAAGCTCAAGGTTGTAAAGCTCAGAGTGGGAGGTTTGAATTAACGTTTGATAGGGTAGATCTTCTAGAAGACTCAAACTATGGGTTGATATTATATTTAGCAGCCCAAAGAAAGAAAATCTAGTCCTGAATTTAGGCCCTGTGTGGAAAATATGAAGAACATCAAAACTTGAAACTTTTGAAGGAATGTTTTTGAGTTAAATATTTAAAATTTTCAGGAATTTTAAAAGACACTCATTTTTTTTTTGAAAAGATTAAGAATCATATTAGATCATGTAGGAACCTATTTTGCACAGTAAGCCATTGTGATTTATTTAGTATTGAAAAAAAAATTAAGGTTTAAAAATTACTAGGAAACTTGAAAGTGATGGAGGGAAGTCTCTAAATTAGATCTGAAATTGATTCTAAATTTTTATAGTGTTTAGTGTTTTTGTTATTTTTAACTTGAAGTCGCCAGCTTTGACTATCTTTCATTTTATAATTCTTTCTTCCAATAATCTTCTTTCTTTAACCATCAAAATGATTCAAAGTGGAAGAGGAATTGAAAATGGAGAAAATACAAAGAAACTAGACAAACAAAAGAAAAGAGAGCATTAAACATTTCTATAAGATAACATTCTAATGATAGATCAAAAGTGTATGCTCACAATGAAATCATGTTAAACACTTTGAAAGCATATTCACAAAAAGCACCTATACAAATTACCCACATATATAACCAGAAAACCAAAAGTTTTGTTATTGTTCTAAGTTAATAGCAACTCTCAAAAGAACGCAGTCATTTGGTTAATTACATCTTAGGAGATACCCAAAAATAATATTTTTATATCTAGTTAATAGGAATATCAAGGATTAATATCATCGTGTCAAATAGGATCGTTTCAATTCTTCAAGGCCATATTGGGCCACAGAGCAAAGGGTGAATCACGTAATACAAATATGTGATGACCTATTAGCAAATGGGGCCTATAAAATGACCTCAACAATGTGTCAAAAGAGTAGAATGTCCCCAAATAAGGTGTATTAATACATAGGTAAGGAATTCCTAAACAGGTATAGATAGCTAGGTCAGAACTCAATGAATATGTCATCCCAAGCAATTAAGACATTGAGTCTACTTGGTCATGAATTTGTCGACGAAGTCAACCAGAGATGTCATGTTAAAAAACCTATGTGTTGCTTCAACCAAGAAATTCTAGTTGTCCTAAAGTTAAGAGAAATAAACATCTAATTCTCTACGACCCAATTTAGATGGAATTAATAGAAACTAGATTTATACCTGTCGAGAAAGTGATAAGGAGGCCTCTGGAATAAAAGAGAAAAGAATGGTATGACCACAAAGCCCATTTCACTCCAAAATGGAGTTGAACTTGGGGACTCTATCATCGTAGTCATATCAGGCAATCTCCTATGCTTTTAAATATATGTTTAGCCAGTTAGTTTCAAAGAGCAAGAGTACCCCTCCTTAAAACATGCATTTATCTAGAATAAATCATAATGTGGAGGCCTTATTATCATAACTTTGAATATGTTCATGTAATGCGAAGTCATTTTAAATTCGGCTCGAAGGCCATGTAGAAAAGAAAAGCATGAAGCAAAATGCACATGTTAAAATGATGCATTTTTAATTCTAAATTTTAATTAAGATAGATCTTTTATTATAACTTTATGGAAATAATTTTATTCTAAAATGTCTAAACACGACAGTTAACTTTAATAAGTAAAAAAAAACATTCATCACTCTGTACAAAATAAAAATGTCATACAATCAAAACAAAACAACAAATGTAGAAGTTGCTATGTCAGCAACATATTCCAATAAGAAAAATATATGATGTTAGGCTCCAAATATACATAATTGATCTTAATTTCTCTATAATAATATGAACTCGGAACTAAGATAAGAATATATCATGGGTATGCTACTCATGGTCCTCGCCATATGGTCTTGCACAACAAGTGTCATGAAAACCTATGCTCGTACTGACAATCGACACAAACTTCAACCTATGGAATCTAAAAGAAGTACAAGTAAAATCTAAAGAAGACTTGACCTGCAATAAAAAGTTATCATAGGTTATATCATGCAACATATAATAAGCAATATCCGGTAAGAAGAGAGCTAAGCAGTACCTAAAGAAAAGACGTCATATTAAATATTGATGCACCTCCTCATTAAATATGGCTTCCTAGAAGAAGACCCCTCCTAATATGCTAGTGTGTAGATCTTACACCTAATAAACAGGCAGAAAGGAAACACAAAAAATGTCTGGCTAGGCACAAACCATAGAACAATAGCTAGGTTTATCAAAACCCTAACTACACTTTACACTATTCAAAACAAGCATCTAAAGCAACTTGTCTGAATTACATACATCTGTGTATGTGTAACAAGTATGGCTGAGGATGGGTGTATAATTTTGATGGGGTCACCAAGACTCGTCCTATTCTAAAGATCCAAGAATGTTAATACATGTCACTAAGAGATGATCTTTTTAAATTAAAATATGTTTTTGGAGTCTATATTACTTATGGCAAAAATAATATATACTTTAATTTTAAAAATAATTGTGATAGTATTAATAGAAATCCATTTTTTTATTTTAATACAGGACCTCATATACTTGTCTAGACTACCCAAGAGTAATTCTCATTAAATCTATACAATCAACATCAAGTCACATATCTAAAATGGTGTTTTTCAATTAAGGTGTTGACCATCTTAAAATTATACATGAGAATGATGCAAAAATGAAAGCTTAAGCTATGTATAAGCAAGCAGAAGTGATGTTCTACGTGGTTTTACATGATATTGAAGCTTAAGATAGATGTGAACAATCATAACAAGCAGGAAAAATTACTTACATGATATGAAAGGCCTAAGCTAGGTATGAGCACTCATAATAAACATCAGACGATATGCTAGATATGAGTATAATTCTAGGTTTAACTATCCACATCAAGTAGCATGTAGTACAAGTAACAACATCAAGTAACATGTGGAGATACATGTAACTTGCTTGGTGAGCATGATTGCAAATAGTGAAGTAATCATGGATGAAAGCAAGCAATGAAAAATGAAGTACACAATCATGCTAAGTGAAATGCTTTTGTTTATATAACATATATATCAATGAAATGCTAGGTGGAACCATAGATGTGTCTCATCCAACTAAAAAATTACCTATTTTTAGTGTAGATTTTATGCTCACTTTATGCACATTCTTTTATGATATACACTTTAAAGGAATGTATTTTAAATATTTTTATCTTCAAGTATAAAAATATAAGATTTTAGAGAAATGAGGCAAAATATACGCAATTTTTGAGCCAAAATGAGCATAGAAGAAAATTCTGACCTAGTACATATTAATATATTTTTCTATGCTTAAATCTATTTTACATTTCTCACATGTTTTTGACTAAAATTATACTTTTTAGAAATGTTTTTTTTTTATTTCTATCTTGTAGATGAAGATGTTAGGAATGCAACACAACTGAAATGAGGCGAAACAGAGTTGAAACGGAGCCAAACGGAGCAAAACAATGGAGCTGCGCACAGGGTGGCGCCCAGGCTCCAATCCGGCGGCCAGGCGCTAGTGACGATGAGAAAATGACGCTTAGGTGCCAGAATCAAGGCCTAGGCGCTAGAACCCGTCTAGGGACGATTATGGACAGTTATGGATGACTTTGGAAGTTATTTTCACGTTGTTAAGGAGTTTCTAGACCTTCTAGAAGACTGGAAGTTACTCCTAATATTAGGAAATGTGATACAATGCATCTGGACATATTGGAGCGGTTTAAATCACGAAGAGGTGTGACTTAAAGTGAAGGGGGTGCAACTGTTTGGGCACGGAGTCTGGCGCCTAAGCAACAGAACTTGGCTCCTAGGCACCAAAATTGTTTCTAAAAGATTCGTTGAATCTGGACTAATATTGAAGAGGTGCCTTAAGCAACCCTTGGTCATTTTTGAAGCTCTATAAATAGGGACCAAATCTATAGCAAGGGTGACTTGATCTATGAAAAAAGTACCTATTTTTATGACTTATTTTTTATCAAATTTTTAAGGATATTATGCTTTAATGAAAGGTAAATTTGTGTTTTGGATGTTGGTGATGCAAAAATGTTCAAGAAGGAAAAAAGGATGAAAAAGGAGAAAAAGGAGCAAAAATGGAACCAAAATGCAAAATTCTCATAATAATTGGCATGTCGCCTAGGCGCCAGAATCCGACGCCTAAGTGCCAGTTCGATACATAATTCTATAAGATTTTTGACAACTTTTGGACGGTTATTTTGACGGTGTTAGTGGTTATTAGACCATCTAGAAGATTGGCAGTTATTCCTGGATTATAGGACTTGAGATACATTGTATTTAGACGCTTGGAAATGGTTAGGATCACGAAGAGGTGCGATCCAAAGTGAAGAGGTGCGAAGAACTGGACGCAGAGTCCGGCATCTAGGCGCTAGACACACCTTCTAGAAGATTCATTGAACATGGACACATTTTGAAGAGGTGCCTCAAGGCAACCCTTGAAGCCTATAAATAGGAGGCTACTCCTTCAGAGAAAAATGACCCACAAACCACCAACGCCCAACCTAGTCCCCTAGCCCCATAGTTCTATTTAGAGAGAGAAATTAGAGAAATATTTTAAGGGCCATATTTATAGTTTCTTTTATTAATTAGTGAGTTTATTTTAATGTTTGTATTGAGAGTATTTGAAGAGTCGGTGCTTTTGAAGTCTATTTACTTTGGAGTCAAAAGGATTCAGAGGTTCAGTTGGAAAAACACTTGAGATAAGTATTTGTGTTTTGATTGAAAGTTTTATTTATATGTTTTGTTGTTTAAATTCAATGTGTTCTGAGTAGTTAGTTTACTTTCTTCTTTTAATTATGAAAAGATAAATATGATAATATAAAATTCATTGGAGAATTAAAACTTTATATATATTTTAAACATTGTGATGATATTAATTACAGATCTTAATTTACTATTTAAATTGGTCATTTAAATTATTAAAATCTGTTGAAGAGTTTTGAGACATAGAAGGAGATGAATTCTTAACTAGTAGATATCACATGAATCCTTGGGTAGTCGAAGGCCTTGTGCAGGTTATTCAAGGTGAAGTGCAAATAAATAGGAAGATATTATTTAATTGGCGTAGAATTGATAAGTTTTTAGAGTGAAATGCTAAGTTATTGTAATTTGGTTTATAGAGACGGAAAGGGTCACTAGTAGGCCCGACCATAGCCACCCTTGGACATCTTGTAGTGTGAGCCTAGATTAACCCATTTTACTAACAATACATCTAGACCTGATCTATAGATTAACCAATGTTTTTTATACTATCGAGCGAAGGTAAAGAATAGGAATGCTTCTATTTGGCATAATACCATAAATTTATATTCTCCATGAATATTACATTATCTAAAAAGTCTTGAATTAATTGAAAGGAAGAAAGTTGTTTGCTTATTTTTATTTACATCAATCATTACTTTATTACTGCTTTATTTCTGCATCTAGTAAATTAAATATCAACTTTTTAACTTTAAAAGAAATACATAAAAATAAAATCAAAATATTTTTAAAAAATCTATAATATTCCTCATGGGATCGATACTGAGGTCTTTATTTAAAGCCCTACATTACTTGAAACGATACGTATACTTGCGTAGTACCCATAGTGTGTAAAATATTTTCCATAAAATTATATTTATATACACTAGCCGCTATTATAATTTGAGTCAAAGTATTGGTTATAACATATTTTTAATAGCATAAATTACTGCATTGTTTGGCGATTGCAAACCAAGTTTTTGATGCATTGTTACGGATCGAGGGTCAGATTTTTGGCACCATTGCCGGGGAGGAAAAATTTATAGATTTTAAATATTTTATTTTATTTATTTCTTTTATTGTCAAAAATATAAAAAATAAAAAAAATAAATAAAAAAAATTTTTATTTCTTGCTATTTTACTTTTTATTTACTTTTTATGCGTAGTTCTGGATCTGAAGGATTATTACCTTTAGATTCTGAATTAGAAAGAACTGTTAGAAGAATTAAAAAAGGAAAACAAATTCAAAAATATCAAGAGATGACTAATTTAAATAACAATTTGCAAAATCCAATTGATTAATGAACAAAATGTTTACAAACCATCAATGGATTATGCTAACCCTACAACTGATGAACTTCATAGTAATATTCAAATACCTGCTGTAGATGCTAATTCTTTTGAGCTTAAACTGTCTATTATTCAAATGGTTCAAAATAATCAATTTGGGGGAACACCAAATGAGGATCCAAATTTACACCTTGCTAGTTTTTTAGAACTTTATGCTACCTTTAAATATAATAATATTTTTGTTGATGCTATAAGACTTAGACTCTTTCCTTTTTCTTTAAGTGATAAAGCAAATATGTGGTTGAACTCATTAGCAACAGGTTATATTAAAACATGGGCTGAAATGGCACAAAAATTCCTTGCCAAATATTTTCCTCCTTCTAAACTGCTAAATTAAGAAATGATATTACTTCATTTAGTCAATTTCACGGGGAGACAATTTCTGAAAGATTTAAAGAACTATTAAGAAAATGTCCTCATCATGCTTTGCCTGATTGGTTAATTATTCAAATATTTTATAACAGACTTATTTGATCATTTAAATAAATTATTGATGTTGCTGCTTGAGGTTCTTTAATGGCTAAATCATTTGAAGAAGTTATAATTTAATTGAAAAAATGGCTAACAATAATTTTCAATGGTCTTCTGAAAGGATTAATCCTAAGAGAATGACAAGTATTCATGATAACGAAGCCTTTTCTATCTTAGATTCACAAGTAGCTGCAATATCTAAGAAATTAGATAATTTTGCTATCAATATATCACATAACAACTCTGTTAATATTAAAGATTCTCAAACTATTAAAACTTTACAAGCTCTTTCTAGTAAAAATAACCCTTATTCCAATTATTATAATCATGGATGGAAAAATCACCCTAATTTTAACTGGAATAATTCACAATAACAATGGGGTAATAATCAATCCCATGCAACTGGAAATTGGAATAATCAAGTAAATTCAAACGATAAACTACCTGGATTTAATAATGAACAGAGAAAGTTATCTATTGAAGAATTAGTTTTACAACTAAGTAATCAATTACAAAATCAAAACACTGCTATTCGTAATATTGAGAATCAAATGAGACAAATCGCTAATTTAATTAATTACAGACCTCCAGGAACACTTCCTAGTAATGTTATAGTCAATCCAAAAGAAATTGGAAAAGACCATGAACATGTTAAAGCTGTGCAACTTAGAAGTGGAAAGGAATTAAGAGAAAGAATGCACAATGAAATTGAAAATGAGATTGAGGTTGAAGAGATTGAAAAACCTCAAGAAACTCCTTCTCCTAGTTAAGATCAGACTGTTATTCCTATTAATGTGGAAGTTGAAAAACCACCACCACCTTTTCCTCAAAGACTAAAATACCAGAAGCTTGATCATCAATTTTCTAAGTTCTTTGAAATTTTTAAGAAAATTACCTTTAACATACCTTTTGCTGAAGCTTTGGAACAGATGCCAACTTATGCAAAATTTATGAAGGATATTTTAAGTAAGAAAAGAAAATTTGAAGCTTTTAAAACTGTTGCATTAAGTGAAGAATGTAGTGCAATAATTCAAAAGAAATTACCTCAGAAACTTAAAGATCCTAGAAGTTTTACTATACCTTGTGCTATTGGAGAAAAATTTTGTGGAAAAGCTTTATGTGATTTAGGAGTAAGCATTAATCTCATGCCATTTTCTATTTTTTGAAGGTTGAATTTAGGAGAGATTACTCCCACCACTGTAAACCTTCAGTTAGCTGATAGATCTATCGCCTATCCTAAAGGAAATATAGAGGATGTTCTTATTAAAGTGGATAAATTTATTTTCCCCATGGATTTCATTGTACTAGATATGGAAGAAGATAAAAAAATACCAATTATTTTAGGGAGACCTTTTCTAGCTGCCGGGCGAGCTATGATTGATTTGCAAAAAGGAGAATTAACCATGAGAGTTAATGATCAAGAGATTAAACTCAATGTTCTTAAATCAATGTAGTACCCTGATAAAGAAAAATTCTATCAAATGGATATTATTGATTATATAATTGAAAAACATTATCAAGAAAGATGTAAAGTCATTTTAGAAGAAAAAATTGAATTATTAACTGATGAAAATGAAGAACTAAAAGAAAAAGAACAATCTAAAGAAAATCATTATATTAAAGATAACTGGGAAATTTTGGACATAACACAAAATGATATACTTTTACCCTCAATTAAAAAAGCCCCTGAACTGGAATTAAAAATGTTACCTGCACATTTAAAGTATTCTTTTCTTGGAAATTCATTAACTTTACCTGTGATTATTTCTTCTAAACTAAGTTTAGATCAAGAAGAAAAACTGATAGGAGTGTTAAAGAATTATAAGAAAGCTTTTGGTTGGACTATTACTGATATAAGAGGAATAAGCCCTTCCATCTGTATGCATAGAATTTTAATGGAAGAAGATTTTAAACCTACTATTGAACCTCAAAGAAGATTAAATCCTATCATGAAAGAGGTTTTTAAAAAAGAAATTTTAAAATGGTTAGATGCTGGAATTATTTATCCTATTTCGGATAGTCAATGGGTAAGCCCTATTCATTGTGTTCCGAAGAAAGGAGGGGTAACTATCATTGTCAATGATAAAAATGAACTAATTCCTACAAGACAAGTTACTGGATGACGAATTTGCATTGATTATCAGAAATTAAATGATGCCACTAGAAAGGATCATTTTCCTTTACCTTTCTTGGATCAAATGCTTGATAAATTAGTTGGACACTCATATTTCTATTTTCTGGATGGATATTCTGGTTATCATCAATTACCTGTCTCTCCTGAGGACCAAGAGAAAACAACATTTACAAGTCCTTATGGAACATTTGCGTTTAGAAGAATGCCTTTCGGTTTATGTAATGCACCTACAACTTTTCAAAGATGTATGATATCAATATTTTGTGATTTGATTGACAAAGGAATTGAAATATTTATAGACGATTTTTAGTCTTTGGAACTTCTTTTGAATCTTGTTTGGAAAATATTTTTAAGTTCTGAAAAGATGTGAAGAAACAAATTTAGTTCTGAATTAGGAAAAATGTCAATTTATGGTCACAGAAGGTATTGTACTTGGTCACAAAATTTCACAAAAAGGGATGGAAGTTGATCAAGCAAAAGTGAAAATTATTGCTGAACTGCAACCACCTACTACTGTTACTGATGTGAGAAGTTTTCTGGGTCATGTTGGATTTTATAGAAGATATATAAAGGATTTTTCTAAAATTGCTAAACCTCTTAGTCATTTATTGGAAAAAGAAGCTAAATTTGAATTTAATGAAGACTGTGTTAATGCTTTCAATATTTTAAAAGAAAAATTAATAACTGCACCTATAATTATTGCACCTAATTGGAATAAACCCTTTGAATTAATGTATGATTCAAGTGATTTTGCAATTGGAGCTGTATTGGGACAAAAATATGAGAAAACTTTCAAAGTTATATATTATGCTAGTAAAATTCTTACTGAAACTCAAAGAAATTACACTACTACTGAGAAAGAGCTTTTAGCTATAGTCTATGCCTTTGATAAATTTAGACCTTATCTTCTTGGTACCAAATGCATAGTTCATACTTATCATTCTGCTATTAATATTTATTGTCCAAAAAAGATGCTAAGCCTAGACTGATAAGATGGGTTTTACTTCTACAAGAATTTGATTTTCAAATAGTGGATAGAAAAGGAACTGATAACCAAATTGCTGATCATTTATCTAGAATTAAGAATGATGTTATTATTGAGGAAAATATAGATGAGAAATTTCCTGATGAACATTTATATGTTATTCAAGGATGCCAAACACCTTGGTATGCGAATATAGTTAACTATTTAGTTAGCAATATTCTACGTTATGAATTGAATAACAAATATATTAAAAAATTTAAAAATTATGCTAAATCTTATATTTGGGAAGATCCTCATTTATTTAAATTAAGAAGAAATTTTGTAATTCAAAGATCTGTACCTCATGAAAAAACTTTTGCTATTATTCAAAAATGTCATGATTCCGATTTTGGAGGACACTTTGGAGTAGATAAAACTGCATTTAAAATTTTAAATTCAGAATTTTATTGGTCTACCTTGTTTAAAGATGTGAGAAATTTTGTGAAAACATGTGATCGATATCAAAGGATGGTAAATATATCTAGAAAAGATGAAATGCCTTTAAATTATATATTGGAAGTTGAAATTTTTGATATATAGGGTTTAGACTTTATGGGACTATTTGTACCATCATCTGGAAAGATTTATATTTTATTAGCAGTTGATTATGTTTCAAAGTGGATTGAAGCTATAGCGTTACCTAACTGTGATTCCAAGTGTTTCAAAATTTTTAAAGAAAATGATTTTTTCAAAATTTTGAATGCCTAAGGTAATTATCACAGATAGTGGAAGTCATTTTAGAAATATAAGAATTCAATTATTACTGGATAAATTTGGAATCAAACATAGAATTGCAACCGCGTATCATCCTCAAACAAGTGGAATGGCTGAAGTATCAAACAGAGAAATTAAAAGAATTTTAGAGAAGACTGTTAATCCTAAAAGAACTGATTGGGTTGATAGACTTGATTCTCATTATGGGCTTATAGAACAACTTATAAGACACCAATCGGAATGTCACCTTACCGGTTAATTTATGGTAAACATTGTCACTTACCTGTTGAACTTGAACATAAAGCTTATTGGGTGATAAATGAGTTTAATTTTGATTTAAATACTCTAGGAGAAAAACAATTATTACAATTAAATGAGATGGATGAAATAAGAAATGAATCATATGAAAATGCAAAAAATTATAAAGAGAAAATGAAGATGTTACATGATAAAAAGATTTCAGGAAAAATATTCGAGCTTGGACAAGAAGTATTATTATTTAATACTCGTTTAAGACTTTTTCCTAGAAAATTAAGAAATAAATGGATGGGACCATATATAATTGAGAAAGTATACTATTATGGAGCTGTGGGTATTAAAGACCCCAAAACAGGAAAAATATTTAAAGTTAACGGATTAAGACTGAAGCCTTATTTGGGAGAGATTAAAATGATTTATAAAGAGGCTTACGAGTTGTGTCTATCTGATTAAAGACTTAATTAGGTCGGGCTGACAACGTTAAACCAAGCGCTTTGTGGGAGGCAACCCATAATTATTTTTGTGTGTTTTTACATTTTTTAATGTAAGGTTATGCCTCGGTCTTGACTAATTTTATATAACTTTAGAAAATTGGACGCTAACAAGTCTTCAATGACTTAAGCTAAAGATTATCTTAAATTATATAAAGTTTGGACTTTGGATCACTCCATTTCATATGTGAGTAAAAAAGAGATCAAGTTAACCTTCATTATGATTGTTTATAATTTATGTTACTAAGTCTATATTGATCTTACCATTCTAATTTACCTATTTTGGAGAATGAAACTTTGAAATTTGACGTTAGGCAAAACGGAGTTGAACATGGTTCCAGCGCCTAGGCGCTGAAATTTGGCGCCTAAGAGCCAGAGTAAAACGTTGTATCGATGGGTCCGGCACCTAGGCGCCAGATTTGGCGCCTAAGCACCACAGTTACTGGATCGTGTAAAAATAAAAAAAATTTCAGTTTTTCACACAATTTTCTCCTTTAAATTACCCCATCTTCGTCCCCAATCCCTAAGCAACCAAAATGAAGACCTAGACACTTCTTTCTTGAGAGATTAGAGAGGATTTTTGAAGAAATGGAGAGAAGAAATTTTGGAGAAGAGGCTAGAGACAAAGGTTCAAAGGATCCTTAACCTTACTTCAATGGTTTTATCGTTGTAAGTTTGGAGAAAATTTCAAGTTGTCTAGATAAATTTGAAGCAGAATTCAAAAGTATTGGAGATAGCCACCATGAGATGTATCATCAAATTAAACATCTGGAATGGCAGACGAAGCTTCAATTTGATCATCTAGCGGCTTATCAAGATGCTCAAGTGGAGATGTATGCGAAGAACAAACAGATCGATGAGAAAACAGCTACGGATTTTTCGAGGGCGTTAGTATTCTTCCCAAGTAGGCCTAGTAATCTTCCTTGCGAAGAGAATGAAAATTTCTAATTTGAAGAATAGATAGTTATTGTAGTGTGATCTAGATTTTTATAGTGTGTCGTTGTATCGATTTAGTATATCGAATGTGTTGTTTGTGTGTTTGTTTTATTGTTCAATGTGTGTTGTATTTGCTTTGAAATTGTGTAGTTTGATTATTTATTAGGACTTGAATCATATTACTATACTTATCTGTATTGTATTGAGCCAAAATTGAAGATTATGAATGGAATTAGAAGAGTTTGATTTAAACTTTGTGTTTAATTGGTGGATTTAAATTTTAATTTTTAAAATTTTTGGGAAATATTTTGGAAGTTGGAAACTGAAGCACTACTCTAATATGAGTAATTGGAAGTTGAATTTATGAGTTTGGTGGAAAATAAAATTTTTAAAGTGATTTTTATGAAAGGCGAGTCTGGCGCCTAGGCGCCAGAATTCGGCGCCTAGGCGCCGGTTCAGCCTGCTTACCGAAAATTAGCATTTAAATCCCATTAGCCATGGTTGACGTCTAAGCTTCATCCCCTTCCTCTTTTTCACAAAAATAAACCCCCTAGATCTATCTTGAGGTCAATACATTAAGTTTTTGAGCCCAAAATCACTTGATTTCTTCATCTCGAGGTCAGATCTACCTTCTAATCCATTTATTTTTTATTCTTACCATAGATTTTCCTATTTTTTTGCTAAAAACCAAAATTTTAAGAAAAATTTTGATTTTTAGAGTTCCTCCATGGATTTTTAAACTCATTTTAAGTTTCTTAAGCTTAAAAAGAGTTTAAATATTTGATTCCTAAATTTATTTGTGTTTTCTTTCACGTTTAGATGACACCAAAATCTATGCCAGGAAAGGCACGAGAAAATTTTGACAACAGCAAGTTTTTGACTGCGACAGCGCATTTTCGTTATCACGAATTTGTGACTTCAAGAAAGTTTATCTCAGACTGCAGTTTTTACAATCCTGGTGAAATGATTGAGAACACGATCGTTGCAAACAACTGGCAACGATTCTGTTATTTCACTGTTGTTGCTGTTATTCCTATTGTATGATAGTTTTATGCCAACTTTTTGGATGCAGGAGACTACGAAGTCTTCGTTAGAGGTGTCAGAGTAGGATTTACTTCGGAAAGGATCAATATTTTCTACGGCCTGCCACCTACCATCGAGTGCTACTATTCTGGTTTATCTCCATCTGAGGGATATCTTGAGATGATTATTGCATATCTGACTGATGGCACTGGAGCTTGGAAGATCCAGAATGACAAAATAGTAAAAATTCAAATCTTCTAATCTACATGGTATTTCAAAGGCATGACATTATTTTATTTCTGCTAGACTTCTACCTTCTAACCACCTGAGTGAAGTTACCAAAGATCGAGCTATCCTGAACTATTGCATTCAGGAGAGGAAGCTGATAGATGTTGGAAGTATTATTTATGATTTTGTGGAATCGATTGCTAGATCCAGCACTTCTGTGGGATTAGGATTTCCATCCTTGATTCATTCTTTATGCATGAGCAATGGAGTTTCTGCTAATATATCAAAGGAGAAGTTGAAGACTACAAAGCCAATTGGGCAGGAGAGTTTTAGCATTTATGATGGTCTTCGAGGGAAGAGATCTACTGATCCTTCTACTTCTGTACCTACTCCAGGTAAAGCTTCTACTTCTAGACCTTCTACTTCTACTGCTGAGCCACCATCTAGTTTCTGGGAATCGATGCATGATCAATTTCTAGAGCAGGAGAATGAGTTATTTCTAACTCACTACAAAGTAGATGCTATAGACAAGAGGATTGATCATTTATCAGAGTTTACCCAAAGGAAAAGTGAGTATGATGCTGAGTATTCAGAGTCTTTAGTGAGATTCTTGAAGGGTGAGCATGATGTTCAGTTTCCTACCTGTCCTAGATTTTCACCGTATGTTGATCCAAATTATGTGGAGTTTTCTTTTGGTGATGATGATGACGAGGCTACATATAGTGATTAGTAACTTGATTTACCTTTGAGATGTGCTGATTCTGTTGTTTGTTTATTTTTTATTTGCTAGTGATGTTTGTTGTTTGTTAGTGTAGATTTATTTATGAATCTTTGTGTGGATTGTTTGATGTTGAGACTGTTTTAAATATTTAGTGTATTGTGTTGAAGACTGAAATTTGGATAAATTAATGTTTAATTTTGTTTCAGCCTACTGTTTAGTATTCTTAAATAGTTAATAATGTTGTTTTGTTTCTATTACTATTAATAGTATAGTCATTTAATTCAGCTACTGATATATAAAAAAAATGATGAGCTTACTTACTTTTATATATGCTTCGTTATTTCAGTAATATTCATAAAGAGCATCTGTAGAAGTAAATTTTTCTTTTTAGACTGTTTTTACATACTTATAAAAATTCCTTTTTAAATTATACCTTTCTTTCTCTCATACTTTAAATTTTTTCATGATATACAAAAACTTAAGTTCGGGGGAAGGGAAAATACATGCAAATTTAAATTTTATTTATCCTTAATGAACTAATATTTTCTAAAAAATATTAACATAACATAAGGAATGAAGAATCTATTTAAGATCATTTAAATTTTTGAAATTATAAATAATTTAGTAGACTTAACCAAAATTTTAATAACTTTGATTGATTTTAAGAATAGAATTATTGAACTTAAGAAAGAGTAAGATTAAGAAAATTTTCTATTCATAGTAGAAATAATTGAATTTTAGAAGTATTAAGAAATCAAAAATATAACTTGAAAAAGAAAAGATTGAAATTCTTTTGGAAATCTATTCATGTTATAGTAATTAAGTGAAAATGTATAAGTTTGAAAAAATAAGTTAAGGATAGCGAAGTTCAAAACCAATAACAGGCTATCCAGATATAGTAATCCTCTCTGAAAAAAAAAGACAGAGGAGAAGCTTGAGGAGATGCCTAATAAAAAATTGGCTTCACTTGAATTAGCTTATATAAAAAAAAACTGATTACATATTTTACTTAATTTTTATGCATGTATCTTTTTTAGAAAAGATTTTCATGAAGATGTTATTCTTGTAAATAATTTATGTGATCTTAATATAATAAACTACAATTATTTTCGAAGTGAATGAAAATTTTTTGAAATCTTATGATTTGGTAGTTAAATATTCTTTAAATTCTTAAAATTAAACTTAGTTAGTTAAATTTGGTTAATGAATTACTAAAGTCTTTATAAAATCAAAAATTATAAGAAATCTTAAATATTTACTTTTATTCCAATTGTTATACATTTTATATAGTAAATAGGGTTACTTGAGGACAAGTAACGTTTAAGTTTGGGGGATTTTGATTCATGAAAAAAATACCTACTTTTATGCATTGCTTTTATTAAATTTTTAAGGATATTATGCTTTAATGAAAGGTATTTTTGTGTTTTGGATGTTGGTGATGCAAAAATGTTCAAGAAGGAAAAAAGGATGAATAAAGAGCAAAAAATGCAAAAATGGAGCCAAAATGCAAAATTGTCAAAATAATTGGCCTGACGCCTATGCGCCAGAATCCGACGCCTAAGCGCCAGTTCAATACAGAATTCTGTAAGATTTTTGATGACTTTTGGACGGTTATTTTGACATTGTTAGCGATTATTAGACCATCTAGAAGATTGACAGTTATTCCTGGATTATAGGACATGTGATACATTGTATTTGGACGCTTGAAAATGATTAGGATCGCGAAGAGGTGTGATCCAAAGTGAAGAGGTACGAAGAACTGGACGCAGAGTCCGACGCCCAGGAGCCAGATTCCGGCACCTAGGCGCCAGACACACCTTCTAGAAGATTCATTGAACATGGACACATTTTGAAGAGGTGCCTCAAGGCAACCCTTAAAGCCTATAAATACGAGGCTACTCCTTCAGAGAAAAATGCCCCACAAACCACCAACGCCCAACATAGTCACCTAGCCCCACAGTTCCATTTAGAGAGAGAAATTAGAGAAATATTTTAAGGGCCATATTTATAGTTTCTTTTATTAATTAGTGAGTTTATTTTAGAGTTTGTATTGAGAGTATTTGAAGAGTCGGTGCTTTTGATGTCTACTTACTTTGGAGTAAGAAAGATTCAAAGGCTCATTGGAAAAACACTTGAGATATGTATTTGTATTTTGATTCAAAGTTTTATTTATATGTTTGTGGGCATATTTTTAGGTTATGTGTTTTATTTTGAAAAGGGGGTCACCTAACAGAAATTGTCGGCGAATTTTATATTTTAAATTTAATTTAAATATATATATATATAATTCAGAAAGTAACATTTGATTTTGAAAATAATTTTAAGTTTGAAAATTTTAAGATATGAAATCAAACTGATGTCACATCCCGAGTAGTTTACATAAACGAGCACCGCACCACAAACGTGTATCTACTCCGAAGAATAGACACACTGCTTCGTAATGGGGCTCGATTAAATAAACTAGAAAGGTTTGTGACATCCGTTTGGTCTGCGAACCAATTTTATAAGCCGAGAAATTCCCCTGCTTAATATGAAAACATTAAACAGGGTTTATATTACCTGGGTTCTTACATTTCCCTATAAGGGCAAGCCCCTATAGTTAATTACATCTTAAGTGACGGGGATCTCCTAAGAAAACTCTCGATAATAATCAATAATTCTGCTCTCAAGAATCTCAAAGTTTAAGTTTTCAAGGGATTGAATTTTGGAATTTCAATAGGGAATGGATCAAATTTGGAAGATTTTATTTTGGGAGTCCAAAGGAAGAGAAGTAGGAGAAGCTGAGGATCCAAGAGGAATCTTGGCAACTTCCCGACTATCCTATTGTTTGGATTGAATTTAGGAAAGTCCTGATATTTATTTAATGTTTTGATCTTGCCAATTTTAATTAATTTGGACTTATATTTGTATGATAAAATCATACAAATAGCCTCGAAGATATGAGGGTTTATGTCGTACTAAACGACTACCTCGGAGTCCTAAGACCGGTTAGGGCTTAATTTACATGACATGATCATGCAAATGCCTAACGAAGAGTTGAGGATTTATGTTGCACTAGGCAAACTACCTCGAAATCCTATGGATTGGTTATTTAATTCTAAGAATGGTTTTGCTGAGGTAGATTCAAGTTTTGCTGACGACGATGGCCGTGCTGCCCACCATGCTCCGAGCCCCTTGTTGTTGCTGAGGTTTAGTTTTAGAAGTCATAAATCAGGAGATGAGAAAAGTGTTTTGGTTTAGAGAAATTCTTAATTTCCAAGTGTTTTTCATGTTTTAATTATAACAAATCTTAAAGTTGATTATAACAACACCGGTTAAGATCCCATGGTTCCATCCTTCCAGCATCGTTATTTTAATCGGATTCACTTAGTCAAGATGAATTTGCTAAACTCAACTAAATGAGTTCCACACTTTCATTTAGACCGTGGGAAATCCCGTTAGCAACACGTAGGTTACATCATCTGAGGTATTCCCGATCATCCAACAAGACGTTTTAATTTAGTTATAATTGTAGTTTTGTGTTCTGTTTGTGATTAAATTTTGAGTTGTTTTTTATTTTGAAATGTTATGGCGGTGAATTTTATCTTGTAATGACTTTTAATTTAGTTTTGGTTTCAGTTTTAGGGACTATCCTAAAAGTGTGGGTTTTCATGCAACAGTTGTTTATCATGCAAGAAAAGTAAGTGCGATGCGATTAAATAAATTGCAATAAAGTAAATTGCAAGAAAGTAAATTGCAATGAAATAAAAGCGTACCTGGAGGGTCTTCCCGTCATCCCAAGCTGCACTCAAACACAATTTAGAATATTTAAGCAAGTTCCTAGGTAAAGCTAAGGGAAGGATTATGGTTTTCTACCAAATTCCTAATCCTATAGCTAGTCATTTCCTATGACATCTAAGTTCTTGTGTTTTGGTTGAGGACAATTTTCTTCATCAAAGAACAATTAAATTCAATTGTTCTTATAAACATCCTATCATATTAAGGAAGTGCTTAAGACGAGTCTTAAACATCTTTTCAATATTGCTAGAATCGTTTTAAGTCCAAATGAATTCAATTATACAAATGAATTAATCGTCCGAGGATTCAATTTTGTTATCTTGCTCAGTGAACTATGACATTTGAATATCCTATAAGTGAAGTAACATTTCATTTAATGTTCTGTTTAGGAGTTATGACAACGGAAGCTTTCGAGGGCAAATTGATGTTCAAATGGTTTGTGATTTAATTTAATTTCAGTTATCGGGTTTAAATTTGGAATATTGTTCAAGTTGCTTTATTTTGAATTCCTTTATGTCTTAGGTGATGTTATTTTTAATTCAATTTAATTCAATTTAATTTAACTTTAATTTAATTTAATGTAGTTTAGTTTCAATTTTGATTCAATTTAACTTGATTTTAATTTTAACTTGATTCTATTATTTAATTTAATTTAATTCAATTTAGTTTGATTTGATGTGAATTAATTTAATTTAATTTAACTTGATTTAATTTAATTTGATTTAATTTAATTTAATTTAATTTAATTTTAATTTAATATGTTTTAATTTAATTTTATTTTATTTATTTAGTTTAATTTTAATTTAATTTAATTCAATTTAATTTAATTTAATTCAATTTAATTTAATTTAATTCAATTTAATTTAATTTGTTTAATTTAATATAATTTAAATTTTAATTTAATTTTATTTTTAATTTTAATTTAATTGAAATTTTAAAAGAGTTTAATAATTTAACTTTAATGTAATTTAATGATTAAGTCTTTTAACATTTTAAATCTTAAATTTGAATTATCATTTTAATTAGGAATTAAATATTATGGAGATGATTAATTTAGGGATTCTTAAATTAAAGAACAAATCTCTCCCTATTAATATCCCTATTTTAATAATTCCAATTTTATTATTCTTCCAAATTTAATCAATTATTTAATTAAAGTTTGTTTTAATTATTTTCAAATTATTTGGTAGGTTTCTACTCTCTAATTATTTAAATTTCAATCATCCAAATCAGATTAATATCAAATATTTTACTCTTTAATTTTATTAAACCTAAAGTTTTAATTAAGGGTTACAATTTTAATTACCATTTTGCCCTTCAAGCTTAATAATTTCATAACTCACTAAATTGAGCTTAAATGAACTTGAAATTTTTATGTAACTTCACTCATATGCCAATAAAGACATGAGAGGAGAAAATGTGATTTTTCTGTATTTAATTTATTTATGTAATTATTTTTGGTGGAAAATAGGGATTTCCAAGGAAAATTTAATAATATGATCAAGGGAAAGTTTCTGTCCTTAAGAAAATTATGGGACATTCCTAATGACCAGAGGATCACTTGAACCAATTTTGGTGATTTTTTAAATTATATTCTTTTTATTATAATTATTTTGATTTTTGGAGTATTAATTAATTTAAAAATAAAATAGAGGTTGAAAAATGAATTTTATATTTTTCAAAAATCTCTCTGATATCAAGGAAATCAAAGAATCAATTTTTACAATTTTCTGATTTTTCTTTGATTTATTAGAATTATTTTAGTGGAAATGCTAGAAAATACATTTTTTTTAATTTTAAAATTACCTTAGTGATTTAAAATTTAATATCTCATCAAATAGACCTAAGAAAAATATGGGGTTTGTTCCTAAGTGATTAGAATTCAAAATATGACATTTTAGTGAATTTTATTATTTTTGTGATTTTATTTATTTTTTATTTATTAAAATATTAAAATAATATAGAAAATCAACCTTTTTAGAAAATTGAAATTTTAATTTTCTTAAATTCCACTAATATCAGAGAGGCTCCAAAACCAATTTGGTGAATTTTTGAAAAGTATTTTGAAAGTTATGAATTTTTAAAGTTTAAATTGGCTAAATGGCTTAATCAACCCATTTAGTAGGGCTAACCAAGTCCAATTGACTTCAAATTTTTATGGTGGGTTCCTCTGATCCTAAAGGTCATTGGAGAATTGATTTCAAGTCAATTTTATGTATGATTAGCTCTAATTAATTAGGGACCTAGTTTGGGTGTTTAGGCCAATTAGGGTTATTTCAAGTGAATTAATTCAAAACCTATTTTTCCTAGGGTCCTCTGGTCATAAGCAACATCACCAAATTTTTCTAGAATTTATTTCACAACATGCTAATTATTGGATTTAAAATACTCAAAACAACAACATAAATTTGAAAAATCAATAACTTCTCATAGGGATGGTCTTTGACTTTGGAAAATTCAGGGAATGTTCCCAAATTCAGAGGCTTCAAAAGCCCTAGGGTCTCATTCCATGGTGAATTTCCTATATGCATGGAGAATTAAAACAATGCAGAGAGTAAATAAATTATTAAAAATAAAATACTTAATGAAATTAAATAATTTCTTTTCCACATTATCCTCTATTCACTGAGCAAGAGGGTATTTTTATTTTATTTTTCTGATTTTTCTACACAAAGTTATGCATTTTTGAAGTTTAGGGAATTAAATAAATAAGAAAATACCCTAATTTTCTATTTAAGTGACGCGGCGCCAGCTCAACCTCGGCAGCTCCGAACGCACACGCTTCGCCTTTTGATTCGGCGCCGCCATCCAACTCAGCGCTCCGGGGGCCCGCTGTATCGTTCCGTCTCCTCATCCGGCACGATCCTGGCCGTCCGTCCGCGCGTGTATGGAATGAACGGCATCCGTTCATCGTCCCCAGCCGTTCTCATTCGAGAGCCGTCCACACTAAAACCCTAAGAACTCACTCATTTCTCAACTGATTTTCGTGTTCTTGTGCTCTATCGATTCGTCTTGAAGAGACGAATACATCTATATGGTGATCATGCATTAAAATTAAAGCATTTGAAATGGAGAATCTCCAGAAGCTCGGGATGAAGAATTAGCTCATACCTTTGCTCAGAGAAGTGTGGCTTCAATCTGAGGGTTGTGTCACCTTCGATTGGATCCCAGCAAGCTCCAGATGAAGTCTCATGGTCTGGTGAATTGCCTAGATATGATTTCGACCAAGCCCGATCACAAAGCTTGGAGTCTGGAATAGATGGGTGGCCTGGAGAGGGGCTTTTGCTGGTGGACTCCTTCCCTTGGTCTGGTGAAGGTGTAGGACCAATTAATTTGAGGATTGATCCACTGTGGAGAAGTGTCCTGGTTTTGGGTGGAATTTTTGATAAGAAATTGGGCTCTGTTGGTGGGGATTAGGGCAAATTGTCACTGGGGATCAACTTCTCTAAGTATGGAGAGTGATCTGGAGCAATTTTGGCAGAGTTTCAGTAAGGTCTGGTTCAGCACCACTCATGGCCGAGAGGGGGTGGTGTTTAAATAGGAGAGGGTGGAGGGCCTCCCAGGGGGAGTTAGGGCTTGGGATCAGCTGCTCTTGGCAAGAGAAGAACAGCTACCATGGCCATTGGGGATGGGGCAGCTCAGCAGGTGAGAATTCCAAGTTTGGGCTCACATGTGAGCTCTCGGCCTGGTGGTTTCCAGCGGCTGTGGTGGCTGGCCGGCCAGGGTCAGGTCACTGTTGTCATCAGGGAGGTCAGGGCTGGGGCTTAGTGTATTCAATTGGCAGTTGCCAAGTGTAAAGTGGTTGGATCAAAATGGTATGTGGGTATGGCTAATCTTGGCTCAATTTGGTCAACCATGTGTTTGGGCTGGGTTCACCTCTCGATGACCTGATTTTAGGCTGAGAAAAAGTGGTTTAGGTCAGCTTAATCAGTGGGGAAGGGTCACCATCCAAGTACAATTAAGCTTAAGCAAGGTTTAGTGGAATCATGGGAGTGGCTAATCCTCTTAAGGGAACATGGAAAGAGCTCCCTCCTCTTGCCATCTTGGGTATGGTGAAGTGTCCAAGGCTCTCATGGCTCCCATGTGGCTCATGCATGGCTTCATGGCTCACCTTTGGCTTGGAAGAAGCTAAGTCAACTTTCATGAAAGAGGTTTTTTAGGAATTTTGGTAATTTAGGGGTGATTTGATAGGATTTGGCATATGGCTTAATTTAGAAAAATTTGATGGCTCAATTAGAACTTAGGGATGATTTCAATTAAGGGTATGATGAGAAGAATTTGTCATATGGGCTTTAGCATGAAGTTTGGGCTTTTAGGAAGGTTTAAGAAAGTGGGCTTTTGGTTTGAAAATAAATTCATGGATGGGAATTTTGTGAAGGATTGGGCCAAACAAATGTTGGGTTTAGCTCATGGATTTGTCATGAGTGATTTGAAGCAAGTTGGGAGTGATTTGAGTTTGAATTGGGTTGAATTTGGGCTTCTTTGGTGAATGGGCCAATATAGGTCAAATTGGGCTAACTTGGGCCAATGTTGGGCTAGGGTTGAAATTGATGTAAAATAAATGTTGGGAAATGTTTATGGGAGTGTTTCAAAGAAGTTTTGGCTTTGGTTGAGTTTTGATTTTGGGGTTTGGGTTTATTTGGGTTAGGTTTGGGTTTAGGTCAAAATTGGGCCTTTTAGCTTTGGGTTGAATTTGAGTGGGGTTTGGGTCTATATTTTGGGCAAATCATGTTAGTGTTTTTTTTGTGGGAATGTTAAGGAAGGTTTAGAAAAGATTTGGGGTTAATTAGAGTTGAATTGGGTTAGTTTGTGTTAGGTATGGGTCATGGGTCCAAATTGGGCTTTAAGGCCAAAAGTGAAATTGGATTCAAATGTCAATTAAATTGGACTTGGATTTGGTCTAGATTGGTGTTTAGAATGTTTAATTGAAGTTTAGAATTGAATTGGACTAGGATTTGGGTCAATTGGGTAGATTTGGCTTGACATTGGGTTCACTTAGGGTTAAAATGGGTCAAATTGGGGGTTTTGACAAAAGTGGGGTAAATTGACAAGATTGGCCCATGGTGTAGTTAAACAAAATGAAATTGGGAATATTTGGGATTTTTTGAAATTTTCTGGATTTTTCTGGGAATTTTCTGAATTTTTGGATTTTTGGGTCAAGAGGGGTATTTTGGGTATTTGGAGGGTATTGGGAGGTATTTTTGGAATTTTTGGTATTTTTGGGTATGGATGATCAATTTGAGTAATTTGGGAATATTTGTGATTGATTTTGAGGAATTTTGGGTGATTTGGAATTTTTGAAAAATTTGGGTAAATTTCAAGGGCTTTGGGTAGGCTAGGCGGGTGTAGGGTCCCGGGGGTCAAAAATTGAAAATTTGCAAAATTGAAGATTGGGTGAATGTAAGTGGAATGAAATCATTTTGGTTGAGCCATGAAGCCATGAAGCCATGTCAAACCCACATGAGCCATGAAGGTACTCATTTGAGGCATCCACTATGTTGTTCTTAACCCTCTTAGCCAAGGGCTTAGGGGTTAAGGACCATCCATGTGAATCACCCACATGAGTCAGGAGGTCAAGTTGGGTATGGGTGTGGTTTTAGGAGGTGTGTGAAAGTGTAGTGTATAAGTGTAGTGTGTGTGTAGGTCAGCCCTTCACCAGACCAGGCTATCCAGGGCAGTCCTAAGGCCAAAGAGTCCTATAGGAACTCATCCTTTAAACTTCCACATTTGATTTCAACCCTCTAGGTGATTAGGGGTCCACAATCAAGTTTGTGGAGTTTGCAGGGAGTTAAGAAGTGGTTTGAATTTCTAAAAGGTGGGTCCCAATTCTAATCCTCTAGGATAGTCAAAGGAAAAGCCTAAGGCTAGATCCTAAGTACTAAAGAGAAGAAGAGAAGACCTCATCAAAAATGAGGTCAACAAATGGACCCCCAGTAGGTGTGGTGAGCTGACGGAGCACACCGCGCGTATTGGTGTTGACCGAAGCGATCAACAAAACAAACACAGATGTCCAAGTGACAAACTTAGGACAAAGTAGAAGAGTTTCCGCTGGGGAGTGTCAAGTATATCTCTGAGACTGGAGATCTCTGAACTCTCGCTGGGGAAAGGAAAAGGAGGTGAATTCCAAATCACATAATCTGGGGGAATTTAAATTTAGATTTTATTTTGTTTCATGTTAAAGTTTTGATGTGTGAGCTTAGATTTCAATTTGGAGTTTTAATTTAGATTGAAGTTTTGTCAAAATTAATTTGAAGGGATTTGAACTTGAAGAGCAAATTGGAATTTTGTGGTTTTAGATGTAACATCTTCAACCTCAAAAGAAAATTGAATTGATTGGATTGAATCATTATAATGAGGAGAGATTTCAGAACTATGTGGTATCCGATGTAAAATCCTTAACCTCAAGAGTTTGATTTTGATGTATTTCATTGCGATAGGGAAAGAATCCTAAAGCAATGCAGTCTCAGATGTAAAATCCTCAACCCCAAGAATTTTGAATTTTTGATGTATTTCATTGCGATAGGAAAAGAATCCTAAAGCAATGCAGTCTCAGATGTAAAATCCTCAACCCCAAAAGTTTGATTTTGATGTATTTCATTGCGATAGGGAAAGAATCCTAATGCAATGCAGTCTCGGATGTAAAATCCTCAACCCAAGAATTTGATTTCGATGTATTTCAATGCGATAGGGAAAGAATCCTAATGCAATGCAGTCTCGGATGTAAATTCCTCGACCCCAAGAATTTGATTTTGATGTATTTCATTGCGATAGGGAAGGAATCCTAAAGCAATGCAGTCTCGGATGTAAAATCCTCGACCCCAAGAGTTTGATTTTGATGTATTTCATTGCGATAGGGAAGGAATCCTAAAGCAATGCAGTCTTGGATGTAAAATCCTGAACCCCAAGAATTTGAATTTTGATGTATTTCATTGCGATTGGGAAAGAATCCTAAAGCAATGCAATCTCGGATGTAAAATCCTCGACCCCAAGAATTTGATTTTGATGTATTTCATTGCGATAGGGAAAGAATCCTAAAGCAATGCAGTCTCGGATGTAAAATCCTAGACCCCAAGAATTTGATTTTGATGTATTTCATTGCGATAGGGAAGGAATCCTAAAGCAATGCAGTCTTGGATGTAAAATCCTCAACTCCAAAAGTTTGAATTTTGATGTATTTCATTGCGATAGGGAAAGGATCCTAAAGCAATGCAGTCTCGGATGTAAAATCCTCAACCCCAAGAATTTGAATTTTTGATTAGTCATTGATTTTGCAAAGATTTTTAGTGTTGATTTGAAAAGTGTGGAATTTTGGTGTTTCGAGAATTTCATGAAAGTTGTAAAAGACTTTCATGGAAGGAAATAGATTAGGAGGGAATATGTAGATGCCACATATCCCATTCAAAAGAGTTGATCGGAAGTTACTGGTTTGGATTGGATACAATTCCTTGCTATCAAATTTGATCCGTGTCAATGCAATCAACCGCTTCCATCCCAGACAAGGGAGAGAGTAGAACAGATTGGATTTCAGATTTGGAAGGTTGAGTTTGAATTTGATTGAGGTTTGATTTGAAATTTGGAAAGATTGAATTTGAAATTTTATTGAGATTTGATTTGAGATCTGGAAGATCGAATTTGAAATTTGATTGAGATTTGATTTGAAATTTGGAAAAATTGAATTTGAAATTTGATTTAAAATTTGTGCTCATTTTGTTTGTCCTTTAACGATTCAAATTTTATTTTATCGTGAACTTGGGGTTCATCATTTTTTTATTTAGATTTTTAAGGAAAGTTTTCTTTTATTTTTTTTTGTTTCTTTTCTGTTCTTTGTTCGAAGTTCATTTAACTTTAATGGCGTTTCTCAGTCAACTTGCACAAAAAAGGTGAAGGCCAAAAATGTGACATGGTCACTTTCATTTCAATCATGTTGAAGATACATCATACAACTCGATCTGGAATACATCTCATACAATCCATATAGACTCAAAACGGACTATGTATGATCTTTGTCGATTCATCCAAAAAGGTATCTGTCAAAAATCCATGTCCGAATAGCGAGGTACATGGTCAATAACATCACCTTCCAAGCCATCCTTGGCAAGGATGCCGTATGGATGTACGTTGGAGGTGTGATATTTTCCATGTAACTCACGACTCGTAAGGCCGCAGGCTCTCTAGCTCCGGGTCTGGATGGAAGTGGTAAGGTGCTTTCCTGTCATCCATCCTTCTAAAAGTAACTGAGATCCGCTTCACGGGTACTCCCGGTATGCAATGTTTAGCGACATCTGCTCCGTTTGCCCTTTAGTATCATGACGGAACCTATCGGTAATGGTATCTTTACTGGCCCTCGGAACTCACCTAGGCCTGCTATCCGGAGGTCAGATCCGAACATGATATTACACTCGTTCGGGAAAGAAACAGTGCAGAAAGGTCTGACAAAGTCGTGGTGATCTATGTGTGAAGGTATGCAGTCACCCTTCTTGTAAATGTTAATGATGCAACTGTTGGGTATGCAATCTGCTGGCAGTACCCTCCATGTTATCATTCTTTTTACCATCCTTTTGATGACTAACGGCATTGGATCCACTGGCCATGACGGAGTATTCCCGGTGGGTTTCCCTTCCAGTCTTCCGCGAAGTTGTAGCAGCATCCACATTGTATTGTAATTCTCCCTTTCCCTGACATCCATCTCCGGGGTTCCGAGTAAGTGTTTTCTCTTAGGCGGACCGCTCGGCCCATTCTTTTTAAATCCTGGAAGCAGTCCATGATTTGTTGTTGTTCGTATTCTGAGAACACGTCTGTATGTAGCTCGAGGCCTTCTAGTATATTGATCCTCCTGCCTCTGATTCTCTCGAAGTATTCAAAAGTTTTCTTCTCGACATTCTGCATTCTTTCTAGCTCGTATTCTAGAATAATTTGTAAATGGTGAGGCCTGGTGACATATTATGGGATATATGGCTCAATCCCTTCACGTTCTCCTGCATACCTCAGCTCCTCGGGGATGGTGTCCGTCGGGACATCCTCCGGGGTTGCTTCTGCAACAAGGTTATGCATTACTGGTGACTTTATTTGGTGGCGTGGTAGCCTTCCTTCTTCTGATCTTTTTGAGATTTCCCTGGTCTCTTCTGTTATCCTCGGAGCTGGCCTCCTTCCTTCAGGTACTTGGTGAACTGGCGTCCTTGAAGTATATGTACTGGCAGTAGCAACTGCCTCGTCGCGCTGGTCCGCTGCTAGTTTAGTTAACATCTTGCGGATACGGCGATTTTTATTTCTTCGCTGGGTTGCTGTGAGAGTAGCTCTTCGTACTTCCTGAATCTTTGTGGGCGCGGCGCTGACAAGCCTGCCCTCTGTTGTAGCGACTACAGACTTGATTTTCTTATCTTCTTCAGTGCTTGTTTTCCATTTCTTGCTGCTGGAGTGGTGGCTTTGGCCACCCACTTTCATTACTGTCTGACTGGGCAGTTCCTCTCGGTCAATTGGGACCCAGTCACTTTCCTCTTATTGCGAGCCTGCCGGTGCGAAGTCCGAGTCGATCTCGATTATCGCTCCATCTTTCACCCTCTTTTCGTCGAGTGCAAGGCTTACGCCATTTCTAAAGTTCAGGACCAACCGCCCGTTCGACATTTCCCTGTGAAAAGACAAGGAAAAGGATCAGGGGCTGTACTAAGAACAAGAACATTAAGAAAATGTTTATTAAAGACAGTTTTTTTATTACTTTTATATTTTCAAATTCACAGGAATGAAGTGGGAAAATATCAGGAAAGAGACTTTGATATGGAAGAGAAAACAAGGAAAACTTTATTATCATGATTTTATTATTTTTTTAGCACATTTTTATTATTTTTGGGTTCGAACCCAGTCATAAGTAATTACTTCGCCCGTGCTTCTAGGGATGAAGAATTCATTCCTTCGAAACATCAGGTAGCATAATACTTCTTCAAGTATCGTCCGTTGATCGGAAGCATATGTCGTTCTCCTTGGCGAGTTCACTAGCCGGTAGGAGCCTCCCGAGTAGATCGCCTCAACCACAAATGGTCCTTCCCAAGTGGGTTCAAATTTCCCTCCTATCTTGCGGTGTGCAAGGATAGGTCTCTTGAGAACGAGAACTAAGTCACCAACTTTGAAGGTTCTTGGGCGGACCAGCCTGTCATGGGCTTGAACTATCTTAGCTTGGTATAATTCTAAATTTTGCTGCGCTACAAGTCTTTTCCCTTCCAGGCTTTCCAATTCCTCTAGTCGTAATTTGGCATTCTCTTCTGTCATGATTTTGTTTGCAACTGCAATTCCGAGTGAAGGAAGCCTGGACCTCTAAAGGTAACACCGCCTCGGACCCAAACACCGGAGCGTAAGGTGTAGCTTGAGTAGGAGTTACGAAGGTTGTCTGGTAGGCCCATAAGGCTTCTAACAACTTCTCGTGCCAATTTCTCTTATTATCGTCCAAAGTTTTCTTTAAGATTTGAACGAGAGTTTTATTAAAAGCCTTAGCCAGGCCGTTTGCTCTTGGGTAGTAAATTGTTGAATACCCCCAGTCGATTCCGCGTGCCCTGACAAAATTGTTGATTTGTGTGCTTCTGAATGCTGACCCATCATCTGAGATAATCCTGCGCGGCACTCCGAAACGGTAAACAACTTGGTTCTTGAAAAGCGTAGCACGTGGTGTGCTTTCACTTCTCCGAGTGGAACCGCCTCGCCCACTGGAAAAGTAATCCGTAGCCGCAAGAATGAAACGATGTCCTTTTGACGATGGTGGTTCTATTGGACCCACTATATCTGTGCCCCAACATTCAAATGGGCACGACGCAATTGTCGGATGTAGCACATTTGGAGGTTGGTGTAGAACCACTCCGTGCACTTGGCATTGGTGACAGCTCTTGGCGATTTTCATGCGGTCGGTCATCATCGAGGGCCAGTAGTACCCTAGTCTTTGAATTTTCATTTTCATCTTTGGACCTGACTGGTGGGCACCACAGAGTCCTGAATGCACCTCTTTAACAATTTCACGGGCCTCGGACCCGCTTAGGCACCTTAGCCACATTTGATCGAAATACCTTCTGTATAACGTGTTGTTTATTAATGCATATGACAGAGTTCTTTTCTTAATCTGATGGGCTAACGAACTATCGTCTGGTAGTTTTCTCGTTTGCGGTGTAGTCTATTAATGGTCGTCACCAATCTTCCGTGTTTTTTGTCAGCTGTTGTAACTGATTCTTTTTCTTTTTCGATTTGTGTATTGTGTCTATGTCGAGTCGTGATAGGACCCGACGTACGTGAACCGACACTTCTATCGACTCATCTTGCAAACAAGCAAATTCTTTTGCGAGGCGAGCTAACGCATCCGTTAAAGCATTTTCTTTCTCGGGAATTTTGTAGATTGTCACATTCGGAATCCGTTCCAACAACTGTATGACATACTGGAAGTATTGCTCGAGTCTTGGCTTTAAAATTCTATACTGTCCGGTGATCTGTTGAATGATTAACTGCGAATCCCCGTAGATGTTGATGTTTGTTATCCCCATTTGAATAGTTAATTCCAGTCCTGTTATGAGGGCTTCGTATTTCACTTTGTTTTTTGTACATGGCTCTGTTAAGTGGTAGGAGTATCTTAACATCCCCCGCTCCGGTGTTATAAAGATTAGTCTGATTCCTGCCTTACCGGGCACTATCACTTGCGATTCTTCGTCTTTGTGTGCTGAAGATGCTCCGTCGAAATATAATTCCCAACGTCGATCATCAGAGTCTTCTAGGCTCATTATTTGTTCATCTGGCAAGTCGTCATTGAGAGGAGATTCTGCCGGTAGAGGGTGTGCTGCGAGGAAGTCTGCTAGGACTTGTCCCTTTAATGCACGAAGAGGCACGAAAGTTATATCGAATTGCAATAATATCATTGACCATCTGGCAAGTTTGCTGGAAAGCGTTGGACGAGTCATCAAGTATTGCAATGGATTAAATTTCGAGATCAGGTTGACCTTATGAGAAAGTATGTAGTGCCTGAGCTTTTGAGCAGCGAAGATCAGAGCCAAACAATGCTTTTCAATTGCGGGATACCTTATTTCTGTCGGAAGCAAACGACGGCTTAGGAGTAAAGAGCATTTTCTTTACCCTCATCTTTGACCTGGGCTAACAGGGCTCCGAGAGAGTCGTCTAGAGCCGCGTTATAAAGTATCAGTGGTCTACTCGAGGCTCGGGGCTGCTAAGACAGGAGGTTTCATTAGATATTGTTTAATGTCCTCGAAGGCCTTCGGCATTTCTCTTCTCAAATAAATTTGGCGTCCTTTTTAACTAGTGCCGAGAAAGGCCGACACCTACTCGACAAGTTTGAGATAAAGCGTCGAAGATATGCCGGCTTCCCTTGCAAAGATCGTAGTTGTTTTAAGGTTTTGGGAGGCGGCATTTCTAAGATAGCTTTAATCTTTTCCGGGTCGATTTCAATTCCACGATGTCGGACAACGAACCCTAAGAATTTCCGGAGGTGACGCCGAAGGCGCATTTTAAGGGATTCATCTTAAGGTTAAATTGTCTTAATCGTTCGAAAACAATTCTCAAATCATACAGGTGGTTTTCCTTTACTTTGCTTTTGATGACCACATCATCCATGTAGCATTCTACTTGATTGTGGATGAGATCCTCAAAAATTCTTGTCATCGCCCTCTGGTATGTTGCTCCTGCGTTCTTCAGTCCGAATGGCATCACTGTGTAGCAATATACTCCGATCGGCGTTCTGAATGCTGTAAGCTTTTCATCTTCCGGAGCCATTTTTATCCGGTTGTATCCCGAAGATCCATCCATGAATGAGAATATTTCATGTGTCGAAGCAATGTCGATCATTAATTCCGGGATCGGTAGAGGGAATTCATCCTTTGGACATGCCTTGTTTAAATCTCCGAAATCCACACAAATTCCGATCCGACCATTCTTCTTCCCGATCGATACCACATTGGCTGAGCAAGTCGGGTATTGTTCTTCACGGACAAATTTAGCGTTTATTAGCTTTTTAACTTCAGCTATGACTTGTTGTTCGATTTCTAGACGCATTCTTCCGAGACCTTGTCCGGCCGGGACGAAGTAGGATCCACTCCTAGCTTATGGATCGCGACCTCTGGAGCTAATCCTGGCATCTCATCGTAGCTCCAAGCAAAACAGTCTTTAAATTCCATTAATAACTTGATTATTTCTTGGGAGTCTTCTTTATTGAGTAAGGAGCTAACAAAGGTAGGTCTGAGCTCTTCGCTAGTACCTAAGTTAACTTCCATTAACTCATCTATTGTAGATTTAATTTCTTCTTCGAATTCTGGTGGAGCTTCTCCAATTTGCAAATCTTCAAATTCTTCTGTAGTTTCGATGCAGTTTTCATTAGACTCGCAAGTGACAACCAAGCAAAATTCAGTATCGTCAACTGTTCCTACTGTGCCGAATTCGAGACCATGTTTTGAATTGGGTGGACGACCGGAGTTATTCCATATTTTTTCAAAATGTTGTGATTGACCTTTTGTCCATTTTCAAGGTAAGAAACCACGCTGAATTAAATTTTGAACACAGGGAGAGTACCACTCAAAAGGTAATTCCATTAATTCTGATGAAGTGACATCTTCAAATTGTACATTATTTTTAGTTTTGGAGGAAGGAGCACCACGGTAGAATTTGATGGGCTTTGCTCCGCCGCTATGTACCTCTTTGACCACCATACCCTCGATCTTATTAGAATGGATCGGGGTTAGGGTCATAGTATGTACATAGTGGTCAATCTTCTCGTACATCCATTTATATTCTTCATTCTTTTCATCTTCGAGAGGGATCCTGAATTGCGGCTTCTTCCGACTTATTGTCGCTGCTTCTTGTTTGATCTCTTTTTCTTCTTCGGAACTATCTTCCCAATCAACATTGATGGTTGGTTTCCTCGTCCAATCGCCCCTAACGTCTCTTCCACGACCTCGTCCCCGGCCTCAACCTCGGATGCGAGTTGTGGAGAAACCTTCACCATCTCGCCGTAAGGGAGTGGTGAGTGACTGTTGGACTAGAACTTCAGGTTCTTCGTCATACCGAATTTCCTTTGCTTCATTCATTATGGTATCTCTGGAGAAGATTGTTTTCTTCGGAGGTGCATAATAAGCTGCATCTTCATGGATTCCAATTTCATGTACGAAGAATGGTTGTAAGTCACCTTTGATGCATTGTTCCCCTCCATCGTAGTATTTGATGCATCGATGTAGAGATGATGGTACCATCCTCGTTTTCATGTATCCATGGTTGGCCCAGTAGAGCGTTGAATGACGTTTCTGAATCAATTATGTGAAATTTTGCGGTTGTCTTTGCTAAGTCACCGGTCTTCATTAGCAGTGTTATTGATCCGAGAGCTCTTTCTCCTTTTTGGTTGAATCCTCTTAATAACATTTTGTCTGCTTCAAGCTCGCGAGCATCAATTTCCAAATATGCTAGCGTTTGAAGATTCATTATATTGATTGATGCTCCTGGATCCACCAATACTCTGGAGAGTGTAAATTTCCCTATTGTAACTGAAATGTACAACGGTCGGTTGTGGTCTGCTGTCCCAAGGAGTAGGTCATTGTCCGTGAAGGTGACACCTCGCTGTTCCTTTAATGAACAAACCTCATCTAAGGAATCTCCGGCCATTTGAGCTAAGCAAATTTCCGGATCAAGTATGGCCTTGATCAGAGCTTCTCTCATCTCCTTTGATAAGATGAGAGCGTAGTAGATGCTCAGTTTGGCCGGTAGTTTCCTAAGATGGGCTAGCACGTTGTAGTCCACTTTATTTTCATGTGTCTCGGCTTCTTCCCGAATGGGTATTTCTTCTGCACGGGGTTGGTTCTTCTTGAACAACCACCGCTTTCCTTTGTCCTTTGGACCCATTCTCGGAGGTAGAACTCTTCCACTTCTTAAGTTAACCTCCGTAATTTCTTCCGAATCTAGTATTGAGTTTGTTGATGTCTCCTTCGAATCGGAATGACGAGTTCTTCCGGATTAGCTTCGGAGTCTGAAGGCTCTAACTCTATTGTGACTGGAGCTCCTCGAAACTCGCAAATAGATTCGTTGCTTGTTGAACTCTCGTAGCCTCCTTGATGGATGTCTTCTTCGTCATTGTGATCGCCGAGATTGTGTATGATTTGAGAATTGTCATTTGTATCAAAATCGATGTCCAGATTGTCGCTAGTTACGTAATCGTTAGAAACAGTCAAAACGTAGCCAACGCCATAACGCTTATCATTATAAGATCCCACCGGAGTGAGCAGATAATCATACAGAGTCAGAGGTTCGAGGGATTTCTCCCCAGAATCGGAAACAACTATCCTAGGATAAGCAGCCCCTAGTCTAGCCTTAGGAGCCTTGGTTTTCTCTTCTTCGTCGATTTTCTTCTTCTCTTCAATTATCTCTTGTTGAGGTGGTTCTTCTATCGCAAGTGGTAGTGCCGACATGACAGGTTTCGAACTCTGAATTGAGGCTCGCACCAAAGCGGTTTGGATGTGATCAAAAATCTTTTTTTAAGACCTTGTCCAAGCGGTAGCCCATCCATCATCAGTCGCATAGGGATCTATCGGAACAATGAGATCAGTCGAGACAACATTGACGAAACCTCCTTTCTGGGGTTCCTTCATGTATTCCTTCGGGATCATTATATTCCCTTTCCGAAGATTGTCGTTGAGCCAACTTTTGAAGGTAATACAATCTTCTATCTTGTGTCCAAGCATCCGGTGGTAAGGGCAAAAGTTGGGATCACCTTTCTTGTCGACTTCTTCGGTCTCTTAGGTTCCGGCGAGTTGGAAATCTTTAGTTTCCATCGGATCACGGAACATTTTCGGCATCGCCTCATTCTTAAACGGATACTCCTCGCTAGAAGCTCCCTTAACGTACGTTGCGGACGAGGCGGTTGTTCATACTGTTGAGATGACTGATAGCTGGGTCGGGGTTGCTGGTAATTCTGTTGAGGTTGCTGCGGCCGTTCTGACGATATTTGTATCGGTTGCTTGCCTTTATCGACTGCTGCAACGATCCCGGTCTTCTTTTTAAAAGTTTTCACAGGCTTTTGTTTGTCTGTTTTGTCAGTGAAGCTTAATTGCTTCGCCTCCTCTTGTAAGCTTCCGGCCTTGCTTAACAACTTCTCAAAAGTCTTAATAGTAAATCCCTTGAGGAGAAGTACTATCGGGCCATGAATGCTCTTATGTAAAATGCCGACTGCATGCTGTTCTTGTAGTTGCGGCTCACACTTCATACTTAGGTTCCTCCATCGAAGTATGTAGTCCACCAAGGTTTCGTTGGGTTTCGCTTCTCTACCACTAAATCACCTATAGTGATGTGGTGCCGAGCTCCAAGCAAATCGCTTGATGAAGAGGTTCTCTAGTTACGAAAATGTCTTCACCGAACCGTTCGGTAATTCCGCATACCAATCAAAGGCGATCCACGACGAGTTGCTGACAAATTGTCTGAAGAGTAAGGCATCACTTCCGCCGGCATTGCAACAACTGGCACAAAAATGTGCAACATGCTGCCGAGGGTTTCCGGTTCCATCAAAGGTCTTGAACAGAGGTGGTACAAAGCCTTTCGGATATTGGACAGCATCGAATTCTTCGGGGTAAGGTCTACCCGTCCGAATGGATGTCCCGCTTTTTGATTGTGCTAAGGCTTCTCGCACCTGCTGCTCCACCAAGCTCTTGATATCCTTTTCTGGAATCATGCTTTGTGTTGTATCTTTCTTTAACTGATCATCCCCGTTGATGGACGTAATCTCCTTTCCTCCGTCTACGATGTGAATGACCTCTGGGGGTGTCTCTCTTTGGGGTTGCACTTGACTCTGGAGAGTGGCTAGGGCTACAGCCATCTCTTCCATCTTTTTTGCCATTTGGCGATCATATCATCTTTCTCTTGAAGCTGCCTCCTCATTACTTCTGGTTCCTCACTTTCTGCGGCTGTAGGGGCACTTTGTGAAGCTGACGAAGCTCGTGTTTCGACCATGTTAATTTCTACATACTCATCATCCATGAACTCTGACGAATCAATCTCATCTCCAAATTTCTCTTCTCTTTCCCTTGCTAATCGCCGAATATCGGTTCTTAGCTTTTCCATAGCATCTTCTAGTGGTCTTTTCCGCACATCCTTGCGGCTTGTCATGTGATAACTCGTCGGGTTTCCTTCTCATGAGTCCCCCTTATTGCGAGTAGCACTTTCTTCGGATTCAAGTCTCCTGACGAGACTTTCCTTCTCGAGTCGTTGTTTCAATCTTAATTGTCCAGGTAGTGGGACGCCATAGCATCCTTCTAGCGACAGAAGGTCCAGGACCGGATGGTCCGTCGACCAAATGCTGGAAGGTGGTATCCTCCCTAATCTGTAGTCCTGAAACAACGACAGGTGGACTAGCTTTCATCCTTTTATTTGGCTTTTCTGCAACGATAGCAGGTTCTACTCGCGGCCCAAGAAGGGACTTGGCTGGCACCCGCACTATCCTTCTTAAAATTTCTGATACAGGGCATTTTTCTTTCTTCGCTAACTTTTCTATCAGGGTTTGCAGTCGAGTAAATGGCGTAATTCTAGTCCTTTTCTTACGGCTATCGTTGTAATATACTGGTTGAGGCAATGCGGCAGCAATCTTGCGAACATTTTCTTCGTCCTCTGCGACAGAGAGGGGATGGAATCTACTTCCTCCAAAAAGTGGTTTGTATTCAGGCAGCGGTGTATACTCAGGCAGTTCTGGGATTTCCTCCAGGAAAGAAATTTCAGCAGCTCTAGCTTCTCTAGCGATCCTTCTACTTCTGTTCCTTTTCTGAGTCCATGTCAGCGATGGAATTCTCGAGCTGGACCCGATTTCAAAAACAGAAGGTCTCACAGGAAGGTCTGTACCCTCCACGGTAATAGGTTCACTATAGTTCTGAATTTCCTTCCCCTTTAGTTTGGCAAGAGCCGGGGTAGGTGCAGAGACAACTAGACCAGTGGGGGTAGCAACAACAGTCCTTCTGTGGACAGCAGTACAACTCTCAGTTGGAATCTTTTGCAGAGGAGGGAATTCGTGAGTTGACTTGAGGTTAAACTCAATCAACGGCTTCTCAGTTTCTAATACTTTGCTTGTGAGTGAAAAGAGAGTGACGTCGGGGATTTTTATATCGGTGTCCCCGAATCCTTGTCCGAATCGAATAATTCCATTATCAGGCAGCTCGTCCTTGAATACGGCCAGGTCGAGTCCATTGACGAAGGAGAAGATCAGTTTTGGGGCTTCCATTTGCGAGGCGATTCCAAGTGTTAGTCCCCGAATCGTGCTTCTTCTTGTCGTAAAACTTATGACGAAAAAGAAAGAGTCCGAACACATTTCTGTTTGTCTTAGTGTATTTATGGTATTAAAAGAAAATTATCTTTTTTAGAAAAGATTTGTTCGTTAGGAAGGAGAATTATAAAAAGAAGGAGAGTTGTAGGAAGGGTAAAAGGAATTGATTAGGAACTGGAAAAGGAAGAGGAAGTCTTGTAGAAACTTCTCGACCCGCAAGACTGCTCCTAAGCTAATACTTATTGGGGGTCCACCCCACCTCAGAAATGAGGTAAAAGGATCTCGGAACCTCTCTGTTTAGGGGTGTCTAAACAGTGGCTCCTAAATCCGAGAGAATATTGGCTATACTTGTTCAAGGTAGAAATGAACATAGTATTCCAACAGAAAGAAGGGTAGTTTGATCCACAAGGGACATGGATACACTACCGATTTTTGAAAGCAGAATTGTCTGATTAAAATGGAGAGAGGAATTTTCCCCAGCGGAGTCGCCAGAAATATGTCGGCATATTTTTAGGTTATGTGTTTTATTTTGAAAAGGGGGTCGCCTAACAGAAATTGTCGGCGAATTTATATTTTAAATTTAATTTAAATATATATATATATATAATTCAGAAAGTAACATTTGAATTTGAAAATAATTTTAAGTTTGAAAATTTTAAGATATGAAATCAAACTGATCTCACATCCCGAGTAGTTTACATAAACGAGCACAGCACCACAAACGTGTATCTACTCTGAAGAATAGACACACTGCTTCGTAATGGGGCTCGATTAAATAAACTAGAAAGGTTTGTGACATCCGTTTGGTCTACGAACCAATTTTATAAGCCGACAAATTCCTCTGCTTAATATGAAAACATTAAACAGGGTTTATATTACCTGGGTTCTTAAAATTCCCTATAAGGGCAAGCCCCTATAGTTAATTACATCTTAAGTGACGGGGATCACCTAAGAAAACTCTCGATAATAATCAATAATTCTGCTCTCAAGAATCTCAAAGTTTAAGTTTTCAAGGGATTGAATTTTGGAATTTCAATAGGGAATGGATCAAATTTGGAAGATTTTATTTTGGGAGTCCAAAGGAAGAGAAGTAGGAGAAGCTAAGGATCTAAGAGGAATCTTGGCAACTTCCCGACTATCCTATTGTTTGGATTGAATTTAGGAAAGTCCTGATATTTATTTAATGTTTTGATCTTGCCAATTTTAATTAATTTTGACTTATATTTGTATGATAAAATCATACAAATAGCCTCGAAGATATGAGGGTTTATGTCATACTAAACGACTACCTCGGAGTCCTAAGACCGGTTAGGGCTTAATTTACATGACATGATTATGCAAATGCCTAACGAAGAGTTGAGGATTTATGTTGCACTAGGCAAACTACCTCGAAATCCTATGGATTGGTTATTTAATTCTAAGAATGGTTTTGCTGATGTAGATTCAAGTTTTGTTTAGGACGATGGCCGTGCTGCCCACCATGCTCCGAGCTTTTTGTTGTTGCAGAGGTTTAGTTTTAGAAGTCATAAATCAGGAGATGAGAAAAGTGTTTTGGTTTAGAGAAATTCTTAATTTCCAAGTGTTTTTCATGTTTTAATTATAACAAATCTTAAAGTTGATTATAACAACACCGGTTAAGATCCCACGGTTCCATCCTTCCAGGCATCGTTATTTTAATCGGATTCACTTAGTCCGGATGAATTTGCTAAACTCAACTAAATGAGTTCCACACTTTCATTTAGACCGTGGAAATCCCGTTAGCAACACGTAGGTTACATCATCCGAGGTATTCCCGATCATCCAACAAGACGTTTTAATTTAGTTATAATTGTAGTTTTGTGTTCGTTTGTGATTAAATTTTGAGTTGTTTTATATTTTGAAATGTTGTGGCGGTGAATTTTATCTTATAATGACTTTTAATTTAGTTTTGGTTTCAGTTTTAGGGACTATCCTAAAAGTGTGGGTTTTCATGCAACAGTTGTTTATCATGCAAGAAAAGTAAGTGCGATGCGATTAAATAAATTGCAATAGAGTAAATTGCAAGAAAGTAAATTGCAACCAAATAAAAGTGTACCTGGAGGGTCTTCCCGTCATCCCAAGCTGCACTCAAACACAATTTAGAATATTTAAGCAAGTTCCTAGGTAAAGCTAAGGGAAGGATTATGGTTTTCTACCAAATTCCTAATCCTATAGCTAGTCATTTCCTATGACATCTAAGTTCTTGTGTTTTGGTTTGAGGACGATTTTCTTCATCAAAGAATTATTAAATTCAATTGTTCTTATAAACATCCTATCATATTGAGGAAGTGCTTAAGACGAGTCTTAAACATCTTTTCAATATTGCTAGAATCGTTTTAAGTCCAAATGAATTCAATTATACAAATGAATTAATCGTCCGAGGATTCAATTTTTGTTATCTTGCTCAGTGAACTATGACATTTGAATATCCTATAAGTGAAGTAACATTTCATTTAACGTTCTGTTTAGGAGTTATCAAAACAGAAGCTTTCGAGGGCAAATTGATGTTCAAATGGTTTGTGATTTAATTTAATTTCAGTTATCGGGTTTAAATTTGGAATAGTGTTCAAGTTGCTTTATTTTGAATTCCTTTATGTCTTAGGTGAAGTTATTTTTAATTCAATTTAATTCAATTTAATTTAATTTTAATTTAATTTAATGTAGTTTAGTTTCAATTTTGATTCAATTTAACTTGATTTTAATTTTAACTTGATTCTATTTTTTAATTTAATTTAATTCAATTTAGTTTGATTTGATGTGAATTAATTTAATTTAATTTAATTTGATTTGATTTAATTTAATTTAATTTAATTTTAATTTAATATGTTTTAATTTAATTTTATTTAATTTATTTAGTTTAATTTTAATTTAATTTAATTTAATTTAATTAAATTTAATTCAATTTAATTTAATTCAATTCAATTTAATTTAATTTGTTTAATTTAATTTAATTTAAATTTTAATTTAATTTTATTTTTAATTTTAATTTAATTGAAATTTTAAAAGAGTTTAATAATTTAAATTTAATGTAATTTAATGATTAAGTCTTTTAACATTTTAAATCTTAAATTTGAATTATCATTTTAATTAGGAATTAAATATTATGGAGATGATTAATTTAGGGATACTTAAATTAAAGAACAAATCTCTCCCTATTAATATCCCTATTTTAATAATTCCAATTTTATTATTCTTCCAAATTTAATCAATTATTTAGTTAAAGTTTGTTTTAATTATTTTCAAATTATTTGGTAGGTTTCTACTCTCTAATTATTTAAATTTCAATCATCCAAATCAGATTAATATCAAATATTTTACTCTTTAATTTTATTAAACCTAAAGTTTTAATTAAGGGTTAAAATTTTAATTACCATTTTGCCCTTCAAGCTTAATAATTTCATAACTCACTAAATTGAGCTTAAATGAACTTGAAATTTTTATGTAACTTCACTCATATGCCAATAAAGAGATGAGAGGAGAAAATGTGATTTTTCTGTATTTAATTTATTTATGTAATTATTTTTGGTGGAAAATAGGGATTTCCAAGGAAAATTTAATAATATGACCAAGGGAAAGTTTCTGTCCTTAAGAAAATTATGGGACATTCCTAATGACTAGAGGATCACTTGAACCAATTTTGATGATTTTTTGAATTATATTCTTTTTATTATAATTATTTTGAGTTTTGGAGTATTAATTAATTTAAAAATAAAATAGAGGTTGAAAAATGAATTTTATATTTTTCAAAAATCTCTCTGATATCAAGGAAATCAGAGAATCAATTTTTACAATTTTCTTATTTTTCTTTGATTTACTAGAATTATTTTAGTGGAAATGCTAAAAAATACATTTTTTTTTAATTTTAAAATTACCTCAGGGCTTTAAAATTTAATATCTCATCAAATAGACCTAAGAAAAATATGGGGTTTGTTCCTAAGTGATTAAAATTCAAAATATGACATTTTAGTGAATTTTTTGTGATTTTATTATTTTTTATTTATTAAAATTTTAAAATAATATAGAAAATCAACTTTTTAAGAAAATTGAAATTTTAATTTTCTTAAATTCCCCTAATATCAGAGAGACTCCAAAACCAATTTGGTGAATTTTTTAAAAGTATTTTGAAAGTTATGAATTTTTAAAGTTTAAATTGGCTTAATGGCTTAATCAACCCATTTAGTAGGGCTAACCAAGTCCAATTGACTTCAAATTTTTATGGTGGGTTCCTCTGATCCTAAAGGTCAGTGGAGAATTGAGTTCAAGTCAATTTGATGTATGATTAGCTCTAATTAATTAGGGACCTATTTTGGGTGTTTAGGCCAATTAGGGTTATTTTAAGTGAATTAATTCAAAACCTATTTTTCCTAGGGTCCTCTGGTCATAAGCAACATCACCAAATTTTTCTAGAATTTATTTCACAACATGCTAATTATTGGATTTAAAATACTCAAAACAGCAACATAAATTTGAAAAATCAATAACTTCTCATAGGGATGGCATCTGACTTTGGAGAATTCAGGGAATGTTCCCAAATTCAGAGGCTTCAAAAGCCCTATGGTCTCATTCCATGGTGAATTTCCTATATGCATGGAGAATTAAAACAATGCAGAGAGTAAATAAATTATTAAAAATAAAATACTTGATGAAATTAAATGATTTCTTTTCCACATTATTCTCCTCTGTTCACTGAGCAAGAGGGTATTTTTATTTTATTTTTGTGATTTTTCTACACAATGTTATGCATTTTTGAAGTTTAGGGAATTAAATAAATAAGAAAATACCCTAATTTTCTATTTAAGTGACGCGGCGCCAGCTCAACCTCGGTAGCTCCGAACGCACACGCGTCGCCTTCTGATTCTGCGCTGCCATCCAACTCAGCGCTCCGGGGGCCCGCTGTATCGTTCCGTCTCCTCATCCGGCGCGATCCTGGCCGTCCGTCCGCGCGTGTATGGAATGAACGACATCCGTTCATCATCCCCAGCCGTTCTCACCCGAGAGCCGTCCACACTAAAACCCTAAGAACTCACTCATTTCTCAACGGATTTTCGTGTTCTTGTGCTCTATGGATTCTTCTTGAAGAGACGAATACATCTATACGTTGATCATGCATTCAAATTAAAGCATTGGAAATGGAGAATCTCCAGAAGCTCGGGATGAAGAATTAGCTCATACCTTTGCTCAGAGAAGTGTGGCTTCAATCTGAGGGTTGTGTCACCTTTGATTGGATCCCAGCGAAGCTCCGGATGAAGTCTCCTGGTCCGGTGAATCGCTCTAGGTATGATTTCAACCAAGCCCGATCAGAAAGCTTGGAGTCTGGAAAAGATGGGTGGCCTGGAGAGGAGCTTTTGCTGGTTGACTCCTTCCCTTGGTCTGGTGAAGGTGTAGGACCAATTAATTTGAGGATTAATCCACTGTGGAGAAGTGTCCTAGTTTTGGATGGAATTTTGGATGAGAAATTGGGCTCTGTTGGTGGGGATTAGGGCAAATTGTTACTGGGGATCAACTTCTCTAAGTATGGAGAGTGATCTGGAGCAATTTTTGCAGAGTTTCAGTAAGGTCTGGTTCAACACCTCTCATGGCCGTGAGGGGGTGGTGTTTAAATAGGAGAGGGTGGAGGGCCTCCCGGGGGAGTTAGGGCTTGGGATCGGCTGCTCTTGGCAAGAGAAGAACAGCTACCATGGCCACTCAGGGATGGGGCGGCTCGGCAGGTGAGAATTCCATGTTTGGGCTCACATGCGAGCTCTCGGCACAGTGGTTTCCGGCGAGCTGTGGTGGGCGCGAGGCCGGGGTCGAGTCACTGTTGTCATCAGGGAGGTCAGGGCTGGGGCTTAGTGTATTCAATTGGCAGTTGCCAAGTGTAAAGTGGTTGGATCAAAATGGAATGGGGGCATGGCTAATCTTGGCTCAATTTGGTCAACCCATGTGTTTGGGCTGGGTTCACCTCTCCATGACCTGATTTTAGGCTGAGAAAAAGTGGTTTAGGTCAGCTTAATCAGTGGGGAAGGGTCACCATCCAAGTACAATTAAGCTTAAGCAAGGTTTAGTGGAATCATGGGAGTGGCTAATCCTCTTAAGGGAACATGGAAAGAGCTCCCTCCTCTTGCCATCTTGGGTATGGTGAAGTGTCCAAGGCTCTCATGGCTCCCTTGTGGCTCATGCATGGCTTCATGGCTCACCTTTGGCTTGGAAGAAGCTAAGTCAACTTTCATGAAAGAGGTTTTTTAGGAATTTGGTAATTTAGGGGTGATTTGATAGGATTTGGCATATGGCTTAATTTAGAAAAATTTGATGGCTCAATTAGAACTTAGGGATGATTTCAATTAAGGGTATGATGAGAAGAATTTGTCATATGGGCTTTAGCATGAAGTTTGGGCTTTTAGGAAGGTTTAAGAAAGTGGGCTTTTGGTTTGAAAATAAATTCATGGATGGGAATTTTGTGAAGGATTGGGCCAAACAAATGTAGGGTTTAGCTCATGGATGTGTCATGAGTGATTTGAAGCAAGTTGGGAGTGATTTGGGTTTGAATTGGGTTGAATTTGGGCTTCTTTAGTGAATGGGCCAATATAGGTCAAATTGGGCTAACTTGGGCCAATGTTGGGCTAGGGTTGAAATTGATGTAAAATAAATGTTGGGAAATGTTTATGGGAGTGTTTCAAAGAAGTTTTGGCTTTGGTTGAGTTTTGATTTTGGGGTTTGGGTTTATTTGGGTTAGGTTTGGGTTTAGGTCAAAATTAGGCCTTTTAGCTTTGGGTTGAATTTGAGTGGGGTTTGGGTCTAAATTTTGGGCAAATCATGTTAGTGTTTTGTTTTTCGGAATGTTAAGGAAGGTTTAGAAAAGATTTGGGGTTAATTGGAGTTGAATTGGGTTAGTTTGGGTTAGGTTTGGGTCATGGGTCCAAATTGGGCTTTAAGGCCAAAAGTGAAATTGGATTCAAATGTCAATTAAATTGGACTTGTATTTGGTCTAGATTGGTGTTGGTAATGTTGAATTGAAGTTTAGAATTGAATTGGACCAGGATTTGGGTCAATTTGGTAGATTTGGCTTGACATTGGGTTCACTTAGGGTTAAAATGGGTCAAATTGGGGGTTTTGACAAAAGTGGGGTAAATTGACAAAATTGGCCCATGGTGTAGTTGAACAAAATGAAATTGGGAATATTTGGGATTTTCTAAAATTTTCTGGAATTTTCTGGGAATTTTCTGAATTTTTTGATTTTTGGGTCAAGAGGGGTATTTTGGGTATTTGGAGGGTATTAGGAGGCATTTTTGGAATTTTTGGTATTTTTGGGTATGGATGATCAATTTGAGTAATGTGGGAATGTTTGGGATTGATTTTGAGGAATTTTGGGTGATTTGGAAATTTTGAAAAATTTTGGTAAATTTCAAGGGCTTTGGGTAGGGTCCCGGGGGTCAAAAATTGAAAATTTGCAAAATTGAAGATTGGGCGAATGTAAGTGGAATGAAATCATTTTGGTTGAGCCATGAAGCCATGTCAAGCCCACATGAGCCATGAAGGGACTCATTTGAGGCATCCACTATGTTGTTCCTAACCCTCTTAGCCAAGGGCTTAGGGGTTAAGGACCATCCATGTGAATCACCTACATGAGTCAGGAGGTCAAGTTGGGTATGGGTGTGGTTTTAGGAGGTGTGTGAAAGTGTAGTGTATAAGTGTAGTGTGTGTGTTGGTCAGCCCTTCACAAGACCAGGCTATCCAGGGCAGTCCTAAGGCCAAACAGTCCTATAGGAACTCATCCTTTAAACTTCCACATTTGAGTTCAACCCTCTAGGTGATTAGGGGTCCACAATCAAGTTTGTGGAGTTTGCAGGGAGTTAAGAAGTGGTTTGAATTTCTAAAAGGTGGGTCCCAATTCTAATCCTCTAGGATAGTCAAAGGAAAAGCCTAAGGCTAGATCCTAAGTACTAAAGAGAAGAAGAGAAGACCTCATAAAAAATGAGGTCAACAATGTTTTGTTGTTTAAATTCAATGTGTTCTGAGTAGTTACTTTACTTTCTTCTTTCAATTATGAAAAGATAAATAAGATATTATAAAATTCGTTGGAGAATTAAAAAATATATATATTTTTTAAACATTGTGATGATATTAATGCTGGATCTTAATTTACTTATTTAAATTGGCCATTTAAATTGTTAAAATCGTTGAAGAGTTTTGAGACCTAGAAGGAGATGAATTCTTAACTAGTAGATATCACATGAATCCTTGGGTAGTCTAAGGCCTTGCGCGGGTTATTCAAGGTGAAGTGTAAATAAATAGGAAGATATTATTTAATGGGCATAGAATTGATAAGTTTTTAGTGTGACAGGCTAAATTCTTGTAATTTGGTTTATAGAGAAGGAAAGGGTCACTAGTAGGGCCGACCATAACCACCCTTGGACATCTAGTAGTGTGAGCCTAGATTGTCTCATTATACAAACAATACATCCAGACCTGATCTATAGATTAACCAATTTTCTTTATACTATCGAGCGAAGGTAAAGAATAGGAATGCTTCTATTTGGCACAATACCATAAATTTATATTCTCCACGAATATTACATTATCTAAAAAGTCTTGGATTAATTGAAAGGAAGAAAGTTGTTTGCTTATTTTTATTTATATCAATCATTACTTTATTACTGCTTTATTTATGCATTTAGTAAATTAAATATCAACTTTTTAACTTTAAAAGAAATACATAAAAATAAAATCAAAATACTAAAAAAAAACTATAATCCTCCTCGTGGGATCGATACTGGGGTCTTTATTTAAAGCCCTATATTACTTGAAACGATACCTATACTTGCGTAGTACCCATAGTGTGTAAAATATTTTTCATAAAATTATATTTATATAAACTAGCCACTATTATTATTTGAGTCAAAGTATTGGCTATAACATATTTTTCCTAGCATAAATTACTGCATTGTTTGGAGATTGCAAGCCAAGTTTTTGATGCATTGCTGCGGTTCGAGGGTCATGTCTCTAGTGTCTCGCTCTCTCTCTCTTTCTCTCTCTCTCTTTCTTCTCCTTTAGTCATTTTAGAGTCATTTTAGAGTCATGAAGATATAGATTTCTACATCTTATGAAGAGATTGGTGAGGGATTTTGAGATATTTATGTAAGGGATGTATGAGCGGCGCATGGATCGGTGGGAGACTTTGGTGGAGAGATCTTGTTCTTTCCTTCAGAGAGAAAAAGCTAAGTATTGTATTCTTCATTCTCTTGTAATTATTCTAAACAATTCTAGTGGATTTTCTTTGTTTTAAACCAAGTTTTCTGTTGTGATTTATCCATGCTTCGTAAGTGATTTTCTTTACTCTTTCTTTTAATATGAAGTAGTGGCATGTGTAGGAAAATCATTTTTATGATAAAATTATCTATTAAATGCTTCTAGGTGACAGATAGTTGCATAAAATAGAATAATAATGAAATAAGTTCCTTGTTGGCACTTAAATTATTACATAATTCTATCAACCTTTTACTTCTTATGCCATTATTCTCATTTACTTTTATTTTGTAATGAAATAGATTCATGTTTAGGAATTTAGTTTTGCTTAGATATTCTCTTATTAAATTATGGTGATGATATTCATACCGGATATTCATTTACTTTACAAATTGGTCACTTGTATTGTTAAAATCTGTTAAACAATCTTGAGACCTATCTAGAGATGAGTTCTTAACTAGTAGATATCACATGAATCCTTTGGTAATCGAAGGCTTTATGCAGGTTATTGAAGGTGAAGTGCAAATAAAAAGGAAGGTATGATTTATTGGGCACAGAATTGATTAGTTTTTAGAGTGACAGACTAAATTCCAATAATTTGGTTTATAGAAAGGGAACGGGTCACTGGTAGGGTCGACCATAGCCACCCTTGGACATCTAGAAGTGTGAGCCTAGATTAACCCATTGTACTAATAAAACATCTTGAACCGATCTATAGATTAACCAATTTTCTTTACACCTGGACCACAGGGTAAAGAATAGAAATGCTTCTATTTGACACAACTACATTAAATTCTAAGCATTTATTTCCTACACATTGTCTATGTAATGACAAGAGAAAGGTAGTTTTTAAAATCTCAAAATTCTCCAAACCCATTTATCCTTATAAGTTATCATTTTATTTAAGAACTTTATTTAGGATTAGTTATTAGAAAACCCATTTTAATTGATATTCCAAATTTAGGCCTTATAGAAATAGACTGGAATTAGCCTTAAGGATTGCTTACCTCGCTTCTCTGTGGCATCGATATTGGGGTTATATAAAAAACCCTATATTACTTGAAAGGATACGTATACTTGCGTAGTACCCCTATTGTGTAAATTATTTTCAAAAATTTTACAACATTTTAATTTTATACACTAGCCGCTATTTATAAATTGAGATAAATTTTTTGCCATCTTTTGGTAGCAAATATTACTGCGTTATTGCAGGTCGGGTCAAGTTTTTGGCATCGTTGCCGGGGAAACTTCAGTAAGAACTTTAGGAGAATTTTATTTGAAGTAATTAGGCTTAGACTTAGAAAACTGTAGCATCATAAAAACTCATTTTGTATGAAAAGTGTTGTAAAAAATTGTTTGTGTGAAAAATAAGATGTTCAAGAAAATGTTTTGTTGTATTGAATATATTTCATCTGTTATTTGTTTAATTGTTAATGTATTGTTTGTTGTGTTGCGTATACAAAACAAAGGATTTGCATAACTTGTGCCTTAAGATCTCGAGTTTGAAAAAAGTAAAAAAATAAAAATACAGAAAGGACTCGAAAAACTAGAAATGGAAATGGAAAACTTTTAAAATAATAACTTGGAAAAACATCATACTTCATTGAGGGATTAAGTAAATCCTACGAAAGCTGAAATTCACTCAAGTATACAAAACCCTGTCATAGAAGCTGACTCGTTTGAAATAAATCCTGAGATTATCCAACTGGTGCAGAACGATCAGTTTGGGGGAACTCCTTTGGAGGATCCCTATTTACACTTATCAAGTTTTCTAGAACTTTGTGCTACATTTCGTTATAATGGCATTTCAGAAGATGCTGTTAGGTTAAGGTTTTTTCCTTTCTCACTAAGGGATAAGGCTAAAATATGGTTATACTCATTAGTACCTGGCTTTATTAAAAATTGGGAGGAGTTAACTTAGAAATTCCTAGCTAAGTATTTTCCACCTTAAAGGACTACTAAACTTAGAAACGATATTATCTCATTTTGTCAATATAAAGGAGAATCAATATACGAAGCCTTGGAAAGATTTAAGGAATTTCTAAGAAACTGTCCACATCATGCTCTGCCCGACTGGTTAATCATTTAAACTTTTTATAATAGGTCAGTAGGATCCCTTAGGTCTATAATTAATGCTACTGCTGGTGGTTCATTAATGTCAAAATCATTTGATGAAGCGTATGCATTAATTGAAAAAATAGATACAAATGAATTTCAATGGCTGTACGAATTATTTTTAGGTTGTGAGTTTTATTTTGAAAAGGGTCGCCTAACAGAAGTTGTCGGCGAATTTTAGATTTTAATTTTAATTTAAATATATATATGATTTAGAAAGTAGTATTTGATTTTGAAAATAATTTTAAGAAATGAAATCAAACCGACCTCACATCCCAGATAGTTTATATGAACGAGCACCGCATCACAAACCGTGTATCTATCCCGAAGAATAGATACACTGTTTGGTGATGTGGCTCGATTAAATAAACTAGAAGATTTGTGATATCCGTTTGGTCTGCGAACCAATTTTATAAGCCGACAAATTCCCCTGCTTAATATAAATGAATTAAGCAGGGTTTATATTACCTGGGTTCTTAAAATTCCCTATAAGGGCAAGCCCCTATAGTTAATTACATCTTAAGTGACCGGAATCACCTAAGAAAACTCTAGATAATAATCAGTAGTCCTGGTCTCAAGAATCTCAAAGTTTAAGTTTTCAAGGGATTGAGTTTTAGAATTTCAATAGGGAATGGATCAAATTTAAAACATTTATTTTCAGGAGTCCAAAAGGAAGAGAAGTAGGAGAAGCTGAGGATCCAAGAAGAATTTTGGCAACTTCCCACACTATCCTATGGTTTGGCTTCAATTCGAAAATTTACTTAATGTTTCCATCCTGCCAATTTTAATTAATTAGGACTTATATTCAGATGACATGATCATACAAATAGCCTCGAAGATGTGAGGGTTTATGTCGTATCAGATGACTACCTCGGAATCCTAAGACTGGTTAGGGCTTAATTTGCAATGCAAATTCCTAACAAAAAGATTGAATATTTATGTTGCACTATGCAAACTACCTCGAAATCCTATGGCTCGGTTATTTAATTCTAAGAAAGTTTTACTAAAGAAGACTCAGGTTTTGCTGATGACGATGGCCGTGCGGCCCACCATGCTCCGAGCTCCTTGTTGTTGCAGATGGTTTAGTTTTAGAAAATTGTAATCAAAAGAGAAGAGAAGAGTTTGGTTTTAGAAATCTTAAAGTCCGAGTGTTTTTTATGTTTTAATTAAAACAAATTTGAAAGTTGATTATAACAACACCGGTTAAGATCCCACAATTCCATCCTTCCGGCATCGTTATTTTTATCGGATTCACTTAGTCCAGATGAATTTGCTAAACTCAACTAAATGAGTTCCACACTTTCATTTAGACCGTGGGAAATCCCGTTAGCAACACGTAGGTTACATCATACGAGGTATTCCCGATCATCCAACAAGACGTTTTAATTTAGTTATAATTATAGTTTTGTATTCTGTTTGTGATTAAATTTTGAGTTGTTTTATATTTTGAAATGTTGTGACGGTGAATTTTATCTTGTAATGACTTTTAATTTAGTTTTGGTTTCAATTTTAGGGGCTACCCTAAAGGTGTGAGTTTTCATGCAACAGTTGTTTATCATGCAAGAAAAGTAAAGTGCATTTGCAATAAAGTAAATTGCAAGAAAGTAAATTGCAACCAAATAAAAGCGTACCTGGAGGGTCTTCCCGTCATCCCAGGCTGCACTTAAACACAATTTAGAATACTTAAGCATTTAAAGTAAGTTCCTAGGTAAAGCTAAGGGAAGGGTTATGGTTTTCTACCAAGTTCCTAATCCTGTAGCTAGTCATCTCCTATGACGTCTAGGTTCTTGTGTTTTGGTTTGAGGATGATTTTCTTCATCAAAGAACAATTAAGTTCAATTGTTCTTATAAACATCCTATCATATTGAGGAAGTGCTTAAGACGAATTTTAAACATCTTTTCAATATTGCTAGAATTGTTTTAAGTCCAAATGGATTTAATTAATCAGGTGAAGTAATCATCCGAGGTTTAATTAAGTTTTGTTCTCTTGCTCAGTGAACTAGGATGTTTGAACATCCTATGAGAGAAGTAATACTTCATTTAACACTCCATTTAGAAGTTATGACAATAAGAGTTCTTGAGGGCAAACCGATGCTCAAGTGATTTGTGATTTTAATTTAATTTCAATTAATGGTTTAAGTTTGGAATAGTGTTCAAATTGTTTTAGATTTACTTTTGAATTCTTTATGTCTTTGGTGATGTTATATTTAATTCCGTTTAATTTAATTTAATTTTAATTTAATTTAATTTGGTTTAATTTTAGTTTTAATTTAATTTTATTTATTTAATTTTAATTTTATATTCATTTTAATTTTAATTTAAATCTTAATTTGGTTTTATTTTTAAATTTAATTTAATTTTAAATTTTAATTTAATTTAATTTAATTTTTTTTAATTTTAATTTAATATTTTATTTATATTATTTATGCTTTAAGGATGATTTAATTTTAATTGTTAAAGTATTAATTTAATTTAAATTTTAAAAGGATTTAATTTAAATGTTTTAATTTTTAATTTATTTAATGATTAAGTCTTTTAGCATTTTAAATTTTGAATTTGGATTATCATTTTAATTAGGAATTAAATATTATTGAGGTGATTAATTTAGGGATTCTTAGATTAAAGAATAAATTTCTTCCCAATAATATCCCTATTTTAATAATTCCAATTTTTTATTCTTCCAAGTTTAAACAATTATTTAATTAAGGTTTATCTTAATTACTTTCAAATTGTTTGGTAGGTTTCTACCCTTTAATTACCTAAGTTTCAAACATCCAAAATCAACTTAGTATCAAATATTTTACCCACCCTTTTAATTAAACCTAAAATTTTTAATTATAGGTTAAAATTTTAATTACTATTTTGCCCTTTAAACTTACTAATTCCATAACTCACTAAATTGAGTTCAAATGAGCTTGAAATTTTTATGTGACTTCACTCATATGACAATCAAGACATTAGAGGAGAAAATGTGATTTTTCTATATTTATTTTATTTTTCTAATTATTTTTGGTAGAAAATAGAGATTTTCAAGAAAAATTTAATAATATGACCAAGGGATAGTTTCTGACCTTAAGAAAATTATGGGACATTCCAAATGACCAGAGGACCACTTGGACCAATTTTGGTGATTTTTTGAATTATATTGTTTTTATTATAATTATTTTGAATTTTAGAGTATTAATTAATTTAAAAATAAAATAAAGATTGAAAAATAAATTTTATATTTTTTAAAAATCTCTCTGATATCAAGGAAACCAGGGAACTAATTTTTATAATTTTCTTATTTTTCTTTGATTTATTAGAATTATTTTAGTGGAAATGCTAGAAAATATATTTTTTTAATTTTAAAATTACCTTAAGGCTTTAAAATTTAATATCTCATCATAGAGACTTCAGAAAAATATGGGGTTTGTTCCAATGTGATTAAAATTCAAAATATGACATTTTGGTGAATTTTATTATTTTTGTGATTTTTATTATTTTTTAATTATTAAAATATTAAAATAATGGAAAAAATCAACTTTTTTAGAAAATTACAATTTTAATTTTCTTAAATTCCCCTAATATCAGAGAGGCTCCAAAACCAATTTGGTGAATTTTTGAAAAGTATTTTGAAAGTTATAAATTTTAAAAGTTTAAGTTGGCTAAATGGCTTAATCAACCCATTTGGTAGGGCTAACCAAGTCCAATTGACTTTAAATTTTTATGGTGGGTTCCTCTAATCGTAAAGGTCAGTGCAGAATTGATTTCAAGTCAATTTGAAGTATGATTAGCTCTAATTAATTAAGGACCTATTTTGGGTGTTTAAGCCAATTAGGGTTATTCCAAGTGGATTAATTCAAAACCTATTTTTCCTAGAGTCCTCTAGTCATAAGAAACATCCTCAAATTTTCCTAGAATTTATTTCACAACATGCTAATTATTGGAATTAAAATATTCAGAAATAGTGACCTAGAATTAAAAAAATCAATAACTCTTCATAGGGGTGGCCTCTGACTTTGGAAAATTCATGGAATGTTCCCAAATTCAGAGGCTTCAAAAGCCCTATGGTCTCATGCTATGGTGAATTGTATACATGCATGGAGAATTGAAATAGTACAGAGAGTAAATAAATCATTAAAAATCAAATATTCAATGAAATTAAATGATTTCTTTTCCACATTATTCTCCTCTATTCACTGAGCAAGGGGATATTTTTATTTTATTTTTCGGATTTTTCTACACAAAGTTTTGTATTTTTGAAGTTTAGGGAATTAAATAAATAAGAAAATCCCTATTTTTCTATTTATCCGAATCGGCGCCGCGTCAACCTTAGCATCCCCGAACAGCCACGCGGTACTTTTTGGTTCGACGCCGCTATCTGACTCAGCGCCACGCGGCCCGCGGTTCACCTATCATCTCCTGGTCCGACGCCATCTGAGCCGTCCGTCCGCGTGTGTATTAAATTAACGACATCCGTTCATCGTCCCCAAGCCTCCTAGCCCGAGAACCGTCTACACTAAAACCCTAAGAACTCACTCATTTCTCAACGGATTTTCATGTTCTTATGCTCTATGGATTCATCTTGAAGAGACGAACATATCTATACGGTGATCATGCATCAAAATTAAAGCATTTGGAATAGACAATCTGCAGAGGCTCGGGATAAAGAGTTAGCTCATACCTTAGCTCAGAGAAGTGTGGCTTCGATCTGAGGGTTGTGTCACCTTCGATTGAGTCCAAACAAGCTCCAGATGAAGTCTCCTGGCACAGTGAATTGTCCAGGTATGATTTCGATCACAGCCGATTACAAAGCTTGGAGTCTGGAACAGATGGGTGGCCTGGAGAGGGGGCTTTCACTGGGGAACTTCTCCTCTTGACCTTGTGCAGGTGTAGGTGAGTTTAATTTGACTTTGGTGAAGGATTTGGGAATGTCCTATTCTGGCCTGAGAATTGAGCTCCAAAATTGAGCTCAACTAGTGGGGATTAGGGCAGGAGGACAGTGGGGATCAAGCGCTCTAGGTGTGGGGAGAGTGGAGTGATTTTGGCATAGTTTCCTTAAGGTTTGTTTAGCACCTCCTCCATGGCCGAGAGAGGTGGGGTTTAAATAGGAGAGGCTGGAGGGCCTCCCAGGGGGAGTTAGGGCTTGGGATCAGCTGCTCTTGGCAAGAGAAGAACAACTGCAATGGCGACTGGGATGGGGCGGCTCGGCAGGTGGGAATTCCAAACTTTGGCTCCTCCCAAGGTCTCGGCCATGGTGTTTTCCGGCGACCCAGGCGGCTGGCCGGCAGGCATGGGTCACCCTCAGGTCCAGGTGGGTCAGGGCTGGAAGTTTGTGCAGTCAATTGGCTAAGGACATGTGTAAAGGGCTTAGATTAAAATGGTTTGGGGGAGAGGTCACTTTGGGTCCACATGGGTTAACCCACCATTTTTGGTTTGGTGCACCCTTCCAAGTTCTGGTTTTGGGCTGGGAGGATCATGTGAGTCAACCTACTAAAGGTAGTGAAGTCCACATCAAGGATTAGGTGGCAAAGTATGGTTTAGAGTGTATCATGTTTAAGGTAAAAAGGGTTTAAAAAAGGTTTAAGAAAGAGATCCCCTCTCTTGCCAGTAATGGCTTGGTGAGGTGGAAAGTAGATTCAATGGCTCTCATGGCTCCTATGGGGCTCATGCATGGCTTCATGGCTTGCCTATGGCTTAGGATAAAGCTTGGTCAATTTCATGGAAGTAGAATTTAGGAATTTTGGTGGAGAATTTTCATGAAGCTTGATTTGGAATGGTTTAATGATGATCTTGAAACTTAGGGGTGATTTTGATTAAATGGATGAGGAGGGGAAGTGTCATGTGGGGTTTGGATGGATTTTGGGCCTTTTGAAGTCATTTTTGATGGGCTTTTAGGAAGGCTAAAAGGGGATGGGCCTTTAGGTTTAAGAATGAATTCATGGATGGGAATTTTGTAGAAGTTTGGGCCAAGTAATTGTTGGGTTTGGTTTAGGGATGTTTCATGAGTGATTTGGAATAAATTTGAGGTGGTTTGGGCTTATTTGGGTTAGGTTAGGGTTTAGGTCAAAATTGGGCTTTTTGGTTTTGGGTTGAATTTGAGTGGGGTTTGGGTCCAAATTTTGGGTAAATCATGTTAGTGTTTTGTTTGTGGGGATGTTAAGGAAGGTTTAGAAAAGGTTTGGGGTTATTTGGAGTTGAATTGGGTTAGTTTGGGCTAAGTTTGGGTCATGGGTCCAAATTGGGCTTTAAGGTCAAAAGTGAAATTGGATTTAGATGCCAATCAAATTGAACTTGGATTTTGTCTATATTGGTGTTGGGGATGTTGAATTGAAGTTTAAAATTGAATTGGACCAGAATTTGGGTCAATTGGGTAGGTTTGGTTTGACATTGGGTTCACTTTGGGTTAAAATGGGTCAAATTGGGGGTTTTGACAAAAGTGGGGTAAATTGATAAAATTGTCCCATGGTATAGTTGAATAAAATGAAATTGGGAATATTTGAGATTTTCTGGAATTTTCTGGGAATTTTCTGAATTTTTTGGATTTTTGGGTCAAGAGGGGCATTTTGGGTATTTGGGGGTATTTTTGGAATTTTTGGTATTTTTGGCTATGAATGATCAATTTGAGTAATGTGGGAATGTTTAGGATTGGTCTTGAGGAATTTTGGGTGATTTGGAGATTTTTTTGAAAAATTTGGGTAATTTCTAGGGTATTGGGTAAAGTTGAAGTGGTCCGGGTCCCGGGTCAAAAATTGAAAATTTGGAAAATTGAAGATTGGGTGAATGTAAGTGAAATGAAATCATTTTGTTTGAGCCATGAAGCCATATCAAGCCCACGTGAGCCGTGAAAGGACTCATTTGAGGCATTCACTATGTTGTTCCTAACCCTCTTAGCCAAGGGCTTAGGGGTTAAGGACTATCCATGTGAATCACCTCCATGAGTCAGGAGGTCAAGTTGGGTATGTGTGTGGTTTTAGGAAGTGTGTGAAAGTATAGTGTATGAGTGTAGTGTGTGTGTAAGTCAGCCCTTCACCAGACCGAGCCACCTGTGGCGATCCTAAGGCCAAAGAGTCCTATAGGAACTCATCCTTTAAACTTCCACATTTGATTTCAACCCTCAAGGTGGTTAGGGGTCTACAATCAAGTTTGTGTAGTTTACAGGGAGTTAAGAAGTGGTTTGAAATTCTAAAGAGTGGGTCCCAATTCTAATCCTCTAGGATAGTCAAAGGAAAAGCCTAAAGCTAGATCCTAAGTACTAAAGAGAGAAGAGAAGACCTCATCAAAAATGAGGTCAACAAATGGACCCCCAATAGGTGTGGTGTACTAACCAAGCACACCACGCGTATTGGCGTTGACCGAAGAGATCAACAAAAAACCAACACAGATGTCCAAGTGATAAACTTAGGACGAAATTAAAAAAAAATTCCGCTGGGGAGTGTCAAGTATATCTCTGAGATTGGAGATTCCTGAACTCTCGCTGGGGAAAGGTAAAGGAGGTGAATCCCGTATCACATGATCTGGGGGAATTTCGATTTAGATTTCATTATGTTTTAGTTTAAGTTTTGATGTGTGAGCTCAGATTTTAGTTTGAGTTTCAATTTAGATTGAAATTTTGTTAAAATTAATTTGAAGGGATTTGAACTTGAAATGAAAATTGGAATTTTGTGGTTTTATATGTAACATCTTCAACCTCAAAAGAAAATTAAATTGATTGGATTGAATCATTACAATGAGGAGAGATCTCAGAGCAATGCGGTATTGGATGTAAAATCCTTAACCTCAAGAGTTTGATTTTGATGTATTTCATTACGATAGGGAAAGAATCTAAAGCAATGCAGTATTGGATGTAAAATCCTCAACCCCAAGAATTTGATTTTAATGTATTTCATTGCGATAGGGAAAGAATCCTAAAGCAATGCAGTATCGAATGTAAAATCCTCAACCCCAAAAGTTTGAATTTGTTGTATTTCATTGCGATAGGGAAAGAACCTAAATCAATGCATTCTCGGATGTAAAATCCTCAACCCCAAAAGTTTGAATTTGATGTATTTCATTGCGATAGGGAAAGAACCTAAAGCAATGCAGTCTCGGATGTAAAATCCTCAACCCCAAAAGTTTGAGTTTGATGCATTTCATTGCGATAGGGAAAGAACCTAAAGCAATGCAGTCTCGGATGTAAAATCCTCAACCCCAAAAGTTTGAATTTGATGCATTTCATTGCGATAGGGAAAGAACCTAAAGCAATGCAGTCTCGGATGTAAAATCCTCAACCCCAAAAGTTTGAATTTGATGTATTTCATTGCGATAGGGAAAGAACCTAAAGCAATGTAGTCTCGGATGTAAAATCCTCAACCCCAAAAGTTTGATTTTGATGCATTTCATTCCGATAGGGAAAGAACCTAAAGCAATGCATTCTCGGATGTAAAATCCTCAACCCCAAAAGTTTGAATTTGATGTATTTCATTGCGATAGGGAAAGAACCTAAAGCAATGCAGTCTCGGATGTAAAAACCTCAGCCCCAAAAGTTTGAATTTGATGTATTTCATTGCGATAGGGAAAGAACCTAAAGCAATGCAGTCTCGGATGTAAAATCCTCAACCCCAAAAGTTTGAATTTGATGTATTTCATTGCGATAGGGAAAGAACCTAAAGCAATGCAGTCTCGGAAGTAAAATCCTCAACCCCAAAAGTTTGAATTTGATGTATTTCATTGCGATAGGGAAAGAATCCTAAAGCAATGCAGTATCGGATGTAAAATCCTCAACCCCAAAAGTTTGAATTTGATGTATTTCATTGCGATAGAGAAAGAACCTAAAGCAATGCAGTCTCGGATGTAAAATCCTTAACCCCAAAAGTTTGACTTTGATTGGTAATTGATTTTGCAAAGATTTGCAATGTTGATTTGAAAAGTGTGGAATTTTGGTGTTTCGAGAATTTCATGAAAGTTGTAAAAGATTTTTGTGGAAAGAAACAGATTAGGAGGGAATATGTAGATGTTACATATCCCATTCAAAAAGTGTTGATCGAAAGTTGCTGGCTTGGATTAGATACAATTCCTCGCCATCAGATTCGAATCGAAAACCTCACGGCTCCATGTCAATGGAATCAACCGCTTCCATCCCAGACAAGGAAGAGAGTAGAACGGATTGGGTTTCAGATTTGGAAGATTGAGTTTGAATTTGATTGAGATTTGATTTGAAATCTGGAAGGTTGAATTTGAATTTGATTGAGATTTGATTTGAAATTTGGAAGATTGAATTTGAAATTGATTGAGATTTGATTTAAAATTTGTGTTTATTTTGTTTGTCCTTTAACGATTCAAATTTGCTTTATCATTCATTTAATGCTCATGTGAATTTGGCGTTCATCATTTTTTTTAGATTTTTAAGGAAAGTTTTCTTTTATTCTTTTTATTTCTTTTCTGTTCTGTGTTCGAAGTTCATTTAACTTTAATGGCGTTTCCCAGTCAACTTGCACAATAGAGGTGAAGGCCAAAAATGTGACATGGTCACTTTCATTCTAATCATGTTGAAGATACATCATACAACTCGATCTGGAATACATCTCATACAATCCATGTAGACTCAAAACGGACTGCGTATGATCTATGTCGATCCATCCAAAAAGGCATCTGTCAGAAATCCATGTCTGAATAGTGAGGAACATGGTCAATGACATCACCTTCCAAGCCATCCTTAGCAAGGATGCCGTATGATGTACGTTGGAGGTGTGATATTTTCCATGTAACTCACAGCTCGTAAGGCCGGAGGCTCTCTAGCTACGGGTCCGTCTGGAAGTGGTAAGGTGCTTTCCGTCATCCATCCTTCGAAAGTAATCGAGATTCGCTTCATTGGTACTCCTAGTATGCAATGTTTAGCGACATCTGCTCCGTTGCCCTTTAGTACCATGACGGAACCTACCGGTAATGGTATCTTTACTGGCCCTCGGAACTCACCTGGGCCTGCTATCCGGAGGTCAGATCCGAACATGATATTACACTCGTTCAGAAAAGAAGCGTGCGTAAAGGTCTTAAAAAGTCGTGGTGATCGATGTGCGGGGGTATGCAGTCACCCTGCTTGTAGATGTTAATGATGCAACTGTTGGGTATGCAATCTGCTGGCAGTACCCTCCATATTATCATTCTCTTTACCATCCTTTTGATTACTAATGGCATTGGATCTACCTTGCCATGATGGAGTATTCCCGGTGGGTTTCCCTTCCTGTCTTCTGTGAAGTTGTAGCAGCATCCACATTGTATTGTAATTCTTCCTTTCCCTGGCATCCATCTACGGGGTTCCGAGTAATTGTTTTCTCTTAGGCGGCCTGCTCGACCCATTCTTTTCAAATCCTGGATGTAGTCCACGATTTATTGTTGTTCATATTTTGAGAACACGTTTGTATGTAGCTCGAGGCCTTCTAGTATATTGATCTTCCTGCCTCTAATTCTCTCGAAGTATTCAAAAGTTTGCTTCTCGACATTCTGCATTCTTTCTAGCTCGTATTCCGGAATAATCCGCAAATGGTGAGGCTCGGTGACGTATCGTGGGATATATAGCTCAATCCCTTCGCGTTCTCCTGCATACCTTGGCTCCTCAGGGATGGTCTCCGTCGGGACATCCTCCGAGGTTGCTTTTGCAACAAGGTCATGCATTACTGGTAGCTTTATCTGGTGGCGTGGTAGCCTTTCTTCTTCTGATCTTCTTGAGATTTCCCTGGTCTCTTCTGTTATCCTCGGAGCTGGCCTCCTTTCTTCGAGTTCCTGGCGAACCGGTATACTTGAAGTATATGCATCGGTAGTAGTGATCGCCTCGTCGTCTCTGGTCCGCTGCTAGTTTAGTTAACATTTTGCGGATACGACGATTTTTATTTCTTCGCTGAGTTGCTGTGAGAGTGGCTCTTCGTACTTCCTAAATCTCTGTGGGCGCGGTGCTGACAAGCCTGCCCTCTGCTGTAGCGACTACAGACTTGATTCTCTTGTCCTCCTCAGTGTTTGCTTTCCTTTTCTTGCTGCTGTGTTGGTGGCTTGGGCCACCCACTTTCATCATCGTCCGACCGGGCGGTTCCTCTTGGTCAGCCGGGACCCGGTCACTTTCCTCGTATTGCGGACTGCCGGTGCGAAATCCGAGTCAATCTCTATTATCGCTCCATCTTTCACCCTCTTTTCATCGAGTGCAAGGCTTACGCCATTTCTAAAGTTCAGGACCAACCGGCCGTTCGACATTTCCCTGCGAAAAGACAAGGAAAAGGATCAGGGGCTGTACTAAGAACAAGAACATTAAGAAAAAGTTTATTAGAGATAAAATTTTCTTTCTCTTTTTTTTTATTATTCCTCTTGTATTTTTTAAATTCGACAGTAATGAAATGGGAGAAGATCGAAAAAAAGATTTTGATTTGGAAGAGAGAACAAGGAAAATTTTATTATCATGATTTTATCTATTTTAGCACATTTTTTATTATTTTTGGGTTAGGACCCAGTCATAAGTAATTACTTCACCCGTGCTTCTAGGGATGAAGAATTCATTCCTTCAAAACATCTGGTAGCGTAATACTTCTTCAAGTATCGTCCGTTGATCGGAAGCATATGTCGTTCTCCTTAAGAATTCACAAGCTGGTAGGAGCCTCCTGAGTAGACTGCCTCAACCACAAACGGTCCTTCCCAAGTGGGTTCAAATTTTCCTCCTATCTTGCGGTGTGCAAGAATAAGTCTCTTGAGAACGAGAACTAAGTCACTAACTTTGAAGGTTCTTGGGCGGACCAGTCTGTCATGGGCTTGAACCATCTTAGCTTGGTATAGTTCTAAATTCTGTTGGGCTGCAAGTCTTTTCCCTTCCAAGCTTTCCAACTCCTCTAGTCGTAATTTGGCATTCTCTTCTGTCGTGATTTTATTTGCAACTGCAATTCTGAGTGAAGGAAGCTTGGACCTCCTAAGGGTAACACTCGCCTCGGATCCATACACCGGAGCGTAAGGTGTAGCTTGAGTAGGAGTTCTAAAGGTTGTCCGGTAGGCCCATAAGGCTTCTAATAACTTCTCATGCCAATTTCTCTTATTATCGTCCAAAGTTTTCTTTACAATTTGAACAAGAGTTTTATTAAAAGCCTCAGCCAGGCCATTTGCTCTTTGTTAGTAAATTGTTGAATACCGCTAGTCGATTCCGTGTCTCTTGACAAAATTATTGATTTGCGTGCTTCTGAATGCTGACCCATTATCTGAGATGATCCTGCGCGGCACTCCGAAACGGTAGACAACATGGTTCTTAAAAAACTGTAGCACGTGGTGTGCTTTCACTTCTCTAAGTGGAACTACCTCTGCCCACTTAGAAAAGTAATCTGTAGCCGCAAGAATGAAGCGATGTTCTTTTGAAGATGGTGGTTCTATTGGACCCACTATATTTGTGCCCCAACATTCAAATGGCCACGATGCAATTGTCGGATGTAGCACATTTGGAGGTTGGTGTAGAACCACTCCGTGCACTTGGCATTGGTGACAGCTCTTAGCGATCTTCATGCAGTCGGTCATCATCGAGGGCCAGTAGTACCCTAGCCTTTTAATTTTCATTTTCATCTTCAGACCCGACTGGTGAGCGCCACAGAGTCCTGAATGTACCTCTTTAACAATTTTACAGGCCTCAGACTCGCTTAAGTATCTTAGCCACATTTGATCGAAAGACCTTCTGTATAACGTGTTGTTTATTAATGTGTAGGACAGAGTGCTTTTCTTGATCTGAGGGGCTAACGACCTATCGTCTGGTAGTTTTCCTGTTTGCAAGTAGTTCATTAATGGTCGTCGCCAATCTTCGTGTTTTCCGTCACTCGCTGCAATCGATTCCTTTTCTTTCTCCGATTTGTGTATTGTGTCTATGTCGAGTCGTGATAGGACTCGACGTCCGTGAACCGACACTTCTATCGATTCATCTTGCAAGCGAGGCAAATTCTTTTGCGAGGCGAGCTAACGCATCTCGCTAAAGCGTTTTCTTTCCCGGGAATTTTGTAGATCGTCACATTCGGAATCTGTTCCAACAACCGTATGGCATACCTGGAAGTATTGCTCGAGTCTTGGCTTTAAAATTTTGTACTTGTCCGATGATCCGTTGAATGATTAACTGCGAATCCCCGTAGATGTTGATGTTTGTTATCCCCATTTGAATAGTTAATTCCGAGTTCTGTTATGAGGGCTTCGTATTCCGCTTCGTTGTTTGTACATGGCTCGTTAAGTGGTAGGAGTATCTTAACATCCCCGCTCCGTGTTATAAAGATTAGTCCGATTCTCGCCTTACAGGACACTATCACTTGTGATTCTTCGTCTTTGTGTGCTCGAAGATGCTCCGTTGAAATATAATTCCTAACATCGATCATCGTGGTCTTCTAAACTCATTATTTGTTCATCTAGCAAGTCGTCATTGAGAGGGGATTCGCCGGCAAAGGGTGTGCTGCGAGGAAGTCTGCTAGGACTTGTCCCTTTACGGCACGAAGAGGCACGAAAGTTATATCGAACTGCAATAATATCATTGACCACCTGGCAAGTCTGCCGGAAAGCGTTGGACGGGTCATCAAGTATTGAAATGGATTAAATTTCGAGATCAGGTTGACCTTATGAGAAAGCATGTAGTGCTTGAGCTTTTGAGCGGCGAAGATCGTGGGCCAAACGAGTGCTTTTCAATTGCGGGATACCTTACTTCCGTCGAAGTAAACGACGGCTTAGGTAGTAAAGAGCATTTTCTTTACCCTCATCATCGACTCGGGCTAACAGGGCTTCGAGTGAGTCGTCTAAAGCCGCGGTATAAAGTATAAACGGTCTACCTGAGACTGGGGCCGCTAAGACAGGAGGTGTCATTAAATATTGCTTAATGTCCTCAAAGGCCTTCTCGCATTTCCCTTCCCAAATAAATTTGGCGTCCTTTTTAACTAATGCTGAGAAAGACTGACACCTACCTGACAAGTTTGAGATAAAGCGTCGAAGATATGCCAGCTTCGCTTGAAAAGGTCGTAGTTGTTTTAAGGTTTTGAGAGGCGGCATTTCTAAGATAGCTTTAATCTTTTCCGGGTCGATTTCAATTCCACGATGTCGGACAACGAATCCTAAGAATTTCTCGGAGGTGACGCCGAAGGCACATTTTAAGGGATTCATCTTAAGGTTAAATTGTCTTAATCGTTTGAAAAAAATTCTCAAGTCATACAGGTGGTTTTCCTTTACTTTTCTTTTGATGACCACATCGTCCACGTAGCATTCGACTTGATTGTGGATGAGATCATCAAAAATTCTTGTCATTGCTCTCTGGTAGGTTGCTCCTGCGTTCTTCGATCCGAATGGCATCATCTGTGTAGCAATATACTCCGATCGACGTTACGAATGCTTGTAAGTTTCTCATCTTCTGGAGCCATTTTTATCTGGTTGTATCCTGAAGATCCATCCATGAATGAGAATATTTCATGTGTTGAAGCAATGTCAATCATTAATTCTAGGATCAGAAGAGGGAATTCATCTTTTGGACATGCCTTGTTTAAATCTCTGAAATCCACACAAATTCTGATTTGACCATTCTTCTTCCTGACTGGTAGCACATTGGCTAGCCAAGTCGGGTATTGTTCTTCACGGACAAATTTAGCGTCTATTATCTTTTTAACTTCAGCTATGACTTGTTGTTCGATTTCTATACGCATTCTTCTGGGACCTTATCTGACTGGGACAGAAGTAGGTTCCACTCCTAGCTTATGGACTGCGACCTCTGGAGCTAATCCTAGCATCTCATCGTAGTTCCAAGCAAAACAGTCTTTAAATTCCATTAATAACATGATTATTTCTTTGGAGTCTTCTTTATTGAGTAAGGAGATAACAAAGGTAGGTCTAGGCTCCTCGCTAGTACCTAAGTTAACTTCCGTTAACTCATCTATTGTAGATTTGATCTCTTCTTCGAACTCTGGTGGAGCGTTTCCAATTTGTAAATCTTCAAGTTCTTCTGTAGCTTCCATGCAGTTTTCATTAGACTCGCAAGTGACAACCAAGCAAAATTCAGTATCGTCAACTGATCCTACTGTGCCGAATCCGAGACCATGCCTTGAATTGGGTGGATGACCGGAGTTATTCCATAATTTTTCAAAATGTTGTCATTGACCTTTTGTCCATTGTCGAAGTAAGAAACCCGCTGAATTAAATTTTGAACACAGGGAGAGTACCACTCAACAGGTAATTCCATTAATTCTGCTGAAGTAGCATCTTCAAATTGTACATTATTTTCAGTTTTGGAGGAAGGAGCACCACGGTAAAACTTGATTGGCTTAGTACCACCACCATGCACTTCTTTGACCACCATACCCTTGATCTTACTAGAATTTATCGGGGTCAGGGTCATAGTATGTACATGATGGTTAATCTTCTTGTACATTGATTTGTATTCTTCATTCTTTTCATCTTCGAGAGAGATCTGGAACTGGGGTTTCTTTTGACTTATTATTGCTGCTTCTTTCTTGATTTCTTCTTCTTCTTCTTCGGAGGTGTTCTCCCAATCAACATCGATGACCGGTTTCTTCTGTCCAACCGTTCCGATATTTCTTCGACGTCCTCGTCCACGGCCTCGACCTCGGGTGCAAGTTCTGGAGAAATCTTCACCATCTCGCCGTAAGGGAGTGGTGAGTAACTGTTGAACTAGAACTTCAAGTTCTTCGTCGTCTCAGATTTCTTTTGCTTCATTTAGTATGGTATTTCTGGAAAAGATTGTTTTCTTCGGAGGCGCGTAGTAGGCCTCATCTTCATGAATTCAAATTTCATGCACGGAGAATGGTTGCAAGTCACCTTTGATGCACTGTTCCCTTCCTTCGTAATACTTTATGCATTAGTACAGAGACGACGACACCATCCGGTTTACATGAATCCATGGTCGACCCAGTAGAGCGTAGAACGATGTCTTAGAATCAATTATGTGGAATTTTTCGGTTGTCTTTGCTAAATCACTGGTCTTCATTAGTAGTGTTATCGATCCAAGAGCTCTTTCTCCTTTTTGATTGAAGCCTCTTAATAGCATCTTGTCTGCTTCAAGCTCGCGAGCATCAATTTTCAAATATGCTAGCGTCCGAAGGTTCATTATGTTGATTGATGCTCCCGGATCAACCAACACTCTGGAGAGCGTAAACTTTCCAATTGTGACTGAAATGTACAACGGTCGGTTGTGGTCTGCCATCCCAAGTAGTAGGTCATTGCCCGTGAAGGTAACACCTCGCTGTTCCTTTAACGAGCAAACCTCATCTAAGGAATCTCCGGTCATTTGAGTTAAGCAAATTTCAGGATCAAGTAAGACCTTGATCAGAGCTTCTCTCATCTCCTTTGATAAGATGAGAGCGTCATAGATGCTTAGTTTGGCCGGTAGTTTCCTAAGATGGGCTAGCACATTGTAGTCCACTTTATTTCCATGTGTCTTGATTTCTTCCCAAATGGGTATTTCTTCTGCGGGGGTTGGTTCTTCCTGAACAACCACCTGCTTTCCTTTGTCCTTTGGACCCATTCTCGGAGGTAGAACTCTTCCACTTCTTATGTTGACTTCTGTAATTTCTTCTGAATCTGGTATTGAGTTTGTCGGTGTCTCTTCCTGAATCGGAATGACGGAGTTCTTCCGGATTAGCTTCGCAGTCCGAAGGTCGTATCTCTATTGTGACTGGAGCTCCTTGAAACTCGCAAATAGATTCGTTGCTTGTTGAACTCTCGTAGCCTCCCTGATGGAGGTCTTCTTCGTCATTGTGATCGTCGAGATTGTGTATGATTTAAGAATTTTAACTTGTATCGGAATCGAAGTCCGGATTAGGTTGGTTGTCGCTAGTTACTTAATCTTTAGAAACAGTCAAAATGTAACCAATGACATATCCCTTATCATTATAAGATCCCGCTGGAGCGAGCAAATAATCATACAGATTCAGAGGTTCGAGGGATTTCTCCCCCGAATCGGAAACAACTATCCTAGGATAAGCAGCCCCTAGTCTAGCCTTAAGAGTCTCAGTCTTCTATTCTTCATCAATTTTCTTCTTTTCTTCAATCGTCTCTTGTTGAGGTGGTTCTTCTATCGCAAGTGATAGTGCCGACTTGACAGGTTTCGAACTCTGAATTGAAGCTCACACCGAAGCGATTTGGATGTGATCCAAAATTTTCTTCGAAGACTTTGTCCAAGCGGTAGTCCATCCATCATCAGTCGCATAGGGATCTATCGGAACAATGAGATCCGTCGAGATAACATTGACGGAACCTCCTTTCTGGGGTTCCTTCATGTACTCCTTAGGGATCGTTGTATTCCCTTTTCGAAGATTGTCATTGAGACAACTTTTGAAGGTAATACAATCTTCTATCTTGTGTCCAAGCATCCGGTGGTAAGGGCAAAAGTTGGGATCACCTTTCTTGTCGACTTCTTCTGGTCTCTTAGGTTCTGGCAGTTGGAAATCTGGAGTCTTCATCAGACTGCGGAACATTTTCGGCACTGCCTCATTCTTGAACGGATATTCCCCGCTCGAAGCTCCTTTAGCGTACATTGTGGACGAGGCGGTTGTTCATACTTGTTGAGATGACTGATAGCTAGGTCGGGGTTGCTGGTAATTCTGTTGAGTTTGTTGTGACCGTTCTGGCGGTATTTGTATTGGCTGCTTGCCTTTATCGACTGCTGCGACGATCCCGGACTTCTTTTCAAATGTTTTCACGGGCTTCTGTTTGTCTGTTTTGTTGGTGAAACTTAATTGCTTCGCCTCCTCTTGCAAGCTTCCGGCCTTGCTTAACAACTTCTCGAAAGTCTTGATAGTAAATCCCTTGAGGAGAAGTGCTTATCGGGCCATGAATGCTCTTAAGTAAAATACCGATCGCATGTTGTTCTTACAGTCGTGGCTCACACTTCATACTTAGATTCCTCCATCGAAGTATGTAGTCTACCAAAGTTTCGTTCGGCTTCTGCTTCTCTACCACTAAATCACCTATAGTGATGTGGTGCTGAGCTCCGGCAAATCGCTTGATGAAGAGGTTCTCTAATTCTGAAAATGTCTTCACCGAACCGTTCGATAATTCCGCATACCAATCAAAGGCGATTCTCGACGAGTCGCGACAAATTGTCGGAAGAGTAAAGCATCACTTCCGCCGGCATTACAACAACTGGCACGAAAATGTGCAACATGCTGTCGGGGGTTCCCGGTTCCATCAAAGGCCTTGAACAGAGGTGGTACGAAGCCTTTTGGGTATTTGACAGCGTCGAATTCTTCGGGGTAAGGTCTACCCGTCCGAATTGATGTCCCACTCTTTGACTGTGCCAAGGCTTCTCGGACCTGCTGTTCCACCATGCTATCGATATCCTTTTCCGGAGTCATGTTTTGTGTTGTGTCCTTTTTCAATTGATCATCCCCGTTGACGGATGTAATCTCCTTTCCTCCGTCTACAATGTGAATAACTTCTAGGGGTGTTTCTCTTTGGGGTTGAACCTGACTCTGGAGAGTGGCTAGGGCTACAACCATCTCTTCCATCCTTTTTTCCATTTGGGCGATCGTATCATCTTTCTCTTGAAGCTGCATCCTCATTACTTCCGGCTCCTCTCTTTCTGCGGCTGCAGGAGCACCTTGTGAAGCTGACGAACCTCGCATTTCAACCATGTTAATTTTTGCATTTTCATCATCCATGAACTCTGACGAGTCAACTTAATCTCCGAATTTCTCTTCTCTTTCTCTTGCTAATCGCCGAATATCTGTTCTTAGCTTTTCCATAGCATCTTCTAATGGTCTTTTCTGTACATCTTTGCAGTTGTCATGTGATAGCTGTCGGGTTTCCTTCTCATGAGCCCCCTTCACTGCGGTAGCGCTTTTTTCGGATTCAAGTCTCCTGACGAGACTTTCCTTCTCAGGTTGTTGTTTTAATCTTAATTGTTCGGTAGTAGGACGCCATACCATCCTCCTAGCAGCAGAAGGTCTAGGACCGGATGGTCTTTCAGCCAAATGCTGGAAGGTGGTATCCTCCCTAATTTGTAGTCTCGAAACAACGACGAGTGGACTAGCTTTCATTCTTTTATTTGGCTTTTCCGTAGCGATAGCGAGGTTCTACTCGCGGCCCAAGACGGGACTTAGGCGCACCCGCCCTATCCTTCTTAAAATTTCTGATACAGGGCATTTTTCTTTCTTTGCTAACTTTTCTATCAGGGTTTGCAGTCGAGCAAATGGTGTAATTCTAGCCCTTTTCTTACGGCCATCATTGTAATATGCGGGTTAAGGAAATGCAGAAGCAATCTTGCAGACATTTTTCTCATCCTCTGCGGCAGAGAGGGGATGGAACCTACTTCCTCCCAAAAGTGGTATGTATTCGAGCAGCGGTGTATACTCGGGCGTTGCGGGATTTCCTCCAGGAAAGCAACTTCAGCAGCTCTGGCTTCTCTAGCAATCCTTCTACTTCTGTTCCTCCTCTGAGATCGTGTCAGTGATGGAATTCTCGAGCTGGACCCGATTTCAAAAATGGAAGGTATTACAGGAAGATCTGTACCCTCCACGGTGACAAGTTCATCACAGTTCTGAATTTCCTTCCCCTTTAGTCTGGCAGAAGCCGGGGTAGGTGCAGAGATAACTAGACCAGTGGGGGTAGCAACAACAGTCCTTCTGCGAACAACATTACTCCTCTCAGTTGGAATCTTTTGCAGAGGAGGGAATTCATGAGTTGACTTGATGCTAAACTCAATCAACGGCTTCTCAGTTTCCGGTACTTTGCTTGTGAGTGAAAAGAGAGTGACGTCGGGGATTTTGATGTCGGTGTCCCCGAATCCTTGTCCGAATCGAATGATTCCATTATCGAGCGATTCGTCCTTGAACACGACCGAGTCCGGTCCATCGACGAAGGAGAAGATCGGCTTTGGGGCTTCCATTTCGCGAGGCGATTCCAAGTGTTAGTCCCCGAATCGTGCTTCTTCTTGTCGTAAAACTTATGACGCAAAAGAAAGAGTCCGAACACATTCCCGTTTATCTTAGTGTATTTGTGGTATTAAAAGAAAATTTATTTAGATAATTGTTTTTCTAAAAGATTTGTTCGTTAGGAAGGAGAATTATTAAAAGAAGGAGAGTTGTAGGAAGGGTAAAAGGAATTGATTAGGAACTGGAAAAGGAAGAGAAAGTCTTGTAGAAACTTCTCGACCCGCAAGACTGCTCCTAAACTAATACCTATTGGGGTCCACCCCACCTCAGAAATGAGGTAAAAGGATCTCGGAACCTCTCTGTTTAGGGGTGTCTAAACAGTGGCTCCTAAATCCGAGAGAATGTTGGTTATACTTGTTCGAGGTAGAAATGAACATAGTATTCCAACGGAAAGAAGGGTAGTTTGATCCACTAGGGACATGGATACACTACCGATTTTTGAAAGCGAAACTATCTGATTAAAAATGGAGAGAGGAATTTTCCCCAGCGGAGTCGCCAGAAATTGTACGGCTTATTTTTAGGTTGTGTGTTTTATTTTGAAAAGGGGTCGCCTAACAGAAGTTGTCGGCAAATTTTAGATTTTAATTTTAATTTATATATATATATATATATATATGATTTAGAAAGTAGTATTTGATTTTGAAAATAATTTTAAGATATGAAATCAAACCGACCTCACATCCCAGATAGTTTATATGAACGAGCACCGCATCACAAACCGTGTATCTATCCCGAAGAATAGATACACTATTTGGTGATGGGGCTCGATTAAATAAACTAGAAGATTTGTGACATCCGTTTGGTCTGCGAACCAATTTTATAAGCCGACAAATTCTCCTCGCTTAATATAAATGAATTAAGCGAGGTTTATATTACACAGGTTCTTAAAATTCCCTATAAGGGCAAGCCTCTATATATAATTACATCTTAAGTGACGGGAATCACCTAAGAAAACTCTCAATAATAATCAGTAGTTCTGCTCTCAAGAATCTCAAAGTTTAATTTTTCAAGGGATTGAATTTTAGAATTTCAATAGGGAATGGATCAAATTTGAAACATTTATTTTCAGGAGTCCAAAAGGAAGAGAAGAAGGAGAAGCTGAGGATCCAAGAATAATCTTGGCAACTTCCCACACTATCCTATGGTTTGGCTTCAATTCAGAAATTTACTTAATGTTTCCGTCCTGCCAATTTTAATTAATTAGGACTTATATTCGTATGACATGATCATACAAATAGCCTCGAAGATGTGAGGGTTTATGTCGTATCAGACGACTACCTCGGAATCCTATGACTGGTTAGGGCTTAATTTGCAATGCAAATGCCTAACAAAAAGATTGAGGATTTATGTTGCACTAGGAAAACTACCTCAAAATCCTATGGCTCGATTATTTAATTCTAAGAAAGTTTGCTGAAGTAGACTCAGGTTTTGCTGATGATGATGGCTGTGCTGCCCACCATGCTCCGAGCTCCTTGTTGTTGCAGATGGTTTAGTTTTAGAAAATTGTAATCAAAAGGGAAGAGAATAGTTTGGTTTTAGAAATCTTAAAGTCCAAGTGTTTTTTATGTTTTAATTAAAACAAATCTTAAAGTTGATTATAACAACACCGGTTAAGATCCCACGGTTCCATCCTTCCGGCATCGTTATTTTTATCGGATTCACTTAGTCCGAGATGAATTTGCTAAACTCAACTAAATGAGTTCCACACTTTCATTTAGACTGTGGGAAATCCCGTTAGCAACACGTAAGGTTACATCATCCGAGGTATTCCCGATCATCCAACAAGACGTTTTAATTTAGTTATAATTGTAGTTTTGTATTCTGTTTGTGATTAAATTTTGAGTTGTTTTATATTTTGAAATGTTATGACGGTGAATTTTATCTTGTAATGAATTTTAATTTAGTTTTGGTTTCTGTTTTAGGGGCTACCCTAAAGGTGTGAGTTTTCATGCAACAGTTGTTTATCTTGCAAGCAAAGTAAAGTGCATTTGCAATAAAGTAAATTGCAAGAAAGTAAATTGCAACCAAATAAAAGCGTACCTGGAGGGTCTTCCCGTCATCCCAGGCTGCACTTAAACACAATTTAGAATACTTAAGCATTTAAAGCAAGTTCCTAGGTAAAGCTAAGGGAAGGGTTATGGTTTTCTACCAAGTTACTAATCCTGTAGCTAGTCATCTCCTATGACGTCTAGGTTCTTGTGTTTTGGTTTGAGGACGATTTTCTTCATCAAAGAATATTTAAGTTCAATTGTTCGTATAAACATCCTATCATATTGAGGAAGTGCTTAAGACGAATCTTAAACATCTTTTCAATATTGCTAGAATTGTTTTAAATCCAAATGAATTTAATTAATCAGGTGAAGTAATCATCCGAGGTTTAATTAAGTTTTGTTCTCTTGCTCAGTGAACTAGGATGTTTGAACATCCTATGAGTGAAGTAGTACTTCACTTAACACTCCATTTAGGAGTTATGACAATAAGAGTTCTTGAGGGAAAACTGATGTTCAAGTGATTTGTGATTTTAATTTAATTTCAATTAATGGTTTAAGTTTGGAATAGTGTTCAAATTGTTTTAGATTTACTTTTGAATTCTTTATGTCTTTGGTGATGTTATATTTAATTCAGTTTAATTTAATTTAATTTTAATTTAATTTAATTTGGTTTAATTTAATTTTATTTATTTAATTTTAATTTTATTTTCATTTTAATTTTAATTTAAATCTTAATTTGGTTTTATTTTTAATTTTAATTTAAATTTAAATTTTTATTTTATTTTATTTTATTTTTTTTAATTTTAAATTAATATTTTATTTATATTATTTATGCTTTAAGGATGATTTAATTTTAATTGTTAAAGTATTAATTTAATTTAAATTTTAAAAGGATTTAATTTAAATGTTTTAATTTTTAATTTAATTTAATGATTAAGTCTTTTAGCATTTTAAATTTTGAATTTGGATTATCATTTTAATTAGGAATTAAATATTATTGAGGTGATTAATTTAGGGATTCTTAGATTAAAGAATAAATTTCTTCCCAATAATATCCCTATTTTAATAATTCCAATTTTTATTCTTCCAAGTTTAAACAATTATTTAATTAAGGTTTATTTTAATTACTTTCAAATTGTTTAGTAGGTTTCTACCCTTTAATTACCTAAGTTTCAAACATCCAAAATCAACTTAGTATCAAATATTTTACCCACCCTTTTAATTAAACCTAAAATTTTTAATTATAGGTTAAAATTTTAATTACTATTTTGCCCTTTAAACTTACTAATTCCATAACTTACTAAATTGAGTTCAAATGAGTTTGAAATTTTTATGTGACTTCACTCATATGTCAATCAAGACATTAGAGGAGAAAATGTGATTTTTCTGTATTTAATTTATTTATGAAATTAATTTTGGTAGAAAATAGAGATTTTCAAGAAAAATTTAATAATATGACCAAGGGAAAGTTTCTGAGCTTAAGAAAATTATGAGACATTCCTAATGCCCAGAGGACCACTTGGACCAATTTTGGTGATTTTCTGAATTATATTCTTTTTATTATAATTATTTTTAATTTTAAAGTATTAATTAATTTAAAAATAAAATAAAGATTGAAAAATGAATTTTATATTTTTTTAAAATCTCTCTAATATCAAGGAAACCAGGAAACCAATTTTTATAATTTTTTATTTTTCTTTGTTTTATTAGAATTATTTTAGTGGAAATGCTAGAAAATATATTTTTTTAATTTTAAAATTACCTTAAGGCTTTAAAATTTAATATCTCATCATAGAGACTTAAGAAAAATATGGGGTTGTTCCTAAGTGATTAAAACTCAAAATATGACATTTTGGTAAATTTTATTATTTTTGTGATTTTTATTATTTTTTAATTATTAAAATATTAAAATAATGCAAAAAATCAACTTTTTTAGAAAATTGCAATTTTAATTTTCTTAAATTCCCCTGATATCAGAGAGGCTCCAAAACCAATTTGGTGAATTTTTGAAAAGTATTTTGAAAGTTATGAATTTTTAAAGTTTAAGTTGGCTAAATGGCTTAATCAGCCCATTTGGTAGAGGCTAACTGAAGTCCAATTGACTTCAAATTTTTATGGTGGGTTCCTCTCGATCCTAAAGGTCAGTAGAGAATTAATTTCAAGTCAATTTGATGTATGATTAGCTCTAATTAATTAAGGACCTATTTTGGGTGTTTAAGCCAATTAGGGTTATTCCAAGTGGATTAATTCAAAACCTATTTTTCCTATAATTTATTTCACAACAAGCTAATTATTGGAATTAAAATATTCAAAATAGTGACATAGAATTAAAAAAATCAATAACTCTTCATAGGGGTGGCCTCTGACTTTGGAAAATTCAGGGAATGTTCCCAAATTCAGAGGCTTCAAAATCCCTATGGTCTCATGCCATGGTGAATTGTATACATGCATGGAGAATTGAAATAGTGCAGAGAGTAAATAAATCATTAAAAATCAAATATTCAGTGAAATTAAATGATTTCTTTTCCACATTATTCTCCTCTGTTCACTGAGCAAGTTGGTTTTTTTATTTTATTTTTCTGATTTTTCTACACAAAGTTATGTATTTTTGAAGTTTAGGGAATTAAATAAATAAGAAAATCCCTATTTTTCTATTTATCCGAATCGGCGCCGCGTCAACCTTAGCATCCCCGAATAGCCACGCGGCGCTTTCTGGTTCGACGCCGCCATCCGACTCAGCGCCACGCGGCCCGCGGTTCACGTATCATCTCCTGGTCCGACGCCATCTGAGCCATCCATCCGCACATGTATTGAATGAACGGCATCCGTTCATTGTCCCCAAGCCTCCTAGCCCGAGAACCGTCCACACTAAAACCCTAAGAACTCACTCATTTCAAAACAGATTTTTGTGTTCTTGTGCTCTATGGACTCGTCTTGAAGAGACGAACACATCTATATGGTGATCATGCATCGAAATTAAAGCATTTGGAATAGACAATCTGCAGAGGCTCAGGATAAAGAGTTGGCTCACACCTTAGCTCAGAGAAGTGTGGCTTCGATCTGAGGGTTGTGTCACCTTCGATTTAGTCGAAACAAGCTCCAGATGAAGTCTCCGGCACGGTGAATTGTCAGGGTATGATTTCGACCACAGCTCGATTACAAAGCTTGGAGTACGGAATAGATGGGTGGCACTGGAGAGGGGCTTTCATCTGGGGTACTTCTCCTCTTGACCTTGTGCGGGTGTAGGTGAGTTTAATTTGACTTTGGTGAAGGATTTGGGAATGTCCCGATTACGGCTCGAGAATTGAGCTCCAAAATTGAGCTCAGCTGAGTGGGGATTAGGGCGGGAGGACGGTGGGGATCAAGTGCTCTAGGTGTGGGGAGAGTCTGGAGTGATTTTGGCAGAGTTTCTTTAAGGTTTGTTCAGCACCTCCTCCATGGCCGAGAGAGGTGGGGTTTAAATAGGAGAGGGCCTTCCAGGGGGAGTTAGGGCTTGGGATCAGCTGCTCTTGGCAAGAGAAGAACAGTACACGATGGCCGCTGGGGATGGGGCGGCTCGGCGGTGGGAATTCCGAACTTTGGCTCCTCCCGAGGTCTCGGCCATGGTGTTTTCCGGTGACCCGGGCGGTGGCGGCGGGCACGGGTCACCCTCGGGTCCGAGTGGGTCGAGGGCTGGAAGTTTGTGCGGTCGATCGGCCATGGACATGTGTAAAGGGCTTGGATTAAAATGGTATGGGGGAGAGGTCACTTTGGGTCCACATGGGTCAACCCACCATTTTGGGTTTGGTGCACCCTTCCGAGTTTTGGTTTTGAAGTGGGAGGATCATGTGAGTCAACCTACCAAAGGTGGTGAAGTCCACATCGAGGATTAGGTGGCAAAGTATGGTTTAGAGTGTATCATGTTTAAGGTAAAAGGGTTAAAAAAGGTTTAAGAAAGAGATCCCCTCTCTTGCCATTAATGGCTTGGTGAGGTGGAAAGTAGATTCCATGGCTCTCATGGCTCCTATGGGGCTCATGCATGGCTTCATGGCTTGCCTATGGCTTAGGATAAAGCTTGGTCAATTTCATGGAAGTAGAATTTAGGAATTTTGGTATTTTGGTGGAGAATTTTCATGAAGCTTGATTTGGAATGGTTTAATGATGATCTTGAAACTTAGGGGTGATTTTGATTAAATGGATGAGGAGGGGAAGTGTCATGTGGGGTTTGGATGGATTTTGGGCCTTTTGAAGTCATTTTTGATGGGCTTTTAGGAAGGCTAAAAGGGGATGGGCCTTTAGGTTTAAGAATGAATTCATGGATGGGAATTTTGTAGAAGTTTGGGCCAAGTAATTGTTGGGTTTGGTTTAGGGATGTTTCATGAGTGATTTGGAATAAATTTGAGGTGGTTTGGGCTTATTTGGGTTAGGTTAGGGTTTAGGTCAAAATTGGGCTTTTTGGTTTTGGGTTGAATTTGAGTGGGGTTTGGGTCCAAATTTTGGGTAAATCATGTTAGTTTTTTGTTTGTGTGGATGTTAAGGAAGGTTTAGAAAAGGTTTGGGGTTATTTGGAGTTGAAATGGGTTAGTTTGGGCTAAGTTTGGGTCATGGGTCCAAATTGGGCTTTAAGGTCAAAAGTGAAATTGGATTCAGATGCCAATCAAATTGGACTTGGATTTGGTCTAGATTGGTGTTAGGGATGTTGAATTGAAGTTTAAAATTGAATTGGACCAGAATTTGGGTCAATTGGGTAGGTTTGGTTTGACTGGGTTCACTTTGGGTTAAAATGGGTCAAATGGGGGGTTTGACAAAAGTAGGGTAAATTGATAAAATTGGACTATGGTATAGTTGAATAAAATGAAATTGGGAATATTTGGGATTTTCTAGAATTTTCTGGGAATTTTCTGAATTTTTGGATTTTTGGGTCAAGAGGGGCATTTTGGGTATTTGGAGGGTATTGGGGGGTATTTTTGGAATTTTTGGTATTTTTGGCTATGAATGATCAATTTGAGTAATGTGGGAATGTTTAGGATTGGTCTTGAGGAATTTTGAGTGATTTGGAGATTTTTTTGAAAAATTTGGGTAATTTCAAGGGTGTTGGGTAGGCCAGGCGGGTCCGGGGTCCCGGGGGTAAAAAATTGAAAATTTGGAAAAGTGAAGATTGGGTGAATGTAAGTGAAATAAAATCATTTTGGTTGAGCCATGAAGCCATATCATGCCAACATGAGCCATCAAAAGGACTCATTTGAGGCATTCACTATGTTGTTCCTAACCCTGTTAGCCAAGGGCTTAGGGGTTAAGGACCATCCATGTGAATCACCTCCATGAGTCAGGAGGTCAAGTTGGGTATGGGTGTGATTTTAGAAAGTGTGTGAAAGTATAGTGTATGAGTGTAGTGTGTGTGTAAGTCAGCCCTTCACCGAGACCGAGGCCACCTGAGGCGATCCCTAAGGCCAAAGAGTCCTATAGGAACTCATCCTTTAAACTTCCACATTTGATTTCAACCCTCAAGGTGATTAGGGGTCTACAATCAAGTTTGTGGAGTTTGCAGGGAGTTAAGAAGTGGTTTGAAATTCTAAAGGGTGGGTCCCAATTCTAATCCTCTAGTATAGTCAAAGGAAAATCCTAAAGCTAGATCCTAAGTACTAAAGAGAGAAGAGAAGACCTCATCAAAAATGAGGTCAACAATGGCCCTCTGTAAGGTCAAATCATAAAAATGTAGCTAGTGTTCATGATACAGATGTGATTACAATTCTTGCATCTCAGGTTGCTACAATATCAAGGAAGTTGGATCAATTTGGAATGAACCAGCTTCAATTTACTTCTGTAAGTGAGGAAAGTTCATTAGGGCATATAATTGATTCTAACTTATCATATGATGCTTTAAATACCATAAACAACCCATATTCTAACTTTTACAACCCATGTTGGCAGAACCATCCTAAATTTAATTGGAATCATACTACTAATGGTGGAAACCAAAAATGGGAAAATAATCATGTGAATCCTAATGAAAGTTGGAATAATCAGGGGAACACAGACTAAAGACTTTCATATCCACCAGACTCTAACAATGATCAACAATTTGAGGATAAGAAGATGTCTATGGAAGAAATGGTATTGCAAATGGGAAACGAGTTGCAGATTCAAAATGCTGCGATTAAAAATATAGAGAATCAACTAGGACAAATTGCTAATTCACTTAGTAATAGACCCTAAGGAACACTTCCTAGCAACATTGAGATCAACCCTAAAGAGAACACTAATGAACAAGTAGAAACTGTCCAATTAAAAAGTGGAAGAAAGATAGAGGATGTGGTTAGAAAAGAGAAAGATGTTGTGAGAGAAACAAAGAAAACTAAAAGACCTGAAAAACATGTTTCTAAGGATTTGGAAAAATTAATTTCTCCAACTAAAATCAGTTTGGAAAGACCACCACCTCCATTTTCTCAAAGACATAGACATCATGAGTTGGATAAGAAAATTTCAAAGTTCATGAAAGTACTTAAGAAATTAACGATAAATATTCCTTTCACTGAAGCTTTGGAACAGATGCCAAGTTATGCAAAGTTTTTGAAAAAGATATTAAACAAGAAAAGGAAATTTGGGGAATACGAGACAGTTGTACTAAGTGAAGAGTGCAGTGCTATACTTCAGAAAAGTTTTCCTCGGAAATTTAAAGATCCTCGTAGCATTACAATTCCTTGTGCAATTGGAGAAAGATTATGTGGAAAGCTTTATGTGATTTAGGAGTGAGCATTTATGTGGTGTCTCTATCTATATTTAGAAGGTTAGGTATAGTTAATATTTCTCCCACTACTGTAACCCTTATGTTAGCTGATCGATCTATCATTTATCCAAAAGGAATTATAGAAGACATGCTTGTTAAAGTGGATAAATTTATCTTTCCTTTTGACTTTATTGTATTCGATATGGAGGAAGATAAAAAAATTCCAATTATTTTAGGGAGACCATTCCTTGTTACTTGACAAGTTATGATAGATGTGCAAAAAGGAGAGTTGATTATGAATATTAATGACCATAAAGTCACTTTTGATGTATTAAAGACTATGAGATATCTAGCTGAGAGAAAAGATGATGATTATTTTTGGATAGATGAAATTGATTATCTAAGTAAAGACCTTTTCCAAGAAAGTTTTGAGAGTAAGTTAATAGATGAGATTGAAATGGATTTTCATGATAATTCAAAAATGTTATTTAAAGAAAACTGTATGTATGTTCAGGAGAGGTGTGAATTGATGGACGCTACCAAAAAGATTAAACTTTTAATTCCATTTGTTGAAAAATCTCTTGAACGTAAGATGGATGTAACCCATACAATTTAAAGCCTACCTATTTAAGGAATTCATTAAGACAACCAATCTTTATATCTTTAGATGCGACTCAATCACAAAAAAAACTTGAATTGAATGATGAACATGATAAATTTATTGAACTAGGACTTGGAATTGAATTTGAGGATATATTTCAAAAGATCTTTGAGTTGAGAAAAGAGGATAAGGATATTGAAAGACTATTGGAAGAAATTCCTAAGGAATTAGAAAAACCTATTTCCTCAATAAAGATAGATCCTCAATCATTTAATAATTATAACAGGAATGAATTAAAATATAATTTGAAATAGAAGAGTAACATAGAAGATATTGATCCAGAATCTGAATTATCTAAAGAGAACCCGATAAACAATTTAGGAGATATTGAAGTATATTATAAAGTTCCATTTCTTATAAATTTTAAGGATGATATTAATATGCAAAATCAGAAAATCAATAGAAGAATAATGAATCTAGAGTGAAATATGAGGAACAATGATATAAATCAAACTGAAAATGAACTGATGAATGAAAAATTAAAATTTAAGGATTTTGTAGGAATCCTTGGATCTGGAAATGATTAGGTGATTGATTGAGATTACTTAATTGAAATTTTGATCCAGGAGGAATCATTTGTCGAGCAGAAGACGTTAAACTTAGTGCTTTATGGGAGGCAACCCATAGTTATCAGTTGTCAGGCTGACAACATTAAATCAAGCGCTTCATGGAAGGGAACCCATGGTTATCTTTGCTAGTATGTTTATGTGTTGTTTTGTTTGTTTTGTGTTTGCTTTAGTGCGGATTAGATTATTATTGTGAGGTTATGCCTTGATCTTGACTAAATTTGTATATGACTTCAGGTAGTAGCAGGCTGACGAGTCTCTTATGACTCAGCTCTCAATCGGAGCTGAGCATTACCTTGAAACATGTAGAGTTTGGACTTGGACCACTCCATGTTTGCTCTATTACTTCCATTATCTAACTTTGTTTTCACTAAGTAAGGTCATGAAATTGCTTAATGAACAACATATGAATAAACTATACTATTTTTATCAGATTATCATTATTAATGTAGTTTCTTCCATTAGAAATTGAAAGTGAGGAGGGAAAATGTGAGAAGATAGGAGATCAAATTAACATCAATTGATGTTTGTTTATGAATTTGCGAGTCTAGGTATTGATCACTATAAAATATATTAAGAATTTCATACCAATTTTATATGAAATTGCACTTTAAAGAAAGGTATTTTCTTTGTTTTATTGCAGGAATGAAGATTTATAAGTACTGAAGGAAAAAAGTACAAAAAAAACAAATTTGGAGCTAAAAGGACTCAATTTGATGAAAATTGAACTGTCCTGCCGACAGCGAGATTTAGGCCGCCGACGGCGAGATTTTCCCGAAAGATTTTTAATATATTATAAGTAGCCCACTGACGGCGAGATTGAGACCGCCGACAGCGAGATCGGTGCTGTTAGCCTATCTTCTAGAAGTCCGCCGATGGTGAAATCAAGCCGCCGACGGCGAGACAGTTGAAAAGAACCAAAGTTTAGTCAGTTAGTGTGTCATTCCAGATTCAGTTTTAGTCATTTGTGTGGAAGTTAAGAGTCTTTTGAGTGAGTAGATTAAGTTTTATCATTTTGGTGTGCTGTATTGGAAGGAAAAGTCAAAGGAACTTCAAGAGTCTGCTTGGGGAGAAGAATTGAGATAAGTATATTTGTTATTTGTTTGTAACTTTAATGAAATCCATGCTTTGTGTTATTTTTCCCATGCATTTTGAGTAGTTACCTTAGTCATTCTCCTTGTTCTTGAGATTAGTGAAATGACAAATTTAAATAGTTGTGCTTAAAAAATGAAAATAGAAATTGTGCTAATCTTTTTACTTAAATCGTAATTTACTTTCAATCTGGCCAATTGATTTGTTAACACATGTTGAATTATCAACTATAGTAAAGATTACATCCAAGATTTAGGGAAATCAAAAGCCTTGGAGGGAGGGTGCAAATAAATAAGGTGATATTAAATAGTGGGCGTAGAATTGAATATTTTAGTGTGATAGACTAAAATATTCAAATTCGGTCTTATTGTTTGAGAGCTGAAGTGTAGATGTTAGCCCTCAGGCGAGGGGAATGTGGGAGCTCTAAAGTGGCAGTCGGTATCCTCCCAGCCTAGCCGCAAATTCAGTAATCAAACATAAGACTAGTCAATATTCTTTGTACCTGGACCAAAGGGTAAAGAATAGGTTTGATCCTATTTGACACAATATAATTAAAAACTAATTTAAATTTTCATTCACTTAATACTCTAAAGACAAGGAGAAAGATACTTTTCTGAAATCTTATATTAACCTTTTAAACATTAGTTTATTTTAGTCTAAGTGTTCTAAATTTTTGTATACTAGATTAATAAGTAAATTTACTTTAAGTTGTTCTTTGAAATTTACTGACTTCCCTGTGGGATCGATATCTAGGACTCCATTAGATCCCTATATTACTTGATAACGATACGTATACTTGCGTCGTATCCACAATATAAACCAAACAATCCATAACAGAATCATAAGAATATATTTAGTGCGGATCAAGTTTTTGGTACCGTTGCTAACTTTTATAATAGTAAGTATAAATATCGAAAAGTGGATCAAGTTTTTGGCACCGTTGCTAACTTTTATAATAGTAAGTATAAATATCGAAAAGTGGATCAAGTTTTTGGCGCCGTTGCCGGGGAAGTAAAGTAATTATTAAGGTAATTAATAGAATTATTAAAATAATTATTAGAAAAATGGATTATTTTAAATATTACTTAAAAATTGTATGCGTAAATTTGGAAATGAAAATTTAATACCTTACGATTCAGAATTAGAACGCGCAATTAAAAGAATTATAAAACAAAAGAGAGAAATTAAAAATTTTACAAAAATGGCAAATAATCCAGAAATTGAAAATATAAACCAACAAAGACCATTAAGAGATTATGCCAACCCTACATTAGATGAAATTCACCTAACTATTCAAAACCCTGATGTAGCTGCTAACTCATTTGAACATAAACCTGCAATTATCCAAATGGTACAGAATAATCAATTTAGTGGTTCACATAACGAAGATCCTAATTTACATCTTGCTAGTTTTTTGGAACTATGTGCTACTTTTAAATATGAAGGAGTATCTAATGATGCTATTAGACTTAGGCTTTTTCCTTTTTATTTAAGGGATAAGCTTAAGATGTGGTTAAATTCATTAGCACCTGGATCTGTTAAAACTTGGGGAGAATTATCACAAAAATTTCTATCCAAATATATTCCTCCCTCGAAAATTGCAAAACATAGAAATGATATAACATCTTTTAGCCAGTTTGATGGAGAATCCATATATGAAGCTTGGGAGAGATTTAAAGAACTTCTTAGGAAATGCCCACATCATGCTTTACCAGATTGGTTAATTATACAAAATTTTTACTATGGATTAGTAGGATCTCTTAGATCAATCATTGATGCTGCTGCTGGAGGTTCATTAATGTCAAAACCATTTGATGAAGCCTATGCTTTAATCGAAGAAATGGCTACTAATAATTTTGTCAATGGCCTGCTGAAAGAATTAATCCTAAAAAGATAGCTAGTGTTCATGAAAATGATGCAATATCTATGCTAGCTTCTCAAATTGCTGCTATATCAAAGAAATTAGATCATTTTGGAATGAATTGCTCTCCTACTATATTAGAAGAAAACTCATATGGACAAATTATAGATTCTCAATCTCCTTATGAAACTATAAATGCTATTAATAATAGACCCAATAATCCTTATGCAAATTATTATAATCCCTAGTTGGAAGAATCATCCAAATTTTAATTGGAATAACAATACAGCTAATCAACAATGGATGAAAAACTCTATAGGAAATCCACCTAATCAAGGAAATTCAAATTCTAAACCTTCTTATCCACCTGGATTTAATAATACTCAATTTAAAGATAAGAAGTTATCTATAGAAGAATTAATATTAAATATGGGTCAGCACTTGCAAAATCAAGGAAATCAATTACAAAATCAAGGAACAACAATTAAAAATATTGAAACTCAACTCGGACATATTATTACTGCACTTAACAATAGAATTCCTGGAACTTTTCCTAGTAATGTGGAAATAAATCCGAAAGACCAAGGAAAATAACAAATTAAAGCAATACAATTAAGAAGTGGAAAAGAGTTAGAAACTAAAATTCGGAAAGAAACAGAAAGTAAAAATGAGGAAGTGGAAATTGAGAAAGAAAAGGATCAACAAGATAAAAATTTAGAATATCCATTAATCCCTATGAAAATATCTATAGAAAAACCACCACCACCATTTCCTCAACGACTAAAGTAACATAAAAAAGATAAGCAATTTGCTAAATTCCTTGAAATTTTAAAAAAATTAGCGGTAAACATTCCTTTTGTAGAAGCATTAGAAAAAATGCCTAATTATGTAAAATTTATGAAAGATATTTTAAATAAAAAAAGAAAATTTATAGATAATGAAACTGTTACACTTAGTGAAGAGTGTAGTGCAATTATTCAGAAAAAGCTTCCTAAAAAATTAAAAGATCCTGGTAGTTTCACTATACCCTGCGCTATTGGAGAAAAATTTTATGGAAAAGCTTTGTTTGACTTAGGAGCAAGCATAAATCTAATGCCTCTATTGATTTTTAAAAGATTAGAATTAGGAGAAATTTCACCTACTTCAGTAACTCTTCAGTTAGCTGATCATTTTGTGACTTATCCTAAGGGAGTTATTGAAGATGTGTTAGTAAAAGTGGATAAATTTATCTTCCCAGTAGATTTTATTATTCTAGATATGGAAGAAGATAAAGAAATTCCCATAATATTAGGAAGACCCTTTTTAGCCACTAGAAAAGCTATGATTGATGTTCAGAAAGGAGAATTGACAATGAGAGTAAACGATCAAAAAGTAACTTTTAACATAACAAAATCAATGAAATATCCTGCTTTAGAAAAAGATGATGAATGTTTTCGAATAGAAATACTTGAACATTTGTAAAATGAATATTTTAAAGAATATTATGAAGAAAAATTAGAAAAAGAAAATATAGAATTAATTGAAGAATTAAATAATGAAAAATTGGATTATATACATGAAAAATTTGAAATGTTGGATACTACTGAAAATATTGAAAAGAATATAGTTCCGTCAATAATTAGACCTCCTGAACTTGAATTTAAAATTATACCTAATCATTTAAAATATTCTTATTTAGGTAACCATTCAACCCTAATAGTTATTATATCAGCTGAATTGAATGAATTACAAGAACAAAAATTGTTAACCATATTAAAAAAATATAAAAAAACTTTTGGTTGGACTTTAGCAGATATTAAAGGAATTAGTCCTTCAATATGTATGCACAGAATTATTCTAGATAATTAACATAAACTAAGAGTCGATCCTCAAAGAAGATTAAACCCAATAATGAAAGAAGTAGTCAAGAAAGAAATATTAAAATGGCTAGATAATGGTATTATATATCCTATTTCGGACTGTGCTTAGGTAAGCCCAATTCACTGTGTTCCTAAGAAAGGAGGAGTGACCGTTAAAGCTAATGAAAATAATGATTTAATACCTATATGAAAAGTTACTGGATGGCGTATATGTACTGACTATAGAAAATTAAATGCAGCCACTAGGAAAGATCACTTCTCATTACCATTTCTAGACTAAATGTTAGATAGATTAGCCGGACATAAATATTTTTGTTTCTTAGATGGATATACTGGTTATCATCAGATACATATTGCTCCTGAGGATCAAGAGAGAACTACATTTACTAGTCCATATGGAACATTTTCTTTTCGAAGAATGCCTTTTGGATTATGTAATGCACTTGCAACATTCCAGAGATGTATGATGTCTATATTTAGTAAATTAATTGATAATGGAATAGAAGTATCTATGGATGATTTCTCTGTATTTGGAACGTCATTTGACGCATGCTTGAATCAGCTTGAAAAAGTATTAGAAGTATGCAAGAAAACTAACTTAGTTCTAAATTGGGAGAAATGTCAATTTATGGTTGCAGGAGGAATTTTATTAGGGCATAAAATTTCGGAAAAAGGTATTGAAGGAGACCTTGCAAAAATTCAAGTTATAACTAATTTACCACCTCCAACTACAGTGAAAGGGGTAAGAAGTTTTCTTGGACATGCTGAATTCTACAGACGCTATATAAAATATTTTTCAAAAATTACTAAACCTTTATGCCAACTTTTATAATAGGATAAGAAATTTGAATTTACAACTGAATGCCTAAATGCTTTTGAACTATTAAAAGATAAATTAATCTCAGCACCAATAATAGTTTCACCTGATTGGGTGAAACCATTTGAACTTATATTTGATGCTAGTGATTATGCTATAGGAGCAGTACTTGGGCAAAGATATGATAAAATTTTCAATGTTGTATACTATGCTAGTAAAACTCTTAATCATGCTGAAATGAATTATACAGTTACTGAAAAAGAGCTATTAGCAATTGTTTATGCTTTTGATAAGTTTAGGCCTTATTTAATTGGAACTAAATGTATTGTGCATATTAATCACTCTGCTATTAAATATCTAATGCAAAAGAAAGATTCCAAACCAAGATTAATTAGATGGATATTACTAATGCAAGAATTTGATTTTGAAATCATTAACAAAAAGGGAACTGATAATCAAATTGCAGATCATTTATCAAGACTTGAATATAATGAATTATCTGACACTGATAACGAAATTACTGATAGTTTTCCTGATGAACAGCTATATAATATAAATGAGTGGAAAATACCATGGTATGCTGACATAGTAAATTATATTGTAAGTGATATTTTACCACCTATGTTAACTTTGCAACAACAAAAAAAATTCATTTATGATGCTAAAACATACTTTTGGGATAAACCATATTTATATAAGCAATGTAAGGATCTTATAATTAGAGGATGCGTGCCTTATGAAGAAACAAAATAAATCATTCAGAAATGTCATGATTTTGATTTTGGAGGACATTTTGGAACAGATAAAACTGCTTATAAGATTTTACAATCTGGATTCTATTGGCCTACTCTTTTTAGAGATGTTTATAGATATATCAAAACTTGCGATAGATGCCAATGAGTAGGTAATATATCTAGAAGAAATGAAATGCCTCTAAATTTTATATTAGAAGTTGAGATTTTTGATGTTTGGGGATTAGATTTTATGGGACCATTTATTCCTTCATTTGGAAACTCATATATATTAGTTTCTTTTGATTATGTTTCTAAATGGATTGAAGCACAAACTTTACCTCGATGTGATGCTAAGAGTGTTTCGAAGTTTATAATGAAAAATATTTTTACTAGATTTGGAATGCCGAGAGTGATTATTACTGACGGAGGATCTCATTTTAGAAATAAATATATTCACAAACTAATAGAAAAATTTAACATTATTCATAAAATATCAACTGCTTATCATCCACAAACTAGTGGATTAGCTGAAGTTTCTAATCGAGAAATTAAACATATTTTAGAAAAGACTGTAAACCTTAATAGATTAGATTGGTCTACAAGACTAGATTCTGCATTATGGGCATACAAGACTGCTTATAAAACCCCGATTGGAATGACTCCTTACAGACTTATTTATAGAAAAACTTGCCACTTACCAGTTGAATTCGAACATAAAGCTTATCGGGCAATTAAAGAATTTAATTACAATTTGAAAGAAGCTGGTGAGAAAAGATTATTACAATTAAATGAATTAGATGAATTAAGAAATGAATCTTGTAATAATGATAGAATTTATAAAGAAAAAATGGAATTATGGCATGATCTGAAGATTAACCTAAAGAATTTTGAGCCAGGACAAGAAGTTTTGCTATATAATACAAGATTGAAATTATTTCCTGGGAAATTGAAATCTCGATGGTTAGGGCCTTTCACTATAACTCAAATATTTTCATATGGAACTATAGAAATTGAAGATCCAAAAACTGGGCATAGATTTAAAGTAAACGGACACAGATTAAAACCTTATTTTGAAGGAATCAGACCAAAATTTAAAGTGGTTTTAATGCTCAGTCAACCTGATTACTAAATTATATTAGGTCGGGCTGACGACGTTAAACCAAGCGCTTTATGGGAGGTAACCCATAGTAATTATTAATTAGGATCTGTTTACTAATATTATTTAAAAATCAAAATATTGAATGAAATCTACTCATTTTACTTTTAAGAATCATCACAAATTTGAATCTATACGAAGAAATCAGAAAATATTCGGACCGGAGCGAAAAATTAGGCAATTTACGTAATCTCGTCGACGGCGAGATCGATCCCACCGACAGCGAGATCGGCGTGCCCAATTTCAATTTTAATTAATTAACTATCTCGCCGACGGCGAGATCGTTACCGGTGACGGCGAGATAGTTCAAAAGCGATTTTAATGAGTTATTTTGCGGTTTTTGACGGTTATAAGGGCATTAGTCTATAAAAAACATTTAAAACTTCATTCTTACATCATCTTCATCCTTAGAAATGAATAGAGCCCTTCAAAACAATCTATTATGGCCTCCAAACTACTTGAAACCACGAAATCCGGAGTTTTTAACCGAAGAAAATTCGTGAGTTCTGAGGCTCAGCGAATATTCAACAAGGTTTTGATGAAAAAGTGACTGATTAAGGAGAGAGGATTCGTAAACAGAGGAGCGAAGAACTCAACAACAACAATTGAAGAAATGATTGTTCAGCGACGTTGGGAGGTATTCTGCTATACCACATCTGTTGTAGTCATTCCAGTAGTCAAAGAATTCTACTCAAATTTGCATGCGATCCATAACGGAAGTGTTTACGTAAGAGGCAGATGGGTATCTTTCACTCCTTCTCAGATAAATGAATTATAATCGATTGAGAATACCCATGTTTGCCACTATTCAATTTTTTTCCTAAAAGATACAACATGAATGAGATCTACAGATATCTGACCGATGAACCTGATGATTGGGAATTACGATAAGACGGGTACGTTAGTTTTTCTGCGTCACTTCTTACCCCGTCTCATTAGCATTTCTTTATTTCATCAAAATTATTACCCACTTTGAGGGTAAACAAGGTTTCAAAGGAATGCGTAATTTTAAATTACTGTATTTAATTTGGATTGCCTATTGATGTTGGATCTATTATTGTGAAGTCTGCACTAGGATTAATTATGCATGGGTCAATTCATGGACTTGGACACCCATCAACTAAATTTGTTTTATGTAGTCAATACCAAGTTTCCTATGAAGCTTGGGAAAAAGTGCTATTGCCTTGGAAACCATTAGATCCGACAGATATGTTTCCTACATTGGATAATAATGATGATACAGTAATTATTTCTGATCAAGCATCCCAAAACAATCCTTTAGTTAAACCCCTGACTGATAGAACAAACCTCATTTTAAGGAAACTTAAAGGATTGGAGAAGGAACTACAGAATGTGATGAATTCTATTGATAATATCTCTGATTTATTCGATCACATCGATTGGAGAATAAAGAAGCATTTTGACCACACTGGACACCTAGAGGCAAGCTTTATACCACTATTGAGACATAAAGGGTGGATCGAAGAAGATTCTATTATAGAATTCCCTTTCAGGCCTTTCTATAATTTATTTGTGCACCTGTGTTTTATTGGAAACATCAGAGAAGAAAACAGTTCAGATTCAGATAAGTAGCAGAGATTTCTATTCATATTATATGTATGTGTGTTGATTTGAATTTAGTTTTTGATTTAGTTTGAACTTTACATAGATAATCTCAGTTTAGATGAGATTGTGTGTTGTTTGTTTAGTCTCAGCATTTCAAGTATTGTGGTGTGGATTGCAATGCTAAGTTAGATGTGTTTGGGTTAATTTGATAAGTCAATTGCTAGTTATGTAGTGTTTGAAGTTTGTAAGTTCATGGATTTCATTTATAAAGTTATAATGTTTGTGTTGTGTGAATTTATGTGTTAGTATAATATGTAATCTTAATAAAATATATATAAATAAGTATATCAAATTTAGTGACCCGAACAATGAAAAAAGCTTAATCTAGATTAAAAAACATTGTAAGAATTAAAAATATTAATTTTTTTATTTGGAACCCCCGCCAACAGCGAGGAAAAGTTCACTGACGGCGAGGAAAAGTCTGCTGACTGCAGGAAAATCCCGCTGACGGCGAGATTTCTCGAAACTTTGGCCTTAGTAAATTAATTATCTCGCCGACAGTGAGATCGCGAAATGTCCTTTATTTTACCGGTCAACCGACAATATTCATCATCTCCCTCTTCAAAAACATTAAAAAACCGACCTAGGGCTTGTGGAATCTTGGATTTGAAGCAATTTCAACACATTTTGATGCTGGATTTTATCTTCCCTTGGTAAGAGCTTCACTCCTATGTAAAAATTTTTGATTTTCACCATGAATTTCTTCTACATTGAGGATTTTGGAGAAATTTTGAAAAGAGAAGAAAAGAATTAGAAGAAGTTCATGAAACTTGATTTAGATTGATTTTAGTAACTATTGGAAGCCATCTTAGTAATATTTGGGAGTTTAGTTAAGATTTTATGCAAATTTCACAGATCAAAAATGACTCCATGACAAAAGAGAAGAGTGGAATATGACGAAACTCGTTTTGTGAATGCAAGAGCACAATCGAGATATTTTCACAATATTCAAGCCAGAACATGCATTCAGAATCGAGTTTTCAAAAGTCTTGGAGGTGAAGTAGAGCGAATAATTAAAGAAAGAGGATGGGAAAATTTTTGTTTCATAACCAACAGAGCTGCTGTAGAAGTAGTGAAAGAATTCTATGCAAATCTGACTCAGGCTGAAGATGCGCCGGTTAAGGTAAGAGGATTTTTTGTGGAATTCAGCGCTACAAGAATAAATGCTTATTACGATGTAAGAGACACTTACACCAGTGAGTATGATACATTCAAAACTATGGAAGGACCACTGGAAGAGGTGATAGACTTTCTCACTGACGGGAAAGGGGTTTGGAAAATGAAGCAGCGATAACGGGTAAACTTCCCTCTTTCTATGCTGAATGCATCATCTAAAGCTTGGCACTATTTTATCTGTTCTACATTATTACCTACTTACCACCATAGTGAGGTAACAAGAGATAGAACAGTTCTGAATTTCTGTATTCAGAACCAAAAAAGTATTAATGTGGGAAGTATAATTTATAAGAATATTTTAGCCACCTCAAGAAGTGAAAGTGGAGGAGGACTAGGACATCCTGGTCTTATCTATGCACTCTGCCAATTATCTGGGGTAGAGGGAAAAGAGGATGAGGAATGGGTGGAGCCTATGAAACCCATTACTCTGGCTAATATTAAGAAATATGAATCCCACGAGCGATGGAGATCTGGAACAAGGAGTTCTGTGCCTTCTTCGAGTAGAGATATTCCCTCTACTAGTTATGACCTTCCTCTCTATAGTACTCCTACCCTTCATGATTTGATGAATGAGATGACCCTTCAGCGGAAGAGCTTTGAGAAAATAGAGGAAAAACTAGAGCATATTGATCAGAGAATCGGAGGCTTAGAAAGAAGACTTGATTATGACAGTGAGTATCTTCGGAGGCATTCAAAATATGAGATAACATATTATGAGGCAGAGAATCGTTACAGGAGAGGAGAGCTTGATTTGTATTCCTTGAGTGCCCCCGATATACTCATTACCAGCCTAACCCTCCAACTGATCAAGGAAATGACGATATAGTTTGGGACTTTGATGCAGAGGATTAGATATTATGTTTATTTGTTTAGTTATAGATTCTAATATTGTTATTGTTTGTTTGTGTTTTAGTATTGATCTTTTACTTCATAAACTTTGATTGTTATGTTGTGTGAGACATTTTAATATTTTTGTATATGTTAAATTTGTGTGGCTTTTTAAATTTTAAAGATTTCAATTGTAACTCTGAAGCTTAATTAGTGGGATGTTGTATTATGTTGTAGTATAAGTTGTGTTAGTAGTTGTACTTATTTTAAAACTTCTTTACCCAGCATTTTTTTTAATATTTGGTGTATAGAAAAATACTAACAGTGCAGGTTAATTAAGTAATGAAAAAAAACCTGCAGAACATCAAAAGAAAAAAAAATACCTAAAGCCCGAAGGTATGATTCCAATTTACAGTTTATTTTCTTTTCACCCTACATGTAAATAAATAGAAAGTTTTAAGTTTGGGGGAGAGAAAAACAACAAATTTAATTATTAAATTGTTCTCGATATACATTTTTAAAATTATTATAAAAATGTTTTTCTGTAGTAATTTTAATTAGTAAATAGAATTAATTTATTTAAATATTATAGAAAGTTGAATAAAATATTTTTAGTAATTAAACTAATTTTATAGATTAAGAAATTTAGTTTAAAAAGGATAAGAATCTAGTCAACTATTTGAAGTAAGGAAAACTATATTTTAAAATATGAAATTCTTAAATATTTAGTTGAGAAAGAAAAGATTTAAACTCAATAAAGTAAAAAAACTTTGAAATATATATATATTAAGTAAGGAAATATTTCAAGTATCAAATTTAGGAAAGAGAAGAATGAAGTTCAAAATCATTAACAGGCTATCCAGATATAGTAATCCTCACTTGAAAAAGAAAAATGAGGATTGAAAATCAATCCCTGAGAAAAAAAGAAAAAAATATATATTGGATTGAAAATCAATCCAAATGAAAAAGAGAAATATAAGTGAGGAGAAACTTAAGGAAGTGCCTTATCAAAAATTAGCTTCATTTGAATCAACCTAAAAGAAAAACTCAGTTATATTTCTAAACTTATATATATATTTATTAGTATTTTACTGAATAATGTTTTCATGAAATTCCCATCATATGAATATTTTAAGTAATTTAATATTTCAAATATAGTCATTCTTGAAATAAATAGAAGACTAAACATCTTAAACTTAATAACTAAATAGCCTTATATCTATAAAATTAATTTAAATATCTAAAAATATTTTTAGTAAACTTAACTATAGTGTTTATTTAAAACTAATTCATAGTATTTCTGAATTAAAACCTTACTACAAATAATCATTACTTTTACGTAGTATTAAAATTACTTGAGGATAAGTAATAGTTAAGTTTGGGGGAATTTGATCACTAGAAAATATATTAAGAATTTCATACCAATTTTATATGAAATTGCACTTTAAAGAAAGGAATTTTTTTTGTTTTATTGCAAGAATGAAGATTTATAAGTAATGAAGTCAAAAAACACAAAAGAAGCAAATTTGGAGCAAAAAAGACTCAATTTGATGAAAATTGAACTGTCCCACAGACGGCGAGATTTTCCCGAAAGATTTTTAATATATTATAAGGAGCCTGCTGACAGCGAGATCGAGCCCGCTGACAGTGAGATCGGTGCGGTTAGCCTATCTTCTAGAAGCCCGCCGACGGTGAGATCAAGCCGCCGACGACGAGACAGTTGAAAAGAACCAAAATGCATTGAACCTGGATGCTTTTTGAAGAGATGCTTAAGCAACCTTTGGAGATTTGACCCTTCTATAAATAGAGCCGAAGTTTAGTCAGTTAGTGTGTCATTCCAGAGTCAGTTTTAGTCATTTGTGCGGAAGTTAAGAGTCTTTTGAGTGAGTAGATTAAGTTTTATCATTTTGGTGTGCTGTACTGGAAGGAAAAGTCAAAGGAACTTCAAGAGTCTGCTTGGAGAGAATAATTGAGATAAGTGTATTTGTTATTTGTTTGTTAACTTTAATGAAATCCATGCTTTGTGTTATTTTTCTCATGCATTCTGAGTACTTACCTTAGTCTTTCTCCTTGTTCTTGAGATTAGTGAAATGACAAATTTAAATAGTTGTGCCTAAAAAATGAAAATAGAAATTGTGCTAATCTTTTTACTTAAATCGTAATTTACTTTCAATCTGGTCAATTGATTTGTTAACATATGTTGAATTATCAACTATAGTAAAGATTACATCCAAGATTCAGGGAAATAAAAGCCTTGGAAGAAGGGTGCAAATAAATAGGGAGATATTAAATAACGGGCGTAGAATTGAACATTTTAGTATGACAGACTAAAATAATCAAATTCTGTCTTATTGTTTGAGAGCTGAAGTGTAGATGTTAGCCCTCAGGCGAGGGGAACGTGGGAGCTCTGAAGTAGCAGTCGGTATCCTCCCAGCCTAGCCGCAAATTCAGTAATCAAACATAAGACTAGTAAATATTCTTTGCACCTGGACAAAAGGGTAAAGAATAGGTTTGCTCCTATTTGGCACAATATAATCAAAAACTAATTTAAATTTTCATTCACTTAATACTCTAAAGACAAGGAGAAAGATACTTTTCTGAAATCTTATATTAACCTTTTAAGCATTAGTTTATTTTAGTCTAAGTGTTCTAAATTTTTGTATACTTAGATTAATAAGTAAATTTACTTTAAGTTGTTCTTTGAAATTTACTAACTTCCTCGTGGGATCGATATCTAGGACTCCATTAGATCCCTATATTACTTGATAAGGATACGTATACTTGCGTAGTATCCACAATATAAACCATAAAATCCATAACAAAATCATAAGAATTTATTTAGTGTGGATCAAGTTTTTGGTACCATTGCTAACTTTTATAATAGTAAGTATAAATATTGAAAAGTGGATCAAATTTTTGGAGTCGTTGCTAACTTTTATAATAGTAAGTATAAATATCGAAAAGTGGATTAGGTATTTTAGTTTATGTGTTTGTGTTTATATTTGTGTTAAAACAATTTAAAGATTTGAAGAACACTTAAATATATTCCTATGCTGATACATGTCCAGCTTATTTGACCTTTCTTTAATTTAATTTTATTCTAGCATGTTTAATTTAGATTTACTTTCTATTGCAAAATGTTATGTACCGATGAATATTTGTAGATGTTTTTGATAAACATTTCTAGTAGAATTTCTGAACTATTTTTCTTCCTGCTTATATTTTCTGTGCTGAATGCTGTACATGTTCAAATTCAAGTTTTGGGGTAGGAATAAATATATATTTTAAAGTTAATATACTTCATTTAAGTTTAATATTATAGCGAGCATGTTTTAGGCTAGATTTACTTTCTCGTACAGTCATTCTATCCTGATTATGTATATATATAAATTTGATAGGATGTTATAGGATTTAGTATATTTAACTTTTATTTTTCTTCCTCCGACATTTTATGAAATTAATTGCAAAATATTTTAAAATTCAAGTTTGGGGGGAATGAAAACAATTTTCAAGAACTTAAATTTTATATGTCCTAAAAAATGTTATAAATAAATTTGATTTTGATTGAAAAATAATTATGTGAATGAAGTTATATTAGGGAAATAAAATTTTCAATATAGAAATGAGTAAGAAAATTTAGTTAAAATTTATAGTAGTGATGAAAAAATGAAAGTTAAATTTTTCTTAGTGAAGAAATGATAAATATTGTATAACTATCTTTAGTAAGAAAAGTTGTATTTTTAGAAAAATAAAAGGATTAGACTTTTGTTTTCAATATTTAAATTTCTTTTATTGAAAAATAATTTTCAAAACTGTTATTATATTTTTAAGTAAAAGATATATATCTACCATATGCTTTAGAAAAGGAAGGGTGGAATTCAAAATTATTAAAGGCCTATCCAGATATAGTAATCCTTGCCAGAGAAAAGAAAAGTAAAAAAAAAGAAAGAAAAAGTAAAGAACAAAAAAAAGTATATTATGTGAAAAAAAAGGAGAAGCTTGAGGATTAAAGGGCCTAATTAAAAATTGGTTCCATTGCTGAGCTTTTTAAAGTATAAGATTTGAGAATATCTTAAGCTTAGAATATAATATAGTTAGTATAATTATTTTTAATAAAGATTTTTAAGTAGAGAAAATAAAATGCCTAACACCTATATTTTCAAAAATCTACAAGTATTTCTGAATTAGATAACAACATATATTTTCATACTCTTTGACCTAAGAGATCTCTAAACTTCAAATTGGTCTCATTTACTAAGTTTTTTTTATAAATTTGACTACTACATTTCTAGAACAAAATTTTAGAAACTCCTAACGAAACTCATACACATGATTTGCTTAAGTGGTTTTATATGATTATAGTGTTATTTGAGGACAAGTAACGTTTAGGTTTGGGGGATTTGATCCAACTAAAAAATTACCTATTTTTAGTGTAGATTTTATGCTCACTTTACGCACATTTTTTTATGATATAAACTTTAAAGGAATGTATTTACATATTTTTGTATTCAAGTATAAAAATATATGATTTTAGAGAAATTAGGCAAAGACTATGCAATTTTTGAGCCAAAATGAGCATAGAAGAAAATTCTAACCTAGTACATATCAATATATTTTTCTATGCTTAAATCTATTTTACATTTCTCACATGTTTTTGACTGAAATTATACTTTTGAGAAATGTTGTTTTTAAGTTTATCTTGTAGGTGAAGATGTTAGGAACGCAACGCAACTAAAATGGGGAAAAATGGAGTTGAAACGGAGCCAAACGGAGCAAAACAGTGGAGCTGCGTACAGGGTGGGGCTTAAGAGCCAAATCTGGCGCCCAGGCGCCAGTGACGACGAGAAAATGGCGCCTAGGCCCCATAATCAAGGCCTTGGCACCAGAACCCATCTAGGGACGATTATGGACGGTTATGGACGACGTTGGAAGTTATTTTGAAGGTTTTAAGTAGTTTCTAGACGTTCTAGAAGACTAGAAGTTACTCCTAATATATATGCCATGTGATACAATGTATCTGGACACATTGGAGCAGTTTAAATCATGAAGAAGTGCGACCCAAAGTGAAGGGGTGTGACTGTTTGGGCACGGAGTCTGGTGCCTAGGTGCCAGAATTGTTTCTAGAAGATTCGTTGAATCTGGACAAATTTTAAAGAGGTGCCTTAAGTAACCCTTGGTCATTTTTGAAGCTCTATAATTAGGGACTAAATCTACAGTCAGGGTGTATCTAGTGTCTCGCTCTCTCACTCTCTCTCTCTCTCTCTCTCTCTCTCTCTTCTCATTTTAGAGTCATGAAGATGTAGATTTCTACATCTTATGGAGTGATTGGTGATGGATTTTGAGATATTTATGTAAGGAATGTATGAGCAGCGCATGGATCAGTGGGAGACTTTGGTGGAGAGATCTTCTTCTTTCCTTCAGAGAGAAAAAGCTAAGTATTGTGTTCTTTATTCTCTTATAATTATTGTAAACACTTCCTAGTGGATTTTCTATATTTTAAACCAAGTTTTCTGTCATAATTTATCCATGCTTCGTAAGTGATTTTCTGTACTCTTTCTTTTAATATGAAGTAGTGGCATGTGTATGAAAATCATTTTTATGATAAAATTATCTATTAAATGCTTCTAGGTGAGAGATAGTTGCATAAAATAGAATACTAATGAAATAAGTTCCTTGTTGACACTTAAATTATTACATAATTCTATCAACCCTTTTACTACTTTTGCCATTATTTTCATTTACTTTTATTTTGTAATGAAATTGATTCATGTTTAGGAATTAAGATTTTCTTAGATATTCTCTTATTAAATTATGGTGATGATATTCATACCAGGTCTTCATTTACTTTACAAATTGATCACTTGAATTGTTAAAATCTGTTGAAGAATTCTGAGACCTATCCGGAGATGAGTTCTTAACTTGTTGATATCACATGAATCCTTGGGTAATTGAAGGCTTTATGCGGGTTATTCAAAGTGAATTACAAGTAAATAGGAAGATATGATTTATTGGGTGCAGAATTGATTAGTTTTTTGAGTGACAGACTAAATTCTAATAATTTGGTTTATAGAAAGAGAACGGGTCACTAGTAGAGCCGACCATATCCACCCTTGGACATCTAGATGTGTGAGCCTAGATTAACCCATTCTACTAATAAAACATCCTGAACCGATCTATAGGTTAGCCAATGTTCTTTACACCTGGACCAAAGGGTAAAGAATAGGAATGCTTCTATTTAGCACTACTACATTAAATTCTAAGAATTTATTTCCTACAAATTATCTATGTAATTGCAAGAGAAAGGTAGTTTTTAAAATCTCGAAATTCTCCAAACAAATTTATCCATATAAGTTATCTTTTTATTTAAGAACTTTATTTAGGATTAGTTATTAGAAAACCCATTTTAATCGACATTCCAAATTTTGACCTTATAGAAATAGACTGGAATTAGCCTAAAGGATTGCTTACCTTGCTTCTCTGTGGGATTGATACTGGGGTTATAAAAGAAAACCCTATATTACTTGAAATGATACGTATACTTGCGTAGTACCCCTAGTGTGTAAAATATTTTCAAATATTTTACAACATTTTAATTTTATACATTAGCCACTATTTATAAATTGGGACAAATTTTTGACCATCTTTTGGTAGCAAATATTACTGCGTTATTGCGGGTCGGCTCAGTGTCGGTCACCAAAGGTGGGAGCGTGTTGGTTGCTTTAAAATATAGATTTAGTTTAGTATATGAATATATTTTTGAAGGTAACATTTTAATTTAAAAATAAAAATTGAACTGATACCATATATGTAACAGTTTAAATAAACGAGTACAAAATCACAAGCAGTGCACCTATCCCGAGGAATATACACATTACTTGAAAGTAAAGATTGATTAAATAAACTAATGAAATTTTTTGATACCCATTTTGGTATGCGAACCTTTTAGATATTGACTGACAAGTTTCCCTACCTGATATAAGAAAATATATAGGGTTTACAATAGGTGGGTTCCAAGTTTCCTATGAGGGCAAGCCCCCATAGTTAATTACTTCTTAAATGACCAAATTCACCTATGAAAAATCTCAATATAGATAAGAGGTATTGTCTTCATGAATTTTAAACTTTAGGGCTTTTAAGGTCGGACATAGGAATTGAAATGTGAAGGGATCAAATTGGAACAACTATGTTTAGATTCCAAAAGAATAGATGCCAGGGGACGTCATGTATAGTAAGGAGAACCTCGATGGCTTTCCAAACTATTCTATTATTTGGCTTAAATTTCAGAGAGATTATTATTTAATGTTTTTTCCTACCAGTTTTATTATTTAGGGCTTACATCTGCGTAGTTGATTATACAAATATCCTAAAAGATAGAAGGGTTTACGTCATACCGGGCGACAACGTCAGAATCCTAAGATGGGTTAGGGCTTATAGTGCAAGATGTGTAAAAACTTAAAAGACAAGGTGAGGATTTACTTAACACTAGGCAGACTACCTCGAAGTCTTATAGCTTATGTTATTTAAAATAAGGAAAGATTTGTTGTTGTAGACTTGTTTATTTTTTTAAATATGTTATTCTGTACCTCCTCAGTGTGATGCCCACAAAATTTGATCCAAGCTCCTCACCGAAGTGGTAGTTTTTAAAGTTCAAAATTTTTTACCATGTATGTTTCAATGTTTTGGGTTTTGTTGTTGTTGTTATTGTTTAAGTGTATTATTTAGGGGGGATTTTAATTTAATTAGAGTGACACCGGTTAGGATCCTACAGTTCCCTCATTCCGACACCACTATTTTCTCTCAAATTTACTTAGTCTAAATGATTCGTTAAGCTCATTTAGACTAGATATATCTCATTAGCAACCATAGGTTACATTATTCGATAGATCCTCGTTAATCCAAAAGGAGTGTAATATGTTCGTTCATTGTTTTGAAAGTGTACGTTTAATTTTGAAAGTGTATTTTTTTTTTTCATTTTGGTTTTATTTTTAGTTTGGTTTTGATTTTGGTTTTGCATGTAGAGTAAGTATGTGCAAGTAAGGACTGTAAAGTAAAATGAAAGGAAATTGTAGTACATATATATAAATGCATACATGGGCTTTTGCTACCGCTACATAGTTAGTTCATAAAACATAATATAATTTCTAGGGAATTTAAATAAATTTGAGGAAGGAAAGAATGAGAACCTAGTATGGACACGTAAGAGCTACCAACCCGATAATCTATGGAGGGCAGCATTAACCTGATCGAAGTAAGTAACCATGAACCTTTATAAATTTTCATGCATGTAGAATGTACTTTGATATGCAAAGGTAAGTTTGTTTAAGAGAATGATTTTTTTCCTTGATTTTTTTATATCATAAATATTTGTAAATTAAGAGTTCACAGGTTAATTGCTCTAATAGAGCTAGGACCACTGACAACCTTAGAGTATATTGGGCAACCTTCTCACCAAGAGTCGGTGAATAGTATCATCGGTCCTTAACCTCTCTTTCACAAAATCTTTGAGGTACGAGATACTATTCTAATAATCCCACAATTTAACACACATAAGCAGTATCGTCATTTCCCTATCCATTAGATCTTAGACTGCATAAATCCAAAGATCCATATGCGACTAAAACAAATGTTCCCATCTGCTCACAAGAATTAAAAAACCTTAGAGAAGACTTAAACCCTTGACAATTGGGCTACAAATGTAGGATAAGAAGTTTAGGACAATTCTATAGATTTATGTGAATTAACGGATCCCGCGGAATAACTTGGTGGGTCCTAAAAGATTTTGAGGATGATTTTCTTCATCAAAGTATAATAATTTCAACTATCCTTCAAAACATCCAAAAATTTGTAAAAATTTTGAGTATTACCCTCAACGACTTTTAAAATCCTTTCAATCATTCCGAGTTCTTCTGAACTTATCATGTTATTAAATCATTCATCTGCAGTTAAATTTGGATATAGTGGTGATATTTTAACCTTTGCTCAATGAACCCTGATGTTTTAATTATCCTATGATCGGGGTAATTTGACATTTACTTGATGTTCTATTCAGGAATTATGTTGGTGGATCTTTTAAGGGTAAGTTGAATTATTAAGGGCTTTTGCTTTTTCAATTAAGTTTAGGCTTGTATTATTTTAATGGTATTTAGAATTAGTTATATTTCATTTTCTAAACCTCATTAAATTAATTTAAATCAATCCTAGTTCACTACTAAGCCCATTAGATCTTATAGATAAATTCGTAATATTTGAAGGTCTTGACTTAAGTGAATTTAACTTATATTAAAAGATTGTACTATCATTTGATCACCAATTAGGGGGCTCCATATTAGTGAGTTATTATCTTCCTAATCCAAGCCAACTACATAAAAATCATCCAATCAAATTAACTTCCAATTCACAATAATCAGAAAATTACAATTTTGCTTTTGTTACAAAAAAGATTAATTGATTTCTACCTCTTAATCCCTTGTGTTTCAATCATCTAAGAGTTAATTTGGGTCAACATTACCCATTTACCCTTTAGTTTAACCTAAATTTTAAGTAGAGCTCAAAATTCCATCATTACCATTTTGATCTTAATGCTTTCCACCTCATAATTCTTTAAATTAAACTCAAATGAATTTTAAATTTATTATTACCCCACTCATGAGTCAATTGAAATATCAAAGAAGAAATTATATTTTTCTGATATTTATTTATTTTTTGGAATTATTTTAGTCCAAAGATAGGAATTTTCAATGTTAATTAATTCAGTTGATCAAAACAATTCTTCTATCCTTAGAAAAATTTTTGGAGGTTCACCTAGGTCAGTGAAGCTCTAGAAATAGTTTTTTGTAAATTTTTGAATTATATTTTTATTTTTATAATTATTTTTTGATTTGGGTGGCTAATTATATATAAAATATAATTTAATCTTAAAAATTACTTTTCATATTTTTCTTTAGTTCCTCTGAGTTCAGAGAACTCAAAAGAACAAATTTTACATTTTTAAAAAATTTTATTTATTTATTGCAATTATTTTAATGCAAAATTAGGGAAATTAAATTTTAAGCCTTTGAAATTGCATAACAATATTTAAAAAAATTAGGAAATAATATTTTAAGTGGTCCTAAGTGATTAGGGATTAATTTGTGACATTTTGGTGCATTTTTGTATATTCATTTTTTTGTCATTTTTTAATTATTTTAAAAATATGGAAAAAAATTGAACTTGTTATTTAAATCATGATTTTAATTTTCTTGGGTTCCCTTATCATAAGGATCACTCCAAATCACTTTTCAAAATTTTCAAAATTTTATTTTAATTTATATATTTATTTTAAACAAAAAATTATATTTACTTATAAAATTCATTTCTATAGGAGCCTTAAGAGGTGATAAGCCTCACTTTAGGCCAATTTGGAGATTATTTTAATTATTTTACATTTTCTTAATTTTAGTATTTTTTTCAAAATTTTAAAATAAAAAAATAGGCTCTAAATTTTTAAACTTGATTTTTATTTTCCATAGTTCCTTTAATAACATTGAACCTAACAAACTCACTATTATGATTTTCAGATATATATTTTTAATTTTTATAACTATTTTAGGTAAAGATAGGGTGATTTACATGGAAAATTAAAGCTTTCAATTTTAAAGGTGTTCTCTAACTTCAGAATAAATCGGAGAACATCCCTAAACATGAGTATTTAATATTTAATTATTTATGATTAAAATATTTTCTAGAGTATTTAATTAATTAAAAATAAAAAAGGTAAATATTATTTTATTTTTAGTTCACATTATTCTCCTTTGTTCACTGAGCACATAAGTATTTTTGTTTTATTGTTAGGAGTTTTCTACACCTAGTTAGGAAATTTTGAAGTATCTATAATTAATCAAATCGACAGATATCCTAAATTCTCTACTAGTCCGCATCAACCTCGACGGCTGCTAAAACACACGAGGCGTGGTCTGGTTCGAGAATGCTATCTACGTCTGCCGCCACACGTCCTGGCTTTACTGCTTCATCCCATCGTCCGGAGTGATCTAAGCCAGGTGCTCGATACACACGCGATCCAACGGTCCATGGCCTTCATCCCCAACTGGTGTAAACCGAGAACCTTCCACACTAAAACACTAAGATCTCACTCAATACTCAACTAAATCACACGAGGTTTGTTTCTAAACCTTCATCTAAGTGGGATAAATCTATTTATATGGTTAATCAAGCATGGAATTAAAATGTTCTTCATAAAGGCCCAAGCTGAGCTCGAATTTGAGAAAAATGATGTATACCTTAGCCGAAGAGGTGAGGCCTCGATTGGGTGTGTTCTTGAGCTTTACCTTGAGTCCACAAATTTCCTCAAATTGTTAGTTAGATCAAAGGTTGGATCTATGTGGGAGCTCTACCAGAGGGTGGTGCGACCTGATACGCCTAAAATATATAGTATTTTTATGCACATTTTATACCTATTTTTGATGATAGTGCACTTTAATGGAAGGTATTTTATGTTTTTCTTGCAGGTATGATGAAAATGAGTGATTATGGTGAAAGGAGCAAAATTGGATTAAATTTGGAGCAAAAAAAAAATGAAAATTTGGTCACTGGCGGCTAAGCGCCGCTGGGTCAGCACCTAACCACCATAGTTAAAAATCAAGATTAATTTGAATTTGGCACCATTTTCAAAAGAGATCGGATGCAACTCTTGGTGGTAACTTCTATAACTTCTTTGGGCGGCAAGTTTGAATGAAGGGGTACATTCTTTGGTGGATACATCGAATCTGGACACATTTTCAAGAGACACCAAGGCACCTTTTGGTTTAATATTTAAAGAGAGTCTTAGGAAAGATTAAGGGGCCCTTCCTTTGCATTTTGAGGGGCTCTTCCTTTGCAGTTTGAAGGGCTCTTCCTTTGCAATTTGAAGGGTTATTCCATTACATTTTTAAGAGATTTTTTACAGAGTTTTTATTTTAGTTTTCATTAGGAGTAGGAGTAGAGAGTAGAAAAGAGAAAAGGGTAGGATTGAAGTCTTCTTCTTCCCACTTCTTTTTTTTTCCTTTAGTTTAGTTTTTATTGAAGTCTGAGGTCTATTTCTGAGTCATCGAAGTTAGGAAATTTGCTCTGAGGAGTAGTTTAGTGAATAGTCAAAGTTTCCGAGGAACTTCCTCAGTCTTGTGGAGAGGATTTTCAGATAAGAGTTTACTTTTGTTCTTAAATTTAGTTTTTAATTAATACTTGTTGTGTTTATTATTTTTCTTATGGTTATTAATTTCAAATTAATGTGTTTTTGTATTTTCTCAATGCATTCTGATTAGTTTACTTTATCTTTTTCTTTCTTAAATGAAGAAGTAATTCATGAAAAATTGTTGTGGAATGTATATGTTTTTAAAGTTCGAAGAAGTTGTGGAAATTGATTCTATAAACGTTATTTACCTTTTAATTTGGCAAGTTAAGATGTAAAATTTGTGGTGAGATTATATAAGATCCAATGCTGTATTGTCTCATAAAAGTTAGAAAGAATCACATGCAATTGTATGGGTGAAACTTGTAGTTCATATAATTGAATTCAATATATTAGAAGATGTTTAAAAAAGGGGAGTAAAATTAGAGGATTTTTTAGTGTGAGAGGTTAAAAGCCCCTAATTTGGTTTGAAGTTTTGAATTTTGTTTTGAGAAGTTAGCCCCTAGTGTTGACCTCAATTTTGATGAGGTCTTTTGCTCCTCTCTTTAGTACTTAGGATCTAGCCTTAGGCTTTTCCTTTGACTAATCTTAGAGGACAAGAAGTGGAACCCACCCTTTAGAAATTCAAACACCTCTTGACTCCCTGCAAACCCCACAAGCTTGATTATAGAACCCTAATCACCTAGAGGGTTGAAATCAAATGAGGAGGTTTAAAGGATGAGTTCCCTATAAAACTTTTTAGCCTTAGGAATACCCTGGATGGCCCGGTCTGGTGAGGGTTGACTTGCACATACATTACACACTCACACACATTCCAAGTCCTAAAACCACATTCTCACCCGACTTGACTTCCTGACTCATGTAGGTAATTCATATGGATGGTCCTTAACGCCTAAGCCCATGGCTAAGAGGGTTAGGAACAACATAGTGAATGCCTCAAATGAGTCCTCTCATGGCTCATATGGGCTTAATATGGCTTCATGGCTCAACCAAAGTGAGTCCATTTTACTCAAATTTGATCAATCTTCATTTTTCCAAAATTTCAATTTTTGACCTCCGGGACCCTACACCTACTAAACCTACTAAAAGCCCTTGAAACTACCCAAATTTACAAAGTCACCTAAATTACCCAAAATTTCTCAAAATAAATCCTAAACATTTCCCCCCACTCAAATTGATCATCCATAGCCAAAAAATACCAAAAATGCCAAAAGTACCCCCCAATACCCTCCAAATACCCAAAATGCCCTTCTTAGCCCAAAAATCCAAAAATTCAGAAAATTCCCAAAAAATTCCAGAAAATCCCAAAAATTCCCAATTTCATTTTGTGCAACTACATTATGGGCCAAATTTGCTAATTTACTCCACTTTTACCAAAACCCCCAATTTGGCCCATTTTAAACCCAAGTGAACCCAATGTCAAACCAAACCACTCCAATTGACCTCAATTTTAGTCCAATTCAATTCTAAACTTCAAATAAACATCCCCAATATAAATTTAGACCAAATAAAAGTCCAATTTGATTGACATTTGAGCCCAATTTCAATTTGAAGCCTAAGTCCCAATTTTGGCCCATGACCTAAACCTAGCTCAAACCAACCCAATTTAACTCCAATTGGCTCCAAATCTTTTCTAAAGCCTACCTAACACCCCCATAAACAAAAAAATAACTTGATTTGCTCAAAATTTGAACCTAAAATCCACCCAAACCTAACCCAAAATCAAAATCCCTTAAATTGACCCAAGCCCAAGCCTAACCCAAATGGGCCCAAATCCCAAAATTAGAGCCCAACCAAAGTTGGAAACTCTTTGTGACACTCCCATGAACATTTTTCAACATTAATTTTACATAAAATCCAAGTTTAGCCCAACTTGAACCCCAGTTTGCCCAATTTGGCCCACCTTGGCCCCTTTACCAAAAGACCCCACAATAAACCCAATTCAATTCAAAATCACTTTAAACTTGTTCCAAACCACTCATGACACATGCCTAAACCAATTGAAACATTTATTTGACATGGTCCTTCACAAAATTTTCATCCAAAAGCCCATTTTAAAATCCAAAAGCCCACTTCCTTAAATCACCTTAAAAGCCCACCCAAGACCATTTCAAAAGCCCAAGTTTTCAATCCAAAGCCCACATGACATTTCTCTACATCATCCATTTAATCAAAATCACCCCTAAGTTTCAAAATCATCATTAGACCATTCTAAATCAAGCTTCATGAAAATTCTCCACCAAAATATCAAAATTCCTAAATTCTACTTCCATGAAATTGACCAAGCTTTGCCCCAAGCCACGTGGAGCCATGAAGCCATGCATAAGCCACATGCAAGCCACGGGAGCCACTTTCCACCTCACCAAGCCATTAATGGCAAGAAGAGGGGGGTCTTTCTTAAACCTTCATTAAGCATTTTTAACCTCATCCATGTTACACTCTAAACTAAGCTTAGCCACCTCACCTTGGATGGAAACTTCACCACCCCATCCAAGCTGAGCTAAAAGATTCTTTTCAGCCGAAAACCAGGCCTTGGGTGATGCACCAAGCCTAAAACCATGGGTTGACCAAATTGAACCCAAAATGAGCCTCTCCCCATTCCATTTCAATTCATCCCCTTTGCACTCTGCCAACTCCAATTGACTTCACCAAATTCAATCACATTCCCTCCTGATAAGGATGGTGACCTGACCCTGGCCGGCCTGCCGCCATAGCCGCCGGAAAACACCAGGCCAAGAGGCTCAATTTGAATCAAAAATTTAATTTGAATTAGCTGAGCTGTCCCATGCCCAATGGCCATTGCAGTTGTTCTTCCCTTGCCCTGAGCAGTGGAGCCAAGCCATAAAACCGCCTGGGAGGCCCTCTAGCCACCTCTATTTAAACCCACTCACCTCTCGGCCATATAAAGAGATGAACCAGACCTTAAGGAAACTCTGCCAAAATTGCTCCAGAACATTCTCCTAACCGGAAGCGAGTTGATCCCCAGTGTTCCTTTGCCCTAATCCCCATTAACAGAGCTCAATTTCTGAGTTGGAAATCCACCCAAAAAACTGGACACTTTACCACAGTGAGTCAATATCCAAATTGATTGGTCCTATACCTTCACTAGACCAAGAGGAGAAGTTCCTCAGCAAAAGCCCCCTCATAAGGCCAGCCATTGCTTCCAGCCTCCAAGCTTTGTGATCGACCTTGGTAACTTTCATACTTAGACAATTCCCTAGAGCCAGAGACTTCATCTGGAGCTTGCTGGACTCAATCGAAGGTGACACAACTCTCAGATCGAAGCTTCACTTCTCTGAGCTAAGGTATGAACTCACTCTTCCTCCCGAGCTTCCAGTGATTCTCCATTTTGTTTAGGTTAATTTCATAGCCTATAAACCGTATGGATGTGTTCATCTCTTCAAGATGAATCCATAGAGCATAAGAACACGAAAATCCATTGAGAATCGAGTGAGATCTTCGGGTTTTAGTGTGGTCTGTCACGGGTGCACACCAGTCGTAGATGATGACCAGGAGCCGTTGGATCGCGTGTGTATCGAGTGGACGGTCGAGATCAAGTCGGACGGCGCAATGGTGCATGAACCGCTAGACGCGTGGCTGCTGACTCAAGTGGCGGTGTTGAATGGGAGCTCGACGCGTGGGCTTTCGATCCGCCGTAGGTTGACGCAGCACCGAGTCGGATAAGTAGGAAATTAGGGTATTTTTTGAATTATTTAAATACTAGAACTTCAAAAATTCATATCTTGCATAAAAAAATCACAAAAATAAAATAAAAATACCCTCTTGCTCAGTGAACAGAGGAGAATAATGTGGAAAAGAAATCAAGTTAATTGGATGAGTATTTTATTTTTAATAATTTATTTACAGTTTTCCATATTTTGATTCTTCATTTGCATAGACAATTCACCATGGCATGAGACCATAGGGCTTTTGAAGCCTTTGATCTTAGGAACATTCTCTAAATTTTTCAAAGTCAGAGGCCAACTCTGTGAAAAGTTATTGAATTTTCAATTTCATGTCACTATTTTAGGTATTTTAATTCCAATAATTAACATATTGTAAAATAAATTCTAGGAAAATTTGGTGATGTTTCTTAGGACTAGAGGACCCTATGAAAAATATATTTTGAGTTAATTCATACATAATAACCTTAATTGGCCTAAACCCCTAAAATTGAATTTAATTTAATTAGGGTTAACCACACATCAAATTGACTTGAAAATAATTCTCCATTACTCTTTAGGGTCAGAGGAACCTTACATAAAATTTTGAAATGAATTGGACTTGATTAGCCCCACCAAATGGGTTTATTAATCCTCATAAGCAAAATGGAACTTTAAAAATTCATAACTCCAAAAATACTTTTCAAAAATTCACAAAAATGATTTTGGAGCTTCTCTAATATCTGGGGAGTGCAGGAAAACTAAAATTGGAATTTTCTAAAAAAGTTGATTTTTCACAATATTTTAATATTTTAATAATTAAAAAAAATATAAAAATCACAAAAATATTAAAAATCATAAAAATGTCACATTTCGACTCCTAATCACTTAGGAACAAACCAAATATTTTTCCTAAGTCCCTAGGGTAAGATATTGAATTTTAAAAGCTTAGTGTAATTTTTAATATTAAAAAATAAGTTTTTAAACTTTTTCACTAAAATAATTCTAATAAATAAAAAAAATCATAAAATTATAAAAAAATTTTCTCTGAACTCCTTGAGGTTAGAGTGATTTAAAAAAATATAAAATCTATTTTTCAACTTTAATTTTATTTTATAATTAATTAATACTCTAAAATTCAAAATAATTATAATAAATAAAATATAATTCAAAAAATTACAAAATTGGTCCAAGTGGTCCACTGGTCATTAGGAACATCTCATAATTTTCTTAAGGACAGAAACCTTTCCTTGGTCATGATGTTGAATTTTCTTTGAAAACCCCTATTTTTTCCTAAAAATATTTATATAAATAAATTAAATTCAGAAAAATCACATTTTCTCCTCTAATGTCTTAATTGACATGTGAGTGAGGTGAAATAAAAATTTAAAATTCATTTGAGCTCAATTTAGTGAGTTATGAAATAAATAAGCTTAAAAGGGCATAAGGTAATTAAAAATTTTAACCCTTATTTAAAACTTTAGGTTTAATCAAAATGGGGGGTAAAAACCCCTCATTTTAATTTTCTCTTGGATGATTGAAAATTTGGGAAATTAAGGGGTAGAAACCCATTAAACACTTTGAAAATATCAAAAAAAAAAATGAAACTTTAATTAATTAAATAATTTAAATTTTTGAAAGAATATATTTAAATTTGGATTATTAAAATAGGGATATTATTAAGAGGAGGTTTATTCTTTAATTTAAAAATCCCTAAATAAGTCACTTTAACAATATTTAATTCTTAATTAAAAATTAAAATAATAATCCAATTTGTTAATTAAAACTAAAATTAAAACTAAAATTAAATTAAAATTAAATTAAAATTAAATTAAAAATTAAATTAAATTAAAAATTAAAGTTAATTTAAAATTAAAATTAAAATCAAAATTAAAACTAAAATTAAATTAAATTAAATTTAAATGAAATTAAAATTAAATTAAAATAAAATAAAATTAAATTAAAATTAAATTAAAATTAAATTAAAATTAAATTAAAATTAAATAAAATTAAATTAAAATTAAATTAAAATTAAATTAAAATTAAATTAGAATTAAAATTAAATAAAATTAAATTAAAATCAAATTGAATTAAATTAAATTAAAAATCATTTAGCAACAAACCTAAATGAAATCATTAAGAATTAAATCTAAAATGATTTGAACACTATTCCAAACTTAAAATTAAAACCTTATAATTAAATTAAAACACTTTAAACCATTAACTCAAACTTTTAATTAATTATGATTAAGATTCTCGATAAATCAACTTGCCTCTTAAAGGCTTTAATTATTATAACTCTTAAATAGAGTATTAAGTGAGATGTCACTTCATTCATCGAGGTAATTAAATACCTAAGTTCACTGAGCAAGAAACAAAGTTTAACTAACTCCTAGATGATTAATTCACCTGTGCAACTAAATTTCTTGGACTCAAAACAATCCCAGAAATATTGAAAAGATGTTTAGGACTCGTCCTAAGCACTTCCTCAATATGACGGGATGTTTTAGAAGAACAATTGAATCTAATTGTTCTTTGATGAAGAAAATCATCCTTAAAATCAAACCAAGAACCTAGACGGCATAGGAAATGACTAGTTATAGGATTAGGAATTTGGTAGACAACCAAAACCCTTCCTTTAGCTTTACCTAGGTATCTTTTGAAATATTTAAATGTCGTAACATGTGTTTTAAGTGCAGCTTGGGATGACGGGAAGACCCTCCAGGTACTCTTTTATTTTATTGCAATCTACTTTATTGCAATTTACTTACATGCACTGTACTTTACTTTTCTTGCATGTTAAATAAAACTGTTGCATGAAAACTAAAACCATTAGGGTAGTCCCTGAACTGAAACTGAAACTAAATTAAAAGTCATTGCAAGATAAAATTCACCGCCACAACATTCCAAAATATAAAACAACTCAAAATTTAATCACAAACAGAACAACAAAACTACAATCACAACTAAATTAAAACGTCTCATTGAATGATCGGGAATACCTCGGATGATGTAACCCATATTTTGCTAACGGGATTTCCCAAGGTCTAAATGAAAGTGTGGAACTCATTCAGTTGAGTTTAGCAAATTCATCTAGACTAAGTGAATTCGATGAAAATAACAGTGTCGGGATGACGGAATCGTGGGATCTTAATCGGTTCTGTTTAATCAACTTTAAGATTTGTTTTAATTAAAATATTAAAAACACTTGGATTTTAAGATTTTCTCTAAACCAAAACACTTCTCTCATCTCTTGATTTATGACTTCTAAAACTAAACCTCTGCAATAACAAGGAGCACAGAGCATGTTGGGCAGCTCGGTCATCGTCGTCAGCAAAACTTGTGTCTACATCAGCTAAACTATTCTTTAGTTTAAATAACCAAGCCATAGAACTTCGAGGTGGTTTGCCTAGTGCAACATAAATCCTCAACTCTTCGTTAGGCATTTGTATAATAATGTTATGCGAATTAAGCCCTAACTGGTCTTAGGACTCCGAGGTAGTCGTTTGGTACGACGTAAACCCTCACATCTTCGAGGCTATTTGTGTGATTATGTCATACAAACATAAGTCCTAATTAATTAAAATTGACAGGATTGAAACATTAAATAACATCTTCTCAAATTCAAGCCATACAAATATGATAGTTGGGAAGTCACCGAGACTTGTCTCGAATCCGTGACATCCCCTAACTTTCGTTCCTTTGGAATCCTAAAATAAATTGTTCCAAGTTTGATCCATTCCCAATTGAAATTTCCAAAATCTAATTGTTTGAAAACCTTAAACTTTGAAATTCTTGAGAGCAAAACCACTGATCGTTATCGAGAGTTTTCTTAAATGATTCCCACCATTTAAGATGTAATTAACTATAGGGGCTTGCCCTTGTAGGGAACTTTAAGAACCTAGGTAATATCAACCCTGCTTAATTCTTTTATATTAAGCAGGGGAATTTGTCGGCTTATAAAATTGATTCGCAGACCAAATGGATGTCACAAATCTTCTAGTTTATTTAACCGAGCCCCATCATTAAGTGTGTTTATTCTTCGGAATAGATATACGGTTTGTGATGCGGTGCTCGTTTATATAAACTATTCGGGATGTGAAATCGGTTTGATTTCAAATTTTAAAATTTTCAAACTTAAAGTTATTTTCAAAATCAAATGTTTCTTTCTAAAACTATATATATATATATTTAAATTAAATTTAAAATCTAAAAAATTTGCCCGACAATTTCTGTAGGCGACCCCTTTTCCAAAATACAACACCAACCTAAAAGTATGCCGACAATTTCTGGTGACTCCGCTGGGGACTAGTTCCTCTATCCATTTTGATCAGATGGTTTTGCTTTCATAAATCTGTAGTGAGTCCATATCCCTAGTGAACCAAAACTACGATTCTTCCGTTGTAATACCCCGTTCATTTCTGTCTTGAATGAGTATAGCCAACTCCTCTCGGATTTAGGAGCCACTTGTTTAGACACCCCTAAACGGAGAGGTTCCGAGATCCTTTTCCTCTTTTACGAGGTGGGGTGGACCCCCAATAGGTGTTAGTTTAGAAGCGATCCTTCGAGTCGAAGTCTTGCATAAGACTTTCTCTTCCTTTCCAATTCTAAATCGGGCCCTTTACCTTTTCTACAACCCTTTTTCCTTTAATCGTTTTGTTTCTAACAAACGAACCTCCTAATAAACAATCTCTTTTAAAAATCACAAATACACTAAGATAAATGAAAATGTGTTAGGAATCTTTCCTTTTCTTCCTAAACTTTACGATGAAAGGAAGCATAATTCAGGACTAATACTCGGAATCTGCCCTGCAGAAAATGACTGCCCCAAAGCTAATCTTCTCCTTCACCAATGGAATGGACTTCGCCGTTTACAAGGATGAGCTGCCAGACAATGGAATCATCCGTTTCAGACAAGGATTCGGCAACACAGATATCAAGTTTACTGACGTCACTCTCTTCACACTAATGAACAAAGTGTCAGAAACTGAAAAGCCCGTGATTGAGTTCAATCTAAAATCGACTCAAGAATTCCGTCCCCTGTAAAGGATTCCAGCTGAAAGGAGTACTACTGTTCGTAGGAGGACTATTGTCTCTACCCCTACCTGTCTAGTCATCTCTGCACCTACCCCGACTTCTTCCAAACTGAAGGGGAAGGAAATCCAAGTCTGTGATGAGCCTATCACCGTGGAGGGTACAAATTTTACTACAAAACCACCTGTTTTTAAGATTGGGTCTAGTTCAAAAGTTGCACCCCTAACTCGGACTCAAAGGAGAAATAGAAGCAGAAAGATTGCCAGAATTGAGAAGGCTAAAGCTGCTAAAGTTGCTTTTCTAGAAGAAATTCCTGAGGAAAGAGAAGAAGAACTGCCTGAGTATATACCTCTGTTGGAAGGGAGCAGGTTTCACCCTCTCTCTGCCGCATTAGATGAAGAGAATGTCCGTAGGATCGCCGCTGCATTACTCCGACCTGCGTACTACAGTAATTACAAGACGAAAAAGGATAAATCTACGACATTGACTCAGCTGCAAGATGTGATAGAAAGATTGGTAAAGAAAGAAAGATGCCCTGTGTCAGAAATCTTAAGAAGGATAAGACGAGTGCCAGCTAAATCCCACCTCGGACCGTGAATAGAGCCTGTTGCTGCCATAGAGAAACCAAAGAAGAAAATAAAAGCTAGTTCACCCGTTGTTGTATCGGGTTTACAAATTAAGGAGGATGCTACCTTCCAGCATATAGGCGACAAATCATCCAGTTCTAAGCTTCCGGCTGCAAGAAGGATGGTATAGCGACCTACTTCTGGCGAGTTAAGACCAAAACAATGTCCTGAGAAGAAAAGTCTCGTCAGGAGACTTGAATCAGAAGAAAGTGCTACTACAATAAAGGGGACTCCCGGGAAGGAAGTTCAACAACCTCATGAGACGACTGCAAGACATCAGACGGTTAGCAAAAGAAAGAGAAGTTAAGGACCATTAGAGGATGCCATGGACAAGTTAAGGACCGACATCCGACGGTTAGCAAAAGAAAGAGAAGAAGAACTAGGAGATGAAGTTGACTCATCAGAGTTCATGGATGAGGAGTATGTCGAGATCAACATGGTTGAGACACGAGCATCGTCAGCTTCGCAAGGTGCTCCGGCAGCTGCGGAAAGAGATGAACCGGAAGTGATGAGAGCACATATTCGGGAGAGAGATGACACAATTTCCCAAATGGCAAAGAGGATGGAAGAGATGATTGCTGCCTTAGCCACTCTCCAGAGTCAGGTACAACCTTAAAATGAGACACCCCCAGAAATTATCCATATTGTAGATGGAGGAAAAGAGCTCATATCCATCAATGGAGATGAACAACCAAAGAAAGATCCTGAACAAGGCATGATTCCAGAAAAGGACATTAAGAGCATGGTTGAACAGCAGGTGCGAGAGGCCCTAGCACATTTTAAGAGTGGAGCATCTATTCAAATGGGTAGACCTTACCCAGAAGATTCGATGCAGTCCAATACCCGAAAGGCTTTGTATCACCTCTATTTAAGACTTTTGATGGAACAAGAAACCCTCGACAACATATTGCATATTTTCATGCTAATTGCTGCAATGCAGGTGGGAGTGACGCTTTACTCTTCCGACAGTTCGTCAGCAGTTTATCAGGGATTGCCTTCGACTGGTACGTAGAATTGTCGAACGGTTCAGTAAAGACCTTTTCAGAACTAGAGAATCTCTTTGTTAAACGATTTGTCGGGGCTCAACACCACATCACTATCGTTGATCTAGTGGTGGAGTAACAAAAACCGAACGAGGCTTTATTGGATTACATACTTCGATGGAGAAACTTGAGCATGAAGTGTGAACCACAGCTTCAAGAACAACATGCAGTCGGGATCCTGCTTAAAATTATCCATGGCCCGATAGCACTTCTCCTTAAAGGATTTACAATCAAGACTTTTGAGAAGTTGCTTAGTAAGGCCGGGAACTTGCAAGAAGAGGCAAAGCAGTTAAGTTTCGTGGACAAGACCGATAAGCAGAAAACTGTGAAAATATTCGAAAAGAAATCCGGAATCGTTGTGGCAGTAGATAAGGGCAAGCAGCCAGTTTAGATACAGTCAGAGCATTATCAACCACCACAATGAACTTATCAGCAACCTCAGCAGAGCTATCCGCAACCTCAGCAGGGCTATCAGAAACCTTAGCAAGGCTATCAACAACCTCGTTCGATCTATCAGTCTCCTCAACATTATGAACAACCGCCTCGTTCATTGCGTACCTTAAGAGAACTTCTAAATAAAGAATATCCATTAAAAACTGAAGCAATAGCGAAGATGTTCCATAACTTAATGAAGACACCAGATTTTCAGCTGCCAGAGCCCAAAAAGCCGGAGGAAGTCAATAAGAAAGATCATCAGAAATATTGCCTTTACCACCAGATGCTCAGACACAAGATAGAGGATTGCATCACTTTTAAGAGTTGGCTTGATGACAATCTCCGAAAAGGGAACATAACGATCCCAAAGGAATACACGAAGGAACACTAGAAAGGAGGTTCCGTCAACGTTATTTCAATGGATGCCATTGTTCCGATAAAGCCGTATGCGATCAATGATGGATCGAGTACCATCTGGACAAATTCATCAAAGGAAATTTTGGATCACATCCAAACCGCTTCGGTACACACTCCAACTCAAAGTTTGAAACCCGTCAAGCCGGTACTATCACTTGCGATTGAAGAACCTCCCCAGAAGGAGGGGAAGAGCATGGAAGAAAAGAAGATCGAGGCTCCGAAGGGTAGACTAGGGGCTGCTTATCCTATGATGGTTATTTCCGATTTGGGGGAGATATCCTTGAACTCCTGACACTGTATGATTATCTGCTCTCTCCAGCGGGATCTTATAATGATAAGGGTTATGGCGTAGGCTACGTTTTGACTGTTTCTAACGATTACGTAACTAGCGACAACCTACTTAATCCTGATCTCGATTCCAATACTTGATCCAGAGATTTATTTAGCCCAAATGATCGGTAGTTCCTTCGACGAGGTTTGCTCGTTAAGAGAACAACAAGGTGTTACCTTCACGGACAATGATCTATTACTGGGAACAGCAGATCACAACCGACCGTTGTACATTTCAGTCACTATTGGAAAGTTTATGCTCTCCAGAGTATTGGTTGATCCGGGAGCATCAATCAACATAATGAATCGTTGGACGCTAGCATATTTGGAAATTGATTCTCGCGAGCTAGAAGCTGATAAGATGCTATTAAGAGGCTTCAATCAAACAGGAGAAAGAGCTCTTGGGTCGATAACATTACTAATGAAGACCGGTGATTTAGTAAAGACGACCGCAAAATTCCACATAATTGATTCTGAGACATCGTTCAACGCTATACTGGGTTGGCCATGGATCCATGAAAACCGGATGGTACCGTCGTCTCTACACCAGTGCATCAAGTATTACAAAGGAGGGGAACAGTGCATCAAAGGTGATTTTCAACCGTTCTCTGTGCACAAAATTGGAATTCATAAAGATGCGGCCTACAATGCGCCTTCGAAGAAAAAAATCTTTTCCAGAAATACCATATAAAATGAAGCAAAGGAAATTTGAGATGATGAAGAACCTGAAGTTCTAGTCCAACAGTTACTCACCACTCCCTTATGGCGAGATGGTGAAGATTTCTCCAGAACTCGAACCCGAGGTCGAGGCCGGGGACGACGACGTGGAAGAAACGTTGGAACAGTTTGACAGAAGAAACCAGTCATCAATGTTGATTGGGAGAACAATTCCGAAGAAGAAGAAGAAATTAAGAAAGAAGCAGCGACAATAAGTCAGAAGGAACCACAATTCAAGATCTTTCTCGAAGATGAAAAGAATGAAGAATATAAATCAATGTACGAGAAAATTAACCATTATGTACATACTATGACCTTGAACCCGATCCATTCTAATAAGACCGAGGTTATGGTGGTCAAGGAAGTGCATGGTGGTGGTACTAAGCCAATCAAGTTTTACCGTGGTGCTTCTTCTTCCAATACTAAAAAAGATGTACGATTTGAAGATGTTACTTCATCTGAATTAATGGAACTACCTTTTGAGTGGTACTCTCCCGTGTCCAAAATTTAATTCAACGTGGAGTCTTACCTCGACGATGGACAAAAGGTCAATCACAACATTTTGAAAATTTATGGAATAATGCCGGTCGGCCTCCCAATTCAAAACATGGTCTCGGATTCGGTACAGTAGGATTAGTTGATGATACGGGATTTTGCTTGGTTGTCACTTGCAAATCTAATGAAGACTGCTTGGAAGCCTCAGAAGATCTTGAAGATCTACAAATCGGAGACGCTCAACCAGAATTAGAGGAGGAAATCAAATCTACAATAGACGAGTTAACGGAAGTTAACTTAGGTACTAGCGAAGAGCCTAGGCCTACCTTTGTTAGATCCTTACTCAATAAAGAAGACTCTGAAAACATAATCAATCTATTAATGGAATTCAAGGACTGTTTTTCTTGGAGTTACGATGAAATGCCAGGATTAGCTCCAGAAGTCGCAGTTCACAAGTTAGGAGTAGATCCTACTTCCGTTCCAGTCAGACAAGCTCCCAGAAGAATGCGTCTAGAAATTGAGCAACAAGTAATAGCCGAAGTTAAGAAGCTAATAGACGCTAAATTTGTCCGTGAAGAACAATACCATACTTGGTTAGCCAACGTGGTACCGGTCGAAAGAAGAATGGTCGGATCGAGATACGCGTGGATTTCAGAGATTTAAATAAAGCATGTCCAAAGGATGAATTTCCACTACCAATCCCAGAACTGATGATTGATATTGCTTCAACACATGAAATCTTCTCATTTATGGATGGATCATTAGGATACAACCAGATAAAGATGGCACCAGAAGACGAAAAGCTCACGACATTCAGAATGTCGATTGGAGTGTATTGCTACACAGTAATGCCATTCGAACAAAAGAACGCAGGAGCAACATACCAAAGAGCGATGACGAAGATTTTTGATGATCTCATTCACAACCAAGTCGAGTGCTACGTGGATGATGTGGTCATCAAAAGCAAACGCGAAGGAAGATCATCCGTATGATTTGAGAATTATTTTTCGAGCGACTAAGACAATACAACCTTAAGATGAATCCCTTAAAATGCGCCTTCGGCGTCACCTCCGGGAATTCTTAGGATTTGTTGTCTGACATCGCGGGATTGAAATCTATCCGAAAGAGATTAAAGCTATTTTAGAAATGCCTCCTCCCATAACTTTGAAACAACTACGATCCTTTCAAGGAAAGTTGGCATATCTTCGGCGCTTTATCTCGAACTTATCAGGTAGGTGTCAGCCCTTCTCGGTATTAGTTAAAAAGAACGCCAAATTTGTTTGGGATGAGAAATGTCGGCGGGCTTTCAAGGACGTTAAGCAATATTTAATGACACCTCCTGTCTTAGCAGCCCCAGTCTCAGGTAGACCATTGATACTTTATGTCGAGGACTTAGACGACTCCCTTGGAGCCCTGCTAGCCCAGGTCAATGATGAGGGAAAAGAAAATGCTCTCTACTACTTAAGCCGTCGTCTAATCCCGACGGAAGAAAAGTGTCCTCCGATTGAGAAACATTGTTTAGCCGTGATCTTCGCCGCTCAAAAGCTCAGGCATTACATGCTTTCTCATAAGGTCAACCTTATTTCGAGAGTTAATCTGTTGCAATACTTGATGACCCGGCCAGACGCTTTCCGGCGGACTTGCGGGTGGTCGATGATACTATTGTAATTCGACATAACTTTCGTTCCTCTTCGCGCCGGGGACAAGTCCTAGCTGACTTCCTTGCAGCACACCCTTTACCGGTAGATTCGCCTCTCAACGACGATTTGCCTGATGAGCAGATAATGAGCCTAGAAGACCCCGATGATCGACATTGGGAACTATACTTCTACGGTGCGTCCTCGGCACAGAAGAACAAAGAATTGCAAACGATAGTGCCCGGTAAGGCAGGAATCAGACTAATCTTTATAACACCGGCGCGGGGGATGTTAAAATACTCCTACCACTTAACAGAACCGTGTACAAACAACAAGGCAGAATACGAAGCCCTTATAATCGGATTGGAATTAACCATTCAGATGGGAATAACTGACATCAACATCTACGGAGATTCTCAGTTGATCATTCAACAGGTCGCAAGACAGTACAAAATTTTAAAGCCAAGACTCGAGCAGTACTTTCAGTACACCATGAAATTGTTGGGACAAATTCCAAACGTGACAATCTACAAGATTCCCAGAAAAGAAAATGCTCTCGCTGATGCGTTAGCCCGCCTTGCAAAGGAATTTTCCTGCTTGTAGGATGAGTCAGTTGAAGTGTTAGTTCAAGGATGACAGGTCCTATCACAGCTCGACATGGATACAATACACAAATCAACAAAAAAAGTAGAAGAAACAATTGCAGCAGTGACAAAAAATACAGAAGATTGGTGGCAGCCATTAATAGAATACTTGCAGACAGGAAACCTGCCTGAAGATAAGTCGATAGCCCATCAAATCAAGAAAAGAACTCTGTCTTACGCATTAACAAACAATACATTATACAGAAGGTCTTTTGATCAGATGTGACTAAGATGCCTGAGCGAGTCCGAGGCTCGTGAAATCATTAAAGAAGTACATTCAGGACTTTATGGCGCTCATCAGTCGGGTCCGAAAATGAAAATGAAGATTAAAAGACTAGGGTACTACTGGCCCTCAATGATAACTAATTGCATGAAGATTGCCAAAAGTTGTCACTAGTGCCAAATGCATGGAGTGGTTCTACATCAACCTCCAAATGTGCTACATCCGAATATCGCATCGTGGCCATTTGAGTGTTAGGGCACAGATATTGTGGGTTCGATAGAGCCACCTTCTTCAAGAGGACATCGCTTCATTCTTGCAGCTACAGACTACTTTTCTAAATGGACAGAAGCTATACCACTCAGAGAAGTGAAGGCACACCACGTGCTACAGTTTTTCAAGAACTAAGTTGTCTACCGTTTTGGGGTAATGGGTCTGCATTCAAAAATATAAAGATCAATAATTTTGTCAAAAGACACGGGATCGATTGGCGATAATCAATGATCTACTACCCAAGAGCGAACGGCTTGGCCAAGGCTTTTAATAAAAGTCTCGTTCAAATTTTAAAGAAAACTTTAGATGACAACAAGAGAAATTGGCATGAGAAGTTGTTAGATGCCTTATGGGCCTACAGGATGACTTTTAGGACTCCTACTCAGTCTACGCTTTACGCTTTAGTGTACGGGTCTGAGGCCGTCTTGCCCCTGGAAGTTCAGCTTCCGTCACTCGGAATTGCAGTTGTAGAAAAGATCACTACAAAAGAAAATGCCAGACTATGACTGGAAGAATTGGAAAGCTTGGAAGGGAAAGGACTTTCCGCGCAACAGAATTTGGAACTGTATCAAGCCAAGATGATGCAGGCCCATGATAAACTGGTCTGCCCAAGAACTTTCAAAGTCGGTGACTTAGTTCTAGTTCTCAGAAGACCTATTCTTGCACACCTTAAGATAGGAGGTAAGTTTGAACTAACACGGGAAGGTTCGTTTGTGGTCGAGACAGTCTACTCAGGAGGTTCCTACCAACAGGTGAATTGCCGTTGAGAACGACCCATGCTTCCAATCAATGCACGGTATTTAAAGAAGTATTATGCAACCTGATGTTTTGAAGGGTGGCCTCTAAAATAGAATCTTATCCCTAGAAACACGGGTGAAGTAATCACTTTGTGACTGGGTCTGAACCCAAAACAAAATAAAATGGATGATAAAAAATCTCATTAACGAAAATATTAAAAAGAAAACATTGGAAATCATAATAATAAAATGTTAATCTTTTCTCTTAAATCCATTCATTCCTGATATTTTCTCATCTCTTCTTACTTCCTTTAAATTTAAAAGAAGTGAATAAGAATTTTTATGTGTTTTTCTTATTGTTCTTGTTCTTAGTACAGCCCCTGATCCTTTTCTTATTTTTTCGCAGGGAAATGTCGAACGGGCGGTTGGTTCTAAACTTTAGAAATGGTGTAAGTATAGCACTTGATGAAAAGAGTGTGAGGGATGGAGCAGTGATAGAGATTGACTCAAACTTCATACCAGCCGGTTTACAATACGAAGAAAATGATTGGATCCCAGTTGATCGAGAAGAACTTCACAGCCAGACAGTGATGAAAATGGATGGCCTGAGCCACCAATCCAACAACAAGAAAAGAAAAGCAAACGCCGCTCATGCAACTGGAGAAGATAAGAAAGTTAAGTCCGTGATCGCCAGAGCAGAAGGTAGGCTTGTCAGTGCTGCGTTCACAGAAATTTAAGGGGTAAGGAGAGCTACTCTTACTGCTTCCTAGCGAAGAAATAATAATTGTCACATTCGCAAAATGTTGACCAAGTTAGCAGAAGATCAACATGAACAGACAGTGGATATTGTTAGTGCAAATGCTCCAAGGAGACCGGTTCATCAGGAACCAGAAAGAAGAAAGTCAATTCCAAGAAAGTAGGAACAGATAAAAGAAATACCAAGAAAAGCAGAAATAGAGTCGGTACCTCGACACTGAGAATATGTACCGGATCCGAAGAGTCTTGTTGTGAAAGCAACCCCGGAGGATGTCCCTACGGAGACTATCCCCGAGGAGCTGAGACATGCAGAAGAACGTGATGGGGTTTAGCCATACATCCCTCTGTATGCTACTAGTCACTGAGGACTTCAGATAATCCCGGAATACGAGCTGGAGAAAATGCAACTAGTTGAGAAGAAAACCTTTGAATACTTTGAAAGAATTGGAAACAAGAGGGTCAACATCTTGGTAGGCCTCGAGCTACATACAGATGTTTTCTTAGGTTATGAGCAAGAATAAATCGTAGATTGCATCCTTGAATTACAGAAAATGGGTCGAGCTGGCCGCCTGAGAGAAAAGACATATTCAGAACCCCGAAGATGGATGCCGGGGAAGGGAAGAATTACAATCCAATGCGGATGTTGCTACAATTTTGCCATAGAAAGAAAAGGAAATCCACCAGGGATACTCCGTCGCAGTGAGTTGGATCCAATGCCAATAATCATCAAGAGAATAATGAAAAGGATGATAACATGGAGGGTACTTCCTGCAGATTGCATACCCAACAACTGCATTATCAACATCTACAAGGAAGGCGATTGCATTCCTCCGCATATAGACCATCATGACTTTGTTAGACCCTTCTGCACAGTGTCATTCGTCAACCAGTGCAACATCATGTTCGGATCTGACCTCTGGATTGCAGGCCCCGGTGAGTTCTGAGGGACGGTGGAGATACCACTACTGGTAGGTTCCGTCCTGGTGTTAAAAGGAAACAAAGCATACGTTGCGCAGCATTTCTTTCCAGGAGTGTCTGTGGAGCGGATTTCAGTTACTTTTAGATGAATGGACTACAGAAAAATGCCTTACCACTTTCAGCCAGATCCAGAATTGGAGAGTCTCCGGCCCTACTAGCTGTGAGTTACATGGGGATTAACACACCTCCAATGCACATCCATGCGGCATTCCTGCCAAAGGTGGCTTGGAAGGTGATGTTATTACCCATGTTTCTTACTATTTAGACATGGATTTTTTGACAGACGCTTTTGGATGGATCAACAAGAATCTTACACAATCCGTTTTGGATTTACATGGATTGTATGAGACATAAAATTTCTGAGGAAAATGTCATCATGACTAGATCAAGTTGTATGATGTACTTTCAACAAGTTGGAATGAAAATGACTACGTCATATTTTTCCTTCACCTCTTTTTGTGCAAATTGACTGGGAAACACCATTAGAGTTAAATGAACTTTGAATGAAGAACATAAAAGAAAAGAAAATAAATGAGAATTTTTTCTAAAAATCTGAATATTAAAATGAACTTCAAAATTCACATGAACATTAAATAAACAACAAAAAAATAAAAAATTGGATCGTTAAAGGACAAACAAAACTAATCTAAATCTCAAATTGAATTCCGATCTGAATCCTCTGATTTGAACCTTTCAGTTCTTCTCTCAATCGAAATCTATTTGAAACTCTTTTGAAATTTGAATATTTTCCTCAACTTATTGCTAAGTCAAGTCTTTTTCAGCTTGGTACACTTACCAGCTCCTTTCAATTCTCTTTCTTCTGTGTCTTAGAAGATCGACTAGTTATATTGACACGGAGCCACGAACTTTGTTCGATTTGGTTCTGATGGCATGGGATTGGGTCCCTCTTCATACAAGTAAATCTTCGAGATTGGAACCAGTTACTATTTCTCATTAAAATTTCCGAGACTGGTACCTAAAATCCAGTTCTCTTCCTTCGAGGTCGGTATCTAAATTCCGACTCTCCTTCGAGATCGATACCTAAATTTCGATTCTCTTTCGAATTGATAACTAAATTTCAATTCTAAATTTTCGAGACTGGTACCTAAATTCCAGTTCTCTTCCTTCGAGGTCGGTACCTAAATTCCGACTCTCCTTCGAGATTGATACCTAAATTTTGGATTCTCTTTCGAATTGATACCTAATTTCAATTCTAAATTCCGAGACTGGTACCTAAATTCCAGTTCTCATTTTGAGGTCGGTACCTAAATTCTGACTCTCTTTTTGAGATCAATACCAAAATTTCGATTCTCTTTCGAATTGATACCTAAATTTCAATTCTAAATTTCCCAGACTGGTACCTAAATTTCAGTTCTCATTTCGAGGTCGTTACCTAAATTCTTACTCTCTTTTCGAGATCGATACCTAAATTTTGATTCTCTTTCGAATTGATACCTAAATTTAAATTCTATGTTTCTGAGACTGGTACCTAAATTCCAGTTCTCTTCCTTCGAGGTCGGTACCTAAATTCCGACTCTCATTCGAGATCGATACCTAAATTTTGATTCTCTTTCGAATTGATACCTAAATTTCAATTCTAAATTTTCGAGACTGGTACCTAAGTTCCAGTTCTCTTCCTTCGAGGTCGGTACCTAAATTCTGACTCTTATTCGAGATCGATACCTAAATTTCGATTCTCTTTCAAATTGATACCTAAATTTCAATTCTAAAATCCGAGAATGGTACCTAAATTCCAGTTCTCTTCCTTCGAGGTCGGTACCTAAATTCTGACTCTCATTCGAGATCGATACCTAAATTTCTATTCTCTTTCGAATTGATACCTAAATTTCAATTCTAAATTTCTGAGACTGGTACCAAAATTCCAGTTCTCTTCCTTCGAGGTCGGTACCTAAATTCTGACTCTCATTTGAGATCGATACTTAAATTTCGATTCTCATTCGAATTGATACCTAAATTTCAATTCTAATTTCCGAGACTGGTACCTAAATTCCAGTTCTCTTCCTTCGAGGTTGGTACCTAAATTCCGACTCTCATCCGAGATCGATACCTAAATTTCGATTCTCTTTCGGGTTTGATACTTAAATTTCAAATCTCACTCATCCGAGATCGATACTAAATTCGATTCTCACCCTTTTTCCGTCGATACTTAAACTCTGATTCTCACTCCGAGGCTGGTACCTAAATTTCAGTTCTCTTTGCAATCTCGAGGTTGAAACCTAGGTTTCAATTTCAAATCCAAATTTCAAATTCAAAATTTCCTTTAATCGATTTTAAATCAAACTTCAATCGAAGTCCAAACTCAAACATTGAAACTTGAAATTTAAAAGTAAACTGAAATCTAATTTAAATTTCCCCAGATCTTGTGATTTGGAGTTCACTTTCATTTTGTTCAACTACAACATGAGCCAATTTTGCCAATTTACTCCACTTTTACCAAAACCCCCAATTTGACCCATTTTAAACCCAAGTGAAACCAATGTAAAACCAAACCACCCCAATTGACCTCAATTTTGGTCCAATTGAATTCTAAAATTCAAATCAACATCCCCAATATCAATTTAGACCAAATCCAAGTCCAATTTGATTGACATTTGAGCCTAATTTCAATTTGAAGCCTAAGGCCCAATTTTGGCCCATGACCTAAACCTAGCTCAAACTAACCCAATTCAACTCCAATTGGCTCCAAATCTTTTCTAAAGCCTTCCTAACACCCCCATAAACAAAACACTAACTTGATTTGCCCAAAATTTGAACCTAAACTCCATCCAAACCTAACCCAAAATCAAAATCCCTTAAATTGACCCAAGCCCAAGCCTAACCCAAATGGGCCCAAATCCCAAAATTAGAGCCCAACCAAAGTTGGAAACTCTTTGTGACACTCCCATGAACATTTCTAAAAATTAATTTTACATCAAATCCAACCTTAGCCCAACCTTAACCCAAGTTAGCACAATTTGGCCCACCTTAGCCCTTTACCAAAAGACCCCACAATAAACCCAATTCAATTCAAAATCACTTTAAACTTGTTCCAAACCACTCATGACACATGCCTAAACCAATTGCAACATTTATTTGACATGATCCTTCACAAAATTTTCATCCAAAAGCCCTTTTTAAAATCCAAAAGCCCACTTCATTAAATCACTTTAAAAGCCCACCCAAGACCATTTCAAAAGCCCAAGTTTTCAATCCAAAGCCCACATGACATTTCTCTACATCATCCATTTAATCAAAATCACCCCTAAGTTTCAAAATCATCATTAAACCATTCCATATCAAGCTTCATGAAAATTCTCCACCAAGATATCAAAATTCCTAAATTCTACTTCCATGAAATTGACCAAGCTTTGCCCCAAGCCACATGGAGCCATGAAGCCATGCATAAGCCACATGCAAGCTATGGGAGCCACTTTCCACCTCACCAAGCCATTAATGGCAACAAGAGGGGGGTCTTTCTTAAACCTTCATTAAGCAATTTTAACCTCATCTATGTTACACTCTAAACTAAGCTTAGCCACCTCACCTTGGATGGAGACTTCACCACCCCTTCCAAGCTGACCTAAATGATTATTTTCAGCCCAAAACCAGGCTTTGGGTGGTGCACCAAGCCTAAAACCATGGGTTGACCAAATTGAACACAAAATGAGCCTCTCCCCATTCCATTTTAATTCAGCCCCTTTACACTTGGCCAACTCTAATTGACTTCACCAAATTCAATCCCTGACCCTCTTGATCAGGATGGTGACCTGACCCTGGCCGGCCAGCCACCACAGCCGCCGGAAAACACTTGGCCAAGAGGCTCAATTTGAATAAAAAATTCAATTAGAATTAGCTGAGCAGTCCCATGCCCAATGGCCATTGCAGTATGCTTCTTCCCTTGCTCCGAGCAGATGGATCCAAGCCATTAAACCCCCTCAGAGGCCCTCCGACCACCTCTAATTAAACCCACTCACCGTCGGCCAAATAAAGAGATGAACCGGACCTTAAGGAAACTCTGCCAAATTGCTCCAGGACCTTCTCCTAACCTGCAGCCGTTGATCCCCGAGTGTTCCTTTGCCCTAATCCCCATTAACGAGCTCGATTTCGAGTTGAAAATCCACCGAAAAACGGGACACTTCACCAGCGGTGAGCCAATCTCCAAATTGATTGGTCCTACACCTTCATCAGACCAAGAGGAGAAGTTCCCCAGCAAAAGCCCCCTCACCGGGCCAGCCATTGCTTCCAACCTCCAAGCTTTGTGATCGGCCTTGGTGAAGTGGACTACCAGTAAATTTAGAAGAGATAATAGAGGTCAATCTAAGAAGCAGAAAAGTTCTACCCCCGAGAATGGGTCCAAAGGATAAAGGAAAGCAGGTGGTTGCTCAGGAAGAGTCAACCCCAGTAGAGGAACTACCCATTCGAGAAGAAACCAAGGAACATGGTAATAAAGTGGACTACAACGTGCTAGCCCATCTTAGGACGCTACAAGCCAAACTAAGCATATACGACACTCTGATCCTGTCAAAGGAGATGAGGGAGGCTCTGATAAAGGCTTTACTTGATCCAAAGATTTGTTTAGCTCAAATGGCCGGTGATTCCTTCGACGAGGTTTGCTCGTTAAAAGAACAACGAGGTGTTACCTTCACGGACAATGATCTATTACTGAGAATAGCTGATCACAACCAACCGTTATACATTTCAGTCACTATTGGAAAGTTTACGTTCTCCGGAGTGTTGGTTGATCCGGGAGCATCAATCAACATAATGAATCTTTGGACGCTAGCATATTTGGAAATTGATGCTCGCGAGCTTGAAGCAGACAAGATGTTATTAAGAGGCTTCAATCAAAAAGGAGAAAGAGCTCTTGGATCGATAACACTACTAATGAAGACCGGTGACTTAGCAAAGATAACCGCAAAATTCCACATAATTGATTCTGAGACATCGTTTAACGCTCTAATGGGTCGGCCATGGATCCATGAAAACAGGATTCTACCATCGTCTCTGCACTAGTGCATAAAGTATTACAAAGGAGGGAACAGTGCATCATAGGTGATTTGCAACTGTTCTCCGTGCATGAAATTGGAATTCATGAAGATACAGCCTACTACGCACCTCCGAAGAAAACAATCTTTTCCAGATATACCATACCAAATGAAGCAAAAGAATTTTGAGACGATGAAGAACCTGAAGTTCTAGTCTAACAGTTACTCACCACTCCCTTACGGCGAGATGGTGAAGATTTCTCCAGAACTTGCACCCGAGGTCTAGGCCGGGGATGAGGACATGGAAGAAATGTTGGAACAGTTGGACAGAAGAAACCGGTCATCGATGTTGATTGGGAGAACAGTTCCGAAGAAGAAGAAGAAATTGAGAAAGAAGCAGCGATAATAAGTCAGAGGAACCACTATTCAAGATGTCTCTCCAAGATGAAAAAAATGAAGAATATAAATCAATGTAAGAGAAGATTAACCATTATGTACATACTATGATGCTGACCCCGATCCATTCTAATAAGGTCGAGGGTATGGTGGTCAAGGAGGTACATGGTGGCGGTGCTAAGCCGATCAAGTTTTACCGTGGTGCTTCTTATTCCAAAACTGAAAGTGATGTACAATTTGAAGATGTTACATCATGTGAATTAATGGAACTACCTTTTGAGTGGTACTCTCCCTGTGTTCAAAATTTAATTCAACGCGGTGTCTTACCTTAACGATGGACAAAAGGCCAATCACAACACTTTGAAAAATTATGAAATAATGTCGGTCGGCCTCCCAATTCAAACATGGTGTCGGATTCGGTACAGTAGAATCAGTCGACGATACGGGATTTTGTTTGGTTGTCACTTGCGAACCTAATAAAGACTGCTTGGAAGCTTCATAAGACCTCGAAGATCTACCAATCGGAGACACTCCACCAGAATTGGAAGAAGAAATCAAATCTATAATAGACGAGTTAACGGAAGTTAACTTAGCTACTAGCGAAGAGCCTAGGCCTACCTTTGTTAGCTTCTTACTCAATAAAGAAAACTCCGAAGACATAATCAAGCTATTAATGGAATTCGAGGATTCGTTTTGCTTGGAGTTACGACGAAATGCCAGGATTAGCTCCAGAAGTCGCAGTTCACAGGCTAGGAGTGGATCCTACTTCTGTTCCAGTCAGACAAGCTCCCAGAAGAATGAGTCTAGAAATTAAGCAACAAGTAATAGCTGAAGTTAAGAAGCTAATAGACGCTAAATTTGTTCGTGAAGAACAATACCTAACTTGGTTAGCCAATGTGGTACCGGTTAGAAAGAAGAATGGTCAGATCAGAATCTGCGTGAATTTCAGAGATTTGAATAAAGCATGTCCAAAGGATGAATTTCCACTACCAATCCCAGAACTGATGATCGAAATCACTTCGAAGCATGAAATCTTCTCATTTATGGATGGATCGTCGGGATACAACTAGATAAAGATGGCACCAGAAGACAAAAAGCTCGCGACATTCAGAATGCCGATCGGAGTATACTGCTACACAGTGATGTGGTTTGGATTAAAGAACGTAGGAGCAACATATCAAAGAGCGATGATGAAGATTTTTGATGATCTCATTCACAACCAAGTCGAGTTCTACGTGGATGATGTGGTCATCAAAAGTAAACTGAAGGAAGATCACCTGTATGATTTGAGAATTATTTTTGAGCGACTAAGACAATTTAACCTTAAGATGAATCCCTTAAAATGAACCTTCGGTGTTACCTCCGGAAAATTCTTAGGATTTGTTGTCCGACATCGCGGGATTGAAATCGATCTGGAGAAGATTAAAGCTATTATAGAAATGCCCCCTCCCAAAACATTGAAACAACTACGATCCATTCAAGGGAAGTTGGCATATCTTCGACGCTTTATCTCGAACTTGTCAGGCAGGTGTCAGCCCTCCACGGCATTGGTTAAAAAGGACACCAAATTAGTTTTGGAAGAGAAATGCCAGCGGGCTTTCAAGGACGTTAAGCAATATTTAATGACACCTCCTATCTTAGCAGCCCCAGTCTCAGGCAGACCGTTGATACTTTATACCGCGACTTTAGACGATTCTCTCGGAGCCCTGCTAGCCCAGGTCAATGACGAGGGAAAAGAAAATGTTCTCATATGGTCAATCTTATTTCGAGAGTTAATCCGTTGTAATACTTGATGATCCGACCGAAGCTTTCTGGCAGACTTGCCAGGTGGTCGATGATATTATTGTAATTCGACATAACTTTCACTCCTCTTCGCGCCGTAAAGGGACAAGTCATAGTAGACTTCCTCGCAGCACACCCTTTGCCAGCGGATTCGCCTCTCGACGACGATTTGCTTGACGAGCAGATAATGAGCCTAGAAGACCCCGATGATAGACGTTGGGAACTATACATCGATGGAGCATCCTCAGCGCAAAAAGATAAAGAATCGCAAACTATAGCACCCGGTAAAGTAGGAATCAGACTAATCTTTATAAAGCCGGAGCGGGGAATGTTAAGGTACTCCTACCACTTAACAGAATCGTGTACAAACAACGAGGCAGAATACAAAGCCCTCATAACCGGATTGGAATTAACCATTCAGATGGGAATAACGGACATTAACATCTACGGAGATTCTCAGTTGATCATTCAACAGGTCGCCGGACAATACAAAATTTAAAAGCCAAGGCTCGAGTAGTATTTTTAGTATGCCATGAAATTGTTGGAACAAATTCCAAATGTAACAATCTACAAGATTCCCGAAAGAGAAAATGCTCTCGCCGATGCGTTAGCCCGCCTTGCAAAGGAATTTGCATGCTTGCAGGATGAGTCAGTTGAAGTGTCAGTCCAGGGACGTCAAGTTCTCTTACAGCTCGACATAGATACAATAAACAAATTATCAGAAAAAGCAGAAGAATTAGTTGCAGCAATAACAGAAAATACAGAAGACTGGCGGCAGCCACTGATAGACTACTTGCAAACAGGAAACTTACCAGACGATAAGTCGATAGCCCATCAAATCAAGAAAAGAACTCTGTCTTACGCATTAATAAACAATACATTATAAAGAAAATCTTTTAATAAGATGTGGCTAAGATGCCTGAGTGGGTCCGAGGCTCGTGAAATTGTTAAAGAAGTACACTCAGGACTTTGTGGCGCTCATTAGTCGGGTCCAAAAATGAAAATGAAGATTAAAAGACTAGGGTACTACTGGCCCTCGATGATGACCGATTGCATGAAGATTGCCAAAAGTTGTCACCAGTGCCAAGTGCATGGAGTGGCTCTACATCATCCTCCAAATGGGCTACATCCGACAATCGCGTCGTGGCCATTTGAGTGTTGGGGCACAGATATTGTGGGTCCGATAGAGCCACCTTCTTCAAGAGGACATCACTTCATTCTTGCCGCTACAGATTACTTTTCTAAGTGGGCAGAAGTAGTACCGCTCAGAGAAGTGAAAGCACATCACGTGCTACAATTCTTTAAGAATCAAGTTGTCTACCGTTTTGGGGTACTGCGCAGGATCATTTCAGATAATGGGTCTGCATTCAAAAGTAAAAAGATCAACAATTTTGTCAGAAGACACGGGATCGATTGGCTATTCTCAACGATCTACTACCCAAGAGCAAACGGCTTGGCTGAGGCTTTTAATAAAACTCTCTTTCAAATTTTAAAGAAAACTTTGGACGACATCAAGAGAAATTGGCATGAGAAGTTGTTAGAAGCCTTATGAGCCTCCATGACGACTTTTAGGACTCCTACTCAGTCTACACCATATGCTTTAGTGTACGGGTCCGAGGCTGTCTTGCCCCTGGAAGTTCAGCTTCCGTCACTCCGAATTGCAGCTGCAGAAAAGATCACTACAGAAGAAAATGTCAGACTACGACGGGAAGAATTTGAAAGCTTGGAAGGGAATAGACTTTCCACGCAGCAGAATTTGGAACTGTATCAAGCCAAGATGATCCAGACCCATGATAAACTGGTCCGCCTAAGAACTTTCAAAGTCAGTGACTTAGTTCTTGTTCTCAAAAGACCTATCATTACACACCACAAGAAAGGAGGTAAGTTTGAACCAACCTTGGAGGGACCATTTGTGGTCGAGACAGTCTACTCTAGAGGTTCCTACCAACTGGTGAATTGCCTTGGAGAACGACCCATGCTTCCAATCAATGGACGGTATTTAAAGAAGTATTACACAACCTGATGTTTCGAAGGGTGGCCTCTAAAGTAGAATCTTATCTCTAGAAACACGAGTGAAGTAATCACTTTGTGACTGGGTCCGAACCCAAAAAAAATAAAATGGATGATAAAAAAAAACTCATCAACGAAAATGTTGAAAAGAAAACATTGGAAATCATAATAATAAAATGTTAATCTTTCCTTTTAAATCCATTCATTAGTGATGTTTTCTCATCTCTTCCTACTTCCTTTAAATTTAAAAGAAGTGAATAAGAATTTTTAAGTGTTTTTCTTATTTTTCTTGTTCTTAGTACAACCCCTGATCTTTTCCTTATTTTTCGCAGGGAAATGTTGAACGGGCGGTTGGTTCTAAACTATAGAAATGGTGTGAGTCTAGCACTTGATGAAAAGAGGGTGAGGGATGGAGCAGTGATAGAGATTGACTCAGACTTCACACCAGTTGGCTTACAATACGAAGAAAATCATTGGATCCCAGTTGATCAAGAAGAACTTCACAGCCAGACAGTGATGAAAATGGGTGGCCCAAGCCAGCAATCCAGCAGAAAGAAAAGAAAAGCAAACGTCGCTCATGCAACCCGAGAAGATAAGAAAGTTAAGTCCGTGGTTACCACAACAGAGGGTAGGCTTGTCAGCACCGTGCCCGCAGAAATTCAAGGGGTAAGGAGAGCTACTCTCACTGCTACCCAGGGAAGAAATAAGAATCGTCGCATTCGCAAACTGTTGACCAAGTTAGCAGAAGATCAACATAAACGAGACGAGTGGATACCGTTAGTGCAAATGCTCCAAGGAGACCAGTTTGTCAGGAACCAGAAAGAAGAAAGTCAACTCCAAGAAAGTCGGAATAGATAAAAAAAGTACTAAGAAAAGCAGAAATAGAGTCAGTACCTCGACGACGAGCAGATGTACCGGATCCAAAGAGTCTTGTTGCGAAAGCAACCCTAAGGATGTCCCTACAGAGACTATCCCCGAGGAGCCGAGACATGCAGGAGAACGTGCTGGGGTTGAGCCATACATCCCGCAGTATGATACTAGACACCGAGGACTTCAGATAATCCCGGAATACGAGCTGGAGAAAATGCAACTAGTTGAGAAGAAAACCTTTGAATACTTTGAAAGAATTGGAGACAAGAGGGTCAAAATTTTAGATGGCCTCGAGCAGCATACAGATGTATTCTCAGATTACAGGCAACAACAAATTGTAGACTGCATTCTCGAATTACAGAAAATGGGCCGAGCTGGCCGCCTGAGAGAAAAGACCTATTCAGAACCCCGAAGATGGATGCCAGGAAAAGGAAGAGTTACAATCCAATGCGGATGTTGCTACAATTTTTCCATAGATAGAAAAGGAAATCCATCCGGGATACTCCATCACAGTGAGGTGGATCCGATGCCAAGAATCATTAAGAGAATGGTGAAAAGGATGATAACATGGAGGGTATTGCCTGCAGATTGCATACCTAACAGCTGCATTATTAACATCTACAAGGAAGGTGACTGCATACCTCCACATATAGACCATCATAACTTTGTTAGACCCTTCTGCACAGTGTCATTCGTTAACCAGTGCAACATCATGTTCAAATCTGACCTCCAGATTACAGGCCCCGGTGAGTTCCGAAGCCAGTGGAGATACCACTACCGGTAGGTTCCGTCCTGGTGTTAAAAGGAAACGGAGCCGACGTTGAGAAGCATTGCATTCCAGGAGAGCCTGTGGAGCAGATCTCAGTTACTTTTAGAAGAATGGACGACAGAAAAATGCCTTACAACGTTCAGCCAGATCCAGAATTGGAGAGTCTCCGGCCCTACGAGCTGTGAGTTATATGGGAAAAAGCACACCTCCAATACACATCCATGCAACATTCCTGCCAAGGGTGGCTTGGAAGGTGATGTTATTGCCCATGTTTCTTACTATTCAAACATGGATTTTTGACAGAAGCTTTTGAATGGATCAACAAGAATCTTACACAATCTATTTTGGATTTACATAGATTGTATGAGACATTAAATTTCCAAGGAAAATGTCATCATGATTAGATCAAGTTGTATGATGTATTTTCAGCAAGTTGGAATGAAAACGACTACGTCATATTTTGCCTTCACCTCTTTTTGTACAAATTGACTGGGAAACACCATTAGAGTTAAATGAACTTTGAATGAAGAACAGAAAAGAAAAGAAAATAAACGAGAACTTTTTCTAAAAATTTGAATATTAAAATGAAATTCAAATTCACATTAACACTAAATAAACAAAAAATAAAATGGGATCGTTAAAGGACAGACAAAATGAATCTAATCTCTGAATTGAATATCGATCTCAAACCTCTGATTCAAACCTTTCAGTTCTTTCCTCCATCGAAATCTATTGGAAACTCTTTTTAAATTTTAGTATTCCCTTTGACTTGTATCTAAGTCAAGTCTTTTCAGCTTGGTACGCTAACCAGTTCCTTTCAGTTCTCTTTCCTCTGTGTTTTAGATGATTGACTAGTTCTGTTGACATGGAGCAACAAACTTTGTTCGATTTGGTTCTGATGGCATAAGACTGGGTCCCTCTTCATAAAGATAAATTCCCGAAACTGGTACCAAATTCCAGTTCTTTTCCTTCGAGGTCGGTACCAAATTCCGACTCTCTTTCGAATTGATACCAAATTTCAATTCTAAATTTCCGAGACTGGTACCAAATTCCAGTTCTCATCCTTCGAGGTCGGTACCAAATTTCGACTCTCTTTAAAATTGATACCAATTTCAATTCTAAATTTCTGAGACTCGTACCAAATTCTAGTTCACTTCCTTCGAGGTCGGTACCAAATTCCGACTCTCATTCGAATTGATACCTAAATTTTGATTCACCACTTTCGAGACTGGTACCTAAATTTTGGTTCGTATTTCGAGGTCGACACCTAAATTCTGACTCTCTTTCCGAGATCGAAACCTAAATTTCGATTCTCTTTCAGGATTGATACTTAAATTTCAAATCTCACTCTCTCGAGATCAGTACCTAAATTTTGATTCTCATCCTTTTTTTGTCGATACTTAAACTCGATTCTCACTCCGAGGTCGGTACCTAAATTCCGGTTCTCTTCGCAATCCCGAGGTTGAAACCCGGGTTTCAATTCTCATTTCAAATCTAAATTTCAAATTCAAAATTTCCTTAAATTGATTTTAAATTAAACTTCAATTGAAATTGAAACTCAGAACAAATCGAAATCTAAACTCACACATTGAAACTTGAAATTTAAAAGTAAAATGAAATCTAAATCGAATTCCCCAAATCTTGTGATTTGGTGTTCACCTCCTTTTCCATTCCCCAGCGAGAGTTCAGTAATATCCAGTCTTGGAAATATTCCCGATACTCCCCAGTGGAAATTCTTCTACTTCATCCTAAGTTTGTCACTTGGACATCTGTGTTAGTTTTGTTGATCTCTTCAGTCAATGCCAATACGCGCGGTGTGCTTGGTTAGCACACCACACCTATTAGGGGTCCATTTGTTAACCTCAATTTTGGTGAGGTCTTTTGCTTCTCTCTTTAGTACTTAGGATCTAGCCTTAGGCTTTTCCTTTGACTAATCTTAGAGGACTAGAAATGGAACCCACCATTTAAAAATTCAAACTACTTCTTAACTCCCTGCAAACCCCACAAGTTTGATTGTAGACCCCTAATCACCTAGAGGGTTGAAATCAAATGTGGAGGTTGAAAGGATGAGTTCTCTATAGGACTTTTTGGCCTTAGGAATACCCTGGGTGGCCTTGTCTGGTGAGGGTTGACTTCCACATACACTACACGCTCACACACATTCCAAGTTCTAAAACCACACTCTCACCCAACTTGACTTCCTGACTCATGTAGGTAATTCATATGGATGGTCCTTAACCCCTAAGCCCTTAGCTAAGAGGGTTAGGAACAACATAGTGAATGCCTCAAATGAGTCCTCTCATGTCTCATATGGGCTTAATATGACTTCATGGCTCAACCAAAACGATTCCATTTTACTCACACTTGATCAATCTTCTTTTTTTTCAAAATTTTAGTTTTTGACCACCGAGGCCCCGGACCCACCAAACCTACCAAATACCCTTGAAATGACCCAAAATTTACAAAATTACCTAAATTACCTAAAATTCCTCAAAATTAATCCTAAACACTTCCCACCACTCAAATTGACCATCTTTGGCCAAAAATACCAAAATTTCCAAAAATACCCCTAAACCCTCCAAAATTACCAAAATACCCTTTTACTCCAAAAATCCAAAAATTCTAAAAATTCTCAGAAAATTCCAGAAAATCCCAAATATTCTCAATTTCATTTTGATAAACTACACAATAGGCCAATTTTGCCAATTTACCCCACTTTTACTAAAACCCCCAATTTGACCAATTTTTTAACCCAAGTGAACCCAATTTCAAAACAAACCACCCCAATTGACCTCAATTTTGGTCCAATTCAATTCTAAACTTCAATTCAATATCCCCAATATCAATTTAGACCAAATCCAAGTCCAATTTGATTGACATTTGGGCCCAATTCCAATTTGGGGCATAAGGCCTAATTTTGACCCATGACCCAAACCTAGCCCAATTCAACTCCAATTGGCCCCAAATCTTTTCTAAAGCCTTCCTAACATCACCATAAACAAAAAAATAAATTGATTTACCCAAAATTTGAACCTAAACTTCACCCAAACCTAACCCAAGACCAAAATCCCTTAAATTGACCTAAGCCTAAACCTAACCCAAATGGGCCCAAATCCCAAAATTAGAGCCCAACCAAAGCTGAAAACTCTTTGTAACACTCCCAAAAACATTTTTCAACATTAATTTTACACCAAATTCAACCTTAGCCCAACCTTAGCCCATGTTAGCACAATTTGGCTCACTTTGGCCCCTATACCAAAAAGTCAAAATTCAACCCAATTCTACTCCAAATCACACCAAATTGATTCCAAACCATTCATGAAACATCCCTAAACTAAACCCAACATTTATTTGGCATGGTCTTTCACAAAATTTTTCATCAAAACGTCCATTTTGAAATATAAAGGCCCACCCATTTAAGCTTTTTAAAAAGCCCACTGCCACCAAACCCAAAAGCCCAAAATCCATTCCAAAGCCCACATGAGATTTCCTCTCATCATCCCTTTGATTTAAATCATTCCCTAAGTTTCAAACTCAACATCAAATTATCCTAAATTAAGCCTCATGCCAATCTCCCCTAAAGATATAAAAAATGTCAACATCCTTTCTCATGCGAATGAGGTAACTTTTCCCTAAGCCAAATGGAGCCATGAAGCCATGCATAAGCCACATACAAGCCATGGAAGCCACTTTCCACCTCACCAAGCCAATAATGGCAAGAGGAGGGAGTTCTTTCTTAACCCTTTTTTAAACCTTTTTAACCTCATTTATGCTACACTCTAAACCAAGCTTAGCCACCTCACCATCGATGGAGACTTCACCACTCCAATTCAGCTGACCCAAATGATTCCCTAAGCCCAAAACCAGGTCATGGGAGGGTGCACCCAACCCATTTGCATGAGTTGACCAAACTAAGCCTAAAATAGTCATTTCCCCATACCATTTAAATCAAACCACATTACACATGTCCATAGCTAATTGACTGCACCATTCCCAGCCCTGACCCCACTAGTCAAGACGGTGACCTGACCCTGGCCGGCCAACCACCACAGCCGCCTGAAAACCCCATGGCCGAGAGATCCATGTGAGACAAAAAATTCAAAACTCACCTGCTGATCTGTCTCTTGGCCAGTGAACACCATGGCTGTTCTTCCCTTGACCTAGGCAGCAAATTCCAACCCTTAATTGCCCCTGTGAAGCCCTCCAGCCAGCTCTATTTAAACACCACCCCCTCTCAGCCAAAGAAGGAATTAAACCAAACCTTACCAAAGCTCTGCCAAAATCACTCCAGATCCCTCTCCAGACATAGGAACTTGATCCCCACTGAAATCCATCCCTAAAGCCCTCTCTATGATTCCAATTTTGGAGTTGAAATTCAAGCCGAAAACCAGGACACTTCACCACAGTGAGCCAATCTTCAAATTGATTGACTCTACACCTTCACCAGACTAAGAGGAGAAGTTCCCCAGCAAAAGCCCCCTCACCAGGCCAGTCATTGATTCCAGCCTCCAAGCTTTGTGATCGGCCTCGGTCACTTTTGTACCTAGGCATTTCCCCAGAGCAAGAGACGTCATATGGAGCTTGCTTGGACTCAATCGAAGGTGACACAACCCTCAAATCGAAGCTTCACTTCTCTGAGCAAAGGTATGAACTCACTCTTCCTCCCGAGCTCTTGGAGATTCTCCATTTAGTTTGAGTTGATTTCAATGCACCTTAACCGTATAGATGTGTTCGTCTCTTCAAGATGAATCGATAGAGTATAAGAACGCAAAAATCCATGGAGAATTGAGTGAGATCTTAAGGTTTTAATGTGGACTGTCATGGGTGCACACCAATCAGAGACGATAACCATGAGCCGTTGGATCGTGCGTGTATCGAGCGGACGGTCGAGATCAAGCCGGACAGCTCAATAGTACGTGAATGGCGGGACCCCGTAGCGCTGACTCAGATGGCAGTGACGAATCACGGAGCGACGTGTGGGCTTTTGATTCAGAGGATGACGCGGCGCCGAGTCGGATAAGTAGAAAATTAGGATTTTTGGATTTATTTAAATACCAAAACTTTAAAAATTCATATCTTTGCATAGAAAAATCACAAAAATAAAATAAAAACACCCTCTTGCTCAGTGAACGGAGGAGAATAATGTGGAAAAGAAATCAAGTTAATTGGATGAGTATTTTATTTTTAATAATTTATTTACTATTTCTAATGTTTTGATTCTCCATTTGCATAGACAATTCATCATGGCATGAGACCATAGGGCTTTTGAAGCCTCTGATCTAGGGAACATTCCCTGAATTTTTAAAGGTCAGAGGCCATCTTTGTGAAAAGTTATTGATTTTTCAAGTTCATGTCACTGTTTTAGGTATTCTAATTCCAATAATTAGCATGTTTTAAAATAAATTCTAGGAAAATTTGGTGGTGTTTCTTAGGACCAGGGGACCCTATGATAAAAATATTTTGAGTTAGTTCATTCATAATAACCCTAATTGGCCTAAACTCCCAAAATTGAATTTGAATTAATTAGGGTTAACCACACGCCAAATTGACTTGAAAAAAATTCTCCATTACTCTTTAGGGTCAGAGGAACCTTACATAAAATTTTGAAATCAATCGGACTTGATTAATCCCACCAAATGGATTGATTAAGCCTCAAAAGCAAAATGAAACTTTAAAAATTCATAACTCCAAAAATACTTTGAAAAAATTCAAAAAAATGGTTTTGGAGCTTCTCTGATATCAGTGGAGTTCAGGAAAATTAAAATTGGAATTTTCTTAAAAAGTTGATTTTTCACAATATTTTAATATTTTAATAATTAAAAAATAATAAAAATCACAAAAATATTAAAAATCATAAAAATATCACATTTTGACTCCTAATCACTTAGGAATAAACCAAATATTTTTTCTAAGTCCCTAGGATAAGATATTGAATTTTAAAGGCTTAATGTATCTTTTAATATTAAAAAATGAATTTTCAACCTTTTTCACTAAAATAATTCTAATAAATAAAAGAAAAATTAGAAAATTGTAAAATTAATTTCTCTGAACTCCTTGAGGTTGGAGAGTTTTAAGAAAAATATAAAATCTATTTTTCAATTTTATTTTATTTTAAAATTAATTAATACTCTAAAACTCGAAATAATTATAATAAATAAAATATAATTCAAAAAATCACCAAAATTTGTCCAAGTGTTTCTCTAGCCATTAGAAACATCCCATAATTTTCTTAAGGATAGAAACTTTACCTTGGTCATGTTGTTGAATTTTCTTTGAAAACCCCTATTTTCTACTAAAAATAATTATATAAATAAATTAAATTCAAAAAAAATCACATTTTCTCCTCTAATGTCTTAATTAACATGTGAGTGAGGTGACATAAAAATTTAAAATTCATTTGAGCTCAATTTAGTGAGTTATGAAATAATAAAGCCCTAAAGGGCATAAAGGTAATTAAAGAATTTTAACCCTTAATTAAAACTTTAGATTTAATCAAAATGGAGGGTAAAATATTTGATTTTATCTTTCTTGGATGATTGAAACTTTAGGAAATTTAAAAGGGTAGAAATCCATTAAACTTTTTGAAAATATCAAAATGAAACTCTAATTAATTAAATAATTTAAATTTTGGAAAAAATATATTTAAAATTTGGATTAATAAAACAGGGATATTATTAAGAGGATATTTATTCTTTAATTTAAAAAATCCCTAAATAAGTCACTTCAATAATAATTAGTTCTTAATTAAAAATTAAAATAATAATCCAAACTAAATAAATTAAAAATTAAAAGAAGATAACCCTTAAATGAATTAAAGCTTAAAGTGTTAAATGGTCCAATAATTAAAATCAAATTTAAAATCTTGGAGTTAAATTAAATTAAATTAAATTATGTCAAGTCAAAGTTTAAATTAAATTAAATTAACACCTTAACAATTAAATTAAATTAAATTTAAAATATTGAAACTAAAATTAAATTAAATTAAAATTAAATTAAATTAAATTAAAATTAAATTAAAATTAAATTAAATTAAAATTAAATTAAAATTAAATTAAATTAAATTAAATTAAATTAAATTAAATTAAAATTAAATTAAATTAAATTAAATTAAATTAATTTAACATCACTTAATAACAAACCTAAATGAAATCATTAAGAGTTAAATCAAAACATATGAAAGATTTCAACACCTTTTTCAATATAAGTAAATCTAAAGCATGAAAAGTTAATCTGAAATATAATATCACTTAAAGTATAAAGATTTAAATTAAATTTAAAATAACTCGAACCCTATTCCAAACTTAATAATCATTAATTAATTTTTATAATTAAATCAAATCAAATTAAATCATTAAAATATTTATTACTTTGCCCTTAAAAGGCTTTTATTGTTATAACTCTTAAATGAAGCATCCAGTGAAGTGTTACTTCACACATAAGATATTCAAATGTCCTAAGTTCACTGAGTTAGAAACAAAACAAAATTAAAATCCTTTGATGATTAATTCACCAATACAATAAAATTCATTTGAACTCAAAATAGTCCCAGAAGTATTGAAAAGATGTTTAAGATTCGTCTTAAACACTTCCTCGATACGATGTGGTGTTTTACAAGAATAATTGAACTTAGTTGTTCTTTGGTGAAGAAAATCATCCTTAAACCAAACAAACAACCTATACGTCATAGGAAATGACTAGCAATAAGATTAAGATTCTGGTAGACAACCAAACCCCTTTCCCTTAGCTTTACCTAGGTATTTCTTGCAAAAATATGTTTAAATGCTCTAACATGTGTTTTAAGTGTAGCTTGGGATGACGGGAAGACCCTCCAGGTACACTTTTACTTTGTTGCAATTTACCTACATGTGCTGCATTTTAATTTTCTTGCATGGTAAAACAACTGTTGCATGAAAACCAAAACCTATAGGATAGCTACAAAACTGAAACCAAAACTAAATTAAAAGTCATCAAAAGATAAAATTCATCGCCACAACATTCTAAAATATAAAACAACTCAAAATTTAATCACAAACAAAACAACAAAACTGCAATTACAACTAAATTAAAATATCTCATTGGACGATCGGGAATACCTCGGATGATGTAACCTACGTATTATTAACGGGATTTCCCACCATCTAAATGAAAGTGTGGAACTCATTCAGTTGAGTTTAGTAAATTTATCTAGACTAAGTGAATCCGATAAAAATTACGATGTCGGAATGATGGAACTGTGGGATCTTAACCGGTGTTGTTATAATCATCTTTAAGATTTGTTATAATTAAAACAATAAAAACACTTGGATTTTAAGATTTTCTCTAAACCAGAACACTTCTCTCATCTCCTGATTTTCATCTTCTAAAACTAAACCTCTGCAACAACAAGGAGCTTTGAGCATGGTGGGCTGCACGACCATCGTCATCAGCAAAACTTGAATCTACTTCAGCAAAACCTTTCCTAGTTTTAAACAACAAAGCCATAGGATTTCGAGGTAGTTTGCTTAGTGCAACATAAATCCTTAACTTTTTGTTAGGCATTTACATAATTGTGTTATGCAAATTAAGCCCTAACCGGTCGTAGGACTCCGAGGTAGTCGTTTGATACGACATAAACCCTCACATCTTCGAGGCTATTTTTGTGATTATATCATGCAAATATAAGTCCTAATCAATTAAAATTGGCAGGATTGCAACATTAAATAATTTTCTTAAACTCAAAGCCAAACAATAGGATAGTTTGGGAATTTGCCAAGATTCTTCTTAGATCCTCAGCTTCTCCTACTTCTCTTCCTTTGGACTCTTAAAATAAACTTGTTCCAAATTTGAGCTGATCCCTATTGAAATTTCCAAAATCCAATCCTTTGAAAACCTTAAACTTTGAAATTCTTGAGAGCAAAACCACTGATCATTTCAAGAGTTTTCTTAAATGATTCTCGTCATTTAAGATGTAATTAACTACAGGGGCTTGCCCTTATAGCGAACTTTAAGAACCCAGGTAATATAAACCCTGCTTAATTCCTTTATATTAAGCAGGGGAACTTGTCGGCTTATAAATTTGGTTCGTAGACCAAACGGATGTCACAAATCTTCTAGTTTATTTAATCAAGCCCCATCATCAAGCAGTGTGTCTATCCCTTGGGATAGATACACAGTTTGTGATACGGTGCTCGTTTATATAAACTATTTGGATGTGAGATCGGTTTAATTTCATATCAAAATCAAATACTACTTTCAAAATTATATACATATATTTAAATTAAATTTAAAATCTAAAAAATTTGCCGACGACTTCTGTAGGCGACCCCCTTTTCAAAATAAAACACATAACCCAAAAATAAGCCGTATAAAGAGATTGCACCAACTTCTGTAACTCTACAATTAGCTGATCGATCTATTGCACATCCTAAAATAATTGTAAAAGATGTTCTGGTAAAGGTTGATAAATTTATCTTTCCTGTAGACTTTATCATTTTAGATATGGAAGAAGACAAGGAAATACCTATCATCTTAGGAAGACCGTTCCTAGCTACAGGAAGAGTCACGAAAGATGTCCAAACAAGATAGTTAACTATGAGAGTAAATGATCAGGAAGTGACCTTTAACATCTCAAAGTTAATGAAATATCATCCAAACATCATTTTACGCATTTTAAATCATCTTGAAAAAGTTTTGGAGTTATGCAAAAGAACTAATTTAGTTATAAATTGGGAGAAATTTCAACTTATGGTTGCAGGAGGAATTGTATTAGGGCATAAAATTTCAGAAAATGACATGGAAGTAGACCCTGAAAAAAAACTACCACCTCCTACTACAGTGAGAGGGGTAAGAAGTTTTCTTAGACATGTTGGTTTTTATAGGCATTATATTAAAAATTATTCAAAAATTACCAAACCTCTATGCAAACTTTTAGAAAAGGACAAGAAATTTGAATTTATTGAAGACTGCTTGAATGCCTTTGAGTTATTAAAGGATAAACTAATCACAGCACCTATAATAGTTTCACCTGACTGGGAGAAACCATTTGAATTAATGTGTGATGCTAGTTATTATGTTATTGGAGCTGTTCTTGGACAAAGATATGATAAAATTTTTATAGTTATATACTACGCTAGTAGAACTTTTAACAATGTTCAAATTAACTATACGGTTACTGAAAAAGAGTTACTAGCTATTCTGTATGATTTTGACAAATTCAGATATTATTTAATTAGACTAAATGTATTGTGCATACTGTTCACTCTGTTATTAAACATCTGATGCAAAAGAAGGATACCAAACTAAGATTAATCAGATGGATACTTTTGATGCAAGAATTTGATTTCATGGTAATTGATAGAAAGGGAGGTGATAATCAAATTGTTGATCATTTGTCAAGATTAGAATATCATGAATTATCTGACACGGATAATGAAATTACAAAAAGTTTCCCTGATGAACAACTTTATAATATTAATGAGTGAAATATACCTTAGTATGCTGATATAGTTAACTATATTGTAAGTGATATTTCGCTACCTATGCTAAGACTGCAGCAACAAGAAAAATTCATTCATGATGTAAAACATATTTTTGGGATGAACCATATTTATATAAGTAATGTAAAGATCTTATTATTAGGAGATGTGTGCTTTATGAAGAAACTGAACTGATTATTCAAAAATTCCATGATTCTGAATTTGGAGAACATTTTGGGATTGAAAAAAATGTACATAAAATTTTACAAGCTGGATTTTATTGGCCTACTTTCTTTAGAGATGTTTATAGATATATCAAAACTTGTGATAGATGTCAATGAGTAGGTAATATATCTAGAAGAAATGAAATGCCTCTGAATTTCATGTTAGAAGTTGAGATCTTTGATGTTTGGGGATTAAATTTCATTGGACCATTTATTTCTTCATTTGTGAACTTATATATATTGATTGCAGTTGATTATATATCAAAGTGGATTGAAGCACAAACTTTACCTCATTGTGCTGCTAAAGTGTTTCAAGGTTCTTAACGAAAAACATTTTTACAAGATACGGAATGCCGAGAGTGATTATCATTGACGGAGGATCCCATTTCAGGAATAAATATATTCAAAGAATGACAGAAAAGTTTAATATTATTTATAGAATCTCTACTGCTTATCATCCTCAAACCAGTGGTTTATTTGAAGTTTCTAATCAAGAGATTAAACGAATTTTAGAAAAGACTGTAAACCCAAGTAGTTTAAATTGGTTTACGAGACAGGATATTGCATTGCGGGCATACAGGACGGCTTATAAAACTCCTATTGGAATGACTCCTTACAGACTCATTTTTGGAAAGACTTGCCACTTACCAGTAAAATTGAAGCATAAAGCATATTGAGCGATTAAAGAATTCAATTATAATTTGAAAAATGCTGGTGAGAAGAGATTGTTACAAATGAATGAATTGGAAGAATTAAGAAATGAATCTTATGATAACGATAGAATTTATAAGGAGAAACAGAAGTTAAGACATGATCAGAAGATTAACCAAAAGAACATTGAACTAGGACAAAAAGTTTTGCTTTACAATAAAAGGCTAAAGTTATTTCCTGGGAAATTGAAGTCTCGTTGGTTAGGACCCTTTATTGTGACTCAAGTTTATACTTACAGAGTTGTTGAAATTGAAGATCCGAAGACTGGGAATTGAATTGAAGTAAATGAACACAGATTAAAACCATATTTTGAGCATAAAAGATCGAACTTTAAAGATGTTTTAATGCTCTGCCAACCTGAATAAGACCTGAATAAGTCCAACCGATGACGTTAAACCAAGTGATTTATGGGAGGCAACACATATTTATCTTTATTTGTTGATTATTTGTTTGAATTTATCATTTGTATGAGGTAGTATTGCATTCTACTGCTTGAATTTTCCCTTTGATCATCATGGAATTTGGTTCCATATAGAAAATTTGGAACACATTTGGACCACGGCGTTAATGTGTAAATTTTGCCTTGGGCGCTGATGGCGAGGTGGACGCCACCGACGGTGGTTTTTCCCGAGAGCTCTGACATTTAATTGCACAAAGCCCACGACGGCGCCATTGATCCCCGATAAATGCAACGGCGTCAAAAACTTGGTACCGTCCGGTAAATGCGCTGATCATTTAGATATGAAACTTATGATTTTATAATATGGGATACTACGCAAGTATATGTACCGTTTATCAAGAAATATAGGATTTTTTGATTAAGCCCCGAGATATCGAACCCACAAGAAAAATGTAAAAATCTTTAAAGGAATCAGAAAATTATCTTTTTACTTTCTTTAATTGTTTTTGAAAAAGTATGTCTTGATTTTGAAAAGTTTTGAAAGTTGATTTGTCTTTTAAAATTTTTTTAATAAAATGTTAAGCAAGAAATTAAAATTATATTAACTAATATCACTGGATGTAAAATACTATTAACTAGAATATCTTTTTCTTTCCTTTTATGAAGTAGTAATAATTCTTAAAGTATTTTTGTGGAAGTATTCAAATTTGTTGTGACAGATAGAAGAAAATGTGTTCTTTACCCTTACTTGGTTCTATAAAGAACATAGGTTAATTTGAAATTTTTATTATTTTGAACATGATTAGGCAGGGAAGATACCAGTCTCTCACTCTAGAGTTCCCTCGATTCCCACTACCTGGGGGCTAACTTCTCATAACAAAACTCAAAACTTCAAACCAAATTAGAGGGTTTTAGCCTATCTCTCTAAAATCCTCTAATTTTACTCTCTTTTATAAAAATATCTTCTAATATTACATTCAATTATATGGACTACAATTCTCACCCATATAATTGCATGTGATTCTTACTAACTTTTATGAGACAATACCACATTGGATCTTACATAATCTCAAGAAATTCTATAACTTAACAGGCCAAATTAAGAAGTAAACAAAGTTTTTAGAATCAATCTTCACAACTTCTTCCTACTTTTAAACACTTATACCTTCCACAACAATTCTTTGTAAATTAATTACTTCTCCATTTAAGAAAGAAAAAGATAAAGTAAACTACTCAGAATGCATTGAGAAAATACAAAAACACATTGATTTGAAACTAAAAACAATAAGAAAAATAACAAACTAAAGAAAGTATTAGGATAGGATCTTGGATGCAGTGGAAAGTGTGCAAAGGTTCCCAAGCCCGGATGTGAAAAGTGGAGGGTTGTGTTAGGTAGTCGACAGCTAGCGTAAAACTTGTCGAAAGACTAAATAATGACATGAATCCTTTTGATCATTGTGTAAGTGCTAGGGCATCCCCTGGAAGCGACGCGCTGTATGGCCTGAATACAGTGGAAAGTGTGTAAGGGCCGCTACACCGGTGCCCGGGTGTAGTGTCAAGTAAGCAAGGGTTCCCACATTACGGACGGATGCGGGTAAAGAAGTTAGTCCATGATACTAGTATTAAGATAGGATCTTGGAATATAGGTACTCCCAATGGTAAACTAATGGAATTGGTTGATATTATGATCCATAGAAAGATAAATATCTTATGTATTCAAGAAACTAAATGGGTTGGAGAAAAAGCTAAGGAGATTGATAACTTAAGTTTTAAACTATGGTATTTTGGTAAGAGTCATACTAGAAATGGTGTAGGTGTAATTATAGATAAGAGTTTGAAAGATAATGTTGTTAAAATTAATAGAGTTGGAGATAGAATTATAGCACTTAAGATTATTATTGATACTAAGATTTTTAATATTATAAGTGCTTATGCTCCTCAAATTGGTTTAGATATAGGCTCTAAAGATAAATTCTGGAATGAATTAGAAGACTTAGTACACTTGATACCCCTTGAAGAAGAAATTTTTATTGGAGGAGATTTAAATGGACATGTCGGTTATGTGGTAGAAGATTTTAGAAATATTCATGGTGGCTACGGTTATGGAGCGATTAATGATGAAAGTAGAGCCATTTTAGATTTTGCTTTAGCGTATGATATGATTTTTACTAATACTTTATTCAAGAAAAGAGATGAGCATCTTATTACTTATAAGAATGAATCTAATAAAACACAAATTGATTATTTTCTTATGAGAAGAAGAGATCATCCAGTCTGTAAGGATTGTAAGGTCATTCCAAGTGAGTAATTAAGTACCCAACATCGATTATTAGTTCTAGATTTTAAGATGAAGAGTTGTAAAATAAAGAATAATAGGATTCAACATCGTAGAATAAGATGGGGGCACCTAAAAGACACAAATAAAATTATTTTTATCAGTAAAATTCAAGATTTAAATATTTGGGATGTTCATGAAGACGCGAATGTTATGTGGGAAAAATTAACTAATACTATTAAACAAGTGGCTAAATTTGTACTTGGAGAATCAAAAGAAAAAGTTTCTATAAATAAAAATAGGTGGTGGTGGAATAATAATGTGCAAGAAAAGATAAAATATAAGAAGTTATGTTATAAAAATTGGTTTAAATGTAAAAGCATAGAGAATTGGGAAAAATATAAAACATCCTGTAGGGAGTGTAAAAGAATAATCTGTGACGCTAAAAATTCTGCTTTTAGTGATTTTTATAACATGTTAGATACTAAGGAAGGTGAAAAATATATGTATAAACTAGCCAAATAAAGAGAAAAGAAAAGTAAAGATTTAACTTAAGTAAAGTGTATTAAAGATTAAAATCAAAAAGTGATTTTCTTAGAAAAAGATATTCAACATAGGTGGGTGAGTTATTTTGATAAACTTTTTAATGATGATGCTGAAAGTACGATCGACCTTAGTTATCTTAATATCGTTTATAATAATAAAGCTTTTCATTTTTACCGTCGCATTAGTAAAAAAGAAGTTGATGAGGCTTTAAAGAAAACCAAGGGGGGAAGTCAGTAGGACCTGATGATATCCCAATTGAAGTGTGGAAATGTTTAGGTGATTTGGGGGTTTCCTAGCTTACTATACTTTTTAATATTATTTTATAAACTAAAAGTATGCCTGAGGAGTGGTGAAAGAGCATTTTGGTCCCCATTTTTAAGAATAAAGGAGATGCACAAGAGTGTGCAAATTATAGAGGAATTAAATTAATGTGTCATACTTTAAAATTATGGGAGAGGGTAATCGAACATAGGTTAAGACGTATTACGAAGATTTCTCATAATCAATTTGGATTTATGCCGGGCAGGTCTACCATGGAAGCTATACATTTATTGAGAGGTTTGATGGAGAAGTACAGAGATAATAAGGAGGATCTACATTTGATTTTTATTGATTTAGAAAAATCTTACTATAAGGTTCCTAGAGATGTTCTTTGGAGAGTCCTTGAAAAGAAAGGTGTTGATATGACTTATATTCAAGTCATTAAAGATATGTATGCTAGAGTTGTTACATGTGTTCAAATTGAAGGAGGATTGACCAAGTATTTTACACTTAATAGGACGCAATGCAGAAAAAGGATTCATGTAGCCGACCCCACATAGTGGTATTAAGGCTTTGTTGTTGTTGTTGTTGTTGTTGTAAAGAAAGTATTAATATAAATATTAAAAGTGAACACTTACCTAAAAAACCTCTCCACAAGACTAAACCTCTCCCAACTCTGATGACTCAGAATACAGACTTTAAACTTCAATAAAAACTAAACCAAAAAAAAGAAAAGAAGTGGGAAGAAGAAGACTTCACTCTGACCCTTTTCTCCTTTCTACTCTATACTCCTACTCTAAAATAAAAACTCATAAAATACATTGGAAGAACAAAAGAATGAAAGAAAGAACCCTTCAAAATGCAAAGAAAGAGTCCCCTAATCTTTCCTAAAACTCTCTTTAAATAGTAAACCAAAAGGTCCCTTGGTGTCTCTTCAAAAAGTCTCTAGATTCAATGTATCTACCAAGGAACACACACCTTCATTCAAACTTACCGCCCAAAAGGAGTTATGGTAGTTACCACCAGGAGTTGCATCCCATCCCCTTTGAAATTTGTGCCAAATTCATTTGAATTTCGATTTTTAACTGTGGCGGCTAATCGCCGGCCTAGTGGCGCTTAGTCGCCTGTGCCAAAATTGTGATTTTTCATTTTTTTGATCCAAATTTGATCCAATATTGCTCCTTTCATCATGACCATCCATTTTCATCATACATGCAAGAAAAACACAAAATACCTTCCATTAAAGTGAAATATCATTAAAAATAGGTATAAAATGTGCATAAAAATACCAAATTTTTTAGGTGTATCAAAATCCCCCAAACATAAAATGTTACTTATCCTCAAGTGACAGTTAATATCATAAAATATTTTAGCATGTGACCCAACCGCAAATAATGCAGTAATATTCGCTTCCAAAAGAAAGCCAAAAACTTTGACTTAATTTATAAATAGCGGCTAGTGTATAAAATTAATATGATGTAAATTTAGAAAATATTTTTACACACTAGGGGTACTACGCAAGTATATGTATCGTTTCAAGTAATATAGGGCTTTGAAACAAAGACCCCAGTATCGATCGCACAGGGAAGAATTATACTGATAAATTTTCTAAATAAAAAAAATATTTTCTTATCTTTTAATTTAATTATAAATTACTATTAATTTAATAGATGCAAATAAAGAAAATAATAATAAGAAAATGATTTATGAAATCTATATAAAATAAACAACTTTCTTTCCTTCAATTAATCTAAGATTTTTAAGATAATTTAATATTCGTTGGAGAATTTGATTTATGGTATTGTGCCGAATAGAAGCATTCCTATTCTTTACCCTTTGATCCGAGCGCAAAGAACATTGGCTAATTTACAGAATAGGTCCGAATGTATTGTTAGTAGAATGGGTTAATCTAGGCTCACACTTCTAGATGTCCAAGGGTGGCTATGGTCGGCCCTACTAGTGACCCTTTCCTAATCTATAAACCAAATTATAAGAATTTAGTCTGTCACTCTAAAAACTTATCAATTCTAGGCCCTTTAAATCTTATCTTCCTATTTATTTGCACTTCACCTTGAACAGCCCGCACATGGCCTTCGACTACCCAAGGATTCATGTGACATTTACAAGTTAAGAGTTCTTCTCCTTCAAGGTCTCAAAACTCTTCAACATGTTTTAACAATTCAAATGACCAATTTAAAAAGTAAAGTAAGATCAGGTATTAATGACATCACAATGTTTTTAAAATATTTTGAATTTTAATTCTCCATCGAATCTTTATATTATCTTATCTATCACTTCATGATTGAAGGAAGAAAGTATACTAACTACTCAGAACACATTGAAAATAAATAGCAAAACATGATAATTAAACTTTGAATCAAATATAAAAATACTTATCTCAAATATTTCTTCTACAGATCTTCTGATTCCTACTGACTCCACAGTGTAATGAACTCCAGATGCAACAAATTGAAAATAAACTCACTAAACTAAACAAAAGTGACCCTAAATTTCTCTCTCTATCTCTCTCTCTAAGGATGAGAGATCCTAAAATGGATAAGAGAAAGGGTTACAATGGGAGGGGCACGTTTTTTTAAGAAATGGACCCCTATTTATAGGCTTCAAGGGTTGCCTTGAGGCACCTCTTCAAAACATGTCCACATTCAATGAATCTTCTAGAAGGTCGGTCTGGCACCGAGGCGCCGGAATCTGGCGCCTAGGCGCCGAACACCACGTCTAGTTTTTTGCACCTCTTCACTTTGGCTCGAACCTCTTCACGTTTAAAACCATTTTGGAGCATCCAAATGCAATGTATCACATGTCCTATTATCAAGGAACAACTACCAGTCTTCTAGAATGTTCAATAACCTCTTACTCCGTCAAAATAACTAATCAAACGTTGTCAAAAAGTTGACAGTTTTTGTATCGAGTCTGGCGCTTAGGCGCCAGCTTCTAGCGCCTAGGCGCCTGGCCATATTTTCTTATACTTTTTTTATTTTGCTCCATTTTTGCTCCTTTTTGCTCATTTTTTCCTTTTTAGACATTTTTACATTACCTACATCCAAAAACACAAAAAATACCTTTCATTAAAGCATAATATCCTTAGAAATTAATAAGAATTAAGACATAAAGAAATAGGTATTTTTTATAGATCAGCATGCAAATTATGTAATGAGTTTCTTTGGAAGATAATAAAATTTTGTTCTAGAAATGGAATAGTCCAATTTAGAAAAATTTCAGTAATTGAAACCAACTTAAAGTTTAGAAAGTTCTTAAGTAAAGAAAAATGACAAATATAAGTTTCTATCTATTTCAGAATTATTTGTAGATTCTTCAAAATATAGGATTCAAACACTTATTTTTCTCATTTAAAAATATTTATTTGAAAATAATTTTTACTTACTATATTATAACCTTAAGCTTTAGATTTTCTCTGAACTTAAATCTTAAACTTTTGGTATGAAACCAATTTTTTATTAGGCCCTTAAATCCTCGAAGCTTCTCCTCCCTTTTCATATACTATTTTTCACTTTTTATCTTTTTTTATTTTTTTATTTTTTATAAAGTAAGGGTTATTATATCTGGATAGGCCTTTAATGATTTTGAATTCCACCCATCCATTTAAAATAAAGGTCAGATATACATCTTTTACTTAAAAATCATAACAATAGTATTTATAAATTATTCTTCAATAAAAGAAATTTAAGCTTTGAAGAATAAAAGTCAAACCTTCTATTTATCCAAAAATACCAAACTTCTTACTAAAGATAGTTTAACTTTATTTAACGCCTCTTCATTAAGAAAATTTTAACTCTAAGTTTTTCATCATTACTATAAATTTTAACTAAATTCTTTTATTCATTTCTATATTCAAAATATTGTTCCCCTAATATAACTTCATGTACATAATTGTTCTCAATCAAAAATATGATTTATTTTTAAGTTTTCTTGAAAATCAAATAAAATTTTTGGTTTATGAAAATCTTTGTTTTTCTTTAAAAAATAAATCCCCGCCAAACTTTAATTTTTTAATTAAGATAAAACATTTAAGCATAAGAAATGATATATGGGTGAGAAATAAAAACTGACATATCATGCTTGCAAGAATTTTTAATATCCTAATATGCAAGTATAACAATTTAAATAAAAGGAGTAAAATGAAATCAAATTTAGTTTTTCAAAACATATTTATTTTTTTTATACATACAAAAGTAGAAATTTCAAAAAGATTTCTACAATAGTGGAAGTTTTCAAAGCAAATACACACCAACTAAAATAACACACTGATACAGATAACAGATAGTAGTGGAATTTAAAAAATTTTAAATTTGTAGTTTCCTAAGTAGAAGTTCCTAATAGTGGTTTATAATCTCCTAACAGCTCTTGAATTAGATTACACACTACTAAAAACTCTGACATAACATACAAATTGAAAAGAATTTACTATTTCACGCACTACCACAAAACAACATATAAAACAACAACACAACAACAACAATACATTTGAATATGCATAACAAAAAAATAGTACAACTACAATCTGCATACTATCAAGGTTCACATCACACATAATGAAATTAAATACTAACAAAACAAACATACATCAACAACAACACCCAACAAAAACAAATAACACAAATCTACTCATCATCCTCATCATCATCATCATCTTGCTCGTTCCAATCCCTGGATGGCACATAAGGTATGTAGAATGAATGAGGGGGCATCTCAGCACTCTGATCACCTCTAATCAGTCTATCCACATATTGCTGATAATTCTCCTCATATTCATCATCTTTTACAATATATCTTTCCACATTATTCAGCTTACCATCCATATCTCTCATATGCTTTCGAGTAAGACTCACTTTTTTCAAAAATTTTCTTAATAAACCAGTATGCGAATCAGTAGATAATGAAGCACGTGAAGTAGTAGCATGAGAAGTAGATGTAGTAGAAGCAGAAGCAGGAGAAGCCCTACCAAATCCTCCTCTCCAACCAAACTCTGAATGTATAGTGTAAGCACCAATGTTTACACTAGTAATTAGTCTCAATGGCTGAAGTACCTCTTCCCAGGTTTCACACTTCACTCCAGATCGTTTACATTGTGAATGAATCAAGGAAGGAAATCCCATACCTGCAGTAGTGTTTGATCTAGCACAGTTCAAAACATAATCATAAATTACACTTCCAATGGCAATAGGCTTCCCTTACTGAATACAATGGTTCAACACAGCTCTTTCTCTCGTTACTTCACTAGTATGGCTCGAAGGTAACAACCTAGATGAGATAAAATAATGTCATGCCTTAGAAATGGCATTCAGTTTGGAAGCATGAAAGTTCACTCTTCTATCATTTGTTATTTTCCATAATTCTCTTTCGAAGGATGATAGTTAGAATAAAAACAGAACATGTCAGGAGGTAGTCCATAAAAAGTATTGATTGCACCAGAAGAAAAGTTGCCCTCCTGCCTTCTAACCATCACTTGATTCTCTTCTGCAGTAGGTAAATTTGCATAAAATTCTCTAACCACAGAAACAACAGCAACAGCAGAGAAGCAACAGTAATTCTCCCAGTTTCTTCTAGCAATCATATCTTCAACCACCTTTCCTGGCTTACTAAACACACACTCAGGAATCAGCTTATGTGACTGCAATGCATTGATGTATCGTTCCTCAGCCCTCATACTAACAATTTGTTAGAATCGAACTTCATCTTTTCTTGTGCACACTTTGACTTTGGAACCATCTCTAAAAATTAATGAAAAATTCACCATAAATTCAAAAATCAAACTAAACTTGCTAAATAATCTTCCAAAAGATATTTTCACTAAATCCAAACAATTTCTCAAGTTTTTCCTCAAAATTTCACCATGAATAGTGATTTTAAGATTTTTCATAATGTACTCAGAATACATGGTGAAAATAAAAAATTTTACTTAGGAGTAGTGCTTTTACCTCAAGGAATCCAAATCTAACAATTTTTGTTAAGATCGGCTCTTAAATGATCTACAAAATGATTCCCTAGGCTCCTCTTTCAAGGTAAACGAAGGTTGAAGATGATGGGCAGTTGAAAATGGCAATTTTTGGGTTTTTAACTTTCGGGAACCAATTTTCGCGAACTGGCGCCTAAGCGTGAACTTTCGGCGCTTAGCCGCGAAATCTGGCTCGTAAGCACCGGCACTCTGGCGCTTAGCCGCCAGTACCCAAATTTTCATAATTAAGGTATATGCACTAAATCACTTTGTTAATTACCCTTAATTACTCCAGAATAATTATTTCTCCCCACAAATCTTCCAATATTCTAAATCAAAGTTAAATAACCATTGATTCCACACCAATTTCACAAAAACACAAACTTATATTAAAACAAACATAACATTTAATACAATACTAGAATTTCTATCCAAACATAAAGCATGAAATTCTCAAAATACAAGAGACTTTAATCTCAGACTGATAAGTATACATCTCTAGGATGTAACCATCACATAATCAGGCATATTTAATACTTAAATATAAACACTAAACACACCAAACATAACACACAAGAACACTAACAAAACAAAACAAAGCACTCTTAATTCCATTCTCCATTAGGTGGAATATATCCGGGACCACTATTATTCTCATTTGACCCTTCTGGAATATAAATTTGATAGAACGGGAGATCATTTTTCATTCTTACATTATATTCTTCAAACCATTTGTTCTCTACAAACATCGCCTTATCTATTTCCTCCACGTACCTTGAATGACTGAATTGCATCTTGAGTTGCCATGCCATGTGATCCAAATGCAGGTTAGTTTCATTGATCTTTGCTTCCATCGAAGTCACTCGGGCTTCAATTTTTGCTATCATTTCTGCAATACCTTGAATACTAACAGCGAGATATCCATTCAATAACTCCTTAGCACTATCACTAATGAACTTACATTTGCCAGAATCTTGCTTCTTCTTTATCTCGTTCTCACCGGAAGATATGATGCACTCAAAATTCTCTTCTTAGATCTTCAAAAATGAAAATAGGACTTGGGGCAAGTGTTTTTCTTAAGTCGGATCCTTCTTATTAGACTTAGGAAATGCTAGAATATTCCCCAAGACATTTAGAAACTCCTAAATAACTCCCAAAACTTCTCCCCCACTATCTAGGCTTCTAGATCCACATTTTTCACATTTTTTATAACTGTGGCGCCTAAGCGCTAACTAGTCGGTGCTTAGCCGCCAGTGCACAATTTAGCACAGGTCCACTAAGTGTCCAAATTTTCATTCTGACTTCTCTTAATCATCAATTAAGGTCAAATAAACTCTACTTAAGTTTAAAAACTCCAAACTACTACCACTGAAAACATAAAAACAAACCAAACAAAGTAAACAAAACACACAAAACAAACATTAAGCAAAGCAAACGGATAAATATAAGTTGCCTCCCACAAAGCACTTGTTTTAACGTCTTCAGCCTGACATACCCAGAACTCATTCTGATTCTCATCAGATTTAGATTTACTGACTGAAAAATATGGTTTAAGTTTTTGTCCTTTAACTTTAAAAATTTTTCCAGTCTTAGGATCTTGAATATCTGCAGCTCCATAAGAATAAACTTTTATCACAACAAATAGACCCATCCACCTGGACTTATGTTTTCCAGAAAATATTCTCAATCTAGCATTATACAACAAAACTTGTTGTCCTGGTACAAGATTTTTAGTAAGAATCTTCCGATCATGCCATAACTTTATCTTTTCCTTATAAATCATAGCATTTTCCTAAGATTCATTCCTTATTTCTTCAAGCTCATTCAATTGCAATAATCTCTTTTCAGCAGCATCTTTCAAATTATAGTTGAACTCTTTAATAGCCCAATATGCTTTATGCTCAAGTTCAAAAGGTAAATGACAAGCTTATCCAAAAATCAGCCTATATGGGGACATTCCTATGGGTTTTTTGTAAGCAGTCCTATAAGCCCACAAAGCATAATCCAGTTTAATTGACCAATCCTTTCTATTTGGATTAACAGTTTTTTCCAATATTCTTTTAATTTCACGATTGGATAATTCAACCAAACCACTTGTCTGCGAATGATAAGCAGTAGGAATGTGATGATTAATATGATATTTCTTTGCTAACTTCCCAATAATCGCATTTCTAAATTGACTTCCCCCCAACAGTTATGATTACTCTTGGTATTCCAAATCTGCAAAATATATTCTTTTCTAAAAACTTTGCAACACTTTGAGCATTACATCGAGGTAAAGCAATAGCTTCAATCCATTTGGAAATATAGTCTACTGCTATCTAAATATAAACATTTCCGAAAGATGGTGTAAATGGTCCCATAAAATCTAGTCCCCAAACATCAAATATTTCAACTTCCAACCTATAATTGATGGGCATCTAATTTCTTCTAAAAATATTGCCTACAAGCTGACATCTATCACAATTTTTAATATAAACATTCACATCTTTAAAAATTGTAGGCCAATAAAATCCTGATTGTAATATTTTATATGCAGTTTTATCACTTCCAAAATGTCCCCCATAATCAAAATCATGACATTTTTGAATAATTTCATAAGTTTCTTCCAAAGGTACACATCTTCAGATTATAAGATTCTTTCCTTGTTTATATAAAAAAGGGTAATCCCAAAAATAAGTCTTAGCGTCAGACAAAAATTTCTTCTTTTCATGATATGTCAAACCATAGGGTATAATATTACTAACAATAAAGTTTACTATGTCTGCATACCACGGAACACGCAATTCTTTAACAGTGAACAGTTTTTCATCAGGAAAATGTTGATTAACTTCTTTAATATCACAGAGAGATTTTTCAATTTCTAGCCTGGACAAATGATTAGCAATTTGATTATCAGAACCCTTCTCATCTACTGTCCCAAAATCAAATTCTTGCAAAAGAAGAATCCATCTTATCAGTCTTGGTTTTGCATCATTTTTCTTCATTAAGTATTTCATAGCAGAATGATCCGTATGCACCACTCATTTAGTTCCAATTAAATATGATTGAAATTTATCAAAGGCAAATACTATAGCTAATAACTCTTTCTCAGTAGTGTTATAATTAATTTGAGCTTCATTAAGAGTTTTACTAGCATAATAAATTACTTTGAAAATTTTATCATATTTCTGACCCAAAACAACACCAATAGCATATCACTAGCATCACACATTAATTCAAAAGATTTTTCCCAATTTGGTAAAATTATTACAGATGCTGTGATTAATTTTTCTTTTAATGTTTCAAAGGCATTGAGGCAATCATCATCAAAATTAAAAATTGCATCATTTTCCAGTAAACGACATAAAGGTTTTGTAATCTTTGAAAAGTCTTTGATATAACACCTGTAGAATCCAACATGTCTTAAAAAACATTTAATTCCCCTTACATTGGTTAGGCAAGGTAAATTAGATATAACTTGAATTTTTGTAGGATCTACCTCCAAACCTTTTTCTGAAATCCGATGTCCTAAAACAATTCCTCCTGCTACCATAAATTGTCATTTTTCCCAATTAAGGACCAAATTAGTTTCTTCACAGCATTTTAGAACTTTAGATAGATGTTCTAAACATGATTCAAACGAAATTCCAAACAATGAAAAGTCATCCATAAAAACTTCAACCCCTTTTTCAATTAAATCACAAAAAATAGCCATCATACATCTCTAAAATGTAGCAGGGGCATTACATAAACCAATGGGCATTCTTATAAAAGCAAACGTACCATAAGGACTGGTAAACGTAGTTTTCTCTTGATCCTCAGGAGCAATTTGAATTTGGTGGTATCTAGTATATCTATTCAGAAAACAAAAGTATTTATTCCTAGCCAGTCTATCCAACAATTGATCTAGAAAAGGGAATGGAAAATGATCTTTCCTTGTGGCAAGGTTTAATTTTCTATAATCAATGCATATTCGCCACCCTGTAACTTATCTTGTTGGTATCATTTCATTCTGTTCATTAACAGTCACAGTTACTCCTCCTTTCTTAGGAACACAGTGAACAGGACTAACCCATGCACTATCTGAAATAGGGTAGATAATTCCAGCATCCAACCATTTTATAATTTTTTTCTTAACAACGTCTTTCATGATAGGATTTAATCTCCTTTGGGATCAGCCCGCGGTTTGCAATTATCTTCCATAAGAATTCACAGTGCATACAAATTGAAGGACCGATTCCTTTAATATCGGCAATCGTCCATCCAAAGGCTTTCTTGTGCTTATTCAAAATTTCAAGTAAACTCTCTTTTTCAGTTAATTGAGAGGAAATTATAACAGGCAAGGTTGAGGATTCACCTAGAAAAACATACTTCAAATGATCAGGAAGCATTTTTAGCTCAAGTTCAGGAGGTTTTTCAATTGATAGACCATAAGATTTATCTTTCTCAGTCATAGCCAACAATTCAGAACTTTCACGAACAAACTTTAAATCTTCCTCTTGAAAATCTTTAGAATCAAATAACTCCTTTTCTTGCTTATACTCCAATTCTTCTCTTTCAGTTTTTTCTTCATAATTTGATTTGAAATGACATTCACTTAAATATTCAATAACATCCATCCTATAACACTCATCTTCTTTACCTCTAGCAGGATATTTCATCGATTTTGAAATATTAAATGTAACAGTCTAATCATTAACCCTCATCGTTAATTCCTCTTTTTGAACATCTATCATGGCTCTGCCGGTAGCTAGAAAAGGTCTCCCCAAAATTATGGGTATCTCTTTATCTTCCTCCATATCTAACACAATGAAATCCACCGGAAAAATAAATTGATCCACTTTTACTAAAAGATCTTCTATAACTCCTTTAGGATATGTGATCGAACAATCTACTAATTGCAAAGTTACAGTAGTTGGGGTTATTTCTCCTAGTCCTAGTCTTTTGAATATTGATAGAGGCAGAAGGTTAATGCTTGCACCCAAATCACATAAAGCTTTTCCACAGAATCTTTCTCTGATTGCACATGGAATTGTGAAATTACCAGGATCTTTAAGTTTTTTCAAAAGCTTTTTCTGAATTATCGCACTGTACTCCTCACTAAGTGCAGCAGTCTCATTTTCTTCAAACATCCTCTTTTTATTAAGAATATCTTTCATAAATTTCGCATAGCTTGGCATTTGTTCTAGGGCTTCAACAAATGGAATATTAATGGTAAGCTTCTTTAATATGTCCAAGAATTTTAAAAATTGCTTATCCCACTTTTGTTGACGAAGTCTCTGAGGAAATGGAAGTGGTGGTTTTTCTATATCAACCTTAGGTGGAGAAATAGGTCTTTCAAAACCTTTTGGAGCATCCTCTTTAGGTCTTTCAATTTCTTCTTTCTCTACTTCGCTTCTTTTGTACTCTACCTTCCAATTCTTTTCCACTTCTCAGTTGAATTGCTTTCACTTGTTCTTTATTCTTTTCTCTTGGATTCACTTCAGTATTACTTGGAAGCACTCCTTGGGATTTATTACTTAAGGCATTTACGATTGTCCCAATTGATTTTCAATATTTCTGATGGTTGCTCCTTGAGTTTGTAATTGATTTCCCATATGTGATACTACTTCTTCCATAGATAACTTCTTCTCCTTATTTTGAAAAGCATTGTTATAACCTGAAGGATAAGTTAATCTATTATTATTATTACCCTGGTTGTTCCAATTCTTCAATGGGTTTACTTGGGTGTTCCCCCATTGTTGATTAACACCACCCTGATTATTGTTATTCCAGTTAAAATTTGGATGATTCTTCCAACCTGGGATATATTAATTGGAATATGGGTTGTTAGGTGATCACAAGAAAATATATTAAGAATTTCATACCAATTTTATATGAAATTGCACTTTAAAGAAAGGTATTTTCTTTATTTTATTGTAGGAATGAAGATTTATAAGTTCTGAAGGCAAAAGGCACAAAATAAGCAAATTTGGAGCAAAAAGGACTCAATTTGATGAAAATTGAACTGTCCCGCCGACGGCTGGAATTAGGCTTTTAATATATTATAAGGAGCCTGCTGACGGCGAGATTGAGCCTGCTGACAGCGAGATCGGCTCGGTTAGCCTATCTTCTAGAAGCCTGCCGACGGCGAGATCAAGCCGTCAACTGCGAGAAAATTGAAAAGAACCAAAATGCATTGAACCTGGACACTTTTTGAAGAGATGCTTAAGCAAACTTTGGTGATTTGACCCTTCTATAAATAAAGCTGAAGTATAGTCAGTTAGTGTGTCATTCCAGAGTCAGTTTTAGTCTTTTGTGTGGAAGTTAAGAGTCTTTTGAGTGAGTAGATTAAGTTTTATCATTTTGGTGTGCTGTATTGGAAGGAAAAGTCAAAGGAACTTCAAGAGTCTGCTTGGGGAGAAGAATTGAGATAAGTATATTTATTATTTGTTTGTTAACTTTAATGAAATCCATGATTTGTGTTATTTTTCCAATGCATTCTGAGTAGTTACCTTAGTCTTTCTCCTTGTTCTTGAGATTAGTGAAATGACAAATTTAAATAGTTGTGCCTAAAAAATGAAAATAGAAATTGTGCTAATCTTTTACTTAAATCGTAATTTACTTTCAATCTGGCCAATTGATTTGTTAACATATGTTGAATTATCAACTATAATAAATATTACATCCAAGATTCAAAGAAATCAAAAGCCTTGGAAGGAGGGTGCAAATAAATAGGGAAATATTAACTAGCGGGCGTAGAATTGAACATTTTAGTGTGACAGACTAAAATATTCAAATTCGGTGTTATTGTTTGAGAGCTAAAGTGTAGATGTTAGCCCTCAGGCGAGGGGAACGTGGGAGCTCTGAAGTGGCAGTCGGTATCCTCCTAGCCTAGCTTAGATTCAGTAATCAAACATAAAACTAGTTAATATTCTTTGCACCTGAACTAAAGGGTAAAGAATAGGTTTGCTCTTATTTGGCACAATATAATTTAAAACAAATTTAAATTTTCATTCACTTAATACTCTAAAGACAAGGAGGAAGATACTTTTCGTAAATCTTATATTAACCTTTTAAGCATTAGTTTATTATTGTCTAAATGTTCTAAAATTTCTTATACTAGATTAATAAGTAAATTTACTATAAGTTGTTCTTTGAAATTTACTAACTTCCCTGTGGGATCGATATCTAGGACTCCATTAGAGCCCTATATTACTTGATAACGATACGTATACTAGCGTAGTATCCATAATATAAACCATAAAATCCATAACAGAATCATAAGAATATATTTAGTGTGGATCAAGTTTTTGGTGCCGTTGCTAACTTTTATAATAGTAAGTATAAATATCGAAAAGTGGATCAAGTTTTTGGCGTCGTTGCCGGGGAAGTAAAGTAATTATTAAGGTAATTAATATAATTATTAAAATAATTATTAGAAAAATGGATTATTTTAAATATTACTTAAAAATTGTATGCGTAAATTTGGAAACGAAAATTTAATACCTTACGATTCAGAATTAGAATGCATAATTAAAAGAATTAGAAAATAAAAGAGAGAAATTAAAAATTTAACAAAAATGGCAAATAATCCAGAAATTTAAAATATAAACCAACAAAGACCATTAAGAGATTATGCCAACCCTACATTAGATGAAATTCACCTAACTATTCAAAACCTTGATGTAGCTACTAACTCATTCGAACTTAAACCTACAATTATCCAAATGATACAGAATAATCAATTTAGTGGTTCACCTAACGAAGATCCTAATTTACATCTTGCTAGTTTTTTGGAACTATGTTCTACTTTTAAATATGAGTATTATCTAATGATGCTATTAGACTTAGGCTTTTTCCTTTTTCTTCAAGGGATAAGCCTAAGATGTGGTTAAATTCATTAGCACCTGGATCTATTAAAACTTTGGGAGAATTATCACAAAAATTTCTATCCAAATATTTTCCTCCCTCGAAAACTGCAAAACTTAGAAATGATATAACATCTTTTAGTCAGTTTGATGGAGAATCCATATATGAAGCTTGGTAGAGATTTAAAGAACGTCTTAGGAAATGCCCACATCATGCATTACCAGATTCGAAAATTATACAAACTTTTTACGATGGATTAGTAGGATCTCTTAGATCAATCATTGATGCTGCTGCTGGAGGTTCATTAATGTCAAATCCATTTGATGAAGCCTATGCTTTAATAGAAGAAATGGCTACTAATAATTTTCGATTGCCTGCTGAAAGAATTAATCATAAAAAGATAGCTAGTGTTCATTAAAATTATGCAATATCTATGCTAGCTTCTCAAATTGATACAATATCAAAGAAATTAGATCATTTTGGAATGAATTACTCTCCTAATATATTAGAAGAAAACTCATCTAGACAAATTATAGATTCTTAATCTACTTATGAAACAATAAATGCTATTAATAATAGACCCAATAATCCATATGCAAATTATTATAATCCTGGTTGGAAGAATCATCCAAATTTTAATTGGAATAACAATACAGCTAATCAATAATGGATGAACAACTCTATAGGAAATCCACCTAATCAAGGAAATTCAAATTATAAACCTTGTTATCCAGCTGGATTTAATAATACTCAATTTAAAGATAAGAAGTTATCTATAGAAGAATTAATATTAAATATGGGTCAACACTTGCAAAATCAAGGAAATCAATTACAAAATCAGGGAACAACAATTAAAAATATTGAAACTCAACTCGGACATTTTGCTACTGCGCTTAACAATAGAATTCCTGGAACTTTTCCTAGTAATGTGGAAATAAATCCGAAAGACCAAGGAAAATAACAAATTAAAGTGATACAATTAAGAAGTGGAAAAGAGTTAGAAACTAAAAGTCAGAAAGAAACAGAAAGTAAAAATGAGGAAGTGGAAATTGAGAAAGAAAAGGATCAACAAGATAAAAATTTAGAATATCCATTAATCCCTATGAAAATATCTATAGAAAAACCACCACCACCATTTCCTCAACGACTAAAGCAACATAAAAAAGATAAGTAATTTGCTAAATTCCTTGAAATTAAAAAAAAAACGGAAAATATTCCTTTTGTAGAAGCTTTAGAACAAATTCCTAATTATGTAAAATTTATGAAAGATATTTTAAATAAAAAATAAATTTACAAATAATGAAACTGTTGCACTTAGTGAAGAGTGTAGTGCAATTATTCAGAAAAAGCTTCCTGAAAAATTAAAAGATTCTGGTAGTTTCACTATACCCTACGCTATTGGAGATAAATTTTATGGAAAAGCTTTATGCGACTTAGAAGCAAGAATAAATCTAATGCCTCAATCAATTTTTAAAAGATTAGAATTAGGAGAAATTTCACCTACTTCAGTAACTCTTCAGTTAGCGGATCGTTCTGTGAGTTATCCTAAGGGAGTTATTGAAGATGTGTTAGTAAAAGTGGATAAATTTATCTTCCCAGAAGATTTTATTGTTCTAGATATGGAAGAAGATAAAGAAATTACCATAATATTAGGAAGACCTTTTTTAGCCACTGGAAAAGCTATGATTGATGTTCAGAAAGGAGAATTGACAACGAGAGTAAACGATCAAAAAGTAACTTTTAACATAACCAAATCAATGAAATATCCTGCTTTAGAAAAAGATGATGAATGTTTTCGAATAGAAATACTTGAACATTTGCAAAATGAATATTTTAAAGAATATTAAGAAGAAAAATTAGAAAAAGAAAATATAGAATTAATTGAAGAAGTAAATAATGAAAAACTGGATTATATACAAGAAAAATTCAAAATGTTGGATAATACTGAAAACATTGAAAAGAATATAGTTCCGTCAATAATTAGACCTCCTGAACGAATTAAAAATTTTACTTAATCATTTAAAATATGCTTATTTAGGTAACCATTCAACACTACCAGTTATTATATCAACTGAATTAAATGAATTACAAGAACAAAAATTGTTAACTATATTAAAAAAATATAAAAAAACTTTTGTTTGGACTTTAGCAGATATTAAAAGAATTAGTCCTTCAATCTGTATGAACAAAATTATTCTAGATAATGAACATAAGCTAAGAATAGATCCTCAAAGAAGATTAAACCCATTAATGAAAGAAGTAGTCAAGAAAGAAATATTAAAATGGCTAGATAATGATATTATATATCCTATTTCGGATAGTGGATTGGTAAGCCCAATTCACGGTGTTCCTAAGAAAGGAGGAGTGACCGTTAAAGCTAATGAAAATAATTATTTAATACATATAAGAAAATTTACTGAATGGCGTGTATGTATTGACTATAGAAAATTAAATGCAGCCACTAGGAAAGATCACTTCCCATTACCATTTCTAGATCAAATGTTAGATAGATTAGCCGGACATAAATATTTTTGTTTTTTTAGATGGATATACTGGTTATCATCAGATACAAATTGCTCCTGAGGATCAAGAGAAAACTACATTTACTAGTCCATATGGAACATTTGCTTTTCGAAGAATGCCTTTTGGATTATGTAATGCACCTGCAATATTCCAGAGATGTATGATGTCTATATTTAGTAAATTAATTGATAATGGAATAGAAGTATTTATGGATGATTTCTCTGTATTTGAAACGTCATTTGACGCATGCTTGAATCAACATGAAAAAGTATTAGAAGTATGCGAGAAAACTAACTTAGTTCTAAATTGGGAGAAATGCCAATTTATGGTTGCAGGAGGAATTATATTAGGGCATAAAATTTCGAAAAAAGGTATGGAAGCAGATCCTACAAAAATTCAAGTTATAGCTAATTTACCACCTCAACTACAGTAAAAGGGGTAAGAAGTTTTCTTGGACATGCTGGATTCTACAGACGCTATATAAAAGATTTTTAAAAAATTACTAAACCTTTATGCCAACTTTTAGAAAAGGATAAGAAATTTAAATTTACAACTGAATGCCTAAACGCTTTTGAATTATTAAAAGATAAATTAATCTCATCACCAATTTGGGATAAACCATTTGAACTTATGTGTGATGCTAGTGATTATGTTATAGGAGCAGTACTTGGGCAAAGATATGATAAAATTTTCAAAGTTATATACTATGCTAGTAAAACTCTTAATCATGCTGAAATGAATTATAAAGTTACTGAAAAAGAGCTATTAGCAATTGTTTATGCTTTTGATAAATTTAGGCCTTATTTAATTGGAACTAAATGTATTGTGTATACTGATCACTCTGTTATTAAATATCTAATGCAAAAGAAAGATTCCAAATCATGATTAATTAGATGGATATTACTAATGCAAGAATTTGATTTTGAAATCATTAACAAAAAGGGAACTGATAATCAAATTGCAGATCATTTATCAAGACTTGAATATAATGAATTTGTTGACCTCATTTTTGATGAGGTCTTCTCTTCTTCTTTTTAGTGCTTAGGATCTAGCCTTAGGCTTTTCCTTTGACTATCTTAGAGGACTAGAATTGGGACCCACCTTTTAGAAATTCAAACCACTTCTTAACTCCCTGCAAACTCCACAAACTTGACCGTAGACCCCTAATCACCTAGAGGGTTGAAATCAAATGTGGAAGTTTAAAGGATGAGTTCCTATAGGACTCTTTGGCCTTAGGACTGCCCTGGGTGGCCTGGTCTGGTGAGGGCTGACTTACACACACACTACACTTATACACTACACTTTCACACACTTCCTAAAACTACACCCATACCCAACTTGATCTCCTGACTCATGTAGGTGATTCACATGGATGGTCCTTAACCCCTAAGCCCTTGGCTAAGAGGGTTAGGAACAACATAGTGAATGCCTCAAATGAGTCCCTTCATGGCTCATATGGGCCTCGATATGGCTTCATGGCTCAACCAAAATGATTTTATTCCACTTACATCCACCCAATCTTCAATTTTCCAAATTTTCAATCTTCCAAATTTTCAACTTTCCAAATTTTCAATTTTTGACCCCCGGGGCCCTACACCTACTAAACCTACCAAAAACCCTTTAAACTACCCAAAATTCTCAAAAATATCCAAATTACCCAAAATTCTCCAAAATCATTCCCAAACATTTCCACATCACTCAAATTGATCATCCATACCCAAAAATACCAAAAATTCCAAAAATACCTCCCAATACCCTCCAAATACCCAAAATACCCCTCTTGGCCAAAAAATCCAAAAATTCAAACAATTCCCAGAAAATTCCAGAAAATCCCAAATATTCCCAATTTCATTTTGTCCAACTACACAATGGGCCAATTTTGTCAATTTACCCTACTTTTGTCAAAACCCTCAATTTGACCCATTTTAACCCAAAGTGAACCCAATGTCAAACCAAACCTACCCAATTGACCCAAATTCTGGTCCAATTCAGTTCTAAACTTCAATTCAACATTCCAAACACCAATCTAGACCAAATTCAAGTCCAATTTGATTGACATTTAGATCCAATTTCACTTTTGGCCTTAAAGCCCAATTTGGACCCATGACCCAAACCTAACCCAAACTCACCCAATTCAACTCCAATTTAACCCAAATCTTTTCTAAAATCTTCCTAACATCCCCAAAAGCAAAAAACTAACATGATTTGCCCAAAATTTAGACCCAAACCCCACTCAAATTCAACCTAAAGCTAAAAGGCCCATTTTTGACATAAACCCAAACCAAACCCAAATGAGCCCAAACCCCAAAATCAAAGCCCAACCAAAGCCAAAACCTCTTTGAAGCACTCCCATAAACATTTCTCAACATTAATTTTACATCAATTTCAACCCTAGCCCAACATTGGCCCAATTTGGCCCACTTGGACCTATATTGGCCCATTCACCAAATGAGCCCAAATTCAACCCAATTCAAACCTAAATCACTCCCAATTTGCTTCAAGTTACTCATGATACATCCATGAGCTAAACCCAACAATTATTTGGACCAACCTCTTTACAAAATTTCATCCCAAAATCCATTTTAAAATCCAAAAGCCCACCTTCCTAAATCATCTTAAAAGCCCATCTAAAACCATTTCAAAAGGCCCAAAATCTACCCTAAAGCCCACATGACAGCTCCATTTGCCATCCACTTAATTAAATCCATTACCTAAGTCCTAAATTCATCATCAAATAATTCCAAATCAAGTTTCATACAAATTTCCATCAAATTACCAAAAATTCCTAAAATCTATTTTCATGAAATTGACCAAACATTTTGCCAAGCCAAAGGTGAGCCATGGAGCCATGCATGAGCCACATGTGAGCCATGAGAGCTTTGGACACTCCACCATGCCATATTAGGTAAGAAGAGGGAGGGCTTTCCTTAATCCCTAAAGCTCATTATCCTTAATCATGTTTCACCTAAACTTAAATTTAATCCAAATATATTTGGATGGAGACTTCTCCATGCCAAACCAGCTGATCCCTTTGATTCCCCACAGCATCCAAAGCCACCTTGAGGGGTGCACCAAGCCCAAATGGGTGGGTTGACCCATTTATACTCAAAATTATCCCTTCCCCATTCCATTTTGATTCAAACCCTTTACACATGTCCATGGCCAATTAACTGCACAAACCTCTAGTCCTGACCCACCTGGACCTGAGGGTGACCCATGCCTGCCGGCCAGCCGCCTGGGTCGCCGGAAAACACCATGGCCGAGAGCTCACATGTGAGCCCAACTTGGAATTCTCACTTGCTGAGCTGCCCCATCCCCAGTGGCCATTGGAGCTGTTCTTCTCTTGCCAAGAGCAACTGATCCCAAGCCCTAACTCTCCTTGGGAGGCCCTCCACCCTCTCCTATTTAAACACCACCCCTCTCGGCCATGAGAGGTGCTAAAAGAAACCTTAAGGAAACTCTGCCAAAATTGTTCCGTACTCCTCCCCATACACGAGCACTTGATCCCCATTGAGATCCCCCTGCCATTTCTTCTCTGTGAGCTCAATTTCAGAGTTGAAATCGAGGCCCAAAACCAGGACACTTCTCCACAGAGAACCAATTCCCAAATTGATTGGTTCTACACCATCACCAGACCAAGGGAAGGTGTCCACCAGCAGAAGCCACATCTCCAAAGCCATCCGATTGCTCCGACCTCCAAGCTTTGTGATCGGTCGTGGTCGAAATCCAACCTAGACAATTCACCGGACCGGGAGACTTCATCCGGAGCTTGCTAGGATCCAATCGAAGGTGCAACAACTCTCGGATCGAAGCCACACTTCTCCGAGCAAAGGTATGAGTTAATTCTTCATCCCGAGCTTCCGGAGATTCTCCATTTCAAATGCTTTAATTTCAATGCATGATAACCGTATAGATGTGTTCGTCTCTTCAAGACGAATCCATAGAAGCATAAGAACATGAAAATCCATTGAGTATCGAGTGAGATATTAGGGATTTAGTGTGGACGGCTCTCGGGTGAGGACACTTGGGGACGATGAACGGATGCCGTCCATTTAATACACGCGCGGACAGACGGCTTAGATCTCGTCGGACCAGAAGACGGAGCGATACAGCGGGCCCCGGAAGCGCTGAGTCAGATGGCGGCGTCGAATGGGAGCGCGACGCGTGTGCATTCGGAGATGCCGAGGATGAGTTGGCGCCGCGTGGATAAATAGAAAATTAGGGGTATTTTCTATTTATTTAATTCCCTAAACTTCAAAAATTCATATCTTTGTGTAGAAAAATCAGAAAAATAAAATAAAAATACCCTCTTGCTCAGTGAACAGAGGAGAATAATGTGGAAAAGAAATCATTTAATTTCATCGAGTATTTTATTTTTTATAATTTATTTACTCTCTGCATACTTTTAATTCTCCATGCATGTATACAATTCACCATGGCATGAGACCATAGGGCTTTTGAAGCCTCTGAATTTGGAAACATTCCCTGAATTTTCCAAAGTCAGAGGCCATCCCTATGAAAAGTTATTGATTTTTCAAATTCATGTTGCTGTTTTAAGTATTTTAATTCCAATAAATAGCATGTTGCGAAATAAATTCTAGGAAAATTTGGTGATGTTCCTTATGACTAGAGAACCCTAGGAAAAATAGGTTTTGAGTTAGTTCATTTAAAATAACCCTAATTGGCTTAAACACCCAAAATAGGTCTCTAATTAATTAGAGCTAACCATACATCAAATTGAATTGAAATCAATTCTCCACTGACCTTTAGGATCAGAGGAACCCATCATAAAAATTTGAGGTCAATTGAACTTGGTTAGCCCTATTAATTGGGTTGATTAAGCCACTTAGTCATTTTAAACTTTAAAAATTCATAACTTTCAAAATATCTTTAAAAAATTCACCAAATTGGTTTTGGAGCCTCTCTGATATTAGGGAAATTTAAAAAAATTAAAATTTCAATTTTCTAAAAAAGTTGATTTTTAATATTATTTTAATATTTTTAATAATTAAAAAATAATAAAAATCACAAAAATAATAAAATTCACCAAAATGTCACATTTTGAATTTTAATCACTTAGGAACAAACCCCATATTTTTCTTAGGTCTATTTAGTGAGATATCAAATTTTAAAGCTCTAGGGTAATTTTAAAATTAAAAAAATGTATTTTCTAGCATTTTCACTAAAATAATTATAATAAATCATAGAAAAATCAGAAAATTGCAAAATTTGATTCTCTGATTTCCTTGATATCAGAGAGTTTTTTGAAAAATATAAAATTCATTTTTCAACATTTATTTTATTTTTAAATTAATTAATACTCCAAAACTTAAAATAATTATAATAAAAATAATATAATTCAAAAAATCACCAAAATTGGTCCAGGTGGTTCTCTGGTCATTAGGAATGTCCCCTAATTTTCTTAAGGATAGAAACTTTCCCTTGGTCATGTTATTAAATTTTCCTTGGAAATCTCTATTTTCTACCAAAAATAATTATATAAATAAATTAAATACAGAAAAAATCACATTTTCTCCTCTCATGTCTTTATTGACATATGAGTGAAGTCACATAAAAATCTTAAATTCATTTGAGTTCAATTTAGTGAGTTATGAAATTATTAAGTTTAAAGGGTAAAATGGTAATTAAATTTTAATCCTTAATTAAAACTTTAGGTTTAATAAAAAATTAACAAGTAAAATATTTGATCCTAATCTGATTTGGATGATTGAAATTTAAATAATTAAAGGGTAGAAACCCATTAAGCAATTTAAAATGATTAAACCTTAATTAAATAATCGATTAAATTTGGAAGAATAATAAAATTGGAGTTATTAAAATAGGGATATTATTAGGAAGAGATTTATTCTTTTATTTAAAATTCCCTAAATTAATCATTTCATTAATGTTTAATTCTTAATTAAAATGATAATTCAAATTTAAAATATTAAAAGGCTTAATCATTAAACTAAAATCAAATTATCAACTCTTTTAAAATTTTAATTAAAATTAAAATAAATTAAAAATTAAATAAAATTAAATAAAATAAATTAAATAAAATTAAATTAAATTAAATTAAAATTAAATTAAAAATTAAATCAAATTAAATTAAAAAATTAAAAATTAAATTAAATTAAATTAAATTAAAATAAGTTAAATTAAAAATAAAATTAAATTAAAAAATTAAATTAAATTAAATTAAATTAAATTAAAAATTATATTAAATTAAATTAAAAATTAAATTAAATTAAATTAAATTGAATTAAAAATTAAATTAAATTAAATAAATTAAATTAAATTAAGTTAAATTAAAACAAATTAAATTAAAATTAAATCAAATCAAATTAATTTAACATCAAATCAAACTAAATGGAATTAAATTGAATTAAATTAAATTAAAACTCAATTAAATTAAATTAAATTAAATTAAGTTGAATTAAATATAACATCACCAAAGACATAAAGAATTCAAAATAAATCTAAAATAACTTGAACACTATTCCAAATTTAGACCCATTAATTGAAATTAAACTAAATCACAAATCATTTGAATACCAATTTACCCTCAAAGCTTTAGTTATCATAACTCCTAAACAGAACATTAAATGAAATGTTACTTCACTCATAGGATATTCAAATGTCCTAGTTCACTGAGCAAGTTAACAAAACTTAAAACCCCGGACGATTAATTCATTTATATAATTAAATTCATTTGGACTTAAAACAATCCTAGAAATATTGAAAAGATGTTTAAGATTCTTCTTAAGCACTTCCTCAATATGATAGGATATTTATAAGAACAATTAAATTTAATTGTTCTTTGATGAAGAAAATCGTCTTCAAACCAAAAAAATACAAAAAACCTAGACGTCATAGGAAATGACTAGCTATAGGATTAGGAATTTGGTAGAAAACCATAACCCTTACCTTAGCTTTACCTAGGAACTTGCTTAAATATTCTAATTGTGTTTTAAGTGCAGCTTGGGATGACGGGAAGACCCTCCAGGTACGCTTTTATTTTATTGCAATTTACTTTCCCGCAATTTACTTTCTTGCAATTTACTTTATTGAAAATGCACTTTACTTTTCTTGCATGATAAGACAACTGTTGCATGAAAACCCACACCTTTAGGATAGTCCCTGAACCGAAACCAAAACTAAGTTAAAAGTCATTGCAAGATAAAATTCACCGCCACAACATTTCAAAATATAAAACAACTCAAAATTTAATCACAAACGGAACAAAAAACTACAATTACAACTAAATTAAAACGTCCCGTTGGATGATCGGGAATACCTCGGATGATGTAACCTACGTGTTGCTAACGGGATTTCCCACGGTCTAAATGAAAGTGTGGAACTCATTTAGTTGAGTTTAGCAAATTCATCTAGACTAAGTGAATCCGATAAAAATAATGATGCCGGAAGGATGGAACCGTGGGATCTTAACCGGTGTCGTTATAATCAACTTTAAGATTTGTTTTAATTAAAACGTAAAAAAAACACTTGGAAATTAAGATTTTCTCTAAACCAAAACACTTTTCTCATCCCCTGATTTATGACTTCTAAAACTAAACCTCTGCAACAACAAGGAGCTCGGAGCATGGTGGGCAGCACGGCCATCGTCATCAACGAAAACTTGAATCTACATCACAGAAACTTTCCTAGAATTAAATAATAAAGCCATAGGACTTCGAGGTAATTTGCCTAGTGCAACATAAATCCTCAACCTTTTGTAAGGCATTTGCATTGCAAATTAAGCCCTAACCGGACTTAGGATTCCGAGGTAGTCGTTCGGTACGACATAAACCCTCACATCTTCGAGGCTATTTGTATGATTGTGTCATACGAATATAAGTCCTAATTAATTAAAATTGGCAAGATCAAAACATTTAAATAAATATTAGGACTTTCCTAAATCTAAACCAAATAATAGGATAGTCGGGAGATTACCGAAGTTCACTTCGAATCTGTAATATCTCCTACTTTTCTTCCTTTGAATTCTCAAAATAAAATGTTCCAAATTTGATCCATTCCCTATTGAAACTCCAAAATTCAATCCCTTGAAAACTTGAACTTTGAAATTCTTGAGAGCAGAATTATTGATTATTATCAAGAGTTTTCTTAGGTGATTCCCGTCACTTAAGATGTAATTAACTATAGGGGCTTACCCTTATAGGGAATTCTAAAGAACCCAGGTAATATAAACCCTGTTTAGTACTTTCATATTAAGCAGGGGAATTTGTCGGCTTATAAAATTGGTTCGCAGACCAAATGGATGTCACAAATCTTCTAGTTTATTTAATCGAGCCCCATCGTCAAGCAGTGTGTCTATTCTTCGCGATGGATACGCGGTTTGTGGTGTGGTGCTCGTTTATATAAACTATTTGGGATGTGAGATCAGTTTGATTTCATATCTTAAAATCTTCAAATTTAAAATAATTTTCAAAAATCAAATACTACTTTCTAAAATATATATATTTAAATTAAATTTAAAATTTAAATTCGCCGACAACTTCTGTTAAGGCGACCCCTTTTTAAAATAAACACACAGACCTAAAATAGTGCCGACAACTTCTGGCGACTCCGCTGGGGAAAATTCCTCTCTCCATTTTAATCAAATAATCTCGCTTTCAAAAATCGATAGTGTATCCATGTCCCTAATGGATCAAACTAACCTTCTTTCCGTTGGAATACTATGTTCATTTCTACCTTGAACAAGTATAGCCAACATTCTCTCGGATTTAGGAGCCACCGTTTAGACACCCCTAAACAGAGAGGTTCCGAGATCCTTTTACCTCATTTTTGAGGTGGGGTGGACCCCCAATAGGTGTTAGTTTAGGAATGATCCTTCGAGTCGAGAAGTCTGGCATAAGACTTTCTTTTCCTTTCCAACTCTGAATCGGATTCCTTACCTTCTCTACACCTTTGAACATCCCGTTCTAAATAAACAAACCATCTAATAAGTGATTCTTTTAATAAGTGATTCCTTCTTATAAATACATGAACAAGAATGTGTTCGGACTCTTTTCAATTCCTTTCTTTTCGCTCTAAAGAAAAGAAGCATAACTTGGGACTGACAACCAGAATCTACCCGCGTAAATGGAAGCCCCGAAACCGATTTTCTCCTTCACCAACGGACCGGACTTCACCGTCTATAAGGATGAGCCGCCCGACAATGGGATCATCCGATTTGGACAGGGATTTGAAAACACGAACGTCAAGGTCACCTATGTCTCCCTCTTTGCACTGACGAACAAGGTATCTGAAGCTGAAGAGCCGCTGCTTAAGTTCAACCTTAGTTCGACCCAGGAATTCCCTCCTCTGCAAAGGATCCCGACTAGGAGGAGTATTGCTGTCCGCAGGAGGACTGTTCTTACTACCCCCACTGGTCTAGTTGTTTCTGCACCTACCCCGACTTTTGCCAAATCAAAGGGGAAAGAAATTCAGGATTATGGTAAACCTGTTACCGTGGAGGGTACAGATCTTCCTATAAGACCTTCTATTTTCGAAATCGGGTCCAGTTCAAAGATTCCATCACTGACAAGGACACAAAGAAGAAACAGAAGTAGAAGGATCGCTAGAGAAGCCAGAGCTGCTGAAATTGCTTTCCTAGAGGAAATTCCAGAACTGTCAGAATATACACCGCTGCCTGACTACATACCACTTTTGGGAGGAAGCAGGTTCCATCCCCTCTCCGCCGCAGAAGATGAATAAAATATTCGCAAGATTGCTGCCGCATTGCCTCAGCCCGCATATTACAACGATAGCCGCAAGAAAAGAACTAGAACTACGCCGTTTGCTCGACTGCAAACTTTGGTAGAAAAGTTAGCGAAGAAGGAAAACTGCCCCGTATCAGAAATTCTACGGAGGATAGGGCGGGTGCCAGTCAAATCCCGTCTTGGACCCCGAGTAGAACCCGCCATCATGACAGAAAAGCCAAGTAAAAGAATGAAGGCTAGTCCGCCTGTTGTCGTCTCAGGATTACAGATTAGGGAGGATACCACCTTCCAGCATTTGGCCGACGGTACCATCCGGTCCCAGACCTTCCGCCGCTAGAAGGATGGTATGGCGTCCCACTCATCGGCGCTTAAGACCGAAACAGCAGCCCGAGAAAGAAAGTCTCACCAGGAGGCTGGAATCTGAAGAAAGTGCTACTGCGATAAAGGGGACTCGTGAAAAGGGGACCCGGCAGCTATCACACGATAACCTCAAAGACACACAGAAAGCCCCGCTAGAAGATGCCATGGAAAAGTTGAGAACCGATATCCGACGGTTGGCAAAAGAAAGAGAAGAAAAGTTCGGAGACGAAATTGATTCATCGGAATTCATGGACGACGAATACGCAGAAATCAACATGGTTGAGACACGAGCTTCATCAGCTTCGCAAGGTGCTCCCGCAGCAGCGAAAGAGAGGAGCCAGAACTGATGAGAAGGCAGCTTCAGGAAAAAGACGACACGATCGCTCAAATGGCGAAAAGGATGGAAGAGATGGCCGTAGCTCTGGCCACTCTCCAGAGTCAAGTACAACCACATAGAGAGACACCCCCAGAGGTCATTCACATTGTAGACGGAGGAAAGGAGATTACATCCGTCAACGGGGATGATCAGTTAAAGAAGGATACAACACAAAGTATGATCCCTGAAAAGGATATCAAGAACTTGGTAGAACAGCAGGTGCGAGAAGCCTTAGCACAATCGAAGAGTGGGACATCCATTCGGACGGGTAGAGCTTACCCAGAAGAATTCTACGCTGTCCAATACCCGAAAGGCTTCGTACCACCTCTGTTCAAGACCTTCGATGGAACCGGGAACCCCCGACAGCATGTTGCACACTTTCGTGCCAGTTGTTGTAATGCCGGCGGGAGCGATGCATTACTCTTCCGACGAGCTTCGTCGCCAGTCCGTCGTGAATCGCCTTCGACCGGTATGCGACATTACCAAATGGTTCGGTGAAGACGTTCTCGAGCTAGAGAACCTCTTCATCAAGCGATTTGCCGGAGCTCAGCACCACATCACTATAGGTGATTTAGTGGTAGAGAAACAAAGGTCGAATGAAACTTTGGTGGATTACATACTTCGATGGAGGAACTTAAGCATGAAGTGTGAACCACAACTACAAGAACAACATGCAGTCGGCATCTTGCTTAAAAGCATTCACGGCCCGATAAGCACTTCTCCTCAAAGGATTCACTATTAAGACTTTCGAGAAGTTGTTAAGCAAGGCCGAAAGCTTGCAAGAAGAGGCGAAGCAATTAAGTTTCGCCGACAAGACGGACAAGCGTAGCCGGTGAAGACCTTCGAAAAGAAATCCGGGATCGTTGCGAGCGAGTTGACAAAGGCAAGCAACCGATGCAAATACCACCGTAACGGCCGCGAAGAACCACAACAGAATTACCAGCAACCCCGGTCCAGACTATCGATCGTCTCCGCAAGATGAACAACCATCTCGTCCGCAACGTACATTAAGGGAGCTTCGAGCAGCAGAATATCCGTTCAAGAATGAAGCAAGCACCGAAAATGTTCCGTAGTCCGATGAAGACTCCGGATTTCCAACGCCGCAGCCTAAAAGACCGGAGGAAGTGAACAAGAAAGGTGATCCCAACTTTTGCCCCTACCACCGAATGCTTGGGCACAAGATAGAAGATTGCATTACCTTTAAAAGTTGGCTCAACGACAATCTTCGGAAAGGAAATATAACAATCCCGAAGGAGTACATGAAGGAACCCCGTAAAGGAGGTTCCGTCAATGTTATCTCAACCGATCCCATCATTCCGATAGATCCCTACACGACCGATGATGGATGGACTACCGCTCGGACAAGGTCTTCGAAGAAGATTTTAGACAACATCCGAACCGCCTCGGTGCGAGCTTCAATTCAGAGTTCGAGACCTGTTAAGCCGGTACTATCACTTGTGATAGAAGAACCACCTCAGCAGGAGGCGATTGAAGAAAAGAAGAAAATCGACGAAGAAGAGAGGACTGAGATTCCTAAGGCTAGACTAGGGGTTGTTTATCCTAGGATAGTTGTTTCCGATTTGGGGGAGAAATCCCTCGAACCTCTGATTTTGTACGATTATCCGCTCACTTCGGTGGGATCATATAATGATAATGGATTGCCTTTTCAAAATGTTAGGTAGCACTAGCTAGGTTGGGGATATGGCAAATGCTACGTTGGGCTTGCGAGTCTAAAGCAAGCCCGACACTACAACTTATTTGCAACACTAGATTAAAGTCTAGTCAACAATTAAAACTATTCATTCCCTTATAAACTCATATGCATCTTTAAATGATAATAATGATTCATCAAATCTCCCGTAGTGTAGCTTGCCAGACCTAGTGTTGTGGTGTTGTCTTAAGTCACCAACCATTTTTAGCAACGCCAAATACCACAAGTAAAATAAGTTGACCAGTGTTACAACATTGCGACACTATTAAATTTAGTAATCTGCTAGAAAAGGCAACACTTGAATGCTCAAACAATAGTCACCACACACAAAATAGATGGAATAGAATTACAAAGCTACTAATGTATTATTACGACACTAGCATAAACTTCAACATAAAAATGAAAAACGTTTATTTATATACTTATAAAGCACACATGTGTTGACCTCACTTTTGTGAGGGTTCACCCACTCACCTACATATAACCCCCATACTAGGATTATGTCCCTTGGGTCTCATTAGGACAAGCTCAAACACTCAACTCGATCGAGCCGGTTCAAGGTTTTGCCTTGGTGAGGGTCCCAAGCCGCACCCTCCCCCTCCATGAGTTAGACATGCTTCCGGGTCACCCATGAAACCCAAACCCTAGAACTCCTCTACTCCTAGGGACCACCATGACACTAAATTTTCAATATGAATGGGGATCTATCTAAATCTGATCCGGGCAGCCTGGCCACCTACGGCCTCCCCATTCCCTACTAACTCTAAAATTAACTTGAAATTCCAACACACCAACTTGACCCCAATTTGAAAGCACTTTGCTGTAAGACCAAATTGGGTCTAACCCAATTTTGATCAATTCTTGACAACCGTCCCTATTAGAACAAAAATGAAGCTCTCCCATTAAAGTGGTCATAACATCAAACCACTTAAGGGACAAATTGGCACCATGATACAACCCCATAATCTACCTAATTATTTAATTAGGTCAATTATGTAGTCAATAGGCTTAAGCTCTTCGGCTAAACCTAAACATACGTAGGTTAGCCTTAAATCCAAAATCCAAGCCCAAGGTCCCTCTTTCCCATGGCCCATCTTCCCCATGGCCCATCCTTCATGGGTGATCCATGACACAAGCCTAACCCATGATAGCACATGGGTGACACCTTTCTTTTAAATTAAAGTAACTGACGAAGTCCAAGCACAAAGGACAATGACACACCTAGCCATGTCACTCAACACATCGCACCTAGGTTATGGCTCTTTGGACTAGCCCATGGTGTGTCAAACCATACCAACCCTGGTCTTAGATACCCGCCAAAAGGCTTCTCCAACCAAACAAACAACACTCTCCCATGTCACCCTCATGCTTTTGGCACCATCATGCCCAACACGTAGAAAATTGAAAAATCTCCCTTCTCCCCTCGCCAAAAGCTTCGTAAAGCTCTATACATGTCAAGAAGCCACCAAAGATCCATATGCACAATCATCTCCTCCCCAGCCTCCCGTGGCTAAGTAATGTATGTATCAAGCTCCTCAAGACACGACTAAACTCCTTAGGCATTACTTAGCACTTATTCTAACATAAAAAATCCTCCCACCGACCAAAGAAATCTATCCCCACCATCATTAGGCCACCACCAACACTAGACAACCCTGCCTTCACCACCGAAATCTTGGGAAATTTTTGGCCTCAACATCACTCTTGCTCAAAACTTTAATTCAACCCATTCATAAGCTTTATAGAAACTTCGGTACTCCCCCAAGCAAAATCAAGCTCTTGTGCCTTCCACCATTTGTCATAGGTCATACTTAGGACTCATCCAATAGAAAAAAAAAAAAAAAAAAAAAAAAAAAAAAAAAAGCAAATTGAGATGAGTGTATAAGTTCAACACTAAGACGAGACTCTATCAAGCCCAATCGAGGCCTCACCTCATGGAAGAAGGTATAGATTCAAATTTTTAATACTCCGCCTCGCATTGACCTTGTGAATGAATGTACAATGCATGTCCACTTAGCAAGATACATAGGTTTGTTTTAGTTAGATTAAGGTGTTGGAACAAACCTCGAGTGATTTGATTAAGTCTAGAATGAGATCTTTGAGTTTGATCAAGGACGGTTCTCGATTCTTTCTCCTGTGGGGACGATGAACTAATTTTGTCCATTTTTAAGTATTAAAATGGATGACAGCGATGGAGTTATACAACGTGGTTCTGCGTACCAAGGGAAATGGTTCAAGGATAACGCGACAAAGAAATGGAAAGTACAACTAATAAGCGAAGATACGGAACTTTTGATGGCACTAAGAATGATGCAGCCGTTGACTGCTATTTAAATCCATAAAATTAAATAAAATTTTGAAATTCATAACTTTGGAAATTAAAATCACAAAAATAAAATAAATACATTTAAATCCGTAGAACGAAGGACAAAATAAAAACATAAAAACAATTAACTTATAATTGTATTTTTAATTAATAAAAATACTACATAAAATATTTTAATTATTAAAAATTAACTATAAGATGAAAAATATGATAATTTAAGGGATATTTTCCTCCGTCATTGGGAACATGACCCACAATTTTATATTATGATATTTTTAATTTAATCGCAACGACGCCAAAAACTCGACCCCGCTATTTATATGTATAGAATTGTAATCGTTTACGCGTTGATGCTAATGCAAAGATACGTATCGTATCAAGTAACATGTGGCTCTACGAGCCCCGATATCGATCCCACAAGTGAAGAAAATTAAATAACAACTAATTTAAAATAATAATAATAATTTTTAAAATAAGTATACTTAAAAATTGGAATTTAAATTGAAGCACAAAGTAACCGAGTATTTTAATTGGTGAATTTAATTCAAGAGTAAATTAATACGTATTTAAATGCAGAAATTAAACTAATTGCTAAATAAGTCTTTTTTACTATTCGTAAAAAGATCTTCCCTGCTGTAAATTCTGTTGACGATGACCCCAAATGTGATAATCTTAAGGACAGGACAGAGACTCATTCTTTAATCTCTTCGTGGCCTGTGTAAAGTTATCGACTAATCCTACGTTTCGATTACCGAATCATGCCAGTCGTATGATACCGATCGCCACTTCGTAGCTCCCACGTTCCCCTCGCCCGAGGGCTAACATCTACACTTCAAATTAAACAACAGACCGAATCGAATATTTTAGTCCGTCACACTAAAAACGCTCAATTCTACGCCCCGCAATATTTCATTTATTTGCACCCTTCTTCCAAGGCTTTCAATCTCCCGAATAATTTTACGTAATTTTTACTATAGTTGATAATCGCATATTTAACAAATCAAATGGCCAGCTTGAAAGTAAATTAAGTTTTAAGTAAAAATTATCACAATTTATTAATATATATATAAGTATCTCATTTTACTCATCAAGTCACTTAATTTCATAACAGGGGAGAAAGACTACAAACTACTTCGAATGCATGGGAACTAACCACATGGATTTCATTTAAAGGTATCATAACATAAATACTTATCTCGATTTATCCCCCAAATGTACCTCGTATTCTTCGACTCTTCCTTCCAAGAGCAAAGACGACTCACTAATTACTCACTAAACTCACTAAACTTATTAAAGACTCACTAAAGACACAATAACCGCACAAAAATTAACACACTAGAGATCGAATTTCCTCTCTGCCTCTATATAGAGGTAAGCAAAGGACCAAGAGGTGCCTACATCTTCAAAAAGTGTCCAAAGTTCAATGTATCTCGTGCTATTCAACTAATTCTCAAATAATGGCATGACGAATTACCTCGCGCTGTTTGGCGAGGTTTCTCTAAGATCTTCAGTCCGCCTAGCTCACATCGCCGGGCTCGGGCTTGCTGCCGCCGAGACAAGAGTAAATCTTTCAAAATTTTCTTCTTGTAACCCGCCATTGCCGGGCGGCCTGCTGACCATTGCCGGCGTACTCAAAGACAAATTGCATGATTTTGCTCCAAATTTGCTCCTTTTTACGATTTTCGCTTATCACCTAAATTCTTCATTCTCGTAACAAAATGTTAAAATACCCTTCTTTAAAGTGCACTTCATCAAAAATAGGCATGAATTTAATAAATCTTTCGCCGATCAAAATCCTTCAAACTTACTTATTACTTCGTCCTCGTTAATTAATACTACATAAAAATAATGAGTTTTATAATAAGATTTTTCAATTTAGATAAACTATGAATAGAGCTAATTAATATCATAATAAAGTTAAACAAAATAATTCATGTAATTTAATTAATCTTATGTGAAATAAATTATTTAGTTATCGTGCCTACGCATTTCTAATTTTTGATTATTCATTTCGTGAATTTTACTTCATATTTAAAAAAATAACTACTTAAGATATTCACATGATAAGAAATTCAAATAAAAAATATTATTGTGTAAAATTCTAATCCATAAACATAAGTTCGTAAATATTCAGTTTTTCTCAGTTAATTCACCCAGTTCAATTCGATAGTGCATCTCCTCAAGCTTCTCCTCATTTTTTTTTTTTTTTTCGAGGATTACCGTATCCGGAGAGTCTCATAATAATTTTGAATCATTTTCATCTTCCTAACTTGAAACTTTCGTAATATTTCTTCGCTTATATATACTTCATAAGCTTTTACTTTATCGATTTTCAATCTTTTCTTTTTCACTTGAATACTTAAGAATTTTAATTTTAATATGCTTTCCTTACTAAAAATAAGCTTACTATATTCTTATTCCCTTTAACCAAATATTTTTATTCTATTTAATTAATTAACGTACTAGAAATAATTTATTTAACCTTTTTATAATAATTAAATAAAATAATTCATATTAATTAAATTGCAAAATTTGCTATAAAAATCATTTTATAATAATTTGAAAATAGAAATTAAGAACAAATTAATAATTCAAATTTGTATTTTACTCCCTCCAAACTTAAATTTTTAAGATTCATTCTAAATAATAAAAAGGAGTAGTAAATAAATCATACCTCGTTTTCTGTGATTTCTTTTCAAATTTTGGCAGCTTTTCATTTTTCATCGAACTCCGTACCGCGTATTCTCCATATATATATAACAATTTAAAGAAATGGATAAATCTAAGATAAGTATTAACTATAACAATTAAAATTAACTCTACACTACACATATGAATTACTAACATATTAAAAACAATTTAACTAACATTAACAATTTTACAACTCTAAAACAATACAAACCTAATAAAATAAACATACTAAAGAAAACTAACATCCTATTTAACATAAACAAATGTAATTAACTAATACAAAAATAAAACTAAACTACTACAACAATTCAAGCAAATAATCTAACAAACATCCAATGTCTCAAAACATAAAGTACCGAATATTACAAACATATAAAAGTTTTTTTAAATATTAAACTAACAAACAAATAAAGTCCTAATCTTCAAGACCAAAGTCTCCAATCTATATCATCTCCTCCCGATCCGTAGGTCAGAAGACCGAGCAGATGATACCGTGAATATCGGCACTCGGAAAGACAACATCTAAATCACCACTCCTATAACGACGTTCAAATGCCTATAGTATGCAACTTCGTATTCCGAATGTCGCTCGAGATATTCGCTATCATAATCATGTCTCCTCTCCCGTATTATCAATTCTTTGATCAAAATGATCAAATCTTCCCCATTGTATCTCCAACCGTCAAAACTTTTATTCAATTCATTCATCAGATCTTGTAGGGTAGGGGTGGTAGGCTCAGGAGGTCCATAGCTAGTAGAGGGTATATCTCTACTTGATTGAGTAAAATAACTTCTTACTCCCGCTCTCCACCCTTCATGGGACTCATACTTCTTAATGTTAGCGAGCTGTAAGTGGTTTCATTGGTTCCACCCATTCTTCATCATCTCTAGCCTCAACTCCGGAAAGTTGGCGAGTGCAAAAATCAATCCGGGGTAGGCCTGATCCGGCTCCACTCTCATTTCGAGGAGTGGCCAGGATATTTTGATAAATAACTCTCCCGATGTTGATGCTTCTGTTATTCTGAATGCAGAAATTCAGAATTGCTCTATCTCGTGTTACCTCACTATGGTGATATGTGGGTAACAGTGTAGAACAAATGAAGTAATGCCAGGCCTTGGAGATCGCATTTAATTTGGAAAGAGGAAAATTCACTCTTTCCTGCTGCTTTATTTTCCATACTCCAGTCCCATCAGTGAGAAAGTTAATGACTTCTTCCAATGGTCCTTCCATCGTTCCAAAAGTTTCATACTCGCTAAAGTGCGAGTCATGAACTTCATAGAACATGTTAATTCTAGCAGCATTAAAATCTACAAAAAACCCTCGTACCTTTACAGGTGCATCTTCAGCGGCAGTCAAATTGGTATAAAATTCCTTCACCACTTCTACAGCTGCTCTATACTGAACATAACAGAAATTTTTTCAGCCTCGTTCCTTTATAATTCGCTCTACTTCTCCTCCCGAATTTTTGAATACCCGATCTGCAATGCACTTTCTTACTTGTATATTTTCAAAATATTTTGCTTGTGCTCGTGCATTAATGAATCGGTTTTCATCGAACTCTACTCGACGTTTCTGTCGTGGAGCCATTCGATCAATCTGTGAAAATCACGAAAATTTTCACTAAACTTAAAAATAATCCTAAGAAGGCTTCCTACAACATTTGTAAGCAATTTAAATTAAATTCCATGGATTTCCACCGAATATTTCTTCCACATTTTGATTTTTCCCAAAATTTGCAATGTGGTGAAAATACATGGTGAAAATAACAAATTTTTGCATAGGAGTGAAGCTCTTACCAAGAGAAGATGAAATCCGGTGTTTTTGAGTGATAAAATCGCTTCAAATCCAAGATTTCTCAAGCCCTAGGTCGGTTTTTGCGAAAATTTGGAGGTTGTGGATGATGAATAGTGTTTTTGACAGGTCAAATATATGTTTTTTTCCTACCTCGCTGTCAGCGAGATTTATCTCGCCGTCGGCTAGCTAATATTTTTCAGAACAAAAAACTTTCAGGAAAAATCCGCTGTCGGCGAGATTTTCTTCGCTGTCAGCGAGATCGATCTCGCTGTCGGCGGGATTTTTCTCGCCGTCGGCGAGATTCCAAAAATTTTAAATTTCTGAAATTCGTCACTTATTTTCGTCCTATATTTGTCTTATATTATATTTCCGATCACATCATTTATTACTTTAATAAGAAGATTAGCTATTTAAACACAAACAAATTCACACAACACAACAAATTAACTTTAATATTGAAATCCATGGGACATACAAACTAACATAATTTTTAGACTATAATCAAACTTCAAACTTCAATCCTTACTACTAATCAGCATCGCAAATCAAACCACGACACACTAAATGCTGATACAAAACTATGACGCATATCTCAACTAAGTTTGAGATATTCAAATCATCATTCCAAACATAATAAAAATCTAAATCAGATAAAATAACATAAACATAAACATACTATAGAAATCTTTACTACTACTCTTCAAGGTCAGAATCTTCATCTTCTCTGATATTTCCGATATGACGATGATGCACAAATAAATTATAGAAAGGCCTGAAGGGAAATTTTGAAGCAGATTCTTCAGTGATCCAACCCTTCTGTCTCAGTAAATGAAGAAAGCTAGCTTCCAAGTGTCCAGAATGATCGAAGTGTTCCTTCATCCTCCAGTCAATGTGATCAAATAAATCAGATATATTGTCGATTAAATCTCTCACATTATGTAGTTCTTTCTCCATTCCATTAATTTTCTTCATAAGTAACTCCTTTTTATCTGAAATGGGCCTTGCTATACGATGATTCTGTGAAGCTCTATCAGAGATAAATGTAATGTCTTCATTATTGTCCAAAGTAGGGAACATATCTGTAGGATCAAGCACCTGGTACTGACTGCATAATGCAAAAATAGTAGATGAGTGTTCTAGTCCGTGAACTGACCCATGCACAATTAAACCCAATGCAGACTTAACAATTATTGATCCCACATCAATAGGCAATCAAATTTGACTACAATAATTCAATATAGCACATTCTTTCGAAACCTTGTTTACCCTCATAGTAGGTAACAATTTAGATGAGATGAAAAAGTGCCAGTGCTTCGAGACAGGATTCAAAAGTGATGCAGAGAAACTAACATACCCGTTTTCACGCATTTCCCAATCTTCCGTTTCATCCGTCAGATATCGAAATATCTCATTCATATTATATCGAGAAGGCACAAAATTTGAATAGTGACATACCGGGGTGTTTTCTATAGAGAATAACTCATTTACTCTGGATGGAGTAAACGTCACCCATCTTCCTCGGACGTAGATATTCCCATTGTTGATCGCATGTAAGTTAGAGTAGAACTCTTTCACAATCGGAATAACAACAGCGGACGTAGTGTAACAGAATACCTCCTAGTGCCGCTATGCGATCATTTCTTCTATCTTCGTAGTGGAATTCTCTAATCCTCGATTGACAAATCCCCATTCCTTAATAACTCTTTTCTTTACCAAAACCTTGTTGAAGATCCGCTTCGCTTCCGCACTTACAAATTTCCTCCGGTTAAACACTCCAGATTTAGAAGAATCTAAGAATTTGGAGGCCATTATGGTGATGTAATGAATTCTAGTGAAGAAGGCAGACTTAGAATGGTTTAAGATTGGTTTTTCACTAAGGATTTGGTGTTGAAACCGTCCAATTTGGCTTTAAAGTATATATAACTCATTTTTATAACTTCCTCGCTGTCGGCGGGAGGTTTCTCGCCGTCGGCGACTTAGTTATAAAAACTGCCTTTCAGGTTCTCGCTGTCGGCGAGCTCGTTTCTCGCTGTCAGCGAGCTTATAAATAAACTGAATTAGGCGCGAACCTCGCTGTCGGCGAGTATCGACCTCACTGTCGGCGAGATTTCAAAATAATGTCCAATTTCGCTCTAAATCGAATAATTTCTTTTTTCATCATAATGGTTTGAATATGTGATGATTCTTAATAAAAATTGAGTAGTAAATATAGACTAATTATTAAAATACACTAAAAATAGATAACTAATATGGGTTGCCTCCCATAAAGCGCTTGGTTTATCGTCGTCAGCCCAACCTAATTTCAATTATTAATCAGGTTGACTAAGCATTAAAACCTCTTTATAGTTAGGTCTTATACCTTCGAAATATGGTTTTAATCTATGTCCATTAACTTTAAATTTATGTCCAGTTTTTGGATCTTCGATCTCTATAGTTCCGTATGAAAATATTTGAGTTATGGTGAAAGGTCCTAACCATCGAGACTTCAATTTTCCAGGAAATAATTTCAATCTAGTATTATATAGCAAAACTTCCTGTCCTGGTTCAAAATTTCTCTAATTAATCTTCCGATCATGCCATAATTTCATCTTTTCTTTATAAATCCGATCATTATCATATGATTCATTTCTTAATTCTTCTAATTCATTTAATTGCAGCAATCTTTTCGCTTCCTTCATATTATAATTAAATTCTTTAATCGCCCAATATGCTTTATGTTCTAATTCAACTGGTAAGTGGCATGTTTTTCCATATATAAGCCTGTAAGGAGTCATTCCAATGGGAGTTTTATAAGCTGTCCTATAAGCCCATAATGCAGTGTCTAACCTAATAGACCAATCTAACCTATTTGAGTTTACAGATTTTTCTAAAATACGTTTAATCTCACGATTAGATACTTCTACTAATCTGCTAGTCTGTGGATGATAAGCAATGGATATCTTATGAGTAATATTGTATTTTTCTACTAGTTTGTGAATGTATTTATTTCTAAAATGAGTTCCTCCGTCAGAGATAATCACTCTCGGCATTCCAAATCTAGTAAAAATATTTTTCATTAGAAATTTTGAAACACTCTTAGCATCACACCTAGGTAAAGCTTGTGCCTCGATCCATTTGGAAACATAATCAACAGACTACTAATATATATGAGTTTCCAAACGAAGGAATAAAAGGTCCCATAAAATCTAATCCCCAAACATCAAAAATTTCAACTTCTAATATAAAATTTAGAGGCATTTCATTTCTTCTAAATATATTTCCTACTCTTTGATATTTATCAATATATCTGTATACATCTCTAAATAGAGTAGGCCAGTAAAATCCAGATTGTAGAATCTTATAAGCAGTTTTATCAGTTCCAAAATGTCCTCCAAAATCAGAATCATGACATTTTTGAATAATTGGTTCAGTTTCTTCATAAGGTACACATCTTCTAATAATTAAATCCTTACATTGCTTGTATAAATATGGTTCATCCCAAAAATAGGTTTTCGTATCATGGATGAATTTTTTTTGTTGTTGCAAAGTTAGCATAGGTGGTAAAATATTACTAACTATATAGTTTACTATATCAGCATACCATGGTATTTTCCACTCATTGATATTATATAGTTGTTCATCAGGAAAACTGTCTATAATTTCAATTTCAATATCAGATAATTCATGATTTTCTAATCTTGATAAATGATCCGCAATTTGATTATCAGTTCCTTTCTTATTAACGATCTCAAAATCGAATTCTTGCATTAATAGCATCCATCTAATTAATCTTGGTTTGGAATCTTTCTTTTGCATTAAATATTTGATAGCAGAATGATCGAGTATGCACGATACATTTTGTTCCAATCAGATAAGGTCTAAATTTATTAAAACCATATACTGCCGCTAATAATTCTCTTTCACGTAATCGTATAATTTATTTCAGCATCATTTAGAGTTTTACTAAGCATAGTATATAACTTTAAAAATCTTTTCATATCTTTGCCCAAGAACTCGCTCCTACAAGCATAATCACTAGCATCACACATAAGCTCAAATGGTTTCTCCCAGGTTAGGTGAAACTATTATAGGTGCTTGTAATTAATTTTTCTTTTAAGAGTTCAAAAGCATTCAGGCATTTGATTGTAAATTCAAATTTCTTGTCCTTTTCGAGAAGTTGACATAGAGGTTTAGTAATTCTTGAAAAATCTTTTATATAGCATCTGTAGAATCCAGCATGTCCAAGAAAACTTCTTACCCCTTTTACCGTAGTTGGAGGTGGTAATTTTGCTATAACTTGAATTTTTGCAGGGTCCACTACCATGCATTTTTCTGAAATTTTATGCCCTAATACAATGCCTCCCGCAACCATAAATTGACATTTCTCCCAATTTAGAACTAAATTTTTTTTCTCACATACTTCTAATACTATTTCAAGATGAGTTAAGCATGTGTCAAATGATGTTCCAAATACAGAGAAATCATCCATAAATACTTCTATTCCATTGTCAATTAACTTACTAAATATAGACATCATACATCTCTGGAATGTTGCTGGTGCATTACATAATCCAAAAGGCATTCTTCGAAAAGTGAAAGTTCCATAAGGACTAGTAAATGTATTTTTCTCTTGATCCTCATGAGCAATTTGTATTTGATGATAACTGGTGTATCCATCTAGAAAATAAAAATACTTATGTCCGGCTAATCTATCTAACATCTGGTCTAGAAATGGTAAAGGGAAGTGATCTTTCCTGGTGGCGGTATTTAATTTCCTATAATCAATACATATACACCAATTAGTAACTTGTCTTATAGGAATAAGATCGTTATTTTCATTGGCAATGACGGTCACTCCTACCTTCTTAGGAACACAGTGAATTGGGCTTACCCAAGCACTGTCAGAAATAGGATAAATGATACCATTATCTAACCATTTTAAAATTTCTTTCTTACCTACTTCTTTCATTATCGGGTTTAATCACCTTTGGGGATCTGCTTTATGTTTATGTTCATCATCTAAAATAATTCTATGCATACAGATTGAAGGACTAATTCCTTTAATATCTGTTAAAGTCTAACCAAAAGTTTTCTTATATTTTTTTAAATTTTCTAAAAGTTTTTGTTCTTGAGATTCGTTTAACGCAGATGAAATAATAACTGGTAAAGTTGAAGAATTACCTAAATAAGCATATTTCAAATGATCAGGTAATATTTTTAGCTCAAGTTCAGGAGGTTTAATAATTGATGGAACTATATTCTTATCAGTGTTTTCAGTATTATCCAAAAATTCAAATCTTTCCTAAATATAATCTAGTTCTTCATTATTATCTTCAATTAATTCAGTATTTTCTTTTTCTAAATTATCTTCGTAATATTCCTTAAAATGTTCGCGTTGTAATTGTTCAAGTATTTCTATCCGAAAACATTCATCATCTTTTTCTAGCGTAGGATATTTCATTGATTTTGCAATATTAAAGGTAACTTTTTGGTCATTTACTCTAATAGTTAATTCTCCTTTACGAACATCAATCATAGCTTTTCCAGGTAGCTAAAAATGGTCTTCCTAAAATGATAGGAATTTCTTTATCTTCCTCCATATCTAAAACAATAAAATCTACTGGGAAGATAAATTTATCCACTTTTACTAACACATCTTCAATAACTCCCTTATGATAAGTAACCGAACGATCAGCTAATTGAAGGGTTACTGAAGTAGGTGTAATTTTTCCTAATCCTAATCTCTTAAAAATCGATAGAGGCATTAGATTGATGCTTGATCCTAAGTCACACAAAGCTTTTCCATAAAATTTTTCTCTTATAGCGCAGGGTATAGTGAAACTAGCAGGATCTTTCAATTTTTCAGGAAGCTTCTTCTGAATAATAGCACTACACTCTTCACTAAGTGCGACTGTTTCATTATCAGTGAATTTTTTTTTTATTTAGAATATCTTTCATAAATTTTACATAATTTGGCATCTGATCTAAAGCTTCAACAAAAGGTATATTGATTGTTAATTTCTTTAATATTTCAAGGAATTTAGCAAATTGTTTATCTTTTTTATGTTGAGCTAGTCGTTGAGGAAATGGTGGTGGAGGTGTTTCAACGAAATTTTCATAGGTATTAAAGGATGTTCCAAGTTTGAATCTTGTTGAATTGTTTCCTTTTCAATTTCCACTTCCTCATTTTGGCTTTTAAGTTCTTTTTGAATTTGAGGTTCTAATTCTTTTCCACTTCTTAGTTGTATTGCTTTAATTTGTTATTTTCCTTGATCTTTAGGATTTATTTCAACATTAATAGGAAAAGTTCTAGGTATTCTATTATTTAGTGCAGTAGCAATATGTCCAAGTTGAGTTTCGATATTTTTAATAGATGTTCCTTGAATTTGTAATTGATTTCCTTGAATTTGGAGTTGATTTCCTTGATTTTGTAATTGATGACCCATATTCAAAATTAATTCATCCATAGATAATTTCTTATCTTTGAATTGAGGGTTATTGTTATTAAATCCAGGTGGGTAATTAGGTTTATAGTTTGGATTTGTTTGATTAGATTGATTCATCCATTGTTGATTAGATGTGTTATTCCAATTAAAATTTGGATGAGTTTTCCAACCAGGATTATAATAGTTTGAATAAGGGTTATTAGTTCTATTATTAATAGCATTTAAAGTTTCATAATTAGATTGAGATTCTATGATTTGTCCAGATGAGTTTTCTTCTAAAGTAGGAGAGTAGTTCATTCCAAAATGATCTAATTTCTTAGATATAGCGAGCAATTTGAGAAGCTAACATAGATATTGCATCGTTTTCATGAATGCCGGCTATTTTTTTCGTATTTACTCTATCTGCGGAGCCATTGGAAATTATTTGTTGTCATTTCTTCGATTAGTGCATAAGCTTCATCAAATGGTTTAGACATTAATGAACCTCCAACAGCAGCATCGATGATTGATCTTAAAGATCCCACTAATCCATTATAAAAGGTTTGAATAATCAGTCAATCTGGTAGCGCATGATGTGGGCATTTCCTAAGAAGTTCCTTAAATCTCTCCCAAGATTCATAAATTGATTCTCCATCTATCTGACAAAAAGAAGTTATATCATTTCTAAACTTAGCAGTTTTAGATGGTGGAAAATATTTGGATAGAAATTTTTGTGATAATTCTCCCTAAGTTTTAATAGATCCAGGTGCTAACGAATTCAACCACATTTTAGCCTTATCCCTTAATGAAAAAGGAAAAAGTCTAAGTCTTATAGCATCGACAAATACTCCTTGATATTTAAAAGTAGCACAAAGTTCTAGAAAACTAGCAAGATGTAAGTTAGGATCTTCAATAGGTGAACCACTAAATTGATTGTTTTGTACCATTTGGATAATCGCAGGTTTAAGTTCAAATGAATTAGCAGCTACATCAGGGTTTTGAATAGTTAAATGAATTTCATCTGATGTAGGGTTGGCATAATCTCTCAATGGTCTTTGTTGGTTCATATTTTGAATTTCAGGAATATTTGCCATTTGTGTTAAATTTATAGTTTGTTTCTTTTCTTTTCTAATTCTTTTAATTGTACGCTCTAATTCAGAATCGTAAGGTATTAAATTTTCGTTTCCAAATTTGCGCATACAATTTTAGAATAGATATTTATTTATTATGATTATTTTAAAATAGTCCGTTACTTTAGTAAATTTTTCTTACTGACCCACAAATTTATATTATGATATTTTAATTTGATTGCAACGAAGCCAAAAACTTGACCCCGCTATATTATATGTATAGAATTGTAATTTATGATGTGGATGCTACGCAAGTATACGTATCGTATCAAGTAATACAGGGCTCTAGTGGAGTCCTGGTTATCGATCCCACAGGGAAAGAGAAAATTAAATAACAGCTAATTTTAAAATAATAATAATAATAATTTTTTAAATAGTATATGAAAATTTGGAGTTCTAAATTTAAGCGCAATAAAGTAAACTAAGTATTCTAATCAGGTAACTTAACTAAGTAGAAAATTAATACTAATTGCAAGTGCAGGAAATAAAAGCGATTGCTAAATAAGTTTTAACTATTCGTAAAAAGTATCTTTCCCCTTGTTTAGAAATTTAAGTGATTGATGAATTTAAATAGATAATGTTAAGGTATTGTGACAAATAGGAGCATTCCTATTCTTTACCCTTTGGTCCAGGTGTAAAGATTATTGACTAATCCTATGTTTGATTACTGAATCTGCGGCTAGGCTGAGAGGATACCGACTGCCACTTCAGAGCTCCCACGTTCCCCTCGCCTGAGGGCTAACATCTACACTTCAGCTCTCAAAAAATAGGACCAAATTGAATATTTCAGTCTGTCACACAAAAATGCTCAATTCTACGCCCAGTGATATTATTTCCTTATTTATTTGCACCCTCCTTTCAAGGCTTTTGAATTTCCCTGAATATGAGATGTAATCTTTTCTATAGTTGATAATCAACATATTTTAACAAATCAAATGGCCAGTTTGAAAACTAAATTAAGTTTTAAGTAAAAATTATCACAATTTATTAATATATAAAAATACTTCTATTTTTAGTTCATCAAATCACTTAATTTCATAACGAGGAGAAAGACTAAATAAACTACTCGAATGCATGGAAACTAAACTAAGCATGGATTTCATTTAAAGTTAAAAACAATAAATACAAATACTTATCTTAATTTATCCCCAAGCAGACTCCTTGCAGTTCCTTTGACTCTTCCTTCCAGTACAACACGACTCACTAACTCACTAAAGACTCAAAATAACTCACTTATAACACTTAGAACACAAAGACTGCACACTAAATAACTTAAAAGTAACACCAATTAACTCTAAGGTAACACACAACACACACTAAGACACACAATTTCGATTTCTATATATAGAGGTGAGCAAAGGACCAAGAGGTGTGTAAGCATCCTTTCAAAAAGTGTCCAGGTTCAATGTATCTGCACCATTTGAACTAGCTCGCCGTCGGCGACGAACTACCTCGCTGTCGGTGAGGCTTCTAGAAGATCTTCAACCGCTCTAGCTCGCTGTCAGCGGGCTCGGGCTCGCTGTCAGCGAGACAGTTATAAATTCTTCAGAATTTTCTTCTCGTAACCTCGCCGTCTGTGACTCAGCACAAATTTCATGATTTTGCTCCAAATTCACTCCTTTTTATGATTTTTGCTTTTATCACCTAAATTCTTCATTCCTGCAATAAAATAAAGAAAATACCCTTCTTTAAAGTGCAATTTCATCAAAAATAGGTATGAATTTCTTAATAAAATTTTCAGCGATCAGTTATACTACTGCTAATATTTTCAACCACTGTCTCTGTGCCCAGCAAATACTATTGTATTCATAAATTATGACAAATGTGACCAAATGACAATAATGTAGTTTCTAACCACGGCCTTTGTGACCAAATATTGCATATGCAATAACTAATTATGGCTCTACGGTCGACTACTACTATTACAGCTTCCAACTTCAGCCTTTTTGATCAACTGCCATTATTTTTTCCCTCGACTATAACGTTCGTAATCAACTACACTATTATAGCTAAACTACTATTTAACATTTATATTAAACTTTTTAATTCCTTATTCTCTAATTCATGAGAAGAGTGAACATATGTACTTTTTGAACTCATTTTTTGGTCAACTTGTTTCCTTTGCTTATAGTAATTTAAACCTCACATGAGCTAAAACATAAGCAAACCATAATTTAACCTAAAAATAAACTTTAAATAAAGAAATTGAAATCAACAAAAATAAAATATACCAATACAATAAACTTTGGAAACATCATAAAATTGGCCTAAAAATTTACTTTAACTGACGTACATTCCAAAATTATCATTCTCTCCAGGGATCATTGTGTTAGATAATTCATTATGAAGGTTGTGTGATGTTTATTATCATATATAAAAACTCTATAAATAATTTTGATGGTTATATGATACAATTTTTATGTAACCCATTTGACTTCAAGTATTCATGCATGAATATGGGTCCATGTAACAAGAAATTATAAGTTTCTCCACAGACCAAACGAGGGATCAAAATTCTTTAGGCTGTATGATGTTCATAATCACATATGATAAACATGTAATCTAGTTTGGTGATCATCAAACACAGTTTTTAACTAAAACTTCCATTTTAGTTTTTATACATGAAAGTGTCCCGACATAAAATTTTTTAACAAATTATTATTTGTCAAAATGAATTACGCAAGTGCGCTTGAATCATCAAAAATTTTAAAGTAACCCCCTCAATGCTTAAATTTGATTTTATTTGTGGGCCCGTTAAGCCTACGATAATTTTATAATAATTTCAACAAAAAAGAAAATATAAATAATCCATTCAAAATGAACTCAAATCAAAACCAAACTTAAACTAAAGTAAATATGAGCTAAAAGTAGTAAATTTAATCTATTCAAATTCATGAAAGCTCCAACTATTTCACCAAAATTTTCTCTCCTATGGTGGGCCAATGCTTTTACTTAAAATATCTTGAAATGAGGCCCACTTTGACATAAAAAAAAAACTAATTGCACTTTTAAGTTCCTTGCATTTTTCTCTACCAAATGAGATAAAGTCCAACTTTTGTTCATAACCACCTAGCCATTTCAAATAGAAATATCATGAGTTAAAGGCCACCGTTTTAAAAACTAATCACACCACTAGACTCTTTACAATATTCACTTTAATATGAGGTGTGTTTCTCATTTTGGACCATAACTACCATAAACACCTTTTTAATTCAAATTTTCCTCTCTCTTTTAAAATTTCCCTCAAGATTCTTTATTAACTCCACCCTCTCCCTCACCAAAAAACTCCCTCATCTAACTGAGACCCCATGTTCTCCCTCCCTTTTTTTGTTGGTTGAAAACTACCCTTCTTCTTCTCATATACTCACATAACTAAAACCTCTCCCTCTTGTCCTCTACTATTCCTCCCAATTATTTTCCCCTCTTCTCCTCTAATGAAAATTGATAGAATTTTCTCTACAGTTAAGAAATGGGAAACCTCTCTCATTCAATGCTAGGAAACCAATAACATCTTCAAGGAAGCTATAAACTCTTCACTTTTCTTTTTTTCTTATTTCAACATCTTACTACATGATCTAGTTTGTGAAGCTATGGTTTCTTTCTTTTATCTTCTTTATATTCATTGACCTCCTAATTTCTCTTGATGATGTAGCCTTACATCAAAACTCCTCCCCTTTGCTCCCCATGGATGAGCCCTACATACATTATCCTCCTTATTGCTCACCCAAACAAGCCCTACATCCATTCTACTCCCCATTTCATCCCATGAACAAGCCTTGCATTCATTCTACTCCCCATTTCTCCCCATAGCCAAGCCCTACGTCCACTCTCTTCCCATTTTGTAACCCAAAAAAATACTTACATACATTCTCCTCCGCTTTTCTCACCCAAACCGAGTACTAATGCATATTCTTCCCCTTTTCTTACCCAAACTGAGCCCTACATCCATTTTTCTTCACTTTTCAAGCATAAACCTAGCCCTATATTATATTTTTTCACCTTCTCTCACCCAAACAAGACATACATAATTTGTATCCCCTTCTCTCACTGAAGCCAAGCCCTACATTATTTCTCCTCTCATTTCCCAGCCTACCCGAGCCTCCCCATACCCATAGCTCACTCAGATCCTAACTTTAACTTGAGTCTAACAACACACAAAGCTCTCGTCTTTTCTAACCCTAACTCGAGTGCAACCATTTTTCATGGCCCACTCCTTCCTAACCTAACATGAGCCCAACCTCACACTTTTGGACCTCTCATTCCTAACCCTAACCTAAGCCATCACTTCCTTAAGAAGAAAAAAATAATAGTAAAAGTGCAAAAGAAAAGAGAAAAGAAAGGAAATCATTATGTGGTGTGTGTTTTGACACAAGTCTTTATATGGTGGTTTAGATCCTATGTGAGGAAATATGCTTGCATAGTCTTACATTCCATGATAGAAATATATGTGGTATAGTTTCATTACCCGATAAGTAGCCATGTAATTTTATGTGTTGCACGCTTAACCGACCAATCCGCAGATATATGAATTCAGCCTCGGGGGAGAGTAGGGTAATAATTAGAAGGATGTATATAATTCTTAAGATTAATAAGTTGTAAATGTTTTTCAAAGTAAAATAGCAATTGACTCCCTCCCCTTTAATCAACACAAGTATACATATCTCTCAAGTAATAAAGGGCTCTATTGGAGTCCTAGATATCGATCCCACAAGGAAGTTAGAGATTTAAAGACTAATTTTTAGTAAAAGCAGATTACTAATCTTTTTTAGTATAGTATACGAAAATTGAAGAACGCTTAAACTTAAAACTAATACTTAAAAGACAGATTATTTAAGTTAATTTAGAAAAGTATATTTCTCCTTGTTAAGAGGATTAGATGAATAAATAATTAAATTAGTTTATAATTATATTGCGTCAAATATGAGCATTCCTATTCTTTACCCTTTGGTCAAGGTGCAAAGAGCATTGACTAATCCTATGTTTGGTTACTGAATCTGTGGCTAGGTTGGGAGGATACTGGCTGCCACTTCAGAGCTCCCACATTCCCCTCGCCTGAGGGCTAACATCTACACTTCAGCTCTCAAACAATAGGACCGATTTGAAGATTTTAGTCTGTCATACTAAAATATTCAATTCTTTGCCCGATAATTAATATTTCCCTATTTATTTGCACCCTCCTTCCAAGGCTTTTGAATTCCTAGAATCTTGGATGTAATCTTTACTATAGTTGATAATTCAACATATGTTAACAATTCAATTGGCTAAATTGAAAGTAAATTACGATTTAAGTAAAAGATTATCACAATTTCTATTTAATATTATTAGGCACAACTCATTTTAATTCTTCATTTCACGAAATCTCAACAACAAGGAGAAAGACAAAGAAAACTACTCAGAAAGCATTGGAATAATAACACAGGTCTTAGATTTTATTTAAAGTTATAAAATAATAAACAAATATATTTATCTCAATTCTTCTCCCCAAGCAGATTCTTCAAGTTCCTTTGACTCTTCCTTCTTGTACAACACTCTTAGAACTCACCAAGACACTAAACACTAACTCTTACTACAAAAGGAAACACTAATTTGACACTAACTGACACACAATGACGACTTAACTGACACACACCAATACATAAAATCATCTATATTTATAAAAGGAGTCAAATTTCTAAAGGTTGCTTAAGCACCTCTTCAAAACGCGTCCAGATTCATCGTATTTGGCTTGAATCAACTGTCTCGCCGTCGGCGGGCTACTAGAAGCAGAGCTAACCGTTCAGGCTCGCTATCGGCGGGCTCTATTATAATATATTAAAAACTTTCAGGAAAATCTCACCGTCGGCGGCTTAAATCTCGTCGTCGGTGGGACAGTTCAATTTTCATCATTTTTAGTCCTTTTTGCTCCAGATTTGCGTCTTTTTGCTCTTTTTGCTTTTAGCACATATAAATCTTCATTCCTGCAACAAAACAAAGAAAATACCTTTCTTTAAAGTGTAATTTTATATGAAATTGGTATGAATTTCTCAATATATTTTCTTGTGATCAAAATCCCCCAAACTTAACTATTACTTGTCCTCAAGTAATCTAAATACTACATAAAAGTAATGATTATTTGTAGTAATGTTTTAACTCAGAATTACTATGAATTTTATTCAAATAAATATTATAGTAAAGTTTTCTAGAAATACTTTTAAATAATTAAATCAAGTTGTAGAGATAAGCTTATTTAGTCATCAAGTTTAAGATTTCTAGTTTCCTATTTATTTCAAGAATGACTATATTTTTCAAAATTAAATTACTTAAGATATTTAGATGATAGGAATTTCATGAAAGCACTACTTAGTAAAATACTAATCCATATATATAAGTTCTGAAATGTAACTGAAGTTTACCCTTTAGGTTGATTCAAATGAAGCCAATTTTTTATAAGGCATTTCCTCAAACTTATCCTCACTTATATTTTTTTCATTTTTCTTTTCTTTTTAGATTGATTTTCAATCTTTTTTTTTTCTTTTCAAGTGAGAATCACTATTTTTGGTTAGCCTGTTAATAATTTTGAACTTCATTTTCCTCTTCCTAAATTTGAAACTGGAAACATTTACTTCTCTTATATGTATTTCAAAGATTTTACTTCATTGAGTTTCAATCCTTTCTTTCTCAACTAAATAACTAAGAATTTTATATTTGAAAATATAGTTTTCCTTACTTTAAATAGTTAACTATATGCTTATTCTCTTATACTAAATATTCTTAATCAACAAAATTAGTTAATCATTAAAAGTATTTCTCTTTAACTTTCTATAAAAATTAAATAAATTAATTCTAGTTTACTGAATTAAAATTACTACAGAAAATCATTCTATGATAATTTTTTAAAATATAATTTGAGAACAATTTAATAATTAAATTTGTATTTTTCCCTCCCGCAAACTTAAATTTTTCTATCTATCTATATGGGGTGAAAAGAAAATAATCTTTAAATTTAAATCATACCTTCGTGCTTTAGGTATTTCTTCTTTTTGAAGTTCTGCAGGTTCTTTTCATCACTTAATTACCTGTACTGTTAATAACTTTCTACACATATATAATATCAAAGAAATTGCTGGGTAAAGAAGTTTCAAAATAAGTACAAAACACTATCACAACTTATATTTAGTCTAATGCTAAACACACACAATTGACTATTTCAATTTAAGGTTACAATAACAGTCTGAAATATCAAAATTTACAAACTATATATCTTTAACAACAATATTTAAAAAGGTCTATACCACTTAACAATCAAAAACATAAACTAAACATTAATACTAAAATTTTAAGAAAAACATACAATCAATCATAACATCATAATAATCAAAGTTTATAAATCAAATAACTAAACAAAAAAACATAGAATCTAATCTTCCGCATCAAAATCCCAAACTATATCGTCGTTTCCTTGATCAACGGGTGGAGTAGGCTGGTAATGACTGTAGCGGGGGCACTCAGAAATATAACATCAAGCTCTCCTCTCCTGTAACGATTCTCAGCATCATAATAAGCTATCTCAAAATCTGAATGTCTCTGGAGATACTCGCTATCATAATTATGCCTTCGCTCTAATCCTCCAATTCATTGATCAATATACTCCAATTTTTCCTCAATTTTTTCAAAACTCTTCCACTGCAGGGTCATTTCATTCATCAAATCATGAAGCGAAAGAGAATTATAAGTAGGAGGATCATAACTGGTAGAGGGAATATCCCTACTAGTTGAAGGTATGTAACTCCTAGTTCCAGATCTCCATCCTTCGTGGGATTCATAAGTCTTCATATTACCTTGGGCAATGGGTTTCATAGGCTCCACCCATTCCTCATCATCTCTTGCCTCTACCCCAGATAATTGGCAGAGTGCATAAATTAGACCAAGATGCCCTAGTCCTCCTCCACTCTCACTTCTTGCAGAGGCTAATTCATTCTTGTAAATAATACTTCCCACATTAATACTTCTTTAGTTCTAAATACAGAAATTTAGAACTGCTCTATCTCTTTTTACTTCACTATGGTGATAGGTAGGTAACAAGGTAGAACAAATAAAATAGTGCCTAGCTTTAGATATTGCATACAACATAGAAAGAGGGAAGTTTACCCGTTCACGCTGCTTGATTTTCTAAACTCCTTTCCAATCAGTGAGAAAGTTGAATACTTCTTCCAGCGGTCCTTCAATTGTTCCAAAAGTATCATACTCATTGGTGTGTAAGTCACGTACTTCGTAGAAAGAATTGATTCTAGCAGCATTGAAATCGACTAAAACTCCTCTAACCTTTATTGGTGCATCTTCTATTTCCATTAAGTTGGCATAAAATTCCTTCACTACTTCCACTGCAGCTCTATTTGTGGTGTAACAGAAAATTTCCCACCTCCTTTCTTTTTTAATTCGTTCTACTTCTCCTCCTGGATTCTTAAATACTCTATCTTGTATGCACTTCCTTGCTTGGATATTGTGGAAGTATCTTGATTGCGCTCGAACACTTACAAATCGTGTCTCGTCACAATCCATTCGCCTCTTTTGTCACGGAGCCATTTTATCGATCTATCAAATTTATCAAAATCTTAACTAATCTCCAAAATATTACTAAAATGGCTTCCAAAGATGACTAAAATCACTCTAAATCAAGTTCCATGAACTTCTTCCAAATCTTTTCTTCACATTTTCAAATTTTCCTAAATTCCTTACTGTGGAAGAAATTCATGGTGAAAATTAAAAATTTTTACATAGGAGGGAAGCTCTTACCAAGGGAAGACAAAATCTGGCGTCAAGATGAGTTGATATCGCTCTAAATACAAGATCTCTCAAGCCCTAGGTTGTTTTTTTGAAGTTTTGAGGAAGGGGATGATGAATAGTGATGGTTGACAGGTCAAAATATATTGTTTTATGGAATCTCACTGTCGGCGAGAAATTTCTCGCCGTCGGCGAGCTAATTAATCAAATAGGCCTAAAGTTTTGGGAAATTCTCGCCATCGGCGGGATCAATCTTGCTGTCGGTGAGGTTTCTAAAAATTTAATATTTTTAAGATTTATAATATTTCCAATTCAATTTAAGCCTCGATAATGTCTGGTCACTTTAGATTATACTTTATTATGATTAGATACTATATTAACACATAAATTCACACAACACAAACATTATAACTTTATATATGTGAAATCCAGGTGATTACAAATTACACACTTTACATTACTAACAAATTGCTTTGAAAAATCTTAACACACACACAATTCAGCGTCGCAATCCACACTACAATACTCAAAACGCTGAGACTAAATAAATAACACATAATCATATCTAGACTGAGATTAACTATAAAAAGTGCAAATAAAAACTAAATTCAAGCAATCACACACAAATAAGTACGAATGAATATCTTCTACTCATCAAGATTTGAACTTAATTCTTCTCTGATATTTCCAATAGAACGTAAATGCACGAACAGATTATAAAAAGGCCAGAAAGGGAATTCTTCGGTAGAATCTTCTTCAATCCATCCCTTCCTTCTGAAAAGTTGTATAAAACTAGCCTCCAGATGTCCTGAATGATCAAAGTGCTCTTTCAATCTCTAGTCAATATGATCAAATGAATCAGAGATATTGTCAATTGAAGTCATCACATTTTGTATTTTATTCTCCAATCCTTTAAGTTTCTATAAGATCATGTTAGTTTTATCAGTCAAGGGCCTGATTGAAGGATTGTTTTAAGATGCTTGATCCGCAATAATGGCTGTCTCATTATCGTTATCCAAAGTAGGAAACATATCAGTTGGATCTAATGGTTTCCAAGGCAATAGTACTTTTTCCCAAGCTTCGTAAGAAACTTGGTATTGACTACATAATGCGAAAATTGTTAAAGGTTGTCCGAGCCTGTGAATAGATCCATGTATAATTAGGCCTAAGGCAGACATCACAATAATAGTTCCAACGTCGATGGGTAATCCAGTTTGAATACAATAATTCAAAATCTCACATTCCTTAGAGACTTTATTTACCCTCATAATGGGCAATAATTTTGAGGAAATAAAGAAGTGCCAGTGCTTAGAGACGGGGTTAAGAAGTTATGCAGAAAAACTAACGTACCCGTCTTCTCGCATTTCCCAATCTTCTGGTTCATCAGTCAAATATCAGTAAATCTTATTCATATTGTATCTTGTAGGGACGAAATTTGAATAGTGTCAAACAGGTGTATTCTTAATTGAATACAAATCATTAAATCTTGAAGGAGTGAATGTTACCCATCTGCCTCGAACAAATACGCTTCTGTTGTTGATTCCATGAAGATTGGAAAAAAATTCTTTGACTACAGGGATAACTACTGCAAAAGTTGTATAGCATAATACCTCCCAACATCATCGAATAATCATCTCTTCAATAGATGTTGTCGAATTCTCCTCTCCTCTATTAACAAATCCTCTTTCTTTAATCAATCGCTTTTTCATCATAACCTTCTTGAATATCCGTTGTGCTTCATAACTGACGAACTTTCTCCTATTGAACACTTGGGATTTCGTGATTTCAAGTGGATTGGATGCCATAATTTCTTGTTTTAGTGGAGTTTCTAGTCATTTCTAGGAAGTAGAATGTGAAAAATTCGAGTTATAAATGTCTTATATAGAGAAAAACACTTAGAATAGCCTGAAACCGCCAAGATAACTCCCTAAAACCGCTCTTGTACCAGTCTCGTCGTCGGCGGTAACGATCTCGCCATCAGCGGGATAGTTATAATTTTAAACTGAATAAAGGTGTGCAAATCTCGCCGTCGGCGTTGTCGATCTCGCCGTCGGTGGGCTAAGGAAAAATTGCCCATTTTCGCTTTTGTTCCCAAAATTTTTAATTTCTTTTGTTACTCTTAATATTGTGATGATTATAAAGATAAATATGAGTAGTAGAATTCATTTATACTATTATTATCAATAAACTAAGTAAATAAACTATAATTTAAGACTACCATGGGTTGCCTCCCATAAAGCGCTTGGTTTAACGTCGTCAGCCCGACCTATTATTGTTGTTAATCAGGTTGACTGAACATTAAAACCTCTTTAAAATTTGGTCTTCTTCCTTTAAAATAAGGTTTTAATCTATGTCCATTCACTTTAAATTTGTGTCCAGTCTTTGGATCTTCAATTTCTATAGTTCCGTAGGTAAATATTTGAGTTATAGTGAAAGGTCCTAACTATCGAGATTTCAATTTTCCAGGAAATAGTTTTAATCTTGTATTATAAAGCAAAACTTATTGTCCTGGCTCAAAATTTTTCTGTTTAATCTTTTGATCATGCCATAATTTCATTTTCTCTTTATAGATTCTATCATTATTGTAAGATTCATTTCTTAATTCTTCTAATTCATTCATCTGTAATAATCTCTTCTCACCAGCTTCTCTTAAATTATAATTAAATTCTTTAATCGCCCAATACACTTTGTGCTCTAATTCAACTGGTAAGTGACAAGTTTTTCCATATATAAGTCTGTAAGGAGTCATTCCAATCAGAGTTTTATAAGAAGTCCTGTATGCCCATAATGCAGTATCTAGTCTTGTAGACCAATCTAATCGATTAGGGTTTACAGTTTTTGCCAAAAAAATTTTTAATTTCTCTATTAGAAACTTCAGCTAATCCACTGGTTTGTGGATGATAAGCAGTTGAAATTTTATGAATAATGTTGAATTTTTCTACTAATTTGTGAATATTTTTGTTCCTAAAATGGGATCCTCCGTCAGTGATAATCACTCTCGGCATTTTGTATCTTGTAAAAATATTTTTCATTAAAAATTTTGAAACACTCTTAGCATCACATCGAGTTAAGGCGTGTGATTCAATCCATTTAGAAACATAATCAATAGCAACTAATATATATGAGTTTCCAAAAGAAGGTATAAATGGTCCCATGAAATCTAATCCCCAAATATCAAAAATTTCAACTTCTAATATAAAATTTAGAGGCATTTCATTTCTTCTAGATATAATACATACTCGTTGGCATTTATCGCAAGTTTTGTTATATCTATAAACATCTCTAAAAAGAGTAGGCCAATAAAATCCGGATTACAAAATTTTGTAAGCAGTTTTATCTGTTCCAAAATGTCCTCCAAATTCAGAATCGTGATATTTTTGAATGATTTTTTCAGTTTCTTCATAAGGCACACATCTTCTAATTAATGAATCATTACATTGCTTATATAAATTTGGCTCATCCCAAAAATAAGTTTTAGCATCATGAATGAATTTTTTCTGTTGTTGTAAAGTTAGCATGGGTGGTAAAATATCACTTACAATATAATTTACTATATCAGCATACCATGGTATTTTCCATTCATTTATATTATAAAGTTGTTCGTCAGGAAAACTGTCTGAAATTTCATTATCAGTGTCAAATAATTCATTATATTCGAGTTTTGATAAATGATCTGCAATTTGATTATCAGTTCCCTTTTTATTAATGATTTCAAAATCAAATTCTTGAATTAATAATATCCATCTGATTAATCTTGGTTTGGTATCCAAAATAATTTTGTGTATACAGATTGACGGACTAATTTCTTTAATATCTGCTAAAGTCCAGCCAAAAGTTTTCTTATATTTTTTAATGTGTCCAAAAGTTTTTGCTCTTGTGATTCATTTAATTCTGCTGATATAATAACTGGTAAAGTTGAAGAGTTACCTAAATAAGCATACTTCAAATGGGTAGGTAAGATTTTTAATTCAAGTTCAGGAGGTTTAATAATTGACGAAACTATATTATTTTCAGCATTTTCTGTATTATCCAACAATTCAAATCTTTCTTGTATATATTCTAATTCTTCATTGTTTATTTCTTCAATTAAGTCAGTATCTTCTATTTCGAGTTTTTCTTCAAAGTATTCTTTAAAATGTTCATTTTGTAGATGTTCAATAATTTCCATTCGAAAACATTCATCTTCTTTTTCTATAGCAGGATATTTCATTGATTTTGTAATGTTGAAGGTAACTTTTTGATCATTTACTCTCATAGTTAATTCTGTTTTTTGAACATCAATCATAACTTTTCTAGTAGCTAAGAAGGGTCTTCCTAATATTATTGGTATTTCTTTATCTTCCTCCATATCTAAAACAATAAAGTATACCAGGAAGATAAATTTATCCACTTTTACTAACACATCTTTAATAAGTCCCTTAGGATAAGTAACAGAATGAAATTTCTCCTAATCCTAATCTTTTAAAGATTGATAGAGGCATTAGATTTATCCTTGCTCCTAAATCAGATAATGCATTTCCAAAAAAAATTTCTCCAATAGCGCAAGGTATAGTGAAACTACCAGGATCTTTTAATTTTTCAGGAAGTTTTTTCTGAATAATTGCACTACACTCTTTGCTAAGTGCAATGATTTCATTATCTATGAATTTTCTTTTTTTCTTATTTAAAATATCCTTCATAAATTTCACATAATTAGGCATTTGTTCCATTGCTTCTACAAAAGGAATGTTTACTGTTAATTTCTTCAAAATCTCAAGAAATTTGGAAAATTGCTAATCTTTCTTATGTTGACTTAGTCGTTGAGGAAATAGTGGTGGTGGTTTTTCTACAGAAATTTTCATAGGCATCAATGAATCTTCTAGATTTTGATCTTTCTGATCCTTTTCTTTTTCGATTTCCACCTCCTCATTTTGACTTTCCGTTTCTTCTTGTATTCATGTTTCTAATTCTTTTCTACTTCGTAACTGTATCACTTTAATTTGTTGTTTTCCTTGATCTTTAGGATGTATTTCCACATTACTCGAAAAAGTCGCAGGACTTTTATTATTAAGTGCAATAGCGATATGTCAAAGTTGAGTTTCAATATTTTTAATTGTTGTTCCTTGAGTTTGTAGTTGGTTTCCTTGAATTTGTAACTGACTACCTTGATTCTGTAAATGCTGACCCATATTTAATATTAGTTCTTCCATAGATAACTTCTTATCCTTATATTGAGAGTTATTATTAAATCCAGGTGGATAAGAAGGTTTAAAATTAGAATTTCCTTGGTTAGAAGGATTTCCTACTGGGTTTACTGAATTGATCATCTATTGCTGATTAGCAAAACTGTTATTCCAATTAAAATTTGGATGATTTTTCCACCCAGGGATATAATAATTTGCATAAGGATTATTTGGTCTATTGTTAACAGCATTTATAGTTTCATATGAAGATTGAGTATCTATAAGTTGTCCAGTTAAATTTTCTTCTGTTATATTAGGAGAGTAATTTATTCCAAAATGATCTAATTTCTTAGATATAGCAGTAATTTGAGAAGCTAACATAGATATGCATCAGAATCATGTATACTGGCTATTTTTTTAGGATTTAACCTTTCAGAAGGCCATTGAAAATTATTAATAGCCATTTCTTCAATTAATGAATAAGCTTCATCAAAAGGTTTTGACATTAATGAACCTCCAGCAGTAGCATCAATGATCGATCTAAGAGATCCTACTAAACCATTATAAAAAGTTTGTATAATTAACCAATCTGGTAATGCATGGTGTGGGCATTTCCTAAGAAGATCTTTAAATCTCTCTCAAGCTTCATATATTGATTCTCCGTCAAACTGACTAAGACAAGTTATATCATTTCTAAGTTTTGTAGTATTTGAGGGAGGAAAATATTTATAGAAATTTTGTGACAATTTCCCAAGTTTTAATTGATCCAGATGCTAATGAATTTAACCACATCTTAGTCTTATCCCTTAAAGAAAAAGAAAATAGCCTAAGTCTAACAGCATCATTAGATACTCCATCATATCTAAAAGTAGCACATAACTATAAAAAACTCGCAAGATGTAAATTAGGATCTTCATTTGGTGAACCACTAAATTGATTATTCTGTACCATTTGGATAATTACAGGTTTAAGCTCAAATGAGTTAGCTGCTACATCAGGGTTTTGAATAGTTAACTGAATTTCATCTAATGTAGGGTTAGCGTAATCTTTCAAAGCTCTTGGTTTGTTTATATTTTCAATTTCTGGATTATTTGCCATTTGATTTAATTTTATGATTTCTCTTTTTTGTTTTCTAATTCATTTAATAGTGCGCTTTAATTCTAAATCGTAAGGTATTAAACTTTCAGTTCTAAATTTACGCATACACAACTAACAATAATAACAAAATAGTTCGTTACTCTAGTAATTATAATTATATATTTGTATATATTTTTAATTGAATTATTTACTTTACTTCCCGGCAACGGCGCCAAAAACTTGACCGACCGATCTGCAGATATAAGAATTCAGCCTCAGGGGAGAGTAGGGTAATAATTAGAAGGATGTATATAATTGTTAAACATAATAAGTTGTAAATTTTTTTCAAAGTAAAATAGCAATTGTACTCCCTCCTCTTTAATCAACGCAAGTATATGTATCGCTCAAGTAATAAAGGGCTCGATTGGAGTCCTAGATATCTATCCCACAAGGAAGTTAGAGATTTAAAGACTAATTTTTAGTAAGAGCATATTACTAATCTATTTTAGTATAATATACAAAAATTGAAGAACACTTAAACTTAAAACTAATACTTAAAAGACAGATTATATAAGTCAATTTAGCAAAGTATCTTTCTCCTTGTTAAGAGGATTAGGTGAATAAATAATTAAATGAGTTTAGAATTATATTGTGTCAAATAGAAGCATTCATATTCTTTATTCTTTGGTCCAGGTGCAAAGAACATTGACTAATCCTATGTTTGGTTACTGAATCTGTGGCTAGGCTGGAAGGATACTAGCTGCCACTTCAAAGCTCCTACATTCCCCTCGCCTGAGGGCTAACATCTATACTTCAGCTCCCAAACAATAGGACCGATTTGAAGATTTTAGTCTGTCACACTAAAATATTCAATTCTTCGCCCGATAATTAATATTTCCCTATTTATTTGCACCCTTCTTTCAAGGCTTTTAAATTCCCTGAATCTTGGATGTAATCTTTACTATAGTTGATAATTCAACATATGTTAACAATTCAATTGGCCAAATTGAAAGTAAATTATGATTTAAGTAAAAGATTATCACAATCTCTATTTATTATTATTAGGCACAACTCATTTTAATTCTTTATTTCACAAAATCTCAACAACAAAGAGAAAGACAAAGAAAACTACTTAGAATGCATGGGAATAATAACACAGATCTTAGATTTCATTTAAAGTTATAAAACAATAAACAAATATACTTATCTCAATTCTTCTCCCAAGTAGATTCCTCAAGTTCATTTGACTCTTCCTTCTTGTACAACACTCTTAGAACTCATCAATATACTAAACACCAACTCTTACAACAAAAGGAAACACTAATTTGACACTAAGTGACACACAATGACGACTTAACTGACACACACCAATAAATAAAAAGGTCTATATTTATAGAATGAGTCAAATTTCCAAATGTTGCTTAATCACCTCTTCAAAACGCGTCCAGATTTATCGTATTTGGCTTGAATCAACTGTCTCGCTGACGGCAGGCTTCTAGAAGCAGGGTTAACCGTTCAGGCTCGCTGTCGGCGGGTTCGATCTCGCTGTTGGCAGGCTCTATTACAATATATTAAAAACTTTCGGGAAAATCTCGCCGTTGGCAGCTTAAATCTCACTGTCGGTGAGACAGTTCAATTTTCATCATTTTTAGTCATTTTTTCTCCAAATTCGAGCTTTTTTGCTCTTTTTGCTATTAGCACCTATAAATCTTCATTCCTGCAATAAAACACATAAAATACCTTTCTTTAAAGTGTAATTTCATATGAAATTGGTATTAATTTCTCAATATATTTTTTTGTGGTCAACGCTAAGTATCAATGTGTGTCTTCCAATTATGCTAGCAAGTTGGATTTCTTAAAATTTTTATATAAGTTAGTATGTTTGGTCGTTTATAATTGTCATATATGTTCTCAAATTGGGTTGTTTAAAATTTTCATTCATGTTAGCAAGTTGGGTTGTCTAAAATTTACATGCATCTTAGGAGGTTGAGTTATTTAAGGATCCCATGAAAGTAGCAAGTTGGATTGTTTATAACTTTCAAGCAAGTTAGCAAGTCGCGATACTTAAATTTCATACAAATAAAGAAGCACAAGATGTGCTTCTATCCTGAAGATTGTTTTTCTTATAGGTTGTTAAGAGGATGATTGTCAAAAGTATATATATTTAAGAAATGATTAATATATAAATTTGAACAAGAAAAAAATTTATTTTGTTTTTACATAATTTATATAAATTTAAATGTGCTTTAAATTAATTATTTTCATAAAACTCACATAAATTTAAATGGACACTTTAAATCAACCCTTACTCCATAAAATTTTTAAATTTTCAAGAGTTCTAAATTTAATATTTTTATAAGGTTCATATAAGTTTGAAGTGAGCTCTGAACGAGAGAAGGATTAAAAATGTTTATGTATATTATAGTCTCTAATATCCTCTTAAACTCATTCTTTTTTAAGCCTGAGTCCTTAAAGATCAAGAAAATGAATTTTTCAAGAAAAAAACATAAATATTTATAAAAAAAAGTAAATAACTATAACTTTTTAAGAAAATAAAAGATCTCTTTAAAAAAAATTACAACAAACCATTTTCATAAAGAAATTTTGCCAAAACTCTTTCAAAATACAACTCAAAACAAATGTTTTTAGAAAAGAAACTTAAATAAAACTCCTTTAAAATAAAATTAAAACAAAGCTTTTCAAGTAGAAATTCAAACAAATCTCTTTCAAAATATAACTTCAAAGAAACATTTTTATGGAAACGAAATTTAAACTAAGCTCTCTCCAAGAAAAAAAAAACATTAAAACAATTTTTTTTTCGAAAAGAAATTTAAACAAGACATCTTCAAAATAAAACTTAAAACAAACAATAGTAAAAAAAAAAGGAAAAAAAAAAAGAAAATTCAACCAAATTCTCCCTAAATAAAAATAAAAATAATTGAATTCATCTACAAAAAAGATTAAAGTAAAACCACTAACAATACCTTCCTTTAAAATAAAACTTAAACCTTAAGAAAAAAGACTTTTTCAAACATAATTGAAAACTTTTTCTTATCTTGGGAGCTCACTAATTATATTAATTTTCATTGTATAGTTTTACATATACTCTCGAATAGGCAACTTTTTCAAGTCTTATACATGTATATATAATTAGCATATGAATGAATATGTTCTCATTCGAGAACATGTGACTAATAAGCTTTTCTAATAATCATATAATTCTTGAGGATTTTCATGCATGAGACTTCAGTATGAAGAGTGTAAATAAGAAAGGCTTGAATTAAACTTATTTCCTAGCTTATAATTTAAACATATAATTGCAAACTAAACACTATAACATAAATTTATGAAGTAAAATCAATGAAAAACACCTAAAATAGAAAAATAAATGCAACTTTGAGATTAGAAGACCTTGATTCTCATAATAACTAATAAAAAAGGAGTTGAAATAATTCATGAATTAAATATCAAACCCCAAAAATAATTTAATTTAAAATTCACTAACTTAAATCACGGGAACCACCCGTAGGAAGATCAACTGTGAATCTTAAGTTCGCTAACATTGAGGATCACACACACCATAGAATTCTCTAATCTAGAAGCCTAGGTTAGCTTAGTAAAACCCCTACTTAGTGTTAAGAACTAAGACATATAAAATAAACAACCTTGACATCTAGGATTATGTTGGTACCCTAAGATGAAGTACCCATGGTGACTGACAATGACATTTCAAACCACCTTTTAGTAAGAAGGCCTACACTCTCCATCACTATTGTAATAGTGGAGCTATATTACTAGCCAGTTAGTTAATAATATAAGGATACCAATGCTCCCATGATGTTGAAACCCATGAGCACCATTATTAAAAAAGGTTAGATTTGTCTTATCATTTAACCTAATTGTAGAGTTAAAAATTATTTTAGGATTAGGGCTTCACGTCCATCTAGAAATTCTTCCAAAATATTATTCTCCCTTTTAGTATAGGTTTGAAGTCTATTCAAATCTTCAACTCCAATCAAACACTTCAAACTCCAAAACCAAACCAAAAATCTTTAAGAAACCCTAAACTCTTCAAATTCCCAAGCTAAATTAGAACCTTTTCAAAACTCTTATTTTTAAAGCTCCAAAGAGCAACAAAGACCTTTTCAAAACTCTAAAATATTCAAAATCTATAGCCAAACCAAATAAATTTTAATAACTTTCATAACTCAGAACAAACCTATTTAACCCCAATCAATAAAACTAATTATAACTCATATTATGCTTGTCAAACTAAATTAAATTCAGCCAAGTAAAGTTTTTAAGCTCAATTGAATTATTCCAAATCAAACCCTTTCAAAGAAAATCTAATACTTCAAATTAAAACTAAAAATCATTTTAAACAAAGTCATAAGTTCCAATTCCCTCGGTAGCTCTTCATGCTTGAGTTGCTTAATTAATATTTTGTGCCTTTCCATGGCACATTGTCATTGAATTCTATAAGTCCCAACGCTTCAACTCCAATCAAAATATTTTTAACTCATACAACTCTTGCAGCATCAATCTTGCAAGCACTAAGAATATATTCATTCATGATTAAAGTTAATACTTTAATTGAGGGTATTTCTTGGAGCCAAAACTCATGGGATCTAATTAATTATTAGGGCTTACCCAAATAAGGATACCATACCTGAAAGGAAAATAAATCCTATCTTACCCAAGTAGTGGATAGAAAATAATCCTAATATTAGACCCTTAAATGTTTAAATTTTTTGCAATCTGAGTGTTCAGTTCAATTTTAAGATAAATTTGTATCCTCTGAGTAGTATACTATTTTTTGAAAGATGCATCTAATCATTTAGATAAAAAATTTTTCTAATCTTTGGTGGATACCCAACACAAAAATATCTCCACTAGGACTGACAAGCACATAATAGATTACTTTGACTGGGCTACACCCCGGGGTTTTATTCCTTCCCAAGAATTTGTATTCTAAAAAAAAATTTGGTGTCTCCTTCTGCTACTTCATTATTTTCTATCTATTATGTAGAGTTGTAGTGCAATGCTAAAATATTAAATTATCATTCAACATGCAACAATTTTCATTCTATCAGTTTGGATTTCATGATATTTTAATTATTTTATTAATTGTGAATATTTATACCTAATGTCCCATATTTTATGTTCTTACCCTTCTTTGGTTACAATACCCATAAAAAAGAGATTTTCCTTGGTTATTCATTCCATTTTTCGTTTTTCTCCATAATTGGTGCTCTAATTTTACCATTTTATTCCTATCTTACTTTAACACTATAGCATTCCTCATGATTGACCATCCTAGTTCATCCAACATGATTTATAAATAGGTCTAGCAGATTAAACTAACTTATGTCATTAATTCTTTCATCCAACTACCAATGTTAGAGGTGGGTAAAAGATTGAACTCATTGTTTACTAATGAGAAGATTTGTTGCCAAGTTAAGTTTAGAAATAAACTTTAACTCTTTCTTTGACAAGAACTAGTTTTACCAAAACTAGCTCTGAAATCTACAAGAAATTTTAGGCTTGACATAATTTCACACACCATCACTACATGAAAGGAATTGTTGCCTGAACAATCCTGTTGTAGGTCCATGTGACCTAATAATGACCCAGCAACCAGAACTTCGGCCTTTTGTAATGCAGCGCATAAATTTTGGCCTGATATGTTCCGCTCGGGCCCCACTATATCTCTTGATCCCATTACCTGGCTTAAGTCAGAGTTAGCCTGCATCTTTTGCATCTGTGCCTGTAACTTGCTCATGCTACTCACTCCTACTGCAATGACCACCACTTGCCATTGTTTGCTGCCATCTTCAGTTAGTTGCAGTCACTGAAAAAGTTTAAAACTTTCTAAATTTTTTAAATATTACTGAATATTTTCATAAATTCTATAATCTTCAGATGAGCAAGCAAAATCACCAAAAATATTGAGAGCAAATATTTCATCAATATATTTTGTATTGTTTCGATGCTTGATGCAATTAGTATAGATCTCAAAGCATTTTTAGCAAGAAATATTCAAACATAAATTAAAAAATATCCATAACTCCAATTTTATCAAACATACAATCAAATTTGATGGGTTGATGAGAATACCATAAGAAAAAAAATGGTACAAATATTCGAGTCAAATCAAAGCTCGGATCAAACCATTAAACCAGCTTTAAGAAGTGTTGGGTGAGTAATTAGATGGTCTAATGTATTCTAAATCTAATGATATTATATAAAAATTAAGTGTCTCAAATAAATGAGTCTAATGTGCCAAAATTCACTCAACCTTGACGTCATTAATGCTCTAAAATATCCAAAAAAAACATCATTCGATTATGGGAATCACTCTGAGCAGTCGATTGGAGTGGTCCAAATTCATTTCTTATTTAATGGGATGCCACTCCTAGAATAAATAAATAAAACCATACTTCCCTCACGAAGTGTGGAACTTATATCTAATAAGGAAGAGGAGGCAAATTTTAGCATTTGTTTTAATTGAAGACCAAACAAACACTTACTACTGCCATAACCACTTACCACCTGCCAGTCGACATAAGTAAACCTTATGAAGTAACGATATACATTACAGTTTAATGGTTAAACTCTAATATGGGGTAGCTACACACACGGAGTATGGTGTAACAACACACCTTGAATCTACTGTAGTAACTTACTTATAATATGGTGCAAGATATATCACCATATTGAAGAACCACTAATAACTCCCAATTAAAATGACATACGACTGCCATATTCCATATATGATGACATCCTATGGACTATTGAAATTCTATAGTCTTACCTCCCCGCTATAACCTCAGTAGCCAATTGACGCTATCCTAGCTAACCACTACACTCTATGTGACCAACTATAGCATACATGAATCAGAACTAACACAACTCCCAAGTCGAGCATTTATGGTCTATAGATGCTATTGTAACTTTCAAATCTAACCATTGTGGCCTACATAACTTATTATAGCTCACCGCCATGACCTATGTGACTAATTACGACCTACGTGGTCCATAACTAATGTAGCCCTAACTCTAGCCGCAATGGCTTACTGATATTATTACAGCTCCATGCTCAAGCCTCTATAGCCTATGGTAATTATTGTGGCTCACCACTATGGCCTACCTGACCAACTATGGCTTATGAGGTCCATAACTCATTTAGCTAATCCTCCTTGGCAGACGGACATTATTACTCCTCTCATTTTGAAGTTTAACACCATGGCCTATGTGACCAACAACAACCTTTGTGGTCCATAACTCATGTAGCTCCTAACTCTGGCTCATGTGAGGCCTATACAACCAGTTACATCCTATGTAGTCCACAAATGATGTAGCTCTCAACTATGATTTCTATGGCTTACGAATCTTATCATAACTCACCACGACATCCTACGTAAATAACTACGACCTACGTGGCTCATAGCTTATACAACTCTCTACTATAACCTCTTTGGCCAACCAACATTCCTAATTCAGCCACTTACAACCTACATGGTCGATTGATACTACAAATTTCAACTACGACCTCTACAATAAGCTAGCAATATAACCACCAACTACACTATTCACAGTGGACTAACGCCTCCATAGCAATCGACTACAATCTTGGCAGTCTGTTATGGCTATTGTGGCTGAAACACTATTGTAGACCAGTTTTGTAATTTTATCTTCTCTAATTTAGGAGAAGAGCGGGCTTTTGTTCTTATAATTACATAGTGCATTACGTTGGCTGACCAGACCCCAATAGTTTTATCCCTTTGTAGAGTTTTTCACTAAAAATCTTTGTTTCTCTTCTCGCTATATTTCTATTAATGTTGTGTGTGGTGGATCTCTTACTAAGCTGAGATGCTATTTTATTCCTCTAATACTGCGGATCTCCTGATATGCATAAAATATTCTATTGTTTCAATGCTTGATGCAATTAGTATATATATCTCAAAGCATTTTTAGCAAGAAATATTCAAGCATAAATTAAAAAATATCCATAACTCCAATTTCATCAAACAAACATCAAATTGGATGGGTTGGTGTAAAGACCACAACAAAAAGAAATGGTACAATTATTTGAGTTAAATCAAAGCTTTGATCAAGCCATTAAAGCAGCTTTAAAAAGTGTTGGGTGGGTAATTAAATGGTCTGATGTATTATAAATCTAATGATATTATATACAAATTAAGTGTCTCAAATAATTGAGTCTAATGTGCCAAATTTCACTCAACTTTGATGTCATTAATGCTCTAACATATCCAAAAAAACATCATTTGATTGTGGGTGTAACTCTCAACAGTCGATTGGAGTCGTCCAAATTCATTTCTTATTTAATGGGAGGCCACTCCTAGAATAAATAAATAAAGCCCAACCCCCCCTCATGAAGTGTGGGACCTAAATCTAAAGAAGACGAGGAGGCAAATTTTAGTGTTTGTTTTAATCGAAGACCAGACAAACACTTACTACTGCAATAGCCGCTTAACACCATTAATCGCCCTCTGCCAGTCGACATAAGTAAACCTTATGAAGTAACGATATACATTACATTTTAATGATTAAACTCTAATATGGGTAAGCTACACACACTGAGTATCGTGTAACAATACACCTTGAATCTACTGTTGTAACTTATAATTTAGTGGAAGATATATCACCATATTGAAAAACCACTAATAACTCCAAAAAAAATGACATACGACCGCCATATTCAAGATATGATGACATCCTTTGGACTAGTGAAATTCTCTAGTCCTACCTTCCTGATATAACCTCAGCAGCCATTGACGCTATCCTAGCTGACTGATCCATGAAAAAAATACCTATTTTTATGCCTTGATTTCTATCAAATTTTTAAGGATATTATGCTTTAATGAAAGGTATTTTTGTATTTTGGATGTAGGTGATGCAAAAAATGTCCAAGAAGGAAAAAAAGATGAAAAAGGAGCAAAAATGAAGCCAAAAATGCAAATTTGTCAAAATAATTGGCCTGGCGCCTAGCCGCCAGAATCTCACGCCTAAGCGCCAATTTGATGTAGAATTCTGTATGATTTTTGACAACTTTTGGATGGTTATTTTGATGGTGTTAGTGGTTATTGGACCATCTAGAAGATTGGGAGTTATTCCTGGATTATAGGACATGTGATACATTGTTTTTGGACGCTTGGAAACGGTTAGGATCTCGAAGAGGTGCAATCCAAAGTGAAGAGGTGCGAAGAACTAGACGCAGAGTCTGGCGCCTAGGAGCCAGACACACCTTCTAGAAGATTCATTGAACATGGACACATTTTGAAGAGATGCCTCAAAGCAACCCTTGAAGCCTATAAATAGGAGGCTACTCCTTCAGAGAAAAACGCCCAAAAGCCCATAACCCAACCAAAAACACCAACGCCCAACCTAGCCCCATAGTTCCATTTAGAGAGAGAAATTAGAGAAATATTTTAAGGGCCATATTTATAGTTTCTTTTATTATTTAGTGTGTTTGTTTTAGAGTTTGTATTAAGAGTATTTGAAGAGTCGGTGCTTTTGAAGTCTATTTACTTTGGAGTGAAAAAGATTTAGAGGTTCAGTTGGAGAAACACTTGAGATAAGTATTTGTATTTTGATTCAAAGTTTTATTTATATGTTTTGTTAATTAAATTCAATGTGTTCTGAGTAGTTACTTTACTTTCTTCTTTCAATTATGAAAAGATAAATAAGATAATATAAAATTCGTTGGAGAATTAAAAACTATATATATATATTTTAAACATTGTGATGATATTATTACCGGATCTTAATTTACTATTTAAATTGTACATTTAAATTGTTAAAATCTGTTGAAGAGTTTTGAGACCTAGAAGGAGATGAATTCTTAACTAGTACATATCACATGAATCCTTGGGTAGTCGAAGGCCTTGCACGGGTTATTCAAGGTGAAATGCAAATAAATAGGAAAATATTATTTAATAGGCGTAGAATTGATATGTTTTTAGAGTGACAAGCTAAATTATTGTAATTTGGTTTATAGAGAAAGAAATGGTCAGTAGTAGGGCCGACCATAGCCACCCTTGGACATCTAATAGTGTGAGCCTAGATTAACCCATTCTATTAACAATACATCAAGACCTGATCTATAGATTAGCCAATGTTCTTTATACTATAGAGCGAAGGTAACGAATAGGAATGCTTCTATTTGGTACAATACCATAAATTTATATTCTCCACGAATATTACATTATTTAAAAAGTCTTGGATTAATTGAAAGGAAGAAAGTTGTTTGCTTATTTTTATTTACATCAATCATTACATTATTACTGCTTTATTTCTGCATCTAGAAAATTAAATATAAAGCTTCTAACTTTAAAAGAAATACATAAAAATAAAATTAAAATATTTTAAAAAAATATAATCCTCCTCGTGGGATCGATACTGGAGTCTTTATTTAAAGCCATATATTAATTGAAGCGATACATATACTTGCGTAGTACCCCTAGTGTGTAAAATATTTTCCATAAAATTATTATTATATACACTAGCCGCTATTATTATTTGAGTTAAATATTGGCTATAACATATTTTTGATAACATAAATTACTGCATTGTTTGGCGATTACAAACCAAGATTTTGGTGCATTGCTGCAGATCGAGGGTCAAGTTTTTGGCGCCATTGCTGGGGAGGAAAATTGAAATTAATTAACAAAATGTTTACAAACTATTAAGGGATTATGCTAACCCTACAGTTGATGAACTTCATAGTAGTATTCAAATACCTACAGTAGATGCTAATTCTTTTGAGCTTAAACCGTCTATTATTTAAATGGTTCAAAATAATCAATTTGGGGGAACACCAAATGAGGATCCAAATTTACATCTTGCTAGATTTTTAGAACTTTGTGCTACCTTTAAATATAATAATGTTTCTGATGATGCTATTAGACTTAGACTCTTTCCTTTTTATTTAAGAGATAAAGCAAAGATGTGGTTGAACTCATTAGCAATAGGTTCTATTAAAACATGGGCTGAAATGACACAAAAATTCCTCGCTAAATATTTTCCTCATTCTAAAACAGCTAAATTGAGAAATGATATTACTTCATTTAGTCAATTTGACGGGGAGACAATTTATGAAACTTGGGAAAGATTTAAAGAACTATTAAGAAAATGTCATCATCATGCTTTACCTGATTGGTTAATTATTCAAACATTTTATAATGGACTAATTGGATCACTAAAATCTATTATTGATGCTGCTGTTGGAGGTTCTTTAATGGCTAATCATTTGAAGAAGCTTATACTTTAATTGAAGAAATGACTAACAATAATTTTCAATGGCCTTCCAAAAGGACTAATCCTAGAAAAATGGCAAGTATTCATGATAACGAAGCCTTTTCTATCTTAGCTTCACAAGTAGCTGATATATCTAAGAAATTAGATAATTTTACTATCAATATATCACATAATAACTTTGCTAATATTGAAGATTCTCAAACTATTGAAACTTTACAAGCTATTGCTAGTAAAAATAACCCTTATCCCAATTATTATAATCCTGGATGGAAAAATCACACTAATTTTAACTGGAATAATTCACAATAACAATGGGGTAATAATAAATCCTATCCAACTGGAAATTTGAACAATCAACTAAATTCAAACTATAAACCACCTGGATTTAATAATCAAAAGAAAAATTTATCTATAGAAGAATTAATTTTACAACTAAGTAATCAATTACAAAATTAAAACACTGCTATTCGTAATATTGAGAATCAAATGTGACAAATTGCTAATTTAATTAATTACAGACCTCCAGGAACACTTCATAGTAATGTTGAAGTCAATCCAAAAGAAACTGGAAAATAACATGAACATGTTAAAGCTGTGCAACTTAGAAGTGGAAAGAAATTAAAAGAAAAATGTAGAATGAAATTGAAAATGAGATTGAGGTTGAAGAGTTTGAAAAACCTCAAGAAACTCCTTCTCCTACTAAAGATCAAACTGTTATTCCTATTAATGTGGAAGTTGAAAAACCACCATCCCCTTTTCCTCAAAGACTAAAACAACAGAAGCTTGATCATCAATTTTCTAAGCTCTTTAAAATTTTTAAGAAACTTACCATTAACATACCTTTTGCTGAAGCTTTGGAACAAATGTCAAATTATGCAAAATTTATGAAGGATATTTTAAGTAAGAAAAGGAAATTTGAAGCCTTTGAAACTGTTGCATTAAGTGAATAATGTAGTGCAATAATTCAAAAGAAATTACCTCAGAAACTTAAAGATTCTAGAAGATTTACTATACCTTGTGCTGTTGGAGAAAAATTTTGTGGAAAAGCTTTATGTGATTTAGGAGCAAGTATTAATCTCATGCCATTTTCTATTTTTCAAAGGTTGAATTTAGGAGAGATTACTCCCACCACTGTAACCCTTAAGTTAGCTGATAGATCTATCACCTACCCTAAAAGAGTTATAGAGGATGTTCTTGTTAAAGTGGATAAGTTTATATTCCCTGTGGAATTCATTGTACTTGATATGGAAGAAGACTAAGAAATACCAATTATTTTACGGAGACCTTTTCTAGCTACTGGACGAGCTATGATTGATGTGCAAAAAGGAGAATTAACCATGAGAGTTAATGATCAAGAGATTAAATTCAATATTCTTAAATCAATGAAGTACTCTAATAAAGAAAAATGCTATTGAATGAATATTATTGATTATATAATTGAAAAACATTATTAAGAAAGAAGTAAAGTCATTTCTGAAAAAAAAATTGAATTATTAACTGATGAAAATGAAGAACAAAAAGAAGAAGAATTATCTAAAGAAACTCATTATATTAAAGATAACTGGGAAATTTCGGACATAAAACAAAATGATATACTTTTACCCTCAATTAAAAAAGCCCCTGAACTGGAATTAAAAATGTAACCTGCACATTTAAAGTATGCTTTTCTTGGAAATTCATTAACTTTACCTGTTATTATTTCTTATAAACTAAGTTTAGATCAAGAAGAAAAACTGATATGAGTGTTAAAGAATTATAAAAAAGCTTTTGGTTGGACTATTGCTGATATAAGAGGAATAAGCCCTTCCATCTGTATGCACAGAATTTTAATGGAAGAAGATTTTAAACCTACTATTGAACCTCAAAGAAGATTACATCCTGTCATGAAGGAGGTTGTTAAAAAAAATTTTAAAATGGTTAGATGCTGGAATTATTTATCCTATTTTGGATAGTCAATGGGTGAGTCCTATTCATTGTGTTCCGAAGAAAGGAGGAGTAACTGTCATTATCAATGATAAAAATGAACTAATTCCTACAAGACAAGTTACTGGATGGCAAATTTGTATTGATTATTGGAAATTAAATGACGCTACTAGAAATGATCATTTTTCTTTACCTTCCTAGGATCAAATGCTTGATAAATTAGCTGGACACTCATATTTCTGTTTTCTGGATGGATATGTTGGTTATCATCAATTACCAGTCGCTCCTGAGGACCAAGAGAAAACAATATTTTCAAGTCCTTATGGAACATTTGCGTTTAGAAGAATTCCTTTCGGTTTATGTAATGCACCTGCAACTTTTCAAAGATGTATGATGTCAATATTTTGTGATTTGATTGACAAAGGAATTGAAATATTTATGGATGATTTTTCAGTCTTTGGAACATCTTTTGAATCTTGTTTGGAAAATATTTCCAATGTTTTGAAAAGATGTGAAGAAATAAATTTTGTTCTGAATTGGGAAAAATGTTAATTTATGGTCACAGAAGGCACTGTACTTGGTCACAAAATTTCATAAAAAGGAATGGAAGTTGATCAAGCAAAAGTGAAAATTATTGTTGAACTACAACCACCTACTACTATTACTGAAGTGAGAAGTTTTCTAGGTTATGCTGGATTTTATAGAAGATATATAAAGGATTTTTCTAAAATTGCTAAACCTCTTAGTCATTTATTGGAAAAAGAAGCTAAATTTGAATTTAATGAAGACTGTATTAATGCTTTCAAAATTTTAAAAGAAAAATTAATAACTGCACCTATAATTATTGCACCTAATTGGAATAAACCTTTTAAATTAATGTGTGATGTAAGTGATTTTGCAATTGGAGCTGTATTGGGACAAAAATATGATAAAATTTTTAAAGTTATATATTATGCTAGTAAAACTCTTTCTAAAACTCTTTCTGAAACTCAAAGAAATTACACTACTATTGAGAAAGAGCTTTTATCTATACTCTATGCCTTTGAAAAATTTAGACCTTACCTTCTTGGTACCAAATGCATAGTTCATACTGATCATTCGGCTATTAAATATTTAATGACAAAAAAAGATGTTAAGCCTAGACTGATAAGATGGGTTTTACTTCTACAAGAATTCGATTTTCAAATAGTGGATAGAAAAGGAACTGATAACCAAATTGCTGATCATTTATCTAGAATTAAGAATGATGTTATTACTGAGGAAAATATAAATGATAAATTTCCTGATGAACATTTATATGTTATTAAAGGATGCCAAACACCTTGGTATGCAGATATAGTTAACTATTTAGTTAGTAATATTCTACCTTATGGATTGAATAACAAATATATTAAGAAATTTAAAAATGATGCCAAATCTTATATTTAGGAAGATCCTCATTTATTTAAATTAGGAAGAGATTATGTAATTCAAAGATGTGTACCTTATGAAGAAACTTGTGCTATGATTCAAAAATGTCATGATTCTGATTTTGGAGGACACTTTAGAGTAGATAAAACTGCTTTTAAAATTTTAAATTCAGGATTTTATTGGCCTACTTTGTTCAAAGATGTGAGACATTATATGAAAACAAGTGATCGATGTCAAAGGATGGGAAATATATCTAGAAAAGATGAAATGCCTTTAAACTATATATTGGAAGTTGAAATTTTTGATATATGGGGTTTAGACTTTATGGGACCATTTGTACCATCATCTGGAAAGATTTATTATTTATTAGTAGTTGATTATGTTTCAAAGTGGATTGAACCCTTAGCTTTACCTAACTGTGATTTAAAAAGTGTTTCAAAATTTTTAATGAAAATGATTTTTTCAAGATCTGGAATGCTTAAGGTAATTATCACAGATGGTGGAAGTCATTTTAGAAATATAAGAATTCAATTATTACTAAATAAATTTGGAATCAAACACAGAATTGCAACTGTGTATCACTCTCAAACACGTGGAATGGCTGAAGTATCAAACTGAGAAATTAAAAGAATTTTCGAGAAGACTGTTAATCCTAAAAGAACTGATTGGGTTTATAGACTTAATTCTGCATTATGGGCTTATAGAACAGCTTATAAGACACCAATCGGAATGTCACCTTACCGGTTAATTTAAGGTAAACATTGTCACTTACCTGTTGAACTTGAATATAAAGCTTATTGTGCGATAAAGGAGTTTAATTTTGATTTGAATACTGCATGAGAAAAATGATTATTACAATTAAATGAGATGGATGAAATAAGAAATGAATCATATGAAAATGCAAAAATTTATAAAGAGAAAATGAAAATGCTACATGATAAAAAGATTTTAGGAAAAATATTCGAGCCTGGACAAGAAGTATTATTATTTAATACTCGTTTAAGACTTTTTTCTGGAAAATTAGGATCTAAATGGATGGGACCATATATAATTGAGAAAGTATACCATTATGGAGTTGTGGATATTAAAGACCCCAAAACAGGAAAAATATTTAATGTTAACGGATTAAGACTGAAGCCTTATTTTGGAGACATTAAAATGATTTATAAAGAGGCTTACGAGTTGAGTCTACCTGATTAAAGACTTAATTAGGTCGGGCTGACGATGTTAAACCAAGCGCTTTGTGGGAGGCAACCCATTATTTATTTTTGTGTGTTTTTACATTTTTAATGTAAATTTATGCCTCGATCTTGACTAATTTTATATAACTTTAGAAAATTGGACGCTAACAAGTCTTCATTGACTTTAGCTAATAATTATCTCGAAGTATATAAAGTTTGGACTTTGAATCACTCGATTTCATATGTGAGTAAAAAGGAGATCAAGTTAACCTTAATTATGATTGTTTATAAATTGTGTTACTAAGTATATATTGATCTTACCATTCTAATTTACCTATTTTGGAGAACAAAACTTTGAAATCGGACGATAGGCGAAACAGAGTCGAATGTGGTTTCGGCACCTAGGCTCTAAAATTTGGCACCTAAGCGCCAGAGTAAAACTGTGTATCTATGGGTCCGATTCCTAGGCGCTAGATTTGGCACCTAAGCACCACAGTTACTGGATCGTGTAAAAACTGAAAATTTTTCAGTTTTTCACACGATTTTCTTCTTTAAATTACCCCATCTTCATCCCCAATCCCTAAGCAATCAAAATTACGACCTAGACACTTCATTCTTGAGAGATTAGAGAGGATTTTTGAAGAAATGGAGAGAGGAAATCTTGGAGAAGAGGCTAGAGACAAAGGTTCAAAGGATCCTCAACCCTACTTCAATGGTTTTATCGCTGTAAGTTTGGAGAAAATTTCAAGTTTTCTAGATAAATTTGAAGCAGAATTCAAAAGTATTGGAGATCGCCTCCATGAGATGTATCATCAAATTGAATATCTGGAATGGCAGGTGAAGCTTCAATTTGATCATCTAGCGGCTTATCAAGATGCTCAAGTGGAGATGTATGCGAAGAACAAATGGATCGATGAGAAAACGGCTACAGATTTTCCTAGGGCGTTAGTATTCTACCTAAATAGGCCTAGTAATCTTCCTTGTGAAGAAAATGGAAATTTCTAATTTGAAGATTAGATAGTTATTGTGGTGTGATCTAGACTTTTATTAGTGTGTCGTTGTATCGATTTAGTAAATCGAATGTGTTGTTTGTGTGTTTGATTTATTGTTCAATGTGTGTTGTATTTTCTTTGAAATTGTATATTTTGATTGTTTGTTAGGACTTGAATCATATTAATATACTTATCTGTATTGTATTGAGCCAAAATTGAAGATTATGAATGGAATTAGAAGAGTTTGATTTAAACCTTGTGTTTGATTGGTGGATTTAATTTTTAATTTTTAAAATTTTTGGGAAATATTTTGGAAGTTGGAAACTGAAGCACTAGTCTAATATGAGTAATTGGAAGTTGAATTTATGAGTTTTGGTGGAAAATAAAATTTTTAAAGTAATTTTTGTGAAAGGCGAGTTTGGCGCCTAGGCGCCAGAATTCGGCGCCTAGGCGCCGGTTCAGCCTGCTTACCGAAAATTTGCATTTAAACCCCATTAGCCATGGTTGACGCCTAAGCTTCACCCCCTTCCTCTTTTTCGTGAAAATACACCCCCTAGATCCATCTTGAGGTCAATACATCAAGTTTTTGAGCCCGAAATGACTTGATTTCTTCATCACGAGGTCAGATCTACCTTCTAATCCATTTATTTTTTATTCCTACCATAGTTTTTTCTATTTTTTTGCTAAAAACCAAAATTTTGAGAAAAGTTTTGATTTTAGAGTTTCTCCATGGATTTTTAAACTCATTCTAAGCTTCTCAAGCTTAAAAAGAGTTTAAATATTTGATTCCTAAATTTATTTATGTTTTCTTTCATGTTTAGATGGCACCAAAATCTAAGCGAGGAAAGGCACGAGAAAATTTCGACAACAGCAAGTTTTTAACTATGGCAGCACATTTTTGTTATCACGAATTTGTGACGTCAAGAAAGCTTATCTCGGAGCACAGTTTTTACAATCCTGGTGAAATGATCGAGAACACGATCATTGCACACAAGTGGAAACAATTTTGTTATTTCATTGTTGTTGTCGTTATTCCTATTGTACGCGAGTTTTATGCCAACTTTTTGGATGCGGAAGACTACGAAGTCTTCGTTAGAGGTGTCAGAGTAGGATTTAGGGTCTGTTTGGGGCAGCTGAATGGTAGTCAGCTTATTCAGATAAGCTGCTTATTCATATAAGCTGCTGATAAGCAGCTGATTCGAATAAGCTGTCTGTTTGTTTGGTTTGAGCGTTTTGCAAATAGCTGATTAGCAGCTGTTTATGGATAAATGACTCTTATGCCCCCGAAATGAATAAGTTCGTTGAGTCTGTTTGGTTTCGCGGTTTGAAAACTCGCTAAGTGCGATTGTTTGTAGAAAAATAACAATTTATTTTACTTTTTTCTTAAAAAATTTTATTAAGTATAAAATCTTATTTAAAAATTAACGACAAATATTTTTAAATAAAAAATTTTTCATTTAAATATTTACTTATATACAATGCAATTCTTATGTAAATCTTGTGTACCTCACCTCACTAACCAATCCCTTTCAAATGTACAATATGCTTCTAATCTACCATCAAATATCATTTACTGCTATGCCATTAGTTCTTAAGCTCGCTTTAAATTTCGATCACAATCATCAATTTTTTTTACTGTATTAAAAAAAATATTCAAATTTATAATTTTGTAAATCATTCAAGTTAAATATAAGCCAAGAAGAAGCTTTAAAAATGAATAAAAATATTTGATTTGCGCCAAACATGAAGCTTTAATTCACAGGACACATTGACTATGAGCCGTTTTTTTACTAATAAATATTCGAACAAGTCGAAAATGACAAGCATTGGTATCGCTTAAGAATTATTCACATATACACCACTCAAACATTTTTCATTTTAAAACCAGATCAAACATATTAATGAAAGGTTTTCAAAATACAACAGTACATTTACATAACTAACAGACATCCAAATAAAATACAAGTACAATCTGAAACCTAAATACAAAATACATAGAGACCACACCTAATAGTGAGTTTCACGAAACCTAAATAAAAAGAAGAAGTAGCAGGTTAAAATTACAAGGAGAAAAATGATAGCATTCATTTTATGATGTAAGAGCATGTCACGATGGTTGTTCTTTGGTTCTGACACCACAGAACTGTGAGTAAACTTGTCTGTGTGGGAAGCAGTCGAACTAGAAGCAATGTCTTGAACTTGTGATACCATGGATCCCCAAGCAACGGTGTTCGGCTGAGATAATGTAGTTACAGATGTATTATCAAACCACCTGAAAAACTTGCAATCTTCTAATCCTTGTCCCCACCGAGGACATCTGTAGAACTGTCGCTCGTAGCTATGTTCCTGACGTGACATGAGTATTATGGACGGCAAGCCGCATCGACATAGTACTCGTTCGAACTTTACTGCAGACCTGTAGCTCATTTTCCTGCAAATATATAATTACAGAATAAAAAATTAACCTAATTATAGATAACCACAAGAGAATGCATAAAATATTCACAAATCGATTAAAAAGAAATTCAATGAATTACTTCAATGAATTGCTTCACATCAATTCAAGGTTTTCATTGAAGCATTGGCTATGTTTCCCTTCCTAAAAAAATGCATTAGTAATAGCCAAAACATGCGGGATTGATCAATCTTAACACTTTTTTAATTGTTATGGAATCGAAAAGAAAAAAAATCAGTTCTTAAACAAAATTGCTTGCAAGAAATAATAGAATGTTGCAACATATTGATGTTTTAAATGCAAGGGTAAACCAAGTCGAAGGTGCCAAAATTATCAAGGCTGAGACAAAGCAAGCAATGCGGGAGATCTAGCAAATCCTTCAATCCACTCTAATCTTCCCTAAGCTTCACATGAATCACTTTCAGCCATTGAAGCTATTATTAGGAAAACAAACAAAGACCCAATGGATTTATTCCAGGCTATAAAAAAAATCAAAAGTAGGTAACCTCAAACCTGGGGCCATCCAAGCTGCTGCTATATCAGTTAGGGAAAAGGTAGCAACTCACTCAATGCCATTCAAGTGTGATTTTAAATGTTTTGAGAGGGCAACTCACCCAATGCCTTTCACCACATACTCCAAATGATCTTTTGTACTGTAAACTATATTGTATACACAAATCATTCCTTTTTTCCTTCTAATAATGATCTAATGCATTGCGCGTCTCGGGCTAATACTTCCAAAAAATATAGCTGTGAATTTTAATAAATTGTTCCATAACCAAGGGGTGTTCTTGGCTTTAGTGCAGAAAAGATGCTCAAATCTGGTTGTTTATTCGAATTTAATGAAGAGCACATGTATTCAATGTTTCTATTTTTACTTGTATTAAATCTAATTCAAGAAGTATAAAAGTCATTCATCCTGACCCAATATTTCTCCTCCATCACTGTATTAGTTTTGAGTTCAGAGGTTTTTTTTTGTCAGCGTCCGTTGTAAATTTCTGGGTTCATTATTCAGATATGTATACATGCATACAGACTTTTTGTGAAGTCGAAATTTGTTGAAAATTTCATTACGGAATTTTAACATTACACCAACATATAAGTAAAACCAAATAATCGAAAAGAGACAACAAATTACGTGGTTCGGTCGAAATGACCTACATCCACGGGAAAGAGCAAGCAAAGTTTTTTATTACTTCAATACAAAATGATTTACAATTATTACATGAAGTTCTAACCACTTGTTCGCTGCAATTCACAAGCACTCAAACACCCTTAAGATACAATTTTTACAAATTCCTTTTCTAGTAGAGTAAAAACCGCACAATCGCAGTAATTGAAGACAAAGTACACTTTAAAACCATTTCCACCTTGCCAATAAATCCATTCACAGCATGCAGTAGGCAGTAAAAACATTCCAACAGAAGCGAGTAAAACCATTCCAAAGAATCGGTAAAACCATTTCCAGCTTCCCAATAAGTGAACATGTAGCAGTTATACTAGGCAAGAAATATGTAGCAGATGATATGTAGCAATAAGAATATATATATATATATATATATATATATATATTTATATAAGCATTGCATACCATTAAATATGCAATAGTAAATATGAAGCACTTTTAAATCCAAATTATAAGTAGAAGAAAGCTAGTTATAACCGTAGGGTATCAATGGAGAGAAATTAACTTCATGGAGATAAATTCTGAACAGTGAAGGAAACGGTCCTCTTCATAACAGCGGTTGCCTTAGAAAACATAAGGCCATCCATGGTGTTTTAAAGACAGGTACAACTGATTTTAAAGCCAATCCATGAAATCACACCACCCAATTCCTATGCATTTACGTATTTTATTCATGAAGGAGGATCTCGTCCTCGCAGTCAGAATCATGAAGCAGACTGAATAATTTCAGAAACAAGTTATTTTAGTAACAGCAAGCAGCATTTCCCTATCAGAAATCATGATGCAGAATAAAAGAGAAGAGAGAAACTAATAAGGCTGGCACATCAAATTTAAGATCATTTAAAGCTGAAGTTTCAGAATAAAAGAGCAAACTATTCCCTATCATTATTTTTCTTCACCAATATGCACCATCCAACAAGTGAAGATGCTTCAAGTCTCGTCTTTGAATGTCCATATGGAACCCCAAGAATTCAGAAAAACTGAAACATCCATCGTTCTCGAAATTAGAAAAACTGGAACATGATAAGATCTAGAAACATTAAACAGTAAGGCTACCCACTTGTAATTTTCATGATCAACATAACAAAGAACACAACATATGTTAACCATATTTTCTTTTCGAAAAAAGAGCACTTCCAAAAATTTCCAAGCAAATAAAGCAAATATGCTGGAATGCCCTTTAAACCAAATGTATTTACTCCAATTGGAAAGGGACCAACTACTATATTATCAATTAAAATCTTTAATTTTGATAAGATCATGTAGACTTATCCATTGAAAAAAGAGCATTACCAAAATTTTCACATAAAGACCAGCCTGCAAGCCAATGATCAAAGAAGAACATCGGATTACTATTTAATAGAAATCTCAAAATTAATAGCTCTTCCAGGCTTCACCGCAAGTTGACACGGATTTTACCAATAAGGAGAAATCTTACTTCTACTCCTATATCATAAGGCACCATAGTGTTCAATACACCATGAAGCAAGAAGAGAAGAGAAGTTGTAATGCCTTAGAATGATTTTTGACTTGCACATAAGATCGATAAAACCCAAATTTGAACGTATCCGCATCTGTACATGTTGGAGGACTTGATATTCCAAATTTGGATTTTCAACTTCTCTTCTCTTCTTGCTTCATAACAGCGGTTGCCTTAGAAAACATAAGGCCATCCAGGCTGCTTTAAAGACAGGAACAACTGATATTATCCAGCTTATCAATTTAAATTAACTTCATGCAACTTCGGTGGATTATAAATTTGCATAGTGTACACCCAAATGGTTATGTAATTTCCACTACTAAAGAGTACATCTGCAATTCTCTATCGTTATCCATACTCTTTTATCCATGCCATTCAAACATTTGCATAATTATACCAATAAAAGCCCCAAGTAGCAAACTTTTATCTTAAAATTCGCAAATAGCTAAAGAACAGGTTAAATGGCCCATAAATAGATTTTACAAAAAGTAAACAATGGCTGTATGAAACCAAGCATGATCCCATACACAAGCTTCCACGAGCATGTATAGCTGAATATCACATCCCGGACTCTACCGAGTGCATCGAGTAAACAATGGCCGTATGAAACCAAGCATGATCCCATACACAAGCTTCCACAGCATGTATAGCTGAAGTTAACTTTGATTTCTATATCATTGTTAATTGTTAAATTGTTAAATTATAAAGGAATTTAAATTGTTAAATAATAATAAAAAGTTAAGAAAACCTTTCTATACAGAGAAGCCTTACAAAGCAATTTTCATACATAGAAGCCTTATAAGCAAAGTTCAGTTACGCCTACCAAATGCCAAGGAAACCGGAGCAGCCATCATAAAGAAAAAACAAACTAATCGGCAAGGCGTAGCCAATCCAATCAGCAAGGCAACATAAAATGTGCCATGAATTAGAAATAATTATAGCATAGGTACCTTCTCGGCCTATTTAAACAGCTCAAACCATATATCAAATGCAACCTAAAGCCAACTTCGGCAAATTCCAAGACAATAATTACATCAGCACACTTCAAGGAACTCAATTTATCCATATTTTCCCCTCAAAAGGTAACGTCAACATGTTTAGGAAGGTCTCAATTAAAGCTTATTAAAGAGTTCAATCCACATATTCTATATAATTCAAAGTTAACTTCAGCGAAGATTAGAAGAATTTTTTAATATTATATAACTATAACAAAAAAAGGTTATAAAGAATTGCTACGAGTAATTAGTAATGATAACAAAAAATTCAAGCAAAATGATCAATTATATATTCAAAATAAGAATAAATCATCAAGGATTCTAAACTTCTTCAACTTCAAGTCAGTGACGAACAGCATATTCATATCCAAAGAAGATGCAATATCAGCTCAAGCAGGTAGCATTCCTAACAATCCTCACTAGACAAAGGTTCAGGTATCTTTCCTAACAAAATGAAGATGCATATGAGTACATTTGAGTTGGATTCCTAACAATCCAGAACAGTCAAATAATTCAGCTGCATGCTTTTGGGGACGTTGTCTTGGAAGCTTTCAATCAATCAAGAAAACCTCACAACAAGATTTTGCAAATAAGCAAGAAAACATTTGAGTTGGATTGGATGCTCATCACTCCTTTTAAAGCAGGTCATTTACCAATAGCAAAAAAAAACAGTTCAGACGCCCTAAGAAAGGATTTATGGCATAATTTCTAAAGCAGGTCATTTACAATATTACCAGGTTCAGCTATACAAAATTTCTCTCTAGAGCACCATATTCCAAAAGGTATGCATGTTCCATCTTTCCAAAACCATGACCTAGCAACAAGATGTCAATGCAAAACTTGACCAAGAATAATTGATGCTACCAAGGAACAAATTAAGAAATAAACACTCACATCCGAGAATAAAATCAAAGAGAAGATAAACACTCAAAATAGTGATTCTCTAAACTAAATTCTGAATAGTCGATTTGTCATTCAACAGTGAGTATAGATGCTACTACACGTTGAGAATGAAAGACATCAAGGAAAACAAGAACAATCAAACAACACAATAATTTTGACCTCCTATTGTTGATTTAAGAAATACCAACCTGATGAACAAGTTCCCCATTTCTCTATAAATGACACATTGACTCAACGTTTGGAAGCAAAGGTGATCCAAAGCTGCTTCATCGCCATTGCTAGACAGAAACAGATATCTTTGAAACACCATAAACAGAATCAAGACCAATTTTAAAGTTAAACAATCACGAGAGAGGGGAGAGTGACCAAATATGCTGGAATGCCCTCTAAACCAAATGTATTTACTCCAATTGGAAAGGGACTAGCTACTATATTATTGGTAATGCCCTCTAAACCGAAAGTTGACATAGATTTTACCAATAAGGAGAAATCTTACTTCTACTCCTATATCATAAGGCACTATAGTGTTCAATACACCATGAAGCAAGAAGAGAAGAGAAGTTGCAATGCCTTAGAAGAGAAGAGAAGTTTTCAAGAGTTGCAATTTACCAGCAAAAGAAAAGAGTTAGATTGAACTCCACAAAAAATTAACCCCCTCAATAGCAAAGAAACGTTAAGCCAACCAGCAAGCAAATGATCAGCAATAAAGCCCAACCCCTCCATTGGACAATTGAACTAGAGTTTAACTGCAAAAGGTAAAGGCATTAAAAGCCATATTTCCAACAGCATTCCTTTCCACTACCTCAGGTTAAAGGCTAAACTGATCGAAGCAGATATTATGCCAAATTTCCAACAGCATTCCTTTCCACTGCCTCAGGTTAAAGGCTAAACTGATCGAAGCAGATATTACTTTATTTTAGTATGAGCATAAGAAGGCTAAACATCTGAAATAATCAAAAAGGTAAAGGCATTAAAAGCCAAATTTCCAATAGTATTCCTTTCCACTGCCTCAGGATAAAGGTTAAACCAGCATTTATAACCAACTTGATTGTATCATTTATGTCTGGTTTTTAGAATCCTACACATGTATGCCAAAACCAGACATTGGCTTGCAGATGTTGGCTCAAGCTCGGATTCATTCATCTCACAAGATAGGAAAAGATTTCACACTTACCTCGAGTCGGTCTGCTATTGGCTTAACACCATGCTCAAATTCTTTGATATTTAAGCAAGTATGCCATAATTTGGTCAATTTCTTCGCCCATTTTAAGCCAGCTCAAAAGTTATACGAGTTATTATAATTAAACCCGCATAATAAGAATTTTCATTATAAAATTTTAATCACAAATTCAAAATTTGAAACAAATTATACATCTTGATTATTCAGAAACAAATTTAACGAAACATGCAAGCAACTTATGTAATACAAATTATCGGCATTTACATACATACCACATAATTCTTATGTATTCACATATGTAATATCTAAACGTGGTACATATATGCAAGCAACTTATCTTTTACTCTGATAGCAAATAGGAACACTTCATACCTATTTATATTACATTTTTTATCCATTATAGAGCAATTGAAAGCTCAACATTACACGAGCAGTGAATCGAAAGTATTGAAATATAAAGTGGGTGACATATTTTGATAATCTTTTCAATAAACAAAAAGAAGATCAATTTTTAGGTTAAATTCAAAGGTTCATTCAACTATTGAAATATAAAGTGGTATTATATTTCACATACTTATGATATTGAAACAAAATCAATACAAAGTCACATAAAATCAGTTCGAGAGTCACATATCGCATCTGTGATATGCTCCCTCAAATCAGCCATCTTCGATGCACCTTCCGCATCCTGTGTAACAAATTCTTCATACTGTATGACGTCCTCTAGAGTAGAATCCCCAAGATGAGAATCGTATTCATCAGAGGGGATATGACTCTCGTCAGCGTCAGCCATGTTGAAATCTGTATCGTATCGAGAGGGATGTCGTCTAATGAAATTGTGAAGCGCCATCGTAGCAATTACGATGTGTGTCCGCTTTTGATATGGGTACGGAGGCATATCGCGCGAGATGACCCATTTGTTCTTCCAAACGCCGAATGTTCTTTCGATCACACCGCGCAAAGAAGAGTGCCGCTTGTTGAACATTTCTTTTGCGCCGGCGACGCCACCGAACGCTCAAAATCCGGGATGTGGTATTTCGTATCCGGGTATGGCTTTAAATACCCTCTCTGCATAGGGTATCCAGCATCGACCAAATAGTATTTCCCTGTTATGATAGTTATTGTTATGCACAATAAGCACATATAAGTAAGACTATTAAAAATCATATCTTGCCTGGAGGCGGTTGAGGAAAACCCAGCGATCTATTTGTAGTGGCGTACGAGAAAATTCGACTGTCATGTGCACTCCCTTCCCAGCCCGCCATAACATACGTGAAACACATGTTGAAGTCACATACCGCCATGACATTTTGAGTTGGTGAACCACTTCGACCAATGAAAGCCACCTTATCCTTACTGGCTACTCGAGCATGTACGTGAGTACCATCAATTGCACCTTTGCAGTTCTGTTCTGCATATGTTAGAAGAATTTTTTTTTTGTATGTACGTAAAGAAAATAAAAATTACCTTGAAATAAGGCATGTAACGGGGATCATTTAAAATTTGAACTGGGGTACGAGCAAATGATGGATCCTCTGGCCTGACAATTTTAGTAGCTAGACTAGCAAGTGCTCCTATGCCTTTGGAGAAATAGCGACTGATAGTCTCGGATGAATGCTGAAACCTCTCCATGGCTGCTCTAACTGATTCATTCTGTGACAAAATATATAAGGTTATGGCCAGTACCTCTCTTCGTGATGTTCTTGAAGAACCTTGAAGTCCATGGTTTAGAGATAACTCGTGAAGTAGATCTAAAAATATCGGGACAGACATTCTAAATATGTTGCTGAAACGAATTGGATGTCCCGAAAGCATCTCACCAACCCATTTGTCCCCGACATAGGTGGAGGTCATACGGGGTAAACGAAGGCTGCTTGATCGATAATACTTCAGCAATATTATGGCAATAGCTGCAGCCAATGCCATTCTCTTACGACGTTCGTGTTGTGTATTCATGCTAGAACAAGAAAAAAATTAGACAAATCGAACCAGCTACAATTAAAACAAAACTTCAAATGCATAAAACACTACTAATTAGCTTTTGAGTTCAGTCATGAAGAAGTACGGTTATCAAGAAAACATAAGTTCAAATAACAGCTGCGTACACAACATTAAAGAGTGCAATACAGAAGACAAAAAAAACATAAATAAGCTCAGTCATCCCTAATAACACAAAGATATTCGACGCGCATATCTGGTTCCATCGCCATGAATATCTGTCTGCGTGTTGGATCCTCCAGTTTTTTCATACAAATTGCATAGAATTGTCACGTCCGCAACCACCTCAGGGATAGAAGACAAAATTCGAATACTTTCTACGATAACGCAGTCAGGAGCTGGAGCTAGCGGTGGTGCTCCAAAAGTGTCAATGAGACGGTCGAGCTTATCCAACAGAATATTGTCCTTTTCTTTCTTCTTTCTCCCCTGCCTGGGCCTCTTCGGCTGTGAGCTTGACTCACCCATCTCCATCTGGTTGACACTATGTATTTCATCGTCAACATACACTGGAGCTGGTGCAGAATCCTCTAGAATTCCAGTAAACCCTGTCTGACTAGGGCTGACTGCATAATTCCCCGTAGCCATCACCCCTCTAAACAATATGTCCAATTTTTCTTCCAACTCTAGTTCAATTCCGTTCTGTTTGAATTTTTTCAATGCTGGCACTGCCTGTAACAGAACGTTGAGATTGGGATTTAGGGATATAATAACCTAATCAAAAAAATATTATAATCAATGAGAAATGGAGTAACAATTTTGCAAACGAGAAAATCTCACCTCAATTTTCTCGGCCCACCAAGCATCCGAAGCATTGATTGTCCATTTAGCGGGATCCCGACTCAGCCCCGTATATCCATGCTTCGACTCCTTCCACAATTTCCAATCTTTCTTCAATTGATCCCATTTGTTTTTAAATTGTACTTTTTCGTAATCTCTACCTCGTCTGCTCTTTGAACTTCTGAGCTATGTTCAGCCAACCTTCCTTACTGAAATGGGTGGATGGCCTATTACCGGCGCCAATCTCATTGATGCAGATGCTGCAGAAAATGTTCGTACCCTCCTTATCCCATATTGCTGAGGTACCGGTCTCATTTTTCCTAACCATTGCTAATAAAACACTGCAAGAGCTGCACAGTACAAGCATGAATTCCATTTTGCATACATAACATCCAATAGTTACCTTCGATCCAAAACTTAGAAAAACACATATTATATTATGGACGACAGTTTATTTTAGCGAATAAATACTAACTTCATATGCTAATGCTCACCCAAAGGAAAAATATGGGAAAATATCATAATATCAAATTACTACATAAGCATCAAAATCTAATAAAATGATAAAGCTAAAAATGATCAACGCCTTCAATAGGAAAGGAAAAGCAATCGATCAACTTATTAATGATTCTAAGAAAATCCAGATAATGATGGCTATAAGATGATGTGAACCGATAATGCGATGGAATTAGGGCTCGCTGCACCAAATCAAATGCAAAATAATTACATAATTAATGTCCAAAAATCCAATCTAAATTCTAAGGACTCCTGATTTCTTGTAGTTACAAAACATGTTTTTGGAAAAGATGGTTTTGTTTTCACATCTTTTGTACGAGAACAATAAAATTATGGTGTTTGAGGAAGATTGAAGGTAAAGTTTAAAACTATTATTGATTTCTTCTAACCACGTGCAACCAAATATTGTAATCAAATAAATTTATAACTAATTTAAAACAATGCAAGAGCCGCACAAGTACAAGCATGAATTTTTTTGTTTCTTCTTTTGGTGGTGAAGAAAACAAAGCAATACAACGGAAATCGGTAAATCTAAAACCTAGATCCAAAACTCGTTCCCTCGATCGGTCGCAGAAATGGAAACAAATTTCTGCAGAAGAATATGAGTGATAGGAAGGAGTACTGCGGAAGAAATTTACCTTCGATCTCCTACTGTGGAAGAAAGATCAGTGAAATACGGTGGATCTCGGGTTAGGAGTACAACAGAGGTAAGAACTCGCGATCTAGCCGAACATGGAATGAGATCTGCTGTCGTGCACAACGATCTCGCCGATTCTCCGAGCAGATAAATGGTGCTCACTGGTGATTGCGAGAGGGGAAGGGGACGTGCACGAGCAGCAGAAGGGCACCCTTAGAAAATAAACTTGAAACCGCGCGATAAGCTAAACACCTCCTGCTTCCGACTCCAGATGATAAAATTATTAAGCGCGGTATGGGCGGTGGGATTAAGCAGGTCATAACATGTTATTCAAACATGGCTGCGACTTAATCAAAACACAACTGCCCTCAATAAGCTGCCCCAAATGCCTCCTTACTCCGGAATGGATCAATATTTTCTACGGCCTGCCACCTACCATCGAGTGCTACTATTCTGGTTTATCTCCAACTGAGGGAGATCTTGAGATGATTATTGCATATCTAACTGATGGCACTGGAACTTGGAAGATCCGGAATGACAAATGGGTAAACTTCAAATCTTCTAAGCTAAATGGCATTTCAAAGGCATGGCATTATTTTATTTCTACTAGACTTCTACCTTCCAACCACCTGAGTGAAGTTACCAGAGATTGAGCTATCCTGAACTACTACATTCAGGAGAGGAAGTCAATAGATGTTGGCAGTATTATTTATGATTCAGTGGAATCAATTGCTAGATCCAGCACTTCTGTGAGATTAGGATTCCCATCCTTGATTCATTCTTTATGCATGAGCAATGGAGTTCCTGCTGATATATCAGAGGAGAAGTTGAAGACAACAAAGCCAATTGGGCAGGAGAGTGTTAGTATTTATGATCGTCTTCGAGGGAAGAGATCTACTGGTCCTTCTACCTCTGTACCTACTCCAGGTAAAGCTTCTACTTCTATACCTTCTACTTCTACTGCTGAGCCACCATCTAGTTTATGGGAATCTATGCATGATCAATTTCTGGAGCAGCAAAATGAGTTATTTCTAACTCACTGTAGAGTGGATACTATAGACAAGAAGATTGATGATTTATCTGAATTTAACCAAAGAAAAAGTTAGTAAGATGCTGACTATTCAGAGTCTTTAGTGAGATTCTTGAAGGGTGAGCATGATGTTCAGTTTCCTACATGTCCTAAATTTTCACTATAAGTTGATCCAAAGGATGTGGAGTTTTCTTTTGGTGATGACGATGACGAGGCTACAGATAGTGATTAGTAGCTTGATTTACCTCTGAGATGTGCTGATTCTGTTGTTAGTTTATTTCTTGTTTGCTAGTGTTGTTTGTTGTTTGTTGTTTGTTAGTGTAGATTTATTTATGAAACTTTGTGTGGATTGTTTGATGTTGAGACTGTTTTAAATATTTATTGTATTGTGTTGAGGACTGAAATTTGGATGAATTAATGTTTATTTCTGTTTCAGCCTACTGTTTAGTATTCTTAAATAGTTAGTAATTTTGTTCTGTTTCTGTTACTATAAGTAGTATAGTCATTTAATTCAGCTATTGATATATAAAAAAAATGATTGATGAGCCTGCTTACTTTTATATATGCTTCGTTATTTTAGTAATATTCATAAAAAACATGTTTAGAAGTAAATTTTACTTTTTATATTGTTTTTACATACTTATAAAAATTCCTTTTTAAATTATACATTTCTTTCTCTCATACTTTAAATTTTTTTTTTCATGATATACGAAAACATAAGTTTGGGGGAAGGGAAAATACGTGCAAATTTAAATTTTATTTGTCCTTAATGAACTAATATTTTCTAAAAAAAATATATATTAACATAACATAAGTAATGAATAATCTATTTAAGATCATTTAAATTTTTGAAATTATAAATAATTTAATAGACTTAATCAAAATTTTAATAACTTTAATTGATTTTAAGAATAGAATTATTCAACTTAAAGAAGAGTAAGATTAAGAAATTTTTCTATTCATAGTAGAAATAATTAAATTTTAGAAGTATTAAGAAATCAAAAATTATAACTTGAAAATGAAAAGATTGAAATTCTTTTTGAAATCTATTCATGTTATAGTAATTAAGTGAAAATGTATATGTTTGAAAATATAAGTTAAGGATAGGGAAGTTCAAAACCATTAACAGGCTATCCAGATATAGTAATCCTCTCTGTAAAAAAAAAAGAAAAAAAAAAGAAAGAGAGGAGAAGCTTGAGGAGATGCCTAATCAAAAATTGGCATCACTAGAATTAGCTTATAAGAAAAAAACTAATTACATATTTTACTTAATTTTTATGCAAGTATCTTTATTAGAAAAGATTTTCATGAAGATCTTTTTCTTGTAAATAATTTATGTGATCTTAATATAATAAACTACAGTTATTTTTGAAGTGAATGAAAAATTTTTGAAATCTTATGATTTGGTAGTTAAATATTCTTTAAATTCTTAAAATTAAACTTAGTTAGTTAAATTTGAATAATAATTTACTAAAGCCTTTATAAAATCAAAAATTATAAGAAATCTTAAATATTTACCTTTCTATTCCAAATGTTATAAATTTTATATAGTAAAAAGGGTTACTTGAGGACAAGTAATGTTTAAGTTTGGGGGATTTTGATCCATGAAAAAAATACCTATTTTATGCCTTGATTTTTATCAAATTTTTAAGAATTTTATGCTTTAATGAAAGGTATTTTTGTGTTTTGGATGTAGGTGATGTAAAAATGTCTAAGAAGGAAAAAAAGATGAAAGAGGAGCAAAATTGAGCAAAAATGGAGCCAAGAATGCAAAATTGTCAAAATAATTGGCCTGGCACCTAGGCGCCAGAATCCAACGCCTAAGCACTAGTTCGATACAGAATTCTGGAAGATTTTTTATGACTTTTGGACAGTTATTTTGACGGTGTTAGCGGTTATTTGACCATATAGAAGATTGGCAATTATTCCTCGATTATAGGACATGTGATACATTATATTCGGACGCTTGGAAACGGTTAGGATCGCGAAGAGGTACGATCCAAAGTGAAGAGGTGTGAAGAATTTGACGCAGAGTCTGGCGCCTAGGTGCCAGACACAACTTCTAGAAGATTCATTGAACATGGACACATTTTGAAGAGATGCCTCAAAGCAACCCTTGAAGCCTATAAATAGGAGGCTACTCCTTAAGAGAAAAAAGCCCAAAATCCCACAACCCAACCAAAAACCACCAACGCCCAACCTAGCCCCATAGTGTTGACCTCATTTTTGATGAGGTCTTTTTCTCCTCTCTTTAGTACTTAGGATCTAGCCTTAGGCTTTTCCTTTGACTAATCTTAGAGGACTAGAGGTGGATCCCACCCTTTAGAAGTTCAAACACCTTTTGACTCCCTGTAAACCCCACAAGCTTGATTGTAGATCCCTAATCACCTAGAGGGTTGAAATCAAATGTGGAGGTTTAAAGGATGAGTTCCCTATAGGACTTCATGGCCTTAGGAATACCCTGGGTGGCCCAGTGCAGTGAGGGTTGACTTGCACATACACTACACTCTCACACATATTCCAAGTCCTAAAATCACACTCTCACCTAACTTGACTTCACGACTCATGTAGGTAATTCACATGGATGGTCCTTAACCCCTAAGCCCCTGGCTAAGAGGGTTAGGAACAACATAGTGAATGCCTCAAATGAGTCATCTCATGGCTCATATGGGCTTAATATGGCTTCATGGCTCAATCAAAGTGATTCCATTCTACTCAAATTTGATCAATCTTCATTTTTCAAAAATTTCAATTTTTGACCCCCAGGGCCCTACACCAACTAAACCTACCAAAAGCCCTAGAAACTACCCAAAATTTACAAAACGACCTAAATTACTCAAAATTTCTCAAAATCAATCCTAAACATTTCCCCCCACTCAAAATGATCATCCATAGCCAAAAATACCAAAAATTCCAAAAGTACCCCCCAATACCCTCCAATACCCAAAATGCCCTTCTTAGCCTAAAAATCTATAAATTCAGAAAATTCCCAAAAAATTTCAGAAAATCTCAAATATTCCCAATTTTATTTTATTCAACTACACTATGGGCCAATTTTGCCAATTTACCCAACTTTTACCAATACCCCCAATTTGACCCATTTTTAACCCAAGTGAACCCAATGTCAAACCAAACCACCCAAATTGGCCTCAATTTTGGTCCAATTCAATTCTAAACTTCAAATCAACATCTCTAATATCAATTTAGACCAAATCCAAGTCCAATTTGATTGAAACGTGAGCCCAATTTCAATTTGAAGCCTAAGGCCCAATTTTGGCCCATGACTTAAACCTAGCTCAAACCCATCCAATTCAACTCCAATTGGCCTCAAATCTTTTCTAAAGCCTTCCTAACACCCCCATAAACAAAAAAACTGACTTGATTTGCCCAAAATTTGAACCTAAACTCCACCCAAACCTAACCTAAAACCAAGATCCCTTAAATTGACCTAAACCCAAACCTAACCCAATGGGCCCAAATCCCAAAATCAAAGCCCAACGAAAGTTGAAAACTCTTTGTGACACTACCATGAACATTTCTCAACATTAATTTTACATCAAATCCAACTTTAGCCCAAACTTAACCTAAGTTAGTCCAATTTGGCCCATCTTGGCCCCTTTACCAAAAGACCCTACATTAAACCCAATTCAATTCAAAATCACTTTACACTTGTTCCAAACCACTCATGATACATACCTAAACCAATTGCAACATTTATTTGGCATGATCCCTCAAAAAATTTCCATCCACCAATTTATTTTCAAACCTAAAGGCCCACTTTCTTAAACCATTCTAAAAGCCCACTTCTGCCAAATCCAAAAGCCCAAAATTCATCCAAAGCCCACATGACATTTCCCTACATCATGCATTCAATTAAAATCATCCCTAAGTCATAAACCAATGATCAAATAATTCCAAATGAAGCTTCATCCAAATTTCCACCAAAATATCCAAAATCCTTAAAATCCATTTTTATGAAATTGACCAAACTTTTTCCAAGCCAAATGTGAGCCATTGAGCCATGTACAAGCCACATGGAAGCCATGGAAGCCACTTTCCACCTCATCAAGCCATTAATGGAAAGAAGAGGGGACCCTTTCCTAATATTTCATTAAGCATTTTTAACCATACTCATGTCACACTCTAAACCATTCTTAGCCACCTCACCTTGGATGGAGACTTCACCACCCCTTCCAAGCTGACCTAAATGATTCCCTGAGCTCAAAATCGGGTCTTGGGGAGCTGCACCAAGCCTATTTCCATGGATTGACCAAACCAAGCCCAAAATACACTCTCCCCCATTCCATTTTAATCAAGCTTTTTACACATGTCAAACTCCGATTGACTTCACCAAATTCAACCCACGACCCACCGAGTCGGATGGTGACCCATGCACGGCGGGCCGCCCACCACAGCCAGCCGGAAAACACCATGGCCGAGAGCTCCATGTGAGCCAAAAAATTCAATTCTCCCTCGTCGAGCCGTCCCAACCCTAATGGACACCAGAGCTCTTCTTCACCTCCCCTGAGCGAGCTGATCCCGACCTCCAATTGCCCTCGGGAGCCCTCCGACCCATGTCTATTTAAACCCACCACCCTCTCGGCCAAAAGAAGAGAAGAACCGGACCTTAAGGAAACTCTGCCAAAATTGCTCCAGGACCTTCTCCTAACCCAGAGCAGTTGATCCCCAGTGTTCCTTTGCCCTAATCCCCATTAACAGAGCTCAATTTCTAAGTTGAAAATCCACCCAAAAACATGACACTTCACCATAGTGAGCCAATCTCCAAATTGATTGGTCCTACACCTTCACCAGACCAAGAGGAGAAGTTCCCCAGCAAAAGCCCCCTCACAAGGCTAGCCATTGCTTCTAGCCTCTAAGCTTTGTGATCGGCCTTGGTCACTTTCATACCTAGACAATTCCCCAAAGCCAGAGACTTCATTTGGAGCTTGCCTGGACTCAATCGAAGGTGACACAACTCTCACATCGAAGCTTGACTTCTCTGAGTAAAGGTATGAACTCACTCTTCTTCCCGAGCTTCCAGTGATTCTCCATTTTTTTTAAGTTAATTTCATAGCCTATAAACCTTATGGATGTGTTCGTCTCTTCAAGATGAATCCATAGAGCATAAGAACACAAAAGTCCATTGAGAATCGAGTGAGATCTTAGGGTATTAGTGTGGACGGTCACGGGTGCACACAAGTCGTAGACGATGACCGGGAGCCATTGGATCGCTCATGTATCGAGCGGATGGTTCAGATTGCGCAGGACCAGGGAATGTTGCGTGAACCGTGGGCCCCTGGAGCTCTGAGTCGAATGGCGGCATCAAATGGGAATGCGCCGCGTGGGCTTTCGGAGCTGCCGATGTTGCGCTGGCACCGAGTTGGATAAGTAGATAAATAGAGTATTTTTGAATTATTTAAATGCCCAGAACTTGAAAAATTCATATCTTTGCATCGAAAAATCACAAAATAAAATAAAAATACCCACTTGCTTAGTGAACAGAGGAGAATAATGTGGAAAAGAAATCAAGTTAATTGGATGAGTATTTTATTTTTAATAATTTATTTATTATTTTTAGTATTTTGATTCTTCATTTGCATAGTCAATTCACCATGACATGAGACCATAGGGCTTTTGAAGCGTCTGATCTTGGGAACATTCCCTGAATTTTTCAAGGTCAAAGGCCATCTCTGTGAAAAATTATTGAATTTTCAATTTCATGTCACTGTTTTAGGTATTTTAATTTCAGTAATTAGTATGTTGTGAAATAAATTCTAGGAAAATTTTGTGATGTTCCTTAGGACTAGAGGACCCTACGAAAAATATATTTTGAGTTAATACATTCATAATAACCTTAATTGGCCTAAACCCCTAAAATTGAATTTGAATTAATTAGGGTTAACCACAGATCAAATTGACTTGAAAACAATTCTCCACTGATCTTTAAGATCAGTGGAACCTCACATAAAAATTTGAAATTAATTGGACTTGATTAACTCTACCAAATGGGTTGATTAATCCTCATAAGCAAAATGGAACTTTAAAAATTCATAACTCCAAAAATACTTTTCAAAACTTCACAAAAATGGTTTTGGGGCTTCTCTGATATTAGGGGAGTTCAGAAAAATTAAAATTAGAATTTTCTAAAAAAGTTGATTTTTCACAATATTTTAATATTTTAATAATTAAAAAATAATAAAAATCATAAAAACATTAAAAATCATAAAAAATGTCACATTTTGATTCCTAATCACTTAGTAACAAACCAAATATTTTTCCTAAGTCCCTAGGATAAAATATTGAATTTTAAAGGCTTAATGTAATTTTTCATGTTAAAAAATGAGTTTTTAACCTTTTTCACTAAAATAATTCTAATAAATTAAACAAAAATTAAAAAATTATAAAATTTATTTCTCTGAACTCCCTGAGGTCAGAGAAATTTAATAAAAATATAAAATTCATTTTTCAACTTTAATTTTATTTTATAATTAATTAATACTCTAAAATTGAAAATAATTATAATAAATAAAATATAACTTAAAAAATCACCAAAATTGGTCCAAGTGGTCCTCTGGTCATTAGGAACATCCTATAATTTTTTTAAGGAGAGAAACCTTTCCTTGGTCATGTTGTTGAATTTTCTTTGAAAACCTTTATTCTCTACTAAAAATAATTATATAAATAAATTAAATTCAGAAAAATCACATTTTCTCCTATAATGTCTTAATTGACATGTGAGTGAGGTGACATAAAAATTTCAAATTCATTTGAGCTCAATTTAGTGTGTTATGAAATAAAAAAGCTTAAAATGGCATAAAGGTAACTACAAATTTTAACCCTTAATTAAAACTTTAGGTTTAATCAAAATAGAGGGGTAAAATATTTGATTTTAATTTTCTCTTAGATGATTGAAACTTAGGGAAATTAAAGGGTAGAAACCCATTGAACATTTTAAAAATATCAAAAACGAAACTTTAATTAATTAAATAATTTAAATTTTGGAAAGATATATTTAAATTTGGATCAATAAAATAGGGATATTATTAAGAGGACATTTATTCTTTAATTTAAAAATCCCTAAATAAGTCACTTTAACAATACTTAATTCTTAATTAAAAATTAAAATAATAATTCAAATGAATAATTAAAATTAACAATTAAAACTAAAATTAAAATGAAATTAAATTTTAATAAATTTAAATTAAATTAAATTTAAATTTAAATTAAAATTAAAATTAAAATTAAATTAAATTAAATTAAATCAAAATTAAATTAAATTAAATCAAAATTAAATTAAATTAAATTAAATTAAATTAAAATTAAATTGAATTAAAAATTAAATAAATTAAAATTAAATTAAAATTAAAAATTAAATTAAAATTAAATTAAAATCAAATTGAATTAAAATCATTTAACAACAAACCTAAATGAAATCATTAAGAATTAAATCTAAAATAATTTGAACACTATTCCAAAGTTAAAATTATTAATTAAAACCACATAATTAAATTAAAACACTCTAAACCATTAACTCAAACTTTAAATTAAGAATGATTAAAATTCTCGATAAGCCAACTTGCCCTTAAAGGCTTTAATTATTATAACTCTTAAATAGAGTATTAAGTGAAATGTCACTTCATTCTTCAAGTAATCAAATACCTAAGTTCACTGAGCATGAAACAAAGTTTAACTAAACGCCTTGATGATTAATTCACCTGTGCAACTAAATTTACTTGGACTCAAAACAATCTCAGAAATATTAAAAAGATGTTTAGGATTCGTCCTAAGCACTTCCTCAATATGACGAGGTGTTTTAGAAGAACATTTGAATTTAATTGTTCTTCGATGAAGAAAATCATCCTTAAAACCAAACTGACAACCTAGACGTCATAGGAAATGACTAGTTACTGGATTAGGAATTTGGTAGACAACCAAAACCCTTCCCTTAGCTTTACCTAGGTATCTGTTGATATATTTAAATGCCTTAACATGTGTTTTAAGTGCAGCTTGGGATGACGGGAAGACCCTCCAGGTACGCTTTTATTTTATTGCAATTTACTTACATGCACTGTACTTTACTTTTCTTGCATGTTAAACAAGACTGTTGCATGTAAACCAAAACCTTTAGGGTAGTCCCTGAACTGAAAACAAAACTAAATTAAAAGTCATTGCAAGATAAATTTCACCGCCACAACATTCCAAAATATAAAATAACTCAAAATTTAATCACAAACAGAACAACAAAACTACAACTAAATTAAAACGTCTCATTGAATGATCGAGAATACCTCAGATGATGTAACCCACGTGTTGCTAACGGGATTTCCCAAGGTCTAAATGAAAGTGTGGAACTCATTCAGTTGAGTTTAGCAAATTCATCTCGACTAAGTGAATTCGATGAAAATAACGGTGCCGGGATGACGGAACCATGGGATCTTAATCGGTTCTGTTTAATTAATTTTAAGATTTGTTTTAATTAAAACACTAAAAAACACTTAGATTTTAAGATTTTCTCTAAACCAAAACACTTCTCTCATCTCCTGATTTATGACTTCTAAAACTAATCCTCTCCAACAATAAGGAGCTCGGAGCATGGTGGGCAGCTCGACCATCGTCATCAGCAAAACTCGGATCTACTCCAGTAAAACTTTTTTAGAATTAAATAACAAAGCCATAGGATTTCAAGGTAGTTTGCCTAGTGCAACATAAGTCCTCAACTCTTCGTTAGGCATTTGCATGATCATGTCAAGTAAATTAAGCCCTAACCGGTCTTAGGACTCCGAGGTAGTCGTTTGGTACGACATAAACCCTCACATCTTCAAGGCTATTTATGCGATTATGTCATTCAAATATAAGACCTAAATAAATAATATTGGCAGGATTGCAACTTTAAATAAACTCCCAAATTGAAGCCAAACAATAGGATAGTTTGGGAAGTTGCCAAGATTCTTCTTAGATCCTCAGCTTCTCCTACTTTTCTTCCTTTGATCTCCTGAAATAAATTATTCCAAATTTGATTCATTCCCTATTGAAATCTCCAATACTCAAATCCTTTGAAAACCTTAAACTTTGAAATTCTTGAGAGCAAAACCACTAATCATTATCGAGAGTTTTCTTAAATGATTCCTATCATTTAAGATGTAATTAAATATAGGGGCTTGCGCTTATAGGGAACTTTAAGAACCTAGGTAATATAAACCCTGCTTAATTCATTTATATTAAGCAGGGGAACTTGTCGGCTTATAAAATTGGTTCGCAGACCAAACAGACATCACAAATCTTCTAGTTTATTTAATTGAGCTCCATCATCAAGCAGCGTGTTTGTCCTTCAGGATAGATACACGGTTTGTGATGCGGTGCTCGTTTATATAAACCATTTGGGATGTGAGATCGGTTTGATTTCATATCTTAAAATTTTCAAATTTAAAATTATTTTCAAAATCAAATACTACTTTCTAAATTATATATATATATATATATATATATATATATATATATATATATATATATATATATATATATATATATATATATCAAATTATAATCTAAAAATTCACCGACAATTTCAGTAGGCGACCCCCTTTTTAAAATACAACACAACCTAAAAATATGCCGACAATTTCTGGCGACTCCGCTGGGGACTAGTTCCTCTCTCCATTTTTGATTAGAAGGTTTTGCTTTCATAAATCGGTAGTGAGTCCATATCCCTAGTGGACCAAAACTACCATTCTTCCGTTGGAATACCCCGTTCATTTATGTCTTGAACGAGTATAGCCAACTCCTCTCGGATTTAGGAGCCACTGTTTAGACACCCCTAAACAGAGAGGTTCCGAGATCCTTTTACCTCTTTTCTAAGGTGGGGTGGACCCTCAATAGGTGTTAGTTTAGGAGCGGTCCTTCGAGTTGAGAAGTTTTGCATAAGACTTTCTCTTCCTTTCCAATTCTAAATCGGGCCCTTTACCTTTTCTATAACATTTTCCCTTAATCGTTTTGTTTCTAACAAACGAACCTCCTAATAAACAATCTCTTTTAAAAATCATAAATACACTAAGACAAACGAAAATGTGTTCAAACTCTTTCTTTTTCGTCCTAAACTTTATGACGGAAAGAAGCATAATTCGGGACTAACATTCGGAATCTGCCCTACAGAAAATGACTGCCCCAAAGATAACCTTCTCCTTCACCAATGGAATGGACTTCGCCATTTACAAGGATGAGCTGCCCGACAATGGGATCATCCGTTTCGGACAAGGATTCGGCAACACAGATATCAAGTTTGCTGATGTCACTCTCTTCACATTAATGGACAAAGTGCCAGAAACTGAAGAGCCCGTGATTGAGTTCAACTTGAAATCGACTCAAGAATTCCCTCCCCTGTAAAGGGTTCCAGCTGAGAGGAGTACTACTATTCGTAGGAGGACTGTTGTCTCTACCCCCACCGGTCTAGTCATCTTTGCACCTACCCCGACTTTTGCCAAACTGATGGGGAAGGAAATCTAAGTTTGTGATGAGCCTGTCACCGTGGAGGGTACAGATTTTGCTACAATACCATCTGTTTTTGAGATTGGGTCCAGTTCAAGAATTGCACCCCTAACTTGGACTCAAAGGAAAAATAGAAGCAGAAGGATAGCCAAGAAAGCCAGAGCTGTTGAAGTTGCTTTTCTAGAAGAAATTCCTAAGGATAGTGAAGAACTACCTGAGTATATACCTCTGTTGGAAAGGAGTAGGTTTCACCCTCTCTCTGCCGCATTAGATGAAGAGAATGTTCATAGGATCGCCACTGCATTACCCCGACCTGCGTACTACAGCAATTACAAGAGAAAAAGGGATAAGACTACGCCATTTACTCGACTGCAGGCTGTGATAGAAAGATTGGCAAAGAAAGAAAGATGCCCTGTGTCAGAAATCTTAAGAAGGATAGGACTGGTGCCAGCTAAATCCCGCCTCGGACCGCGAATAGAGCCTGTTGCTGCCACAGAGAAACCAAAGAAGAAGATAAAAGCCAATCTACCCGTTGTTGTATTGGGTCTACAAATTAGGGATGATACCACTTTCCAGCATATAGCCGACAGACCATCCGGTCCCAGGCTTCCGGCTGTGAGAAGGATTGTATAGCGACCTCCTACTAGCAAGCTAAGATCAAAACAATGTCTTGAGACGAAAAGTCTCGTCAGGAGACTTGAATCAGAAGAAAGTGCTACTGCAATAAAGGGGACTCCAGGGAAGGAAGTTCAACAACAGTCGCAAGACGACTGCGAGACCGTGCTGAAAAGGCCATTAGAGGATGCCATGGACAAGTTAAGGACCGACATCCGACAGTTAGCAAAAGAAAGAGAAGAAAAATTAGGAGATGAAGTTGACTCATCAGAGTTCATGGATGAGGCGTATGTCGAGATCAACATGGTTGAGACATGAACATCGTCAGCTTCGCAAGGTGCTCCGGCAGCTGTGGAAAGAGATGAACCGAAAGTGATGAGAGCACAGATTTGGGAGAGAGATGACACAATTTCCCAAATGGCAAAGAGGATGGAAGAGATGGCTGCTGCCTTAGCCACTCTGGAGAGTCAGGTACAACCTCAGAAAGAGACACCCTCATAAATTATCCATATTGCAGATGGAGGAAAAGAGATCACATCAGTAAACGGAGACGAATAACCAAAGAAAGATCCTGCACAAAGCATGATTCCAGAAAAGGACATTAAGAGCATGGTAGAACAGCAGGTGTGAGAGGCCCTAGCACAATCTAAGAGTGGAGCATCTATTCAAACGGGTAGACCTTACCCCGAAGAGTTCTATGCAGTCCAATACCCGAAAGGCATCGTACCACCTCTATTTAAGACTTTTGATGGAACAGGAAACCCCCGGCAACATGTTGCACATTTTCGTGTTAGTTGCTGCAATGCCGGTGGGAGTGACGCTCTACTCTTCCGCCAGTTCTTCAGCAGTTTATCAGGGATTGCCTTCGACTGGTACGCAAAATTGTCAAACAGTTTAGTAAAGACCTTTTCAAAACTAGAAAATCTCTTCGTTAAATGATTTGCCAGAGCTCAGCACCACATCACTATTGGTGATCTAGTGGTGGAGCAACAAAAGCCGAACGAGACTTTAGTGGATTAAATACTTCGATGGAGAAACTTAAGCATGAAGTGTGAACCACAGCTTTAAGAACAACATGCAGTCGGCATCCTACTTAAAAGTATTCATGGCCCGATAGCACTTCTCCTTAAAGGGTTTACAATCAAGACTTTCGAGAAGTTGCTTAGCAAGGCTTGTAGCTTGCAAGAAGAGGCAAAGCAGTTAAGTTTCATAGACAAGACTGATAAGCAGAAGCCTGTGAAAACATTCAAAAAGAAATCTGGAATCGTCACGGAAGTAGATAAGGGCAAGCAGCCGGTTCAGATACAGTCAGAGCGACCACAGCCTAGTTATCAAACACCACAACAGACTTATCAACAACCTCGGCAAAGCTATCAGCAACCTGGACCGAGCTATCAGTCGCCTCAGCAATATGAACAACCACCTCATTCATCCTGTACCTTAAGAGAACTTCTAAATAAAGAATATCCATTCAAAACTGAAGCAGTAGCGAAGATGTTCCGCAGCTTAATGAAGACACCGGATTTTTCAGTTGTCAGAGCCCAATAAACCGGAGAAAGTCAATAAGAAAGATCATTTGAACTATTGCCCTTACCACCAGATGCTCAAACACAAGATAGAGGATTGCATCACTTTCAAGAGTTGGCTTGATGACAATCTCCAAAAAGGGAACATAACAATCCCAAAGGAATACATGAAGGAACCCCAGAAAGGAGGTTTTGTCAATGTTATTTCAACGGATCCTATTGTTCCGATAGACCCTTACGCGACTGATGATGGATGGAGTACCGTCTGGACAAAGTCTTCAAAGAAAATTTTGGATCACATTCAAACCGCTTCGGTACACGCTTCAACTCAGAGTTTGAAACCTGTCGAGCCGGCACTATCACTTGCGATTGAAGAACCACCCCAGAAGGAGGAGAAGATCGTAGAAGAAAAGAAGACCGAGGCTCCGAAGGGTAGAGTAGGGGCTGCTTATCCTAGGATGGTTATTTCTGATTTGGGGGAGAAATTCCTCGAACTCCTGATTCTATGATTATCTTCTTGCACCGGTAGGATCTTATAATCATAAAGGTTATGGCGTTGGCTACGTTTTGACTGTTTCTAACGATTACGTAACTAGCGACAACCAACTTAATCCAGATCTCGATTCCAATACAAATAACGATTCTCAAATCATACATAACCTTGAAGACCACGATGAAGAAGATGTTCACAAAGGAGGCTACGAAAGCTCGACAAGCAACAAGTCCATTTGTGAGTTCCGAGGGGCTCCGATCACGATAGAATTAGAACCGTCAGACACCGAAGCGACTTCAGAAGAGCCAGTTGCTCCGATTCAAAAGGAAACACCAAATTCAGAAGAAATAATTGAAGTAAATTTAAGAAGTGGAAAAGTTCTACCCCCGAGAATGGGTCCAAAGGATAAAGGAAAGCAGGTGGTTTCTTAGGAAGAGCCAACCCCAGTAGAGGAATTGCCCATTCGGGAAAAAACCGAGGAACATGGTAATAAAGTGGACTACAACGTGCTTGCCCATCTTAGGAAATTACCGGCCAAACTAAGTATATACGATGCTCTGATCCTGTCAATGGAGATGAGAGAGACTCTGATCAAGGCTTTACTTGATCCAGAGATTTTTTTAGCCCAAATGGCCGGTAATTCCTTCGATGAGGTTTGCTCGTTAAGAGAAAAGCGAGGTGTTACCTTCACGGACAATGATCTATTACTGGGAACAACAGATCACAACCGACCGTTAAACATTTTAGTCACTATTGGAAAGTTTACGCTCTCCAGAGTGTTGGTTGATCCGGGAGCATCAATCAACATAATGAATCTTCGGACGCTAGCATATTTGGAAATTGATGCTCGCGAGCTTGAAGCAGACAAGATGCTATTAAAAGGCTTCAATCAAAAAGGAGAAAGAGCTCTTAGATCGATAACACTACTAATGAAGACCGGTGATTTAGCAAAGGCAATCGCAAAATTCCACATAATTGATTCTGAGACATCGTTCAACGCTCTACTGGGTCGGCCATGGATCCATGAAAACCAGATGGTACCGTCATCTCTGCACCAGTGCATAAAGTATTACGAAGGAGGGGAATAGTGTATGAAAGGTGACTTGCAACCATTATCCGTACACGATATTGGAATTCATGAAGATGCGGCCTACTACGTGCCTCCTGATCACAGAAAAATATGTTAAGAAATTCATACCTATTTTTTATGAAATTGCACTTTAAAGAAAGGTACTTTCTTTATTTTATTGCAGGAATGAAGATTTATAAGTGATGAAAGCAAAAAGCATGAAATGGAGCAAATTTGGATCAAAAAGGAAGAAATTCATGCAAAATGAACTATGTCGCTGACGGCGAGATCGAGCCCGCCGACGGCGAGATTTTTAAGAAAATTTCTGAAGAATTTATAACTACCTCGCTGACGGCGAGCCCGAGCCCGCCGACAGTGAGATCGCGCGGTTTGGAAACCTTCTAGAAGCCCCGCCGATGGCGAGGTCGTTTCTCGCCGACGGCGAGATTGTTCAAAATGTCAGATACATTGAACCTGGATGCTTTTTTTGAAGAGGTGCTTAAGTACCCCTTGGACCTTTGTCTACCTCTATAAATAGAGGATGAATTTGTGTTTCTAGGGTGTCTCTTTTTGGTGTCTATTTATGTGTGTGTTTATTTAGAGAGTATTAGTGTCTACTTGGTGTTTATTTTAAGAGTTTTTTAGAGTGTAATTAGTGAGTAGAAGTGTGCTGTACTAGAAGGAAAAGTCAAAGGAACTTCAAGGAGTCTGCTTGGGGAGGAAATTAAGATAAGTATCTTTGTTTATTGTTGTTAACTTTAAATGAAATCCATGCTTTGTTTAATTCCCATGCATTCTGAGTAGTTATCTTAGTATTTCTCCTTGTTTATGAAATTATGTGAATTGATGAAATTAAATAGAAGTGCCTAAAATATTAAAATAAATTGTGATAATTTTTACTTAAAACTTAATTTACTTTCAATCTGGCCCATTGAATTGTTAAAATATGTTGAATTATCAACTATAGTAAAGATTACATCCAATATTCAGGGAAGTCAAAAGCCTTGGAAGGAGGATGCAAATAAATAAGGAAATATTATTTATCGAACGTAGAATTGAACATTTTAGTGTGACAGACTAAAATATTCAATTTTGTCATATTGTTTGAGAGCTGAAGTGTAGATGTTAGCCCTCAGGTTAGGGGAATGTGGGAGCTCTGAAGTGGCAGCTAGTATCCTCCCAGCCTAGCCACATATTCAGTAATCAAACATAGGATTAGTCAATGTTCTTTGCACCTGGACCAAAGGGTAAAGAATAGGAATGCTCCTATTTGTCACAATACAATAAAAGATATTCTATTTAAATTCATCATTCACTTAATTTTCTAAAAACAAGGAGGACACTTTTCTGAAATCTTTTAAATCAACTTTATTTTAAAGCATTAGTTTACTTTAGTTTGCTTTAGTTAATGTCGGCATATTTTTAGGTTGAGTGTTGTATTTTTGAAAAGAGGTCGCCTACAGAAATTGTCGGTGAATTTTTAATTTAATTTAAATAAATAATTTGAAAAGTAGTATTTGATTTTGAAAATAATTTTTTTTTAAATTTGAAAATTATAAGATATGAAATCAAACTGATCTCGCATCCCAAATAGTTTATATAAACGAGCACCACATCACAAACCGTGTAACTATCTCGAACGAGAAACACACTGCTTGACGATGGGGCTCGATTAAATAAACTAGACGATTTGTGACATCTGTTTGGTCTACGAACCAATTTTATAAGCCGACAAGTTCCCCTGCTTAATATGAATGAATTAAGTAGGGTTTATATTACCTGGGTTCTTAAAGTTCCCTATAAGGGCAAGCCCCTATAGTTAATTACATCCTAAGTGACGGGAATCACTTAAGAAAACTCTCGATAATGATCAGTGGTTTTGCTCTCAAGAATTTCAAAGTTTAAGGTTTTCAAAGGATTGAATTTTGGAGTTTCAATAGGGAATAGATCAAATTTGGAACAGTTAATTTCAGGAGTTCAAAGGAAGAAAAGTAGGAGAAGCTGAAGATCCAAGAAGAATCTTGGCAACTTCCCAAACTATTCTATTGTTTGGCTTCAATTTGGGAGTTTATTTAATGTTTCAATCCTGCCAATTTTAATTAATTAGGACTTATATTAGTATGACATAATCATAAAAATAGCCTCGAAGATGTGAGGGTTTATGTCGTACCAAACGACTACCTCGGAGTCCTAAGACCGGTTAGGGCTTAATTTACATAACATGATTATGCAAATGCCTAACAAAAGGGTTGAGGATTTATGTTGCACTAGGCAAACTACCTCGAAATCCTACGGTTTTGTTGTTTAATTCTAGGAATGTTTAGCTGATGTAGAGTTGTTTTGCGGACGAAGATGGTTGTACTACCCACCATGCTCCGAGCTCCTTGTTGTTGCAGAGGTTTAGTTTTAGAAGTCATAAATCAAGAGATGAGAGAAGTGTTTTGGTTTAGAGAAAAATCTTAAAATCCAAGTGTTTTTAATGTTTTAATTAAAACAAATCTTAAAGTTGTTTAAACAGAACCGAATAAGATCCCACGGTTCCGTCATCCCGGCACCGTTATTTTCATTGAATTCACTTAGTCCAGATGAATTTCCTAAACTTAACTTAATGAGTTCCACACTTTCATTTAGACCGTGGGAAATCCCGTTAGCAACACGTGGGTTACATCATCCGAGGTATTCCCGATCATTCAACGAGACGTTTTAATTTAGTTAAAGTTGTAGTTTTGTTGTTATGTTTGTGATTAAATTTTGAGTTGTTTAATATTTTGAAATGTTGTGGCGGTGATTTTTATCTTGTAATGACTTTTAATTTAGTTTTGGTTTCAATTCAGGGACTGTCCTAAAGGTTTTGGTTTTCATGCAACAATTTTATTTAACATGCAAGAAAAGTAAAATGCATTTCAATAAAGTAAATTGCAATAAAATAAAAGCGTACCTGGAAGGTCTTCCCGTCATCCCAAGGTGCACTTAAAACACATGTTAAGGCATTTAAATATTTCAACAAGTACCTAGGTAAAGCTAAGGGAAAGGTTTTGGTTGTCTACCAAAGTCCTAATCCTATAACTAGTCATTTCCTATGACGTCTAGGTTCTTGGTTTGGTTTAAGGATGATTTTCTTCATCAAAGAACAACTAAATTCAACTGTTCTTTTAAAACATCCCACCATATTGAGAAAGTGCTTAGGACGAGTCTTAAACATCTTTTCAATGTTTCTGGGATTGCTTTAAGTCCAAAAGAATTTAATTATGCAAATGAATTAATCATCTAGGAGTTTAAGTTTTGTTCTCTTGCTCAGTGAACTAGGACATTTGAATATCCTATAAGTGAAGTAACACTTCACTTGATACCTCATTTAAGAGTTATAATAATAAGAGCTTTAAAAGGGCAAATCAACTTATCAAGTATTTTAATGATTTAAACTTAATGATTTAATTTTAATTTTGACTTAATTATATAAAAAAAAATTAGTTTAAGTTTGGAATAGTGTTCAAGTTATTTTAGATTTAATTCATAATGATTTCATTTAGGTTTGTTGTCGAATGATTTTAATTTAATTTAATTTAATTTTAACTTAATTTGATTTGATTTTGATTTGAATTTAATTTGGTTTATTTTAATTTAAACTTTAACTTAATTTGATTCAATTTAATTTTAATTTTAATTTAATTTAATTTTAATTTTAATTTAGATTACTTTTAACTTTAATTTAATTTTTAATTTAATTTATTTAATTTTAATTTAATTTTAATTTAATTTAATTTTAATTTAATTTTGATTTTAATTTAATTTTAATTTACTTTAATTTAGCTTAGTTTAATTTTAATTTAATTTCAATTTGACTTAATTTTTAATTTAGTTTAAATTTAATTTTAATTTAATTTTAGTTTAATTTTAGTTTTAATTATTAATTTGGATTATTATTTTAATTAAGAATTAAATATGGTTAAAGTGACTTATTTAGGGATTTTTAAATTAAAGAATAAATATCTTCTTAATAATATCCCTAGTTTAATAATTCCAATATTTGTTATTCTTCCAAAATTTCAATTAATTAGTTAATTAATGTTTTATTTTAATTATATTTGAAATGGTTAGTATGTTTCTAACCTCAATCATTTAAGTTTCAATCATCCAAAATCAGTTTAAAATCAAATATTTTACCCTCCCTTTTTGATTAATCCTAAAATTTTAATTAAAGGTTGAAATTTTTAATTACCATTTTGCCCTTCAAGCTTAATAATTCTATAACTCACTAAATTAAGTTCAAATGAACTTGAAATTTTTATGTAATCTCACTCTCATGTCAATTAAGACATTAGAGGAGAAAATGTGATTTTTCTGTATTTAATTTATTTATGTAATTATTTTTAATGGAAAATAGGGGTTTTCAAGGAAAATTCAATAACATGACCAAGGAAATACTTCTATCCTTGAGAAAATTATGGGATGTTCCTAATGACCAGAGGACCATTTGGGCCAATTTTGGTGATTTTTTGAATTATATTTTATTTATTAGAATTATTTTGAGTTTTGGAGTACTAATTAATTTTAAAATAAAAATAAAGCGGAAAAAATGATTTTATATTTTTCTTAAATCTTTCTGACTCAAGGAGTTTAGAGAAACAAATTTTGCATTTTTCTGCTTTTTCCTTGATTTATTAGAATTATTTTAATGAAAAGGTTGGAAAATACATTTTTTTAATATTAAAAATTACATTAAGCCTTTAAAATTCAATATCTTATCCTAGGGACTTAAGAAAAATATTTTTTTTGTTCCTAAGTAATTAGAATTCAAAATGTGACATTTTGGTGATTTTTAATATTTTTATGATTTTATTATTTTTTTAATTATTAAAAATATTAAAATAATGATAAAAATCAATTTTTTTAGAAAATTACAATTTTAATTTTCCTAAGTTTCTCTGATATCAGAGAAGCTCCAAAACCATTTTTGTGAATTTTTGAAAAGTATTTTGTGAGTTATGAATTTTTTAAAGTTTAAATTTACCCATTTTTGCTTAAGAGGCTTAATCAACCCATTTGGTGAGGTTAATCAAGTCCAATTGATTTCAAATTTTTATGTAAGACTCTACTGACCCTAAAGGACAGTGGAGAATTATTTTCAAGTCAATTTGATTTATAGTTAACCCTAATTAATTAAAGTTCAATTTTGGGTGTTTAGGCTAATTAGGGTTGTTCCATGTGAATTAACTCAAAACCTATTTTTCTTGAGTTCCTCTGGTCCTAAGAAACATCACCAAATTTTCCTAGAATTTATTTCTCAACATGCTAATTATTGGAATTAAAATACTCAAAACAGTAACATGAACTTGGAAAATCAATAACATCTCATGGGGATGGCCTCTGACCTTGGAAAATTCAGGGAATGTTCCCAAGTTCAGAGTCTTCAAAAGCCCTATGGTCTCATGCCATGGTGAATTTCCTATATGCATGGAGAATTGAAATAGTGCAGAGAGTAAATAAATTATTTAAAATAAAATACTTGATGAAATTAATTGATTTCTTTTCCACTTATTCTCCTCTGTTCACTGAGCAAGAGGGTATTTTTATTTTATTTTTAGGATTTTTCTACACAAAGTTACGCATTTTTGAAGTTCTGGGTATTTAATAAATAAGAAAAATCCCTATTTATCTACTTATCCACGCGGCGCCACGCAATCCTCGACAGCTCCGAACGCCCACGCGGCGCATTCCTATTCGATGCCACCATCCAACTCAGTGCTCCAGGGGCCCGCAGTTCATGTACCATTACGCTGTCTGGCTCGATCTCGACCGTCCGCTCGATACACGTTCGATCCGACGGCTCCTGGTCATCGTCTACAACTGGTGTGCATCCGTGACCGTCCACACTAAAACCCTAAGAAATCACTCGATTCTAAATGGATTTTTGTGTTTTTATGCTCTATGGATTCACCTTGAAGAGAAGAACACATCCATACGGTAAACATGCATTGAAATCGATTCATATCAAATGGAGAATCTCCAGGAGCTCGGGAGGAAGAGAGAGTTCATACCTTAGCTCAGAGAAGTGTGGCTTCAATCTGAGAGTTGTGTCACGTTCGATTGGGTCCAAGCAAGCTCCAGATGAAGTCTCTTGGCCTGGTGAATTGCCTAGGTGCAAAAGTGACCACAGCGGATCACAAAGCTTGGAGGCTGGAGCAACTGGGTGGCCCTGGAGAGGGGGCTTTCACCTGGGAACTTCTCCTCTTGGTCCGGTGAAGGTGTAGGACCAATCAATTTGGAGATTGGCTCACCGTAGTGAAGTGTCCTGTTTTTGGGTGGAATTTGGACTCTGAAATTGAGCTCTGTTAATGGGGATTAGGGCAAATGGACACTGGAGATCAATTGCTCTAAGTGTGGAGAGTGGTCTGGGACAATTTTGGCAGAGTTTTAGTAGGTTTGTTTCAGCACCTCCCCCATGGCCGAGAGAGGTGGTGTTTAAATAGGCATGGCTGGAGGGCCTCCTAGGGGGAGTTAGGGCTTGGGATCAGCTGCTCTATGCAAGAGAAGAACAGCCATGGTGGCCATTGGGCATGGGGCAACTCAGCAGGTGAGAATTCCAAGCTTGGGCTCACACTTCATGCTCTCGGGTGTGGTGTTTTCCGGCGGCCTGGTGGCTGGCCGGCCAGGGTCAGGTCACCATTCTGTTCAGGAGGGTCAGAGCTGGAGGTTTGTGCAAGCAATTGGTCAATGCCATGTGTAAAGAGCTTGGATTAAAATGGCATGGGGGAGAGGCCATTTTGGCTTGATTTGGTCCAAGCCATTGTTTTGGGTTAGGTTCACCTCCCCATGACCTGGTTTTGGGCTGAAAAAATCAGTTGGGTCAGCTAGGAAAGGGTGGTGAAGTCCCCATCCAAGATGATGTGGTTAAACATGTTTTAGTGTGTAGCATGGAAGGGGTTAAAAATGCTTAATGAAGGATTAAGAAAGGGGACCCTCCTTTTGCTACTTTTGGGTATGATCACATGTCAAACCCCTCATGGCTTCATATGGCTTGTAAATGGCTCATATTTGGCTCCATTTGGCTTTGGAAAAAGTTGGCTTTGTTTCATGAAAATGGCTTTTAAGGAATTTTGGTAATTTAGGGGTGATTTGATAGGATTTGTCATATGGCTTATTTTAGAAAAATTTTATGGCTAATTTAGAACTTAGGGATGATTTTAATTGAGTGAGGATGTGATGATATTGTAATGTGGGCCTTAGGATGGATTTGGACTTTTGAAATTATTTTAGGAATTGCCTTTTAGGAAGGTTTAAAAAAGGTGGGCTTTAGGCTTAAAAATAAATTTATGGATGGGATTTTTTTGTAAAAGTTTGGGCCAAGTAATTTTTGGGTTTGGTTTAGGGATGTGTCATGAGTGATTTGAAGCAAGTTTGAGGTGATTTGGAATTGGATTCGGTCTAATTTGGGTCTCTTTGGTAATAGAGTCCAAATGGGTTAAAATGAGCTATCTTGGACTAAAGTTAGGCTAATGTTGAAATTGATGTAAAATTAATGTTGGGAAATGTTTATGGGGGTGTTACAAATAGGTTTCAACTTTGGTTGGGTTTTGATTTTGGGATTTGGGCCCATTTGGGTTAGGTTTGGGTGTAGCCCCATTTAAGGAGTTTTGGGTTTGGGTTGAAATTGAGTAAGGTTTGGGTCCAAATTTTAGGTAAATCATGTTAGTGTCTTGTTTGTGGGGAAGCTAGTAAGGTTTTAGAAAAGATTTGGGTCAAATTGGGATTGAATTGGGTTGGTTTGAGCTAGGTTTAGGTCATGGGTCAAAATTGGGCCTTAAGCTTTTAAAATGAAATTGGATTCAAATGCCAATCAAGTTGGGCTTGAATTTGGTCTAGATTGATATTTGGGATATTGAATTAAATTTTAGAATTGAATTGGACAAAAATTGAGACCAATTGGGGTGATTTGGTTTGACATTGGGTTCATTTGGGTTTAAAATGGGCTAAATTGGGGGTTTTGGTAAAATTGGGGTAAATGGACAAAATTGGCCCATGGTGTAGTTGGACAAAATGAAATTGGGAATATTTGGGATTTTCTGGAATTTTCTAGGAATTTTCTAAATTTTTGGATTTTTGGGTCAAGAGGGGCATTTTGGTAATTTGGAGGGTATTGGGGGTATTTTTAGAAATTTTGGTATTTTTGGCTCGAGAAGGTCAATTTGAGTGGGGGGAAAATGTTTAGGATTGATTCTGAGGACTTTTGGGTGATTTGGAGATTTTGGAGGATTTGGGCAATTTCAAGGGCTTTTGGTAGGTTTGATGGGTGTAGGGTTCCCGGGGTCAAAAATTGAAATTTTGGAAGAATGAAGATTGATCAAACATGAGTGAAATGGAATCACTTTGGTTGAGCCATATTAAGCCTATATGAGCCATGAGAGGACTCATTGGAGGCATTCACTATGTTGTTCCTAACCCTCTTAACCAGGGGCTTAGGGGTTAAGGTCCATCCATATGAATTACCTACATGAGTCAGGGAGTCAAGTTGGGTATAAGTGTGGTTTTAGGATTTGGATTGTGTGTGTGAGAGTGTAGAGTATGAGTGTAGTGAGTGTGTAAGTCAACCCTCACCAGACCAGGCCACCCAGGGTAGTCCTAAGGCCAAAGAGTCCTATAGGGAACTCATCCTCTAAACCTTCACATTTGATTTCAACCCTCTAGGTGATTAGGGGTCTACAATGAAGCTTGTGAGGTTTGCAGGGAGTCAAGAGGTGTTTGAACTTCTAAAGGGTGGGTTCCACTTCTAGTCCTCTAAAATAGTCAAAGGAAAAGCCTAAGGCTAGATCCTAAGTACTAAAGAGAGTAGAGAAGACCTCATCAAAAATGAGGTCAACAGTTAATTATTCTAAATTTCTGTATATTATATTAGTAAGTAATTCCTTTAAATTTAGCTGATACAAATCGTTACAAACTTCCCTTTGGGATTGATAACCGAGGACTCCACTAGAGCCCCGTATTACTTGATACGATACGTATACTTGCGTAGAATCCACATTATACATTCATAAAATTAAATATATATATATATATATATATATATATATATATATATATATATATTAAAACGGGATCAAGTTTTTGGAGCCGTTGTCTATTAACATAAATTGAAAACATACAAAAAGTGGGTCACCTTCGAAGAAAACAATCTTTTCCAGAAATACCATACCAAACGAAGCAAAAGAAATTCGAGAAGATGAAGAACCCGAAGTTCTAGTCCAACAGTTAATCACCACTCCTTTACAGCAAGATGGTGAAGATTTCTCTAGGACTCGCATCCGAGGTCGAGGCCGGGGATGAGGACGTGGAAGAAATGTTGGAACAGTTTGACAGAAGAAACCAGTCATCGATGTTGATTGGGAGAACAGTTCCGAAGAAGAAGAAAAAATTAAAAAAGAAGCAGCGACAATAAATCAGAAGAAACCACAGTTCAAGATCCCTCTCGAAGATGAAAAGAATGAAAAATATAAATCAATGTATGAGAAGATTAACCATTATGTACAAACTATGACCCTGATCACGATCCATTCTAATAAGATCGAGGGTATGGTGGTCAAGGAAGTACATGGTGGTGGTACTAAACCAATCAAGTTTTACCGTGGTGCTTCTTCTTCCAATACTGAAAAATATGTACAATTTGAAGATGTTACTTCATCTGAATTAATGGAATTACCTTTTGAGTGGTACTCTCTCTGTGTTCAAAATTTAATTCAACGTGGTGTCTTACCTCGATAATGGATAAAAGGCCGATCACAACACTTTGAAAAATTATGGAATAATGTCGGTCGGCCTCCCAATTCAAAACATGGTCTCGGATTCGGCAAAGTAGGATCAATGGACAATACAGGATTTTGCTTGGTTGACACTTGCGAACCTAACGAAGACTGCTTGGAAGCTTCAGAAGATCTTGAAGATCTACCAATCGGCGACTCTCCACCAGAATTCGAAGAAGAAATCAAATCTACAGTAGACGAGTTAACGGAAGTTAACTTAGGTACTAGCGAAGAACCTAAGCCTACCTTTGTTAGCTCCTTACTCAATAAAGAAGACTCCGAAAACATAATCAAGCTATTAATGAAATTCAAGGACTGTTTTGCTTGGAGTTACGATGAAATGCCAGGATTAGCTCAAGAAGTCGCAGTTCACAAGTTAGGAGTAGATCGTGCTTCCGTTCCAGTCAGAAAAGCTCCCAGAAGAATGCGTCTAGAGATTGAGCAACAAGTAATAGCCGAAGTTAAGAAGCTAATAGACGCTAAATTTGTCCGTGAAGAACAATACCGAACTTGGTTAGCCAATGTGGTACCAGTCAGAAAGAAGAATGGACAAATTAGAATCCGCGTGGATTTCAGAGATTTAAATAAAGCATGTCCAAAGGATGAATTTCCACTACCAATCCCAGAACTGATGATCGACATTGCTTCAACACATGAAATCTTCTCTTTCATGGATGGATCATCAAGATACAACCAGATAAAGATAGCATCAGAAGACGAAAAGCTCACGACATTCAGAACGTCGATCGGAGTGTATTGCTACACAGTAATGCCGTTCGGACTAAAAACGCAGGAGTAACATACCAAAGAGCGATGCCCAAGATTTTTGATGATCTCATTCACAACCAAGTCGAGTGCTACGTGGATGATGTGGTCATCAAAAGCAAACTGAAGGAAGATCACCTGTATGATTTGAGAATTGTTTTCAAGCGACTAAGACAATACAACCTTAAGATGAATCCCTTAAAATGAACTTTCGGTGTCACCTCCGGGAAATTCTTAGGATTTGTTGTCCGACATCGCAGGATTGAAATCGATCCTGAAAAGATTAAAGCTATTTTAGAAATGCCACCTCCCAAAACTTTGAAGCAACTACGAGCCTTTCAAGGGAAGTTGGCATATCTTCGACGCTTTATCTCGAACTTGTCAGGTAGGTGTCAGCCCTTCTCGGCATTACTTAAAAAGGACGCCAAATTCGTTTGGGATGAGAAATGTCAGCGGGCTTTTAAGGACGTTAAGCAATATTTAATGACACCTCCTGTCTTAGCAGCCCCAGTCTCAGGTAGACCGTTGATACTTTATACCGCGGCTCTAGACGACTCCCTTGGAGCCCTGCTAGCCCAGGTCAATGATGAGGGAAAAGAAAATGCTCTCTACTACTTAAACCGTCGTCTAATCCTGACGGAAGTAAAGTATCCCTCGATTGAGAAACATTGTTTGGCCCTAATCTTCGCCGCTCAAAAGCTCAGGCATTATATGCTTTCTCATAAAGTAACCTTTTTTCGAGAGTTAATCCGTTGCAATACTTGATGACCTGACCGACACTTTCTAGCAGACTTTCCAGGTGGTCGATGATACTATTGCAATTTGACATAACTTTCTTTCCTCTTCGCGCCGTAAAGGGACAAGTCCTAGCAGACTTCCTCATAGCACACCCTTTACCGGCAGATTCGCCTCTCAACGATGATTTACCTGATGAGCAGATAATGAGCTTAGAAGACCCTGATGATCGACGTTGGGAACTATACTTTGACGGTGCGTCCTCAGCACAGAAGAACAAAGAATTGCAAATGATAGTGCCCGGTAAGGCAGGAACAGGACTAATCTTTATAACGCCGGAGCGGGGGATGTTAAAATCCTCCTACCACTTAACAGAACCGTGTACAAACAACGAGGCAGAAAACGAAGCCCTCATAATAGGACTGGAATTAACCATTCAGATGGGAATAACAGACATCAACATCTACGGAGATTCTCAGTTGATTATTCAACAGGTCGCCATAAAGTACAAAATTCTAAAACCAAGACTTGAGCAGTACTTTCAGTATGTCATGAAATTGTTGGAGCAAATTCCAAACGTAATAATCTATAAGATTCCTAGAAGAGAAAATGCTCTCGCCGATGCGCTAGCCCGCCTCGCAAAGGAATTTGCCTACTTACAGGATGAGTCAGTTGAAGTGTCAGTTCAAGGATGACAGGTCCTATCACAGCTCGACATGGATACAATACATAAATCAGAAAGAAAAGCAGAAGAAACAATTGCAGCAGTGATGTAAAAATACAGAAGATTGGCGGCAACCATTAATAGACTACTTGTAGACAGGAAACCTGCCTGACGATAAGTCGTTAGCCCATCAAATCAAGAAAAGAACTCTGTCTTACGCATTAATAAACAATACATTATACAAAAGGTCTTTTGATCGGATGTGGCTAAGATGGCTGAGCGGACCCGAGGCTCGTGAAATCGTTAAAGAAGTACATTCAGGACTTTGTGGCGCTCATCAGTCGGGTCTGAAAATGAAAATGAAGATTAAAAGACTAGGGTACTACTGGCCCTCAATGATGACCGACTGCATGAAGGTCGCCAAAAGTTTTCACCAGTGTCAAGTGCACGGAGTGGTTCTATACCAACCTCCAAATGTGCTACATTCGACAATTGCGTCGTGGCCATTTGAGTGTTGGGGCACAGATATAGTGGGTCCTATAGAACCGCCTTCTTCAAGAGGACATCGCTTCATTCTAGCAGCTACAGACTACTTTTCTAAATGGGCAGAAGCTATACCACTTAGAGAAGTGAAGGCACACCACGTGCTAGAATTTTTCAAGAACCAAGTTCTCTACCGTTTTGGGGTACCGCGCAGAATCATTTCAGATAATGGGTCTGCATTCAAAAGTACAAAGATCAACAATTTTGTCAGAAGACACAGGATCGATTGGCGATACTCAACGATCTACTACCCAAGAGCAAACGTCTTGGCCGAGGCTTTTAATAAAACTCTAGTTCAAATTTAAAAAAAAACTTTGGATGACAACAAGAGAAATTGGCACGAGAAGTTGTTAGAAGCCTTATAGGCCTACAGGATGACTTTTAGGACTCCTACTCAGTCTACGCCTTACGCTTTAGTGTATAGGTCCGAGGCAGTCTTGCCCCTGGAAGTTCAACTTCCATCACTCCGAATTGCGATTGCGTGAAAAGATCACTACAGAAGAAAATGCCAGACTACAACTAGAAGAACTGGAAAGATTGGAAGGTAAAAGACTTTCAGCACAGCAGAATTTGGAACTGTATCAGGCCATGATGATCCAGGCCCATGATAAACTGGTCCGTCCCAGGACATTCAAAGTCGGTGACTTAGTTCTTGTTCTAAGAAGACCTATTCTTGCACATCGCGAAATAGGTGGTAAATTTGAACCAACATGGGAAGGGTCGTTCATGGTCGAGACAGTCTACTCAGGAGGTTCCTACCAACTAGTGAATTGCCGTGGAGAACGACCCATGCTTCCAATCAATGGACGGTATTTAAAGAAGTATTACGCATCCTGATGTTTCGAAGGGTGGTCTCTAAAATAGAATCTTATCCCTATAAACACGGGTGAAGTAATCACTTTGTGACTGGGTCCGAAGCCAAAACAAAATAAAATGGATGATAAAAAAAAAACTCTCTTCAACGAAAGTGTTAAAAAGAAAACATGGGAAATCATAATAATAAAATGTCAATTTTTCCTCTTAAATCCGTTCATTCCTGATATTTCCTCTTCTCTTCCTACTTCCTTTAAATTTAAAAGAAGTGAATAAGAATTTTTTAAGTTTTTTTCTTATTGTTCTTGTTCTTAGTACAGCCCCTGATCCTTTCCTTGTTTTTTTCGCAGGGAAATGTCGAACGGGCAGTTAGTTCTAAACTTCAGAAATGGCGTGAGTCTAGCACTTGATGAAAAGAGGGTTAGGGATGGAGCAGTGATAGAGATTGACTCAGACTTCACACCAGCCGGCTTACAATATGAAGAAAATGATTGGATCCCAGTTGATTTAGAAGAACTTCACAGCCAGACAGTGATGAAAATGGGTGGCCCAAGCCGCCAATCCAGCAATAAGAAAAGAAAAGTAAACGCGACGCATGCAACCAGAGAAGATAAGAAAGTTAAGTCCGTGGTTGCCACAACAGAGGGTAGGCTTGTCAGCACCGCGCCCACAGAGATTCAAGGAGTAAGGATAACTACTCTCACTGCTACCCAACGAAGAAATAAGAATCGTCGCATTCGCAAAATGTTGACCAAGTTAACAGAAGATCAACATGAAGAGACAGTAGATATTGTAAGTGCAAATGCTCCAAGGAGACCGGTTTGTTAGGAACCAGAAAGAAGAAAGTCAATTCCAAGAAGGTTGGAACAGATAAAAGAAATACCAAGAAAAGCAGAAATAGAGTCGGTACCTCGACGCCGAACATATGTACCGGATTCGAAGAGTCTTGTTGCGAAAACAACCCCGGAGTATGTCCCTACGGAGACTATCCCCGAGGAGCCAAGACATCTAGAAGAACGTGCTGGGGTTGAGCCATACATCCGCAGTATGTTACTAGACACCGAGGACTTCAGATAATCCCGGAATACGAGCTGGAGAAAATGCAACTAGTTGAGAAGAAAACCTTTGAATACTTTGAAAGAATTGGGAACAAGAGGGTCAACATCTTGGAAGGCCTCGAGCTACATACAGATGTTTTCTTAGATTATGAGCAACAACAAATTGTGGACTGCATCGTGGAATTGCAGAAAATGGGTCGAGCGGGCCGCCTGAGAGAAAAGACATATTCAGATCACCGAAGATGGATGCCAGGAAAGGGAAGAGTTACAATCCAATGCGGATGTTGCTACAATTTTGCCATAGACAGAAAAGGAAATCCACCAGGGATACTCCGTCGCAGTAAGGTGGATCCAATGCCAAGAGTCATCAAGAGAATGGTGAAAAGGATGATAACATGGAGGGTACTACCTGCAGATTGCATACCCAACAGTTGCATTATCAACATCTATAAGGAAGGCGACTGCATACCTCCGCATATAGACCATCATGACTTTGTTAGACCCTTCTACACAGTGTCATTCCTCAGCCAGTGCAATATCATGTTCGGATCTGACCTTCAGATTGCAGGCCCCGGTGAGTTCCGAGGGCCGGTGGAGATACCACTACCGGTAGGTTCCGTCCTGGTGTTAAAAGGAAACGGAGCAAACGTTGCGAAGCATTGCATTCCAAGAATGCCTGTGGAGCGGATCTCAGTTACTTTTAGAAGAATGGACGACAGAAAAATGCCTTACCACTTTCAGCCAGATCCATAATTGGAGAATCTCCGGCCCTACGAGCTGTGAGTTACATGGGGAATAGCACACCTCTAATGCACATCCATGCGACATTCCTGCCAAGGGTGGCTTGGATGGTGATGTTATTACCCATGTTTCTTACTATTCAGACATGGATTTTCGGCATACGCTTTTGGATGGATCAACAAGAATCTTACACAATCTGTTTTGGATTTACCTGGATTGTATGAGACATAAAATTTCTGAGGAAAATATCATCATGACTAGATTAAGTTGTATGATGTACTTTCAGCAAGTTGGAATGAAAATGACTACGTCATATTTTGCCTTCACCTCTTTTTGTGTAAATTGACTGGGAAACGCCATTAGAGTTAAATGAACTTTGAACGAAGAACAGAAAAGAAAAGAAAATAAATGAGAATTATTCCTAAAAGAAAATCTGAATTTTAAAATGAACTTCAAAATTCACATGAACACTAAATAAACAACAAAAATAAAAAAATGGGATCGTTAAAGGACAAACAAAACAAATCAAAATCTCAAATTGAATTATGATCTGAATCCTTTGATTTGAACCTTTCAATTCTTCTCTCAATCGAAATTGTTTGAAACTCTTTTGAAATTTGAATATTTTCCTCGACTTATTGCTAAGTCAAGTCTTTTCAGCTTGGTACACTTACCATCTCCTTTCAATTCTTGCTCTTCTGTGTCTTAGAGGATCGACTAGTTCTATTGACACGGAGCCACGAACTTTGTTCGATTTGGTTCTGATGGCATGAGACTGGGTCCCTCTTCATACAGATAAATCTTCGAGGCTAGAGCCTAACTTCTAATCCTCTTCAAATTTCCGAGACTGGTACCTAAATTCCAGCTCTCTTCCTTCGAGGTCGGTACCTAAATTCCGACTCTCATTCGAGATCGATACCTAAATTTCGATTCTCTTTTGAATTGATACCTAAATTTCAATTATAAATTTCGAGACTGGCACCTAAATTCCAGTTCCCATTTCGAGGTCGGTACCTAAATTCCGACTCTCTTTTCGAGATCGATACCTAAATTTTGATTCTCTGTTGAATTGATACCTAAATTTTAATTTAACATTTCGAGACTGGTACCTAAATTCCAGTTCTCTTCCTTCAAGGTCGGTACCTAAATTCAGACTCTCATTTAAGATCGATAACTAAATTTTGATTCTCCTTCGAATTTATACCTAAATTTCAATTCTAAATTCCGACACTGGTACTTAAATTCCAATTCTCCTCCTTCGAGGTCGGTACCTAAATTCCGACTCTCATTCGAGATTGATACCTAAATTTCGATTCTCTTTCGAATTGATACCTAAATTTCAATTCTAAATTTCGAGACTGGTACCTAAATTCCAGTTCTCTTCCTTCGAGGTCGGTACCTAAATTCTGACTCTCATTTGAGATCGATGCCTAAATTTCGATTCTCTTTCTAATTGATACCTAAATTTCAATTCTAAATTCCGAGACTGGTACCTAAATTCCAGTTCTCTTCCTTCGAGGTCGGTACCTAAATTCCAACTCTCATTCAAGATCGATACCTAAATTTCGATTCTCTTTTGCATTGATACCTAAATTTCAATTCTAAAATCCGAGACTGCTACCTAAATTCTAGTTCTCTTCCTACGAGATTGGTACCTAAATTCCGACTCTCATTCGAGATCGATACCTAAATTTCGATTCTCTTTCGAATTGATACCTAAATTTCAATTCTAAATTCAGAGACTGGTACCTAAATTCTAGTTATCTTCCTTCGAGGTCGATACCTCAATTCCGACTCTCATTCGAGATCGATACTTAAATTTCGATTCTCTTTCAGATTTGATACTTAAATTTCAAATCTCACACCCTCGAGATCAGTACCTAAATTTTTATTCTCATCCTTTGTGAGGTCGGTACCTAAATTCCGACTCTCATTTCGAGATCAGTACCTAAATTCTGATTCTCATCCTTTTCAATCGATACTTAAACTCTGATTCTCACTCCGAGGCTGGTTCCTAAATTCCAGTTCTCTTCGCAATCCTGAGGTTAAAACCTAGGTTTCAATTCTGATTTCAAATCCGAATTTCAAATTCAAAATTTCCTTAAATCGATTTCAAATTCAACTCCAAGTCGAAATCCAAACTCACACAGTGAAACTTCAAATTTAAAAGTAAACTGAAATCTAAATCGAATTCCCCAGATCTTGTGATTTGGAGTTCACCTCCTTTTCCATTCCCCAGCGAGAGTTCAGGGATCTCCAGTCTTGGAAATATACCTGATACTCCCCAACGGAAATTCTTCTACTTCGTCCTAGGTTTGTCACTTGGACATCTATGTTGGTTTTGTTGATCTCTTTGGTCAACGCCAATACGCGCGGTGTGCTTGGTTAGCACACCACACCTATTGGGGTCCATTTGTTGACCTCATTTTTGATGAGGTCTTTTTCTCCTCTCTTTAGTACTTAGGATCTAGCCTTAGGCTTTTCGTTTGACTAATCTTAGAGGACTAGAGGTGGAGCCCACCCTTTAGAAGTTCAAACACCTCTTAACTCCCTGTAAACACCACAAGCTTGATTGTAGACCCCTAATCACCTAAAGGGTTGAAATCAAATGTGGAGGTTTAAAGGATGAGTTCCCTATAGGACTTCTTTGCCTTAGGAATACCCTGGGTGGCCTGGTCTGGTGAGGGTTGACTTGCACATACACTACACTCTCACACTCATTCCAAGTCCTAAAACCACACTCTCACCCAACTTGACTTCCTGACTCATGTAGGTAATTCACATGGATGGTCCTTAACCCCTAAGCCCCTTGCTAAGAGGGTTAGGAACAACATAGTGAATGCCTCAAATGAGTCCTCTCATGGCTCATATGGGCTTAATATGGCATCATGGCTCAACCAAAGTGATTTCATTCTACTCAAATTTGATCAATCTTCATTTTTCCAAAATTTCAATTTTTGACCCCCATTGCCCTACACCTACTAAACCTACCAAAAGCCCTCGAAACTACCCAAAATTTACAAAACCACCTAAATTACCCAAAATTCCTCAAAATCAATCCTAAAACTTTCCCCCACTCAAATTGATCATCCATAGCCAAAAATACAAAAAATTCCAAAAGTACCCCCCAATACCGTCCTTCAAATACCCAAAATGCCCTTCTTAGCCCAAAAATCCATAAATTCAAAAAATTCCCAAAAAAATTCCAGAAAATCCCAAATATTCCCAATTTCATTTTATAAGACTACACCATGGGCCAATTTTTGCAATTTACCCCACTTTTACCAAAACCCCAAATTTGACCTATTTTTAACCCAAGTGAACCCAATGTCAAACCAAACCACCCCAATTGGCCTCAATTTTAGTCCAATTCAATTATAAACTTCAAATCAACATCCCCAATATCAATTTAGACCAAATCCAAGTCCAATTTGATTGACACTTGAGCCCAATTTCAATTTGAAGCCTAAGGCCCAATTTTGGCCCATGACCTAAACCTAGCTCAAACCCATCCAATTCAACTCCAATTGGCCCCAAATCTTTTCTAAAGCCTTCCTAACATCCCCATAAAAAAAATTGACTTGATTTGCCCAAAATTTTAACCTAAACTCAACCCAAACCTAACCCAAATCCAAAATCCCTTAAATTGACCTAAGCCCAAACCTAACCCAAATGGGCCCAAATCCCAAAATCAAAGCCCAACCAAAGTTGAAAACTCTTTGTGACACTACCATGAACATTTCTCAACATTAATTTTACATCAAATCCAACTTTAGCCTAACCTTAACCCAAGTTAGTCAAATTTGGCCCACCTTGGCCCCTTTACCAAAAGACCCCACATTAAACCCAATTCAATTCAAAATCACTTCACACTTGTTCCAAACCACTCATGACACATACCGAAACCAATTGCAACATTTATTTGGCATGATCCCTCACAAAATTTCCATCCACCAATTTATTTTCAAACCTAAAGGCCCACTTTTTTAAACCATTCTAAAATCCTACTTCCACCAAATCCAAAAGCCCAAAATTCATCCAAAGCCCACATGACATTTCTCTACATCATGCATTCAATTAAAATCATCCCTAAGTCCTAAACCAATGATCAAATAATTCCAAATGTAGCTTCATCCAAATTTCCACCAAAATATCCAAAATCCTTAAAATCCATTTTTATGAAATTGACCAAACTTTTTCCAAGCCAAATGTGAGCCATTGAGCCATGTACAAGCCATATGGAAGCCATGGAAGCCACTTTTCACCTCATCAAGCCATTAATGGCAAGAAGAGGGGACCCTTTCCTAATATTTCATTAAGCAATTTTAACCATACTCATGTCACACTCTAAACCATGCTTAGCCACCTCACCTTGGATGGAGACTTCACCACCCCTTCCAAGATGACCTAAATGATTCCCTCAGCTCAAAATCAGGTCTTGGGGAGCTGCACCAAGCCTATTTCCATGGATTGACCAAACCAAGCCCAAAATACACTCTCGCCCATTCCATTTTAATCAAGCTTTTTACACATGTCAAACTCCAATTAACTTCACCAAATTCAACCCCTGACCCCACTGAGTCAGATGATGACCCATGCCTGGCCGGCCAGCTACCACAGCAGCCGGAAAACACCATGGTCGAGAGCTCCATGTGAGCCAAAAAATTCAATTCTCCCTTGTTGAGCTGTCCCAACCCTAATGGACTCCAGAGCTCTTCTTCTCCTCCCCTGAGCAGCTGGTCCCAGCCTCCAATTGCCCCTGGGTCCCCTCCAGCCATGTCTATTTAACCCACCATCCTCTCGGCCAAAAGAAGAAAAGAACCAGACCTTAAGGAAACTCTGCCAAAATTGCTCAGGGACCTTCTCCTAACCCGAGAGCGGTTGATCCCAGAGTGTTCCTTCGCCTCAATCTCCATTAACAGAGCTCAATTTCTGAGTTGAAAATCCACCCAAAAAATAGGACACTTCACCACAGTGAGCCAATCTCCAAATTGATTGGTCCTACACCTTCACCAGACCAAGAGGAGAAGTTCCCCAGCAAAAGCCCCCTCACCAGGCCAGCCATTGCTTTCAGCCTCCAAGCTTTGTGATCGGCCATGGTCACTTTCATACCAAGCCAATTCCCCAGAGCCAGAGACTTCATCTGGAGCTTGCATGGACTCAATCGAAGGTGACACAACTCTCAGATCGAAGCTTCACTTCCCTGAGTAAAGGTATGAACTCACTCTTCTTCTCGAGCTTCCAGTGATTCTCCATTTTGTTTAAGTTAATTTCATAGCCTATAAACCGTATGGATGTGTTCATCTCTTCAAGACGAATCCACAGAGCATAAGAACACAAAAATCCATTGAGAATAGAGTAAGATCTTAGGGTTTTAGTGTGGACGGTCACGGGTGCACACCAGTCGTAGACGATGATCGGGAGCCGTTGGATCACGCGTGTATTGAGCGGACGGTTCAGATTGCGCCGGACCAGGGAATGATCCGTGAACCGCGGGCCCCTGGAGCGCTGAGTCGGATGGCAGCGTCGAATCGGAATGCACCGCGTGGGCTTTCAGAGCTGCTGATGTTGCGCTGGTGCCGTGTCTGATAAGTAGATAAATATGGTATTTTTGAATTATTTAAATGCCCAGAACTTCAAAAATTCATATCTTTGCATAGAAAAATCACAAAAATAAAATAAAATACCCTCTTGCTCAGTGAACAGAGGAGAATAATGTGGAAAAGAAATCAAGTTAATTGGATGAGTATTTTATTTTTAATAATTTATTTACTATTTTCAATATTTTGATTCTTCATATGCATAGACAATTCACCATGGCATGAGACCATAGGCCTTTTGAAGCCTCTGATCTTGGGAACATTCCCTGAATTTTTCAAGGTCAGAGGCCATCTCTGTAAAAAGTTATTGAATTTTCAATTTCATGTCACTATTTTAGGTATTTTAATTCCAATAATTAGCATGTTATGAAATAAATTCTAAGAAAATTTGGTGATGTTCCCTAGGACCAGAGGACCCTATGAAAAATATATTTTTAGTTAATTCATTCAAAATAACCTTAATTGGCCTAAACCCCTAAAATTGAATTTAGATTAATTAGGGTTAATCACACATCAAATTTACTTGAAAATAATTCTTTACTTATCTTTAAGATCCGAGGAACCTCACATAAAAATTTGAAATCAATTGAACTTGATTAACCCTACCAAATGCGTTGATTAAGCCTCATAACCAAAATGGAACTTTAAAAATTCATAACTCCAAAAATACTTTTCAAAAATTCACAAAAATGGTTTTGGGGCTTCTCTGATATCAGGGGAGTTCAGGAAAATAAAAATTGGAATTTTCTAAAAAAGTTAATTTTTCACAATATTTTAATATTTTAATAATTAAAAAATAATAAAAATCATTAAAATGTCACATTTTGATTCCTAATCACTTAGGAACAAACCAAATATTTTTCCTAAGTCCCTAGGATAAAATATTGAATTTTAGGCTTAATGTAATTTTTTATATTAAAAAATGAGTTTTTAACCTTTTTCACTAACATTATTCTAATAAATCAAACAAAAATCAGAAAATTATAAAGTTTATTTCTCTGAACTCCTTGAGGTTAGAGAAATTTAAGAAAAATATAAAATCCATTTTTCAACTTTAATTTTATTTTATAATTAATTAATACTCTAAAACCCAAAATAATTATAATAAATAAAATATAACTTAAAAAATCACCAAAATTGGTCCAAGTGGTCCTCTGGTCATTAGAAACGTCCCATAATTTTCTTTAGGATAGCAACCTTTCCTTGGTCATGTTGTTGAATTTTCTTTGAAAACCCTTATTTTCTACTAAACATAATTATATAAATAAATTAAATTCAGAAAAATTATATTTTCTCCTCTAATGTCTTAATTGACATGTGAGTGAGGTGACATAAAAATTTTAAAATTATTTGAGCTCAATTTAGTGTGTTATGAAATAAATAAGCTTAAAAGGGCATAAATGTAACTAAAAATTTTAACCCTTAATTAAAACTTTAGGTTTCATCAAAATAGGGGGGGGGTAAAATATTTGATTTTAATTTTCACTTGGATGATTGAAACTTAAGGAAATTAAAGGGTAGAAACCCATTGAACATTTTGAAAATATCAAAAATGAAACTTTAATTAATTAAATAATTTAAATTTTGGAAAGAATATATTTAAATTTGGATCATTAAAATAGGGATATTATTAAGAGGACATTTATTCTTTAATTTAAAAATCCCTAAATAAGTCACTTTAACAATACTTAATTCTTAATTAAAAATTAAAATAATAATCCAAATTAATAATTAAAATTAACAATTAAAACTAAAATTAAAATGAAATTAAATTTTAATAAATTTAAATTAAATTATAATTATAATTAAATTAAATTAAAATTAAAATTAAGTTAAATTAAATAAAAATTAAATTAAATTAAATCAAAATTAAATTAAATTAACTTAAATTAAATTAAATTAAATTAAATTAAATTAAAATTAAATTAAATAAAATTAAAATTAAATTGAATTAAAAATTAAATAAATTTAAATTAAATTAAAATTAAAAATTAAATTCAAATTAAATTAAATTAAAATTAAATTAAAATCAAATTGAATTAAAATCATTTAACAACAAACCTAAATGAAATCATTAAGAATTAAATCTAAAATAATTTGAACACTATTCCAAACTTAAAATTATTAATTAAAACCTCATAATTAAATTAAAACACTTTAAACCATTAACTCAAACTTTAAATTAAGAATGATTAAAATCCTCGATAAACCAACTTGCCCTTAAAGGCTTAAATTATTATAACTCTTAAATAGAGTATTAAGTGAAATGTCACTTCATTCTTCAGGTAATCAAATACCTAAGTTCACTGAGCAAGAAACAAAGTTTAACTAAACTCCTCGATGATTAATTCACCTGTGCAACTAAATTTACTTGGACTCAAAACAATCCCAGAAATATTGAAAAGATGTTTAGGATTCGTCCTAAGCACTTCCTCAATATGACGGGGTGTTTTAGAAGAACAATTGAATTTAATTGTTCTTCGATGAAGAAAATCATCCTTAAAACCAAACCGACAACCTAGACGTCATAGGAAATGACTAGTTATAGGATTAGGAATTTGGTAGATAACCAATACCATTCCCTTAGCTTTACCTAGGTATCTATTGAAATATTTAAATGCCTTAACATGTGTTTTAAGTGCAGCTTGGGATGACGGGAAGACCCTCCAAGTACGCTTTTATTTTATTGCAATTTACTTTATTGCAATTTACTTACATGCACTGTACTTTACTTTTCTTGCATGTTAAACAAGATGCATTGCATGAAAACCAAAACATTTAGGGTAGTCCCTGAACTGAAATCAAAACTAAATTAAAAGTCATTGCAAGATAAAATTCACCGCCACAACATTCCAAAATATAAAACAACTCAAAATTTAATCACAAACAGAACAATAAAACCACAACTACAACTAAATTAAAACGTCTCATTGAATGATCGGGAATACCTCGGATGATGTAACCCACATGTTGCTAACTGGATTTCCCAAGGTCTAAATGAAATTGTGGAACTCATTCAGTTGATTTTAGCAAATTCATCTGGACTAAGTGAATTCGATGAAAATAACGATGTCAGGATGACGGAACCGTGGGATCTTAATCGGTTCTGTTTAATTAACTTTAAGATTTGTTTTAATTAAAACACTAAAAAACACTTGGATTTTAAGATTTTCTCTAAACCAAAACACTTCTCTCATCTCCTGAATTATGACTTCTAAAACTAAACCTCTGCAACAACAAGGAGCTCGGAGCATGGTGGGCAGCTCGGCCATCGTCATCGACAAAACTCGGATCTACTCCGACAAAACTTTCTTAGAATTAAATAACAAAGCCATAGGATTTCGAGGTAGTTTGCCTAGTGCAACATAAGTCCTCAACTCTTCGTTAGGCATTTGCATGATCATGTCATGTAAATTAAGCCCTAACATCTTCAAGGTTATTTGTGTGATTATGTCATACAAATATAAAACCTAAATAAATAAAATTGGCAGGATTGCAACATTAAATAAACTCCCAAATTGAAGCCAAACAATAGGATAGTTTGGGAAGTTGCCAAGATTCTTCTTGGATCTTCATCTTCTCCTACTTTTCTTCCTTTGAACTCCTGAAATAAATTATTCTAAATTTGATCCATTCCCTATTGAAATCTCCAAAACTCAAATCCTTTGAAAACCTTAAACTTTGAAATTCTTGAGAGCAAAACCACTAATCATTATCGAGAGTTTTCTTAAATGATTCCGGTCATTTAAGATGTAATTAACTATAGGGGCTTGCCCTTATAGGGAACTTTAAGAACCCAGGTAATATAAACCACCGCTTAATTCATTTATATTAAGCAGGGGAACTTGTCGGCTTATAAAATTGGTTCACAAACCAAACGGACGTCACAAATATTCTAGTTTATTTAATCGAGCCCCATCATCAAGCAGTGTGTCTGTCCTTCGGGATAGATACACGGTTTGCGATGCGGTGCTCGTTTATATAAACCATTTGGGATGTGAGATCGGTTTGATTTCATATCTTAAAACTTTCAAATTTAAAATTATTTTTAAAATCAAATACTACTTTCTAAATTATATATATATATATATATATATATATATATATATTTAAATCAAATTAAAATCTAAAAATTCGCCGACAATTTACGTAGGTGACCCCTTTTTAAAATACAACACAACCTAAAAATATGTCGACACATAGTTCCATTTAGAGAGAGAAATTAGAGAAATATTTTAAGGGTCATATTTATAGTTTCTTTTATTATTTAGTGAGTTTATTTTAGAGTTTGTATTAAGAGTATTTGAAGAGTCGATGCTTTTGAAGTCTATTTACTTTGGAGTCAGAAGGATTCAGAGGTTCAGTTGGAGAAACACTTGAGATACGTATTTGTATTTTGATTCACAGTTTTATTTATATGTTTTGTTGTTTAAATTCAATGTATTCTGAGTAGTTACTTTACTTTCTCCTTTCAATTATGAAAAGATAAATAAGATAATATAAAATTCGTTGGAGAATTAAAAACTATATATAAATTTTAAACATTGTGATAATATTAATACCCGATCTTAATTTACTATTTAAATTGGCCATTTAAATTGTTAAAATCTGTTGAAGAGTTTTGAGACCTAGAAGGAGATGAATTCTTAACTAGTACATATCACATGAATCCTTGGGTAGTCGAAGGCCTTGCGCGGGTTATTCAAGGTGAAGTGCAAATAAAAAGGAAGATATTATTTAATAGGCGTAGAATTGATAAGTTTTTAGATTGACAGGCTAAATTCTTATTTTTTGATTTATAGAGAAGGAAAGGGTCACTAGTAGGGCCGACCATAGCCACCCTTGGACATCTAGTAGTGTGAGCCTAGATTAACCCATTCTACTAACAATACATCCAGACCTGATCTATAGATTAGCCAATGTTTTTTATACTTTCGAGCGAAGGTAAAGAATAGGAATGCTTCTATTTGGCACAATATCATAAATTTATATTCTCCACGAATATTACATTATTTAAAAAGTCTTGGATTAATTGAAAGGAAAAAACTTGTTTTCTTATTTTTATTTACATCAATCATTACTTTATTACTGCTTTATTTCTGTATCTAGTAAATTAAATATCAACTTTTTAACTTTAAAAGAAATACATAAAAATAAAATCAAAATATTTAAAAAAATCTATAATCCTCCTCGTGGGATCGATACTGGAGTCTTTATTTAAAGTCATATATTACTTGAAGCGATAAGTATACTTGCGTAGTACCCTTAGTGTGTAAAATATTTTCCATAAAATTATATTTATATACACTAGATGCTATTATTATTTGAGTCAAAGTATTGGTTATAACATATTTTTGATAGCATAAATTACTGCATTGTTTGGCGATTGCAAACCAAGATTTTGGTGCATTGCTGCGGATCGAGGGTCACTGACCGCTACACTCTATGTGACCAACTATAGCTTACATGAATCATAACTAACACAACTCCCAAGTTGAGCATTTATGGTATATAGATGCTATTGAAACTCTCAGATCTAGTCATTGCAGCCTACATAAATTATTACTGCTCACCACCATGACCTATGCGACTAATTATGACCTACGTGGTTCATAACTCATGCAACCCCAACTCTAGCCGCAATGGCTTACTGATATTATTGCAGTTCCAAACTCAAGCCTCTATAGCCTATGGTAATTATTGTGACTCACCAGTATGGCCTACCTTACCAACTATGACCTATGTGGTCCACAACTCATTTAGCTAATCCTCCTTGGCATACGAACATTGTTACTGCTCTCACATTTTGAAGTTTAACACCATGGCCTATGTGACCAACAAGAACCTCTATGGTCCATAACTCATGTAGCTCCTAACTCTGGCTCTTGTGAGGTCTATACAACCAGTTACATCCTTTGTGGTCCATAAATCATGTAGCTCTCAACTACAATCTCTATGGCCTATGAATATTATCAGAACTCACCACAACATCCTACGTAAACAACTACGACATACGTGGCTCATAGATTATACAACTCTGTACTATGACCTCTTTAGCCATCCAACAGTCCTAATTCAACCATTTACAACCTACGTGGTCAATTACTACTACAAATTTTAACTACAACCTCTACAATAAGCTAGCAATATAACCACCATCTATAATATTCACAATGAACTAATGCCTCCATAGCAATCGACTACAATATTTGTAATCCGTTACAGCTATTGTGGCTGAAATATTATTGTAGATCACCTGTGTAATTTTATCTTATCTAATTCAGGAGAAGAGCGGGCTTTTGCACTCATAATTACATAGTGTACTACTTTGGCTGGCCATACCCGAGTAGTTTATCCATTTATAGAGTTTTTCACTAAAAATCTTAGTTTCTTTTCTCGCTATATTTCTATTAACGTTGTGTGTGATGGATCTGATACTAAGCTGAGATGCTAAATTCTTCCTCTACTACCGAGGATCTCCTGGTATGCATAAAATCTAATTTTAATCTTATTTTTCCACACTTGAATTTTATCTTGAAAAAATAAGTGGCTCTAGAGGTTTGCTTCAATATATCATTGAATCTAAGTATGAGACTTATACTTGATAAAAATCCTATTAATGACAATGTTATTAACATACATTCTCTACGATCCCTTTCTTGGGTAAAATACATTACTAAATCTCCCTTTTGTTGCCAAATTAGTATGTCTGATTTTAGGAATTTTATTGAAAAATTGGTTATGAATATGCTCTCTGCGTTAGTGTCATCAAATCGATGTTTTATATAGTTTTTTATTATATTATGGAAATTTAAATATGGCCAAATTTGCCTTCTTTGTATCATTCTTTTTCTTAAAAGCCTTATGATCATTGTTAGCACTATTTATTTACTAATTTTTAATTAAATTTATTATAAAAAAGATTTGGGGTGTATTTTCATATGCTGAGCACAATTTTGGTAGATATTTACTGTTGGATTATTGTTAGACAAATTTGTTGAAATGGCCACATGATCATTGATCACCGTCCAGTTCTAATGAAAATTCACATAAATTTTTCTATCTTATTGTGATAAATATTAAAATAGTCTCTTTCCCATCTTGAATCAACCCAAATTGGAAATCACTAACTCCCCAAACGAAATAGCTACATTTATCCACTTGCCGGTGATTCAAGTATTTAAGCCCATGTTAAGGTTAATTTCCTCCAACCAAACAACCCTAATGGCTTGAGATGATTGCAATCATCGACATTTATCCCACTAGGGCAAAGAGTAATATGTGGGTTAACTTAGAATGATTATTCTAATTAGTTTTGAATAAATATTGATAATTAAATTCAAAGATCAACCTATATTTAAGTTCAAATGTAGTACTATCAATAACTTGCAAAATTGGCTTTGTTCTATAAAATTTGCATCGCAGAAAATATGAATAAATGCCATCAACGTGCTCACAGAAAGAGTAAATTTTCACAGATGTAACTCGAACCATCGCACTCAACATTTGGACACATTTGCGTGCTAAATAATTAGTTAATTTCATTCTTCTTATAAATGAATTAAGCAGTAATGTAGCGAAGCAGCACAGAAACAATCTTAATTAGGACTCTAATTCCAACGCGTGCTGCAAGCAATCTTGTTGTGTTATACTGCAGAAGCATGTGCAATATATGCATCCCCCCTTCATATTAGGGCGACTCTTCAGAGCACCAGGAGTTAATAAAATCTATGCTTTTGTGCGCATCCCATCCAAATGCTTTGCACCGGTTCTTTGAACAATCTGTCTTCTCTGCTGCAAATCTGGCGGAAATTTTTAGTTTAAGGAAAACATTCAGATAAGGCAAACAATTATCTCAATCTCCTTGTCGTATGCAGAAAATTTTATATAATTTTAATGAAAAATAATATATTTTCCAAGGAGAATAAAATAACTAATTTATCTTATTGAACTTCGTAAATGAAATTCATTTGAAATGCTTTTCAAAATTAGACTGAACATTAGATTTTATTTTCTCTTACAAAAAATGGAGTATCAGCATACAAGCTGGAATATATTTGAGTGCGTAATTCACCTAGTATTTTATATTAGAAAAATATCAGTTAGATCACATTTTTAGGATCATTATGCGAAATTCACCATATAGCTTTTATGGGGAAACGTTGAGTACCCTAGCCAAGCTGCCCTATTGAGCTGAAGTATTGTCAGAGTAATCGAACATCTACCGTCGAGTTCAAGGCAAAAGGTCGGACGACATGAAAGGAATGGAACCTCTTCTACTAGCTAAATCAACGAGTTATGCTCAATAGTGCTTTTAAGAGTTTGAAATTCATGAGAAAGCTTACCCATTTTCCCAAGGAGCTATGTTTGCATCATTATCTAAATGACCCAGTCAATCAAAAAGGACATTGCTTGGCAGGCAAATTGACCAATGTTGAACTGCCTTGCAAGCAGAGTAAGGCGACAAGAATGTGACCCGATGAGTGTTTTGGGGAACAACTACCAAAATACAACATTGCTAGGGATTATACATACTATAGTGTCAAGACCAAAGAAGATAAGAAGAGATAAATAGAATAAATTTTGGAGTCTATGGGTGTTTAATCTCTTTAAGACGTCAGATCCCATATAATTTATGAACCCATACAATCCGGGGGAGACCTTATGAAATAGGTGAAAGGGAGCTGGAGAATTTTCAGAGAGTCCCTCTCCTTCAACTTTGGTCGGAACAAAAGAAGGTAAAATTTTATGAGGGAGAGAGAGTGATTTTCACAGAGTAAGAGAGAGAGAGTCTGAGAGAGCCCACCACTTCTCCCACGTTACCTTCTATTTATACATCATAGATCATATGTGCCTAAGTAAGGGTCTATGGAGTAAATTATAAAAATTATAATATATGTTGTACTGCACGAAGCCTAAGTAAACTTGTCGTTGATAGAATACTTGGCTTGGATATCAATTGACCAATAAATGGATATACACATGACGATGGAATAGAATTCTCTTTTTGTGTCACAAAGTACCTTTCGTCAAGCTTGTTGATGGGCGAGCTTAGTAAAAGAAATTAGAAAATGTGAGAGAGCCTGACAGGAGGTGCTCTCCTGACAACCTAAGGTTGGTAAGCCCAGTGAGAGGAACTCGCAAGGTTGTTGAAGAGCTTCTGAGGTCGCATTAGGTCCTTTTTGATGGAAAAAATCTCTAAATCTTGTCACCTATGAATGTAGCTACTAAGTATAATTGGTCTAGTCATATCCACATTAATAAGTGTGTGGTTAGTGAGCTCGATCTATTAGGCCCATGAGCTCATTTAGAATTTTGGCTTTCACGATCTTAAGAAAACTTATTTTTAAGTGTACATTTAGTTTCCCAATTTTTTTACCTTTCGACACGATACTGCAAAAGGAATGAGAGAATATGTTTTCTTTATGTATGACTATAGACATGAGAAGGTCATAGCAAGTGTTCCGCTTCTTTGGGGTTTCTCCAAAAACATATTTGTTCAATTAATGGATATATTTTGGGACCATAGAAAGTAAGCTTTTGTGGCAATATCATGAAGAGTAGTCACAAGAGTTTACTATTAAGCTCATACTTTCATTTGGGGCTCAAAAGCTAAGCCTATAGTATTTAGCCCCGAGAACTCTTTAGTAAACGACATGCCTGAAAGTGTGTTATTTATTTATATACATTTACTGCTTATTTTTAGTGATATTATACTTTAAAAAAAGGTATTTTTCTATTTTTGATTATAGGTACAATAGGTTAAGAAATTGGAGGAAATGGAGCGAAAAAGAGCAATTTGGAGTCAAATGGAGTAAAGAAGAAAATTCTGATATGGCTCTTAAGCACCAGGTAGTTATCTTGTGCTTCTAGAAGACTGGTGCCTAAGTGCCATGATTGGGCGCCTAGGCACCAAAATAGGATTTAAAAAAAAAATGCAATGTTTTTTCACGAATTTTAAAGGAGCATCAGAAGTGGCTCCTGAAGATTTTGAGGGTTATATTAAGGGTGTTACTCTTTGAGTGACTCTCTCTCTCTCTCTTGGCCAATAGAGAAAATTTTTCGGCATTTCTAAGTCCTGGGAAGGCCGAGAGGTCATAGATAAATGTAGAAAATGTAGATTTTTACCTTCTTTGAAGAAATTAGAGAAGAGATTTTGAGAGATATCTGTGAGGGATTTTATTAGCATTGCATGGATCACAAAAAACTATGTTGGAGAGATTTTCATCTTACTTTTAGAGGAAAAAAACTAAGTATTGTGTTCTTTATTATCTTTTACTTATTAACACTTATCTAATGGATTTGCTTTGATGTAATAAAGCTTTTTGTTATGTGTGAAAGATGCCTTGTGAAATAAAATTCTTGTACTTTTCTTTTGCATTGAATTGGATGAATGTTTAGGATGATAGGATGCATGTTAGAATAGGTTTTTTATATTAAAGTGATGGTTCTTACTTCATGCTTCATTTACATATTCAATATGGCCAATTGGTATGTTAAAATTAGTTGTAAACCCATAAGATTCGGAAGGGTTACGGCTTTAACAAATAGGAGGAACTACATTGAACTTATGTTTGAAGGAAAAGTAGTCTAAAGATTCAATGCAATGTTAGGGAGATATTCATTGATGACTGCAAATTGGTGTTTCTAGGGTGACAAGCAAGAATCCTACTAATTTGAATTAGGGCTTCGTACCTTAAATCTAAGATTGAGACAATTAGAGGGCTATTAGAAGAAGGAGACTCTAGGGAGATGGACTAGAAGTTTCGTCGTGACAATCTAGTTATTTTAAGGAACCAATCCTAGGTTAACTAAGCTATGTTATACACTTGGAAGAGGGTAACTTAGATTTTTGAGTCTTTTAACAGTTACAACATTACATTCTAAGCATCTAATTCCTACACATTATCTAGATCACCACAAGAGAAGGTAGTTTCTACACCTCAAAATTCACCAAACCAATTGATCTACTCCAGTTTAACTTTAGATTTAGGTTTGTATTTAGTAGCAGTTGTTAGAAAAAAAACCCTTAATCGACATTCCAAAATAAGTCCTGATAGTAGTAGACTAGAACTTAGCTTAAGAGATTTCTTACCTCGCTTCCCTGTGAGATCGATTATTGGGACTCCATTAGAGCCCTATGTTACTTGAATGATACGTATACTTGCGTAGAACCCTAACCCAACCTGCAATGACCTAGATAATTAAACTTTCAAAAGATGGCCAAACCTAACCAAAATCATATTAAGCGGCTAGTGTGCAAAATCGAAATGTTATAATTTTTAGAAAATAGTTTATACACTAGGGGTACTACGCAAGTATACGAATCGTTTCAAGTAATATAGGATTTTCTTTAAAAAAACCCCAGATATCGATCCCACAAGGAAAAAATATGAACTAAAAGAAATTTAATTTTAAAATATCAAAAATATTACAAAGTGCTAATTCTTAAATTTTCTTTTTAACATAAGAAGAGTAAAATTAAACTAACTAATTTCTAGATCATGCAAGAAAATGTAAAACGAATGATGTAAACAATATATTTAAAGAAATTTCTCCTTACAAATAATTTATAATTAGTAGAGAGATTCAAATGTTTAAAACTTAAAAATGTAGTATTGTGACAAATAGGAGCATACATATTCTTTACTTTATGCTCAATGTATAAAGAGCATTGGCTAAATTAAAGGTTGGTGCAAGATTGTTATTAGTAGTGCTGGGTAGGTTCTAGTCTCTCACTTCTAGATTATCCACTGTGCCCTCTCTATATGACCTACCAGTGACCCTTTTTCCTCTCTTTAAACCAAATTGATAGAATTTAGCTTGTCATTCCAAAAACATCAATTTTACTCCTAGCAATACTTATCTCCCTATCTGTTTGCACCCCCTCTCAGATGATTACTTCTAATCTTCCAAAGTGAAATGTGATACTAAGAAGCGAAGAAATCTTAGCCCACGGTAAGGTCTATAAGATTTCTTTACAGTTTTAACAATACAATTGGCCAATTTGTAAAATAAAGAAATTCTGGTAAAATATCATCACAATTTTTTGTAGGAAATGAAAAAGTTCTTAAACAAAATCCAAACCTCTTTACTTAATCAAATCATATTTGTAAGGAGAAAGAAAGGAAAACTACTCAGAAAGCATTGTATTAACACAACAAAATATTTTTATAAAACTCAAATCCACAAAGTACACGACTTAAGAACTAAGTTACAAATACTTATCTGGAATGTCCCCAAAGCAATCCTTCAAAGTTCTCTGACTTTTCTAACTCTCACCCACTGTTACAGGACTCTAAATTTCAGAAATTACAATAACTCACTACACACTTACACACTTGGAACTATAATTGAAAGATACTAAAGATGATTTAAGAATGACTCAAAAACAACTCTCTTAGGCTGTAGAATAAATCCATATTTATTAAACTTCAAAAATGATCAGGGGTTTCTTTAGACATCTCTTAAAAATTCGTCCAAATTCGTTGAATCTTCTAGAAGATAACTGTCGCGCCTAGGCGCTAGCCAAGTTTAACATTCTGGCGCCTAGGAGCCAAGTCGGCTGATTTATCCTCTTTTCCTTATACCTGTAACCAAAAGCATAAAAATACCTTTCATTAAAACATAATATCCTTAAAAGATTAAAATTAAATTGCACATGAAAATATGTAATTTTAAAGTAGATCAATTCCCCCAAACTTAAACGTTACTTGTTTTCAAGTAACACTAAAAATTTAAAAATACATTGACTTTCATTTGTGGGTTTCTTTAAGATGTACTAAAAATTTTTTCTAGAAATGTTATAATCCAACTCTGAAGAATTTACAGTAAATTAGATGATATCTAAGGTATCAGAATATTTAGTATTAAACTTAGGAATCTTGATTTTCTATTCAATTTAAAAATAATTGAAAATTTTCCCAACTTTGGATTTTCAGAAAAATATTAAATTCAAAATATATGATATCTAAAAAAAATAATTTTACTAACAATTACTGAAATTAAGTTTAGGATTGATCCTAAGTTTTCTTCCTTATAAAGATTCATGTGAAATCAATTTTTGATTAGGTCACATTCCTCAAGCTTCTCCTCCTATTTTCATACTTTTTTTCCTTTTCTTTTCTTTTAAGATCATTCCAATCCTTACAATTTTTTCTTAGGTGAGGATTACTACATGTGGATAGACCTTTAATGATTTTGAATTTCATTATCCCTTTTATAAAGTTAAATACTTATTTTCTTTCTATAACTTAAAATGTAGTATTAGAAAAGGAATTTTTAAAAGATTATAAATTATTAGAAAAGAGTATTATTCTATAATTTCTTAATTTTTCAAATATTTAATTGTTCCTACTATAAATAGTAAAATCATTTTCTTACTATTTTCTACTAAACATCTTAACTTTAGCTTCATCCTTTTTACTAAAGTCTTTACTAAGTTTTCCTATTATATTTCTATACTTTAAAATTTTAGTATTCTTAAAATAACTCCACATAACAAAAATTAAAAATAAAATTTATTTGTAGTTTCTTTGAGGACAAATAAAGTTTAACTTAAATTTTTTATTTTTTTACCCTCCCCAAAATTAAATTTTTAAATTACTTTGCACTTTAAAGCCTATAATAAGCATGAAGAAGGAAAAATATTGAAAGTATTTAAAGGAGGAGAACATCACATGTATAAAAAGTAGTACGGAGGAGTAACAAAATGAATAACAATTAAAAAGCTAACACTCTTCCATAACACAAATGCAATACTAAATAAATAAGAGAAAATAGTAACAGTGATAAAAATAATAGAAGTCCTCAAGCAATCCTACATAGTCACCAAAAGTCTAAACATAGAAAATAAAAGACATAGGAAATAGAAAACATAAGGGATAGAAAACACATAAAAGTAAAGAAGTCTAATCATCTTCTTCAGTTTCATTATCATCATCATCAAATAGAATATCTTCATTCATTGCTTTCGGGTCTAAATCTGGTGAAAATTTAATTCATTTAGGAAAATTCACATTCTGATCTCCCTTTAGAAACTTCACCAAAGTCTCATCATATTCAACATCATACTAACTTTTCTATGAACATATTCTGTCATATGATCAAATTTCATATCCAAGTACTCCATATGACATTGCATTAGAATCATTTCACTTTGATGCTCCAGATATCTCTCATTTAAAACATCTTAAAATTCAGGTGGCGGCTCAGTAACAGTGAATGAAGATAGTCTAGAAGTAGAAGGTACTGAAGTAGAAGGTGCAATAGGAACTTTACTTCTAGGTCATCCATAAATATCTATATTAGCCTTCCCAATAAGCTTTAGAGGCTTCAACTGTTCCTCTGAATGATCATACATCTGTCGGTGCAAAAAGTACATTTAGATTTAATTTATATAAATATAGGTTGAAGTTTAGAAAATATAATTTAATTTTCAAATAAGAAATCAAGTTGATCTCATATATACAATAGTTTAAATAATCTAGCACTACACCACAAGCCATGTCTTTATCCTGAAGAATGAATGCATTACTTGGTGGTGAGGCTCGATCAAATAAACTAAAGAAATCATGGCATCCGTTTGGTCTGTGAACCATTTATGTTGACCTACAACTTCACTGATATAACACAAAAGAATTAGATAGGATTTATATTAATATGTGATATTTAAGTTTTCTATAAGGGCAAGCCCCTATAGTTAATTACATCTTAGATAACTAAAGTTATCTAAGAAAACTCTTAATTTAAATCAGGGAATATTGTATTAATGACTTCCAAAAGGTAGGATCTTCAAGAAAATTTGATAATAGGAAATCTAATACGTGAATGGCTCAAGTTTAGAATAATTATTATAGGATTCCAAAGATAAAAAAAGCTACGGGAAAACACAGTTTGAAGAAAAATCTTGGTGATTTCCCAAACTACCCTATTGTTTGCCTCCAATTTAAGAAAATTATTTAATGTTTCATCCTGACAATTTTATTATTTAGGGCTTACATTCACTTGATACCAATCATTTGGTTCGCCTAGAAGATAGGAGGATTTACGTCATATTTGATGACAACCTCAAAAATCTAAGGTAAGTTAGGGCTTATATTATATGAAGTGTAAAGGCTTAAAGAGATAAAGTGAGGGTTTATGTTATACTAGGCAAGCTACCTCAAAGTCCTATGACTTGTTGTTTATTTCTAAGTAGTTTTGCTGTTAAAGATGGTCGTGATGCTCACTATGCATGCTCTAAGCTCCTCGTCATAGCAGGTTTAGTTTTAGAAGTGAATGTAAGAAGTTAAGAGAAGTGTCATTTTTTTAGAAATATTTAAATTGAGATGTCTTAATCTCTTAGTAGGGGTTAAGTTGATTATAGTGATTCCTATTAGGATCCCATAGTTTCCTCACTCCGGCACCACTATTTTCTTTGAATTAACTTAGTCTAGATTAAGGTAATTGAACATAGGTTAAGACGTATTACAAAGCTTTCTCATAATCGATTTAGATTTATGTCGGGCAGGTCTACCATGGAAGCTATACATTTATTGAGAGGTTTGATGGAGAAGTATAGAGATAATAAGGAAGATCTACATTTGATTTTTATTGATTTAGAAAAAGCTTACGATAAGTTTCCTAGAGATGTTCTTTGGAGAGTCCTTGAGAAGAAAGGTGTTGATATAACTTATATTTAAGTCATTAAAGATATGTATGCTAAAGTTGTTACATGTGTTCGAACTGAAGGAGGATTGACCAAATATTTTACCATTTCTATTGGTTTACATCAAGGATCAGCTTTAAGCCCATATCATTTTTCTTTATTTATGGATGCTCTTACTGGGCATTTTCAAGAGGATGTACCTTGGTGTATGTTTTTTTACTGATGATATCCTCCTTGTGGATAAGTCAAGAGAAAAAGTCCAGGAAAAACATGAATTTTTGAGGTCTACATTGGATTCTAAAGGTCTTCATTTGAGTAGAACTAAAACTGAATACATGGAATGTAATTTTAGTAATAATAGGTCTAGTGAAAGAAGTGTAACGTGGATGATCAAATTATTAAAAGGTGTGAACGATTTAGATACCTCGGGTTCATTGTTCAAAGCAATGGTGATATAGATGGGGATGTTAATAGTACAATTCAGGTTGGTTTGTTGAAGTGGAGGAATGCATCCGGCCTATTGTGTGATAGAAAAGTACCACTTAGACTGAAAAGAAAATTTTATAAGATGGTGGTGAGACCTTCAATGCTCTATGGTGCTGAATGTTGGCCTTTAAAAGAGAAGCATAATGTTAAGTTAAGTGTTGCCGAGATGAGAATGATTAGGTGGATGAGTGGCTTTACACTTAGAGACAAAATTCATAACGAATATATCCATAATAGGGTTGGTGTTGCACCAGTGACGGATAAAATAAGAGAGAGTCGCCTTATATGGTTTGGTGACCGGTCAAAATATAATGTTTTTCGAGATCTTGCTTTTGGCATAAAAATTCTCTCCGTTGGCGAGATAATTAATTCAAAGAGGTCAAAAGTTTCTAGAAAATCTCGTCGTCGACGGGATCGATCTCGCTGTCGGCGTGATTTTCAAAAATTTAAAGTTTTTTTTTAAGGTTTTTAATTTATTTTAAGCCTCAGTAATGTCTGATTAATCTATTAAATACATTTCATTGTGATTAGATATTATTTTAACACATAAATTCACACAACACAAAACATCATTACTTTATATATGAAATTCAAGTGCTTATAAATTTCACACACACTACATTACTAACAAAGTACTTTTAAAATCTTAATACACATAATTCAGTGTCGCAATCCAAACCACATTACTTAAAATGCTGAGACTGAACAAATAACACATAATCTCATCTATATTGAGATTAAATATCCAAAGTGCAAATAAAATAATAAACTAAATTCAAACAAGCATAACACACAGATAAATACGAATAAATATCTTCTACTCATTAGGATTGGTACTAAAATCATCTCTGATATCTCTGATAGAACGTAAGTGCACGAACATATTATAGAAAGGTCTGTAAGGAAATTCTTCTGTAGAATCTTCTTCAATCCATCCTTTTCTTCTCAAAAGCCGTATGAAACTAGCCTCGAGATGTCCGGAATGATCAAAGTGTTCTTTCATTCTCCAGTCAATATGATCATATAAATCAGAGATATTGTTGATAGAATTCATCATGTTCTGTATATCCTTCTCCAATCCTTTGAGTTTTGAAAGATCAGATTAGTTTTATCAGTAAATGGCATGATTGAAAGATTACTTTGAGATTCTTGATCCGCAATAATGGTCGTATCATTATCGTTATCCAAAGTAGGAAACATATCTCTAGGATCTAATGGTTTCCAATGCAAAAGTACTTTTTCCCAGGCTTCATAGGAAACTTGGTACTGACTACATAATGCAAATATTTTTGAAGGATGTCCAAGTCCATGAATCGATCCATGCACAATCAGGCCTAGGGCAAACTTCACAATAATAGATCCAACGTCGATGGGTAATCTCGTTTGAATACAGTAATTTAAATCGCACACTCCTTAGAAACTTTATTTACCCTTATCGTGGGTAATAATTTTAAAGAATAAAGAAGTGTCAGTGCTTAGAGACGGGGTTAAGAAGTGATGTAGAAAAAATAACGTACTCGTCTTCTCGTATTTCCCAATCTTCAGATTCTTCAGTCAAATATCGGTAGATCTCATTCATATTATATCTTGTAGGAACAAAATTGGAATAGTGACAAATAGGTGTATTCTCAATTGAATACAACTCATTAATTCTTGAAGGAGTGAAAGTTACCCATCTGCCTCGTACATATACGCTTCCATTGTTGATTCCACGAAGATTGGAGTAGAATTCTTTAACTACGGGGATGATTACTACAGAAGTTGTATAGCATAATACTTCCCAACGTCGTCGAACAATCATCTCCTCAATAAGTTTTGTCGAATTCTCCACTCCTTTATTGACGAATCCTCTTTCTTTAATCAATCTCTTCTTCATCATAACTTTGTTGAATATCTGCTGGGCCTCACACCTAATAAACTTTTGTCGATTGAACACTCAGGATTTAGTGATTTCAAGTGGATTGGATGCCATAATACTATGTTTTTGTGGAGTTTCTATTCGTTTCTAGGAAGTATAATGTAAAGAATTCATAGAATTGCCAAAAACAGCCAAAATAACTCCCTAAATCGCTCTTTTACAAATCTCGTTGTCGGCGACAATGATCTCGCCGTCGGCGGGATAGTTAATAATTTAAACTGAAATTAGGCACGCTGATCTCGCCGTTGGCGGCATTGATCTCACCGTCAGCGACCTAAGGCAAAATTGCCCAGTTTCGCTTAGGTCCAAATATTTTCTGATTTCTCTCTATAGACTTAGTTTTGTGATGATTATAAAGATAAATATGTGTAGTAGAATTTATTCTATATTATAATTATTAATAAATCACATAAATAGATTATAATTAAAGACTACTATGGGTTTCCTCCCATAAAGCGCTTGGTTTAACGTCGTCAGCCCGACCTATTCTGGTTATTAATCAGGTTGACTGAGCATTAAAACCTCTTTAAAATTTGGTCTTCTTCCTTCAAAATATGGTTTTAATCTGTGTCCATTTACTTTAAATTTGTGTCCAGTCTTTTGATCTTCAATTTCTACAGCTCCGTATGTGAATCTTTGAGTTATAGTACAAGGTCCTAACCATCGAGATTTTAGTTTCCCAAGAAATAATTTTAATCTTGTATTATAAAGTAAAACTTCTTGTCCTGGTTCAAATTTTTTTTGGTTAATCTTTCGATCATGTCATAATTTCATTTTTTCTTTATAAATTCTATCGTTATCATAGGATTCATTTCTTAATTCTTCTAATTCATTCATCTGCAACAATCTCTTCTCACCAGCATCTTTTAAATTACAATTGAATTCCTTAATTGTCCAATACGCTTTGTGTTCTAATTCAATTGCTAAGTGACAAGTTTTTCCATAAATAAGCATGTAAGGAGTCATTCCAATCAAAATTTGATGATAACCGGTATATCTATCTAAAAAACAAAAATATTTATGCCCGGCTAGTCTATCTAACATTTGGTCTAAAAATGATAAAGGGAAGTGATCTTTCCTGGTGGCTGAATTTAATTTTCTATAGTCAATACATATACTCCAACCAGTAACTTGTCTTATAGGTATTAAATCATTTTTTTCATTAGCTTCAACAATCACTCCTCCTTTCTTAGGAACACAATGAATTGGGCTTACCCAAGCACTGTCCGAAATAGGATATATAATACCATTGTTTAACCATTTCAATATTTCTTTCTTGACAATTTCTTTCATTATTGGATTTAATCTCCTTTGGGGATCAACTCTTGGTTTATGTTCATTATCTAAAATAACTCTGTGCATACAAATTGAAAGACTAATTCCTTTAATATCTGCTAAGGTCCAACCAAATGTTTTCTTATACTTTTTTAATGTATCTAGAAGTTTTTGCTCTTGCGATTTGTTTAGTTCTACCGATATAATAACCAATAGGTTTGAAGAGTTACCTAAATAAGCATACTTCAAATGAGTAGGTAAAATTTTTAATTCAAGTTCAGGAGGTTTAATAATCGGCAGAACTATATTCTTTTCAGTGTTATCTGTATTGTCCAACATTTCAAATCTTTCTTGTATATAATCTAATTCTTCCTCACATGTTTCTTCAATTAATTCCATATTTTCTATTTCTAATTTTTCTTCAAAGTATTCTTTAAAATGTTCATTTTGCAAATGTTCAAGAATGTCCATTTGAAAACATTCATCATCTTTTTATATAGCAGGATATTTCATTGATTTTGCAATGTTAAAAGTTACTTTTTGATCGTCTACTCTCATAGTTAATTCTCCTTTCTGAACATCAATCATAGCTTTTCCAGTAGCTAAGAAGGTTCTTCCTAAAATTATGGGTATTTTTTTATGTTCTTCCATATCTAAAACAATAAAATCCAATGGGAAGATAAATTTATCCACTTTTACTAACACATCTTCAATAATTCCTTTAGGATATGTCACTGAACGATCAGCTAACTGAATGGTTACTGAAGTAGGTGAAACTTCTCCCAATCCTAACCTTTTAAAAATTCATAAAAGGCATAAGATTTATGCTGGCTCCTAAGTGACATAAAGCTTTTCCATAAAATTTTTCTCCTAAAGCACAAGGTATAGTGAAACTACCAGGATCTTTTAATTTCTCAGGAAGCTTTTTCTGAATAATTGCACTACACTCTTTGCTAAGTGCAACAATTTCATTGTCTGTGAACTTTCTTTTTTTATTTAAAATATCTTTCATAAATTTCACATAATTAGGAATTTGTTCTAATGCTTCTACAAAAGGAATATTTACCGTTAATATCTTTAGGATTTCAAGAAACTTAGAAAATTGCTTATCTTTTTTATGTTGCTTTAGCCATTGAGGAAATGGTGGTGGTGGTTTTTCTACCAAAAGTTTCATAGGTATTAGTTGATATTCTTCATTTTGATCTTGCTGATTCTTCTCTTTTTCAATTTCCACTTCCTCGTTCTGATTTTCCATTTCTTTTTGCATTTTTGTTTCAACTTCTTTTCCACTTCTTAACTGTATTGCTTAAATTTGTTCTTTTCCTTGATCTTTAGGATTTATTTCTACATTACTAGGAAAAGTTCTAGGAATTCTATTATTAAGTGCAGTAGCGATATGTCCAAGTTAAATTTCAATATTTTTAATTGCAGCTCCTTGATTTTGTAATTGATTTCCTTGAATTTGTAATTGATTACCTTAATTTTGCAAATGTTGCCCCATAATTAATATTAATTCCTCCATAGATAACTTCTTATCCTTAAATTGAGAATTATTATTAAATCCAGGTGGATAAGAAGGTTTATAATTAGAATTTCCTTGGTTAGATGGATTTCCTACTGGGTTTACTGAGTTGTTTATCCATTGCTAATTAGCAGAGTTGTTATTCCAATTAAAATTTGGATGGTTCTTCCAACCAGGGTTATAATAATTTGCATAAGGATTATTGGGTCGGTTATTAATAGAATTTAAAGTTTCGTATGAAGGTTGAGTGTCTATAAATTGTTCAAACGAATTTTCTTCTACATTATTAGGAGAATAATTTGTTCCAAAATGATCTAATTTCTTGGATATAGCAGCAATTTGAGAGGCTAACATAGATATTACATCAGAGTCATGTATACTGGTTATTTTTTAGGATTTAACCTTTCAGAAAGCCATTGAAAATTATTAGTAGCCATTCCTCATCAAATGGTTTTGACATTAATGATCCTCCAGCAGCAGCTTTTATAATATATCTAAGAGATCCTATCAATCCATTATAAAAATTTTGTATAACGAATCTGGTAATGCATGGTGTGGGCATTTCCTGAGAAGATCATTAAATCTCTCACAAGCTTCGTATATTGATTCTCCGTCAAACTGACTAAAAGAAGTTATGTCATTTCTAAGTTTTGCAGCTTTTTGAAGAAGGAAAATATTTTGATAGAAATTTTTGTGATAATTCTCCCCAAGTTTTAATAGATCCAGGTTCTAACGAATTTAACTACATTTTATCCTTATCCCTTAAAGAAAAAGGAAAAAGCCTAAGTCTAACAGCGTCATTAGATACTCCATCGTATTTAAAAGTAGCACATAGTACTAAAAAACTAGCAAGATGTAAATTAGGATCTTCGTTTGGTGAACCACTAAATTGATTAGTCTGTACCATTTGGATAATTACAGGTTTAAGCTAGAATGAGTTAGCCGCTACATCAGGTTTTTGGATAGTTAAGTGAATTTCATCTAATGTAGGGTTAGCGTAATCTCTCAAAGGTCTTGGTTGGTTTGTATTTTCAATTTCTGGATTATTTGCCATTTAAGTTAAATTTATAATTTCTCTATTTCGTTTTCTAATTCTTTTAATAGTGCGCTCTAATTCTGAATCGTATGGTATTAAACTTTCGGTTCCAAATTTACGCATACAATTTTAAGCAAAATTTAAAAATACTTCGTTACTGTAGTAATTATATTTAATAATTATTTTAGTGATTACCTTAATAATTACTTTGCTTCCCCAGTAACGGCGCCAAAAACTTGATCGCACGGCAGTAATTGTTATAAATAAAAGTATTCAGCACGATTACTAAGAGATATAAATCCCTAGCAATAACGCTAAAAACTTGACTGGCTCAAGGGAGAGCAGGGAGGAAATTTGAGGTTATATATGTTTGTTAAACTTTATAAATGTTTTTAAAGTAAAATAGTAATTGTACTCCCTCCCCTATTTATCAATGCAAGTACACATATCGCTCAAGTAATAAAGGGCTCTAATGGAGTCCTAGATATCGATACCACAAGGAAGTTAGAGACTTAAGGACTAAATTAAGCAATTGTAATTACTAATCTAGTATACAGAAATTAAGAACGGTTATACTAAAAACTATTACTTAAAAATTAAATAGAAGATTACAATTTAGAAAAGTATCTTACTCCTTGTTAAGAGAATTAAGTGAATAAAGAATTACATGAGTTTAGAATTATATTGCGCCAAATAGGAGCATTCCTATTCTTTACCCTTTGGTCCAGGTGCAAAGAACATTGACTAATCCTATGTTTGGTTACTGAATCTGTGGCTAGGCTGGGAGGATACCGGCTGCCACTTTAGAGGTCTCACATTCCCCTCGCCTGAGGGCTAACATCTACACTTCAGCTCCCAAACAATAGGACCGAATTGAATATTTTAGTCTGTCACACTAAAACGTCCAATTCTACGCTCGATAATTAATATTTCCTTCTTTATTGGCACCTTCCTTCCCTGAATTTTGGATGTAATCTTTACTATAGTTGATAATTCAACTTATGTTAACAATTCAATTGGCCAAATTGAAAGTAAATTAAGATTTAAGTAAAAAGATTATCACAATCTTCATTTAATATTGTTAGGCTCAACTAATTTAATTCTTCATTTCACGAAATCTCATCAACAAGGAGAAAGACAAAGAAAACTACTCAGAATGCATAGGAAGAATAACAAAAAAACTTGGATTTCATTTAAAGTTATAAAACAATAAATAAATATACTTATCTTGAATCTTCTTCCCAAGAAGACTCCTTGAAGTTTCTTTGACTCTTCCTTTTTTGTACAACACACTTCAAATACTCACCAAGACACTTACTTAAACACTCTTAAACACTCTACTGACTTTCAGATTGCACTTAAATGACACTTAACGACACTTAACGACACACTTAACAACACTTAACGACACACACCATGACACAAAAATTGTTTATATATATAAAAAGAGTCATATTTCCTAAGGTTGCTTAAGCACCTCTTCAAAAAGTGTTAAGATTCAACGTATTTGGCTTGAATCAACTGTCTCGCCGTCGGCAGGCTTCTAGAAGAATGGCTAACTGCTCAGTCTCGCTGTCGGTGGCCTCTTCCTCGTCGTCGGTGGGATAGTTCAATTTTCATTTATTATAGTTCTTTTTTTTCCAGATTCGCTCCTTTTTGAACTTTTTGCTCCCATTACCTATAAATCTTTATTCCTGCATTAAAACATAGAAAATACCTTTATTTAAAGTGCAATTTCATATAAAATTGATATGAATTTCTTAATACATTTTCTTGTGATCATTTGGTCACATTAAACGTCGGCCACCTGATTATCTGATTAGGAGAGTAGATGTTTTAAATACAACTTATGTTAAGAAAGGCAGATGTAGACTTAGGAAAACTTCGGCTTATTGCACAAAAAATGATCTTAATTTATTAGAATTAAATGAAAATTTGACACTAAATAGGATGCAATGGAGAAAAAGGATTCATGTAGCCGACCCTACTTAGTGGGATTAAGGCTTTGTTGTTGTTGTTGTTGTTGTTGTTGTTGTAACTTAGTCCAGATAAATTTACCAAATTCAACTAAATGAATTCAGTACTTTCATTCAGACTGTGGGAAATCTCGTTAGCAGTTATAGGTTGCCTCCTCCGAGGAATTCCCGATCATCCAAAGTGACCTTTTATTTTAGTTGCAATTGTAATATTTGTTTTGTTTGTGATTAAATTTTGAGTTGTCTTATATTTTTAACTGTTATGGTGGTCAATTTTATCTTTTTCTTTGTTTTTATTTTTAATTTTTATTTTGGGTTTTGTGGTTATCCTAAAAGTTTTGGTTTTGAAATGTTGGGTACCTTGTTGTTTATCTGCAATTTTACAGTTAGAAAAGTTACAGTAAATTAAATGAAATTAAATTGCAGTGTAATAAAATAAAAGAGTACCTGACATTTCTTCTCGTTCCTTTACCTGAAAGCTTGGCCTTGCAATGCATATATATAAATTTTTCAGGAATTGAAACATGATTATGAGAAAAGGTGAGCTATCCTATAGATAGGTTCATCATGGGCCTACCAAGTCCTATGTCATAACTTGGTGGATCCTATTTATTTAATTGTATGGATGATATCTCAAGCAATACATAATGAGTTTAATCATCTTTCAATGTATCCAAAAGAGTATTAAAAAGGTCCAGGGACCAGGCCCCAGACATCTCACAATCTTTTAAAAATTCTCGAATTCATTCAAACCTATTATGTTGCTTGATGACTCATCCCTATCATACCCTTATACTCAATGAACTGATCTATTGATCACCCCTAAAAGTGGGGTAATTATCACTTGAAATTCAGTTTATAAATTATGTGAGTAAAATCACTTAGGGGAAAATTGATTTATCAAGGATTTTAACTAACTTAATTTTAGAATTGGGCTTGTAGTGCTTCAAACATGTTTAAGATTGATCTTATCATCTTTTCTAATCCATATTAGCCAAATCTTACTAAACCTAATTCACTACCGAACCCTTAAGACTTAATAGGTATATTTGCAATTTTGGGAGAATTTTAACTTATGTGATTATGATTCTTAATCATTATCAAAGTATTAATTTTATCATTAAACACCAATTAGGGGTATTAGATTGATGAATTATTAACTTCCAAATTCAAACTCCTAACCCTGGGATCACTTAATTTTGATTATCTTCTAAATTAAAATAATTAAGGAGATTATAAACTTATCTTTTTTTGTGACAAAGGTGAGGTTAAATTCTACCACTTAAATCCTCTTATGTTTCAATCATCAAAGAATGTCAAATAAATTGTTCATTGCCCATTTTACTATTTGGTTAAACCTAAATATAAATTAAGGTTTAAATTCTTTAATTGCCACTTTACCCTTTTAGACCTATCACTTCATAATTCATTAAATAGAACTCAAATGACTTTGAAATTTTTATGTCACCCATTTATGGGTCAATTAAAACATCAAAGAAGAAAATGAGATTTTTCTAATTTTAATTTAATTATATAGTTATTTACATGAAAAATAGGGGTTTCTAGAGATAATTTAATAACTTAATCAAAGAACACATTTTTTTAAAAAAAAATTATTGAAGGTTCACCTACACTAGTGGACCAATTGGACCAGTTTTCATGATTTTTTAATAATTAAAATTATATTAATTTTTGGAGTATTAATTAAATTTAAAATATTATTTTGGTGGAAAAATAAGTTTTATATTTTTTATAAATCCCTCTAAGGTCAAGGAACCTAGGAAAATAAATTTTATATTTTTGTAATTTATATTTTAATTATTAGAATTATCTTAGTGAGAAATTAAGAAAAATTCATTTTTAAGATTCAAAAATTATTATTAACCCTTTTAAAATTAATATCTTCACTTAGAACATTAGGAAAATTATTTTAATGGTCCCCAAATCATTAGGAGACCAAATAGAACTTTATGGTGAATTTTAATATTTTTTTATTTTTAATTATTTTTAATAATTTCTTTAATTATTTAAAAAAATTAAAAATATACTTAAAAATGAAGTTTTTAAATTTAGTTACTATTTTATTTTTTATTAAATTCCCATGGTCATAAGGAACTCCCAAATCAATGTTAAAAAATTTTTAACATGCATTTTATTTATAATAATTTTTTTAATGTTAAAAATAAAATTTAACTTGAAAAATCAAATTAGGTGACCATATTAACTACAAATGACTTGAAATTATTTATGGGAGCTCCACTGACCCTAATCCATAGTGGGGAACTAAAATTAAGTTATTTACATTTATTTTTAATCCAATTAAGTTTTCTTTAGATTTAGGAGGCGTTTGGGGCAGCTTATTGAGGGCAGTTGCGTTTTGATTAAGTCGCAGCCATGTTTGAATAACACGTTACGACCTGCTTAATCCCACCGCCCATACCGCGCTTAATAATTTTATCATCTGGAGTCGGAAGCAGGAGGTGTTTAGCTTATCGCGCGGTTTCGAGTTTATTTTCCAAGGGTGCCCTTCTGCTGCTCGTGCGCGTCCCCCTCCCCTCTCGCAATCACCGGTGAGCACCATCTATCTGCTCGGAGAATCGGCGAGATCGTTGTGCACGACAGCAGATCTCATTCCCTGTTCGGCTAGATCGTGAGTTCTTGCCTCTGTTGTACTCCTAACCCGAGATCCACCGTATTTCACTGATCTTTCTTCCACAGTAGGAGATCGAAGGTAAATTTCTTCCGCAGTACTCCTTCCTGTCACTCATATTCTTCTGGAGAGATTTGTTTCCATTTCTGCAGCCAATCGAGGGAACGAGTTTTGGATCTAGGTTTTGGATTTACTGATTTCCATTGTATTGCTTTGTTTTCTTCACCACCAAAAGAAGAAACAAAAAAAATTCATGCTTGTACTGTGCAGCTCTTGCATTGTTTTAAATTAGTTATAAATTTATTTGATTACAATATTTGGTTGCACGTGGTTAGAAGAAATCAATAATAGTTTTAAACTTTACCTTCAATCTTCCTCAAACACCATAATTTTATTGTTCTCGTACAAAAGATGTGAAAACAAAACCATCTTTTCCAAAAACATGTTTTGTAACTACAAGAAATCAGGAGTCCTTAGAATTTAGATTGGATTTTTGGACATTAATTATGTAATTATTTTGCATTTGATTTGGTGCAGCGAGCCCTAATTCCATCTGTTACTGGTTCACATCATCTTATAGCCATCATTATCTGGATTTTCTTAGAATCATTAATAAGTGGATCGATTGCTTTTCCTTTCCTATTGAAGGCGTTGATCATTTTTAGCTTTATCATTTTATTAAATTTTGATGCTTATGTAGTAATTTGATATTATGATATTTTCCCATATTTTTGCTTTGGGTGAGCATTAGCATATGAAGTTAGTATTTATTCGCTAAAATAAACTGTCGTACATAATATAATATGTGTTTTTCTATGTTTTGGATCGAAGGTAACTATTAGATGTTATGTATGCAAAATGGAATTCATGCTTGTACTGTGCAGCTCTTGCAGTGTTTTATTAGCAATGGTTAGGAAAAATGAGGCCGGTACCTCAGCAATATGGGATAAGGAGGGTACGAACATTTTCGCGAGCATTCGCATCAATGAGATTGGCGCCGGTAATAGGCCATCCACCCATTTCGGTAAGGAAGGTTGGTCGAACATAGCTCGAAGTTCAAAGAGCGAGACGGGTAGAGATTACGAAAAAGTACAATTTAAAAACAAATGGGATCAATTGAAGAAAGATTGGAAATTGTGGAAGGGGCTGAAGCATGGATATACGGGGCTGGGCTGGGATCCCGCTAAACGGACAATCAATGCTTCAGATGCTTGGTGGGTCGAGAAAATTGAGGTGAGATTTTCTCGTTTGCAAAATTGTTACTCCATTTCTCATTGATTATAATATTTTTTTTATTAGGTTATTATGTCCCTAAACCCCAATCTCAACGTTCTGTTACAGGCAGTGCCAGCATTGAAAAAATTCAAACAGAACGGAATTGAACCAGAGTTGGAAGAAAAATTGGACATAATGTTTAGAGGGGTGGTGGGTAGGGGAATTATGCGATCGACCACTAGTCGGACGGGGTTTATCGGAATTCCGGAGGATTCCGCACTGGCTCCAGTGTATGTTGACGATGAAATACATAGTGTCAACCAGATGGAGATGGGTGAGTCAAGCTCACAGCCGAAGAGGCCCAGGCAGGGGAGAAAGAAGAAAGAAAAGGACAGTATTCTGTTGGATAAGCTCGACCGTCTCATTGACGCTTTTGGAGCACCACCGCCAGCTCCAGCTCCTGACTGTGTTATCGTAGAAAGTATTCGAATTTTGTCTTCTATCCCTGAGGTGGTTGCGGACAGACAATTCTATGCAATTTGTATGAAAAAACTGGAGGATCCAACACGCAGACAGATATTCATGGCGATGGAACCAGATTTGCGCGTCGAATATCTGCGTGTTATTAGGGATGACTGAGCTTATTTATGTTTTTCTTGTCTTCTGTATTGCACTCTTTAATGTTGTGTACACGATACTGTTATTTGAACTTATGTTTTCTTGATAACCGTACTTCTTCATGACTGAACTCAAAAGCTAATTAGTAGCGTTTTATGCATTTGAAGTTTTGTTTTAATTGTAGCTGGTTCGATTTGTCTAATTTTTTCCTTGTTCTAGCATGAATACACAACACAAACGTCGTAAGAGAATGGCATTGGCTGCAGCTATTGCCATAATATTGCTGGAGTATTATCGATCAAGCAGCCTTCGTTTACCCCGTATGACCTCCACCTATGTCGGGGACAAATGGGTTGGTGAGATGCTTTCGGGACATCCAATTCGTTTCAGCAACATATTTAGAATGTCTGTCCCGATATTTTTAGATCTACTTCACGAGTTATCTCTAAACCATGGACTTCAAGGTTCTTCAAGAACATCACGAAGAGAGGTACTGGCCATAACCTTATATATTTTGTCACAGAATGAATCAGTTAGAGCAGCCATGGAGAGGTTTCAGCATTCATCCGAGACTATCAGTCGCTATTTCTCCAAAGGCATAGGAGCACTTGCTAGTCTAGCTACTAAAATCGTCAGGCCAGAGGATCCATCATTTGCTCATACCCCAGTTCAAATTTTAAATGATCCCCGTTACATGCCTTATTTCAAGGTAATTTTTATTTTCTTTACGTACATACAAAAAAAAATTCTTCTAACATATGCGAAACGAAGCGCATAGGTGTAATTGATGGTACTCACGTACATGCTCGAGTAGCCAGTAAGGATAAGGTGGCTTTCATTGGTCGAAGTGGTTCACCAACTCAAAATGTCATGGCGGTATGTGACTTCAACATGTGTTTCACGTATGTTATGGCGGGCTGGGAAGGGAGTGCACATGACAATCGAATTTTCTCGTACGCCATTACAAATAGATCGCTGGGTTTTCCTCAACCGCCTCCAGGCAAGATATGATTTTTAATAGTCTTACTTATATGTGCTTATTGTGCATAACAATAACTATCATAACAGGGAAATACTATTTGGTCGATGCTGGATACCCTATGCAGAGAGGATATTTAAAGCCATACCCAGATACGAAATACCACATCCCGGATTTTAAGCGTTCTAGTGGCGTCGCCCGGGGCAGAAAAGAAATGTTCAACAAGCGACACTCTTCTTTGCTCGGTGTGATCGAAAGAACATTCGGCTTTTGGAAGAACAAATGGGTCATCCTGCGCGATATGCCTCCGTACCCATATCAAAAGCAGACACACATCGTAATTGCTACGATGGCGCTTCACAATTTCATTAGACGACATCCCTCTCGGTACGATACAGATTTCAACATGGCTGACGCTGACGAGAGTCATATCCCCTCTGATGAATACGATTCTCATCTTGGGGATTCTACTCTAGAGGATGTCATACAGTATGAAGAATTTGTTACACAGGATGCGGAAGGTGCATCGGAGATGGCTGATTTGAGGGAGCGTATCACAGATGCGATATGCGACTCCTGAACTGATTTTATGTGACTTTGTATTGATTTTGTTTCAATATCTTAAGTATGTGAAATATAATACCACTTTATATTTCAATAGTTGAATGAACCTTTGAATTTAACCTAAAAATTGATCTTCTTTTTGTTTATTGAAAAGATTATCAAAATATGTCACCCACTTTATATTTCAATACTTTCTGATTACTGCCTGTGTAATGTTGAGCTTTCAATTGCTCTATAATGGATAAAAAATGTAATATAAATAGGTAGGAAGTGTTCCTATTTGCTATCAGAGTAAAAGATAAGTTGCTTGCATATATGTACCACGTTTAGATATTACATATGTGAATACATAAGAATTATGTGGTACGTATGTAAATGCCGATAATTTGTATTACATAAGTTGCTTGCATGTTTCATTAAATTTGTTTCTGAATAATCAAGATGTATAATTTGTTTCAAATTTTGAATTTGTGATTAAAATTTTATAATGAAAATTCTTATTATGCAGGTTTAATTATAATAACTGTATAACTTTTGAGCTGGCTTAAAATGGGCAGAAGAAATTGACCAAATTCTGGCATACTTGCTTAAATATCAAAGAATTTGAGCATGGTGTTAAGCCAATAGCAGACCAGCTCGAGGTAAGTGTGAAATCTTTTCCTATCTTGTGAGATGAATGAATCCAGCTTGAGCCAACATCTGCAAGCCAATGTCTGGTTTTGGCATACATGTGTAGGATTCTAAAAACCAGACATAAATGATACAATCAAGTTGGTTATAAATGCTGGTTTAACCTTTATCCTGAGGCAGTGGAAAGGAATACTGTTGGAAATTTGGCTTTTAATGCCTTTACCTTTTTGATTATTTCAGAAGTTTAGCCTTCTTATGCTCATGCTAAAATAAAGTAATATCTGCTTCGATCAGTTTAGCCTTTAACCTGAGGCAGTGGAAAGGAATGCTGTTGGAAATTTGGCATAATATCTGCTTCGATCAGTTTAGCCTTTAACCTGAGGCAGTGGAAAGGAATGCTGTTGGAAATATGGCTTTTAATGCCTTTACCTTTTGCAGTTAAACTCTTGTTCAATTGTCCAATGGAGGGGTTGGGCTTTATTGTTGATCCTTTGCTTGTTGGTTGGCTTAACGTTTCTTTGCTATTGAGGGGGTTAATTTTTTGTGGAGTTCAATCTAACTGTTTTCTTTTGCTGGTAAATTGCAACTCTTGAAAACTTCTCTTCTCTTCTAAGGCATTACAACTTCTCTTCTCTTCTTGCTTCATGGTGTATTGAACACTATAGTGCCTTATGATATAGGAGTAGAAGTAAGATTTCTCCTTATTGGTAAAATCTCTGTCAACTTTCGGTTTAGAGGGCATTCCCAATAATATAGTAGCTAGTCCCTTTCCAATTGGAGTAAATACATTTGGTTTAGAGGGCATTCCAGCATATTTGGTCACTCTCCCCTCTCTGTGATTGTTTAACTTTAAAATTGGTCTTGATTCTGTTTATGGTGTTTTAAAGATATTCGTTTCTGTCTAGCAATGGCGATGAAGCAGCTTTGGATCACCTTTGCTTCCAAACGTTGAGTCAATGTGTCATTTATAGAGAAATGGGGAACTTCTTCATCAGGTTGGTATTTCTTAAATCAACAATAAGAGGTCAAAATTATTGTGTTGTTTGATTGTTCTTGTTTTCCTTGATGTCTTTCATTCTCAACGTGTAGTAGCATCTATACTCACTGTTGAATGACAAATCGACTATTCAGAATTTAGTTTAGAGAATCACTATTTTGAGTGTTTATCTTCTCTTTGATTTTATTCTCGGATGTGAGTGTTTATTTCTTAATTTGTTCCTTGGTAGCATCAATTATTCTTGGTCAAGTTTTGCATTGACATCTTGTTGCTAGGTCATGGTTTTGGAAAGATGGAACATGCATACCTTTTGGAATATGGTGCTCTAGAGAGAAATTTTGTATAGCTGAACCTGATAATATTGTAAATGACCTGCTTTAGAAATTATATCATAAATCCTTTCTTAGGGCGTCTGAACTATTTTTTTTGCTATTGGTAAATGACCTGCTTTAAAAGGAGTGATGGGCATCCAATCCAACTCAAATGTTTTCTTGCTATTTGCAAAATCTTGTTGTGAGGTTTTCTTGATTGATTGAAAGCTTCCAAGACAACATCCCCAAAAGCATGCAGCTGAATTATTTGACTGTTCTGGATTGTTAGGAATCCAACTCAAATGTACTCATATGCATCTTCATTTTGTTAGGAAAGATACCTGAACCTTTGTCTAGTGAGGATTGTTAGGAATGCTACCTGCTTGAGCTGATATTGCATCTTCTTTGGATATGAATATGTCTGTTCACATCACGACTTGAAGTTGAAGAAGTTTAGAATCCTTGATGATTTATTCTTATTTTGAATATATAATTGATCATTTTGCTTGAATTTTTTGTTATCATTACTAATTACTGTAGCAATTCTTTATAACCTTTTTTTGTTATAGTTATATAATATTAAAAAATTCTTCTAATCTTGCTGAAGTTAACTTTGAATTATATAGAATATGTGGATTGAACTCTTTAATAAGCTTTAATTGAGACCTTCCTAAACATGTTGACGTTACCTTTTGAGGGGAAAATATGGATAAATTGAGTTCCTTGAAGTGTGATGATGTAATTATTGTCTTGGAATTTGCTGAAGTTGGCTTTAGGTTGCATTTGATATATGGTTTGAGCTGTTTAAATAGGCCGAGAAGGTACCTATGCTATAATTATTTCTAATTCATGGCACATTTTATGTTGCCTTGCTGATTGGATTGGCTACGCCTTGCCGATTAGTTTGTTTTTTCTTTATGATGGCTGCTTCGGTTTCCTTGGCATTTGGTAGGCGTAACTGAACTTTGCATATAAGGCTTCTATGTATGAAAATTGCTTTGTAAGGCTTCTCTGTACGGAAAGGTTTTCTTAACTTTTTATTATTATTTAACAATTTAAATTCCTTTATAATTTAACAATTTAACAATTAACAATGATATAGAAATCAAAGTTAACTTCAGCTATACATGTTGTGGAAGCTTGTGTATGGGATCATGCTTGGTTTCATACAGCCATTGTTTACCTGATGCACCTCGTAGAGTCTGGGATGTGATATTCAGCTATACATGCTGTGGAAGCTTGTGTATGGGATCATGCTTAGTTTCATACAGCCATTGTTTACTTTTTGTAAAATCTATTTATGGGCCATTTAACCTGTTCTTTAGCTATTTGCGAATTTTAAGATAAAAGTTTGCTACATGGGGCTTTTATTGGTATAATTATGCAAATGTTTGAATGGCATGGATAAAAGAGTATGGATAACGATAGAGAATTGCAGATGTACTCTTTAGTAGTGGAAATTACATAACCATTTGGGTGTACACTATGCAAATTTATAATCCACCGAAGTTGCATGAAGTTAATTTAAATTGATAAGCTCGGATAATATCGGTTGTTCCTGTCTTTAAAGCGACTTGGATGGCCTTATGTTTTCTAAGGCAACAGATCGTTATGAAGCAAGAAGAGAAGAGAAGTTGAAAATCCAAATTTGGAATATCAAGTCCTCCAACATGTACGGATGCGGATGCATTCAAATTTGGGTTTTATCGATCTTATGTGCAAGTCAAAAATCATTCTAAGGCATTACAACTTCTCTTCTCTTCTTGCTTCATGGTGTATTGAACACTATGGTGCCTTATGATATTGGAGTTGAAGTAAGATTTCTCCTTATTGGTAAAATCTGTGTCAACTTGCGGTGAAACTGGAAGAGCTATTAATTTTGAGATTACTATTAAATAGTAATCTGATGTTCTTCTTTGATCATTGGCTTGCAGGCTGGTCTTTATGTGAAAATTTTGGTAATGCTCTTTTTTCAATGGATAAGTCTACATGATCTTATCAAAATTAAAGATTTTAATTGATAATATAGTAGCTGGTCCCTTTCCAATTGGAGTAAATACATTTGGTTTAAAGGGCATTCAAGCATATTTGCTTTATTTGCTTGGAAATTTTTGGAAGTGCTCTTTTTCGAAAGGAAATATGGTTAACATATGTTGTGTTCTTTGTTATGTTGATCATGAAAATTACAAGTGGGTAGCCTTACTCGTTTAATGTTTCTAGATCTTATCATGTTCCGGTTTTTCTAATTTCGAGAACGATGGATGTTTCGGTTTTTCGAATTCTTGGGGTTCCATATGGACATTCAAAGACAGACTTGAAGCATCTTCACTTGTTGGATGGTGCATATTGGTGAAGAAAAATAATGATAGCGAATAGCTGCTCTTTTATTCTGAAACTTCAGCTTTAAATGATCTTAAATTTGATGTGCCAACCTTATTAGTTTCTCTCTTCTCTTTTATACTGCATCATGATTTCTGATAGGGAAATGCTGCTTGCTGTTACTAAAATAACTTGTTTCTGAAATTATTCAGTCTGCTTCATGATTCTGACTGCGAGGACGAGATCCTCCTTCATGAATAAAATACGTAAATGCATAGGAATTGGGTGGTGTGATTTCATGGATTGGCTTTAAAATCAGTTGTACCTATCTTTAAAACACCATGGATGGCCTTCTGTTTTCTAAGGCAACCGCTGTTTTGAAGAGGACCGTTTCCTTCACTGTTCAGAATTTATCTCCATGAAGTTAATTTCTCTCCATTGATACCCTACGGTTATAAATAGCTTTCTTCTACTTATAATTTGGATTTAAAAGTGCTTCATATTTACTACTGCATATTTAATGGTATGCAATGCTTATATATATATATATATATATTGTTATTGCTACATATCATCTGCTACATATTTACTGCCTAGTATAACCGCTACATGTTCACTTATTGGGAAAGCTGGAAATGGTTTTACTCGATTGCTTTGGAATGGTTTTACTGCTTGCTTGGAATGATTTTACTGCCTATCGCATGCTTGTGAATGGATTTATTGGCAAGGTGGAAATGGTTTTAAAGTGTACTTTGTCTTCAATTACTCGCAATTGTGCGGTTTTTACTCTACTAGAAAAGGAATTTGTAATAATTGTATCTTAAGGGTGTTTGAGTGCTGTGAATTGCAGCGGCAAGTGGTTAGAACTTCATGTAATAATTGTAAATTATTTTGTATTGAAGTAATAAAAAACTTTGCTGCTCTTTCCCCGTGGATGTAGGTCATTTCGACCGAACCACGTAATTTGTTGTCTCTTTTCTGATTATTTGGTTTTACTTATATGTTGGTGTAATGTTAAAATTCTGTAATGAAATTTTCAGCAAATTTCTGACTTCACAAAAAGCTGTATGCATGTATACATATCTGAATAATGAACCCAGAAATTTACAACAGACGCTGACAAAACAAAACCTCTGAACTCAAAACTAATACAGTGATGGAGGAGAAATATTGGGTCAGGATGAATGACTTTTATACTTCTTGAATTTGATTTAATACAAGTAAAAATAGAAACATTGAATACCTGTGCTCTTCGTTAAATTCGAATAAACAACCAGATTTGAGCATCTTTTCTGCACTAAAGCCAAGAACACCCCTTGGTTATGGAACAGTTTATTAAAATTCACAGCTATATTTTTTGGAAGTATTAGCCCGAGACGCGCAATGCATTAGATCATTATTAGAAGGAAAAAAGGAATGATTTGTGTATACAATATAGTTTGCAGTACAAAAGATCATTTGGAGTATGTGGTGAAAGGCATTGGGTGAGTTGCCCTCTCAAAACATTTAAAATCACACTTGAATGGCATTGAGTGAGTTGCTACCTTTTCCCTAACCGATATAGCGAGCGACTTGGATGGCCCCAGGTTTGAGGTTACCTACTTTTGATTTTTTGTATAGCCTGGAATAAATCCATTGGGTCTTTGTTTGTTTTCCTAATAATAGCTTCAATGGCTGAAAGTGATTCATGTGAAGCTCAGGGAAGATTAGAGTGGATTGAAGGATTTGCTAGATCTCCCGCATTGCTTGCTTTGTCTCAGCCTTGATAATTTTGGCACCTTCGACTTGGTTTACCCTTGCATTTAAAACATCAATATGTTGCAACATTCTATTATTTCTTGCAAGCAATTTTGTTTAAGAACTGATTTTTTTTCTTTCTTGATTCCATAACAATTAAAAAAGTGTTAAGATTGATCAATCCCGCATGTTTTGGCTATTACTAATGCATTTTTTTAGGAAGGGAAACATAGCCAATGCTTCAATGAAAACCTTGAATTGATGTGAAGCAATTAATTGAAGTAATTCATTGAATTTCTTTTAAATCGATTTGTGAATATTTTATGCATTCTCTTGTGGTTATCTATAATTAGGTTAATTTTTTATTCTGTAATTATATATTTGCAGGAAAATGAGCTACATGTCTGCAGTAAAGTCCGAACGAGTACTATGTCGATGTGGCTTGCCGTCCATAATACTCATGTCACGTCAGGAACATAGCTACGGGCGACAGTTCTACAGATGTCCTCGGTGGGGACAAGGATTAGAAGATTGCAATTTCTTCAGGTGGTTTGATAATACATCTGTAACTACATTATCTCAGCCGAACATCGTTGCTCGGGGATCCATGGTATCACAAGTTTAAGACATTGCTTCTAGTTCGACTCGCTTCCCACTACGATACAAGTTTACTCACGCTTCGTGGTGTCGTAACCAAAGAACAACCATCGTGACATGCTCTTACATCATAAAATGAATGCTGTCATTTTTCTCCTTGTAATTTTAACCTACTACTTCTTTTTATTTAGGTTTCGTGAAACTCACTATTAGGTGTGGTCTCTATGTATTTTGTATTTAGGTTTCAGATTGTACTTGTATTTTATTTGGATGTCTGTTAGTTATGTAAATGTACTTTTGTATTTTGAAAACCTTTCATTAATATGTTTGATCCGGTTTTAAAATGAAAAATGTTTGAGTGGTGTATATGTGAATAATTCTTAAGCGATACCAATGCTTGTCATTTTCGACTTGTTCGAATATTTATTAGTAAAAAACGGCTCATAGTCAATGTGTCATGTGAATTAAAGCTTCATGTTTGGCGCAAATCAAATATTTTTATTCATTTTTAAAGCTTGTTCTCGGCTTATATTTAACTTGAATGATTTACAAAATTATAAATTTGAATATTTTTTTTAATACAGTAAAAAAATTGATGATTGTGATCGAAATTTAAAGCGAGCTTAAGAACTAATGGCATAGCAGTAAATGATATTTGATGGTAGATTAGAAGCATATTGTACATTTGAAAGGGATTGGTTAGTGAGGTGAGGTACACAAGATTTACATAAGAATCGCATTGTATATAAGTAAATATTTAAATGAAAAATTTTTTATTTAAAAATATTTGTCGTTAATTTTTAAATAAGATTTTATACTTAATAAAATTTTTTAAGAAAAAAGTAACATAAATTGTTATTTTTCTACAAACAACTGCACTTAAGCAGTTTTCAAACCGCAGAAACCAAACAGCTCAACAGCTTATTCATTTCAGGGGCATAAGAGTCATTTATCCATAAACAGCTGCTAATCAGCTGTTTTCAAAACGCTCAAACCAAACAAACAGACAGCTTATTCGAATCAGCTGCTTATCAGCAGCTTATATGAATAAGCAGCTTATCTGAATAAGCTGACTACCATTCAGCTGCCCCAAACAGACCCTTAGTTAGTTGATTAAAGTTTGGGTGAGTTTTAATCAGTTAAATCAAGTTTGCATTTTTCTTATGGTCCCCTGGTCTCGGGAACCTACCAAAATAATTTAATGTTTTTTTTGGTGAACGTACTAATTATTATAATTTTTTATTAAAACAGACATAATAAGCTTGAAAAATAGGAATCTCCTCATAGAGACCCCCCTGACCTTGGAAAAATCAGAGAAGTTCCCTCATGTTAGAGAGAATAAAATCTCTAAATTTCAAGTCATGGTGAAATGTCTATGGAAATTAAGAATTGAAATACCAAATACTATATTTTAAAAATCACACAAGTATCAAATGAACATGAAACCACTTTCACATTGTTCTCCTCTATTCACTGAGTAAGTGGGTATTTTTCTTTTATTTTTTGGTTTTTTCTACACCAAGTAATGAATTTTTAAAGATTAACTGATTTAAATAAATTAAATAAATCGTATTTTTCTTCTTAAATGACTCAGCGCCAACTGATCCTATGGCGCGTCAAAGCCCTACGAGTCGTTTCCTTATTCAGCACTGCCTTCCGAGTCAGCTGCCATGCGACCGCGCTTTATGCCCCAAGAATTCGTCCGGCACCATCTGATCGTCTAATGGCTCTGCGTCTTCATCCTCAACTGGTTCTTCCCATAAACTATTGATATACTTAAAATATATAATATTTTTATGCACATTTTTGTAACTATTTTTGATGATATTGCACTTTAATAGAAGATATTTCTGTGTTTTTCTTGTAAGTATGATAAAAATGTCTGATTGTGATGAAAGGAGCAAAAAAAAGATCAAATTTGGAGCAAAAATTGGAAGGTGTGCAAATTTGGCCTCTGGCACCTATGCGTTGTATGGCTGACGCATAGGCGCCACAGTTAAAGTGACAAATTTTACTTAATTTTGGTGCGAATTTGAAGGGGTTTTTGAAGCATCCTTTGGTTTAAACTTTATTAACTTCCCATCTGTGCCAAAATTCATTTAAAATTTGAATGAATGGATGCATTCTTGGTAGATAAATTAAATCTGGACATATTTTAAAGAGACACCAAAACACCTTTTGGAGAATTATTAAAAATGAAGACTTGAAGATCAGAAAGTGGTGCCACACCCAAGAGAAGAGTTTGGAAGAAAATTTTGTGAGAGAAGTTGGAGAAAAGCATGAAGCTGTTTCCAAGGAAAGAGGAAGAAGGAGATTCTTCTTCTCACCAAATTTTCTTTACTCCTCTACTTTACTTTATCATAGTTTGTATTTATAGAACCAATAAGAGTAAAGAATATAATTGCACTTATTTGGCACAACACATTTAAATACTTCCACAAAGAAATTTCATAATTATTACTGATTCATTAAAAGAGGAAAAATATATTGTATTCTAATTGCTTTCATATCATTTAGTAGTTTTATTAATTTTAGTTGCTTGCTTTACTTCTTCTTTAATAGAAAAAATCAAAAATAATTTTCAAATTATCTATTTTAAAGCATACTTTACAAAATCAATTTAAATAGTAAAATTTTAATTTTCTTATTTTCTTATATTTTTATACATCTCCCTGTGGGTTTGATATTTCGGGGCTTAATCAGAAAGTCCTATATTTTTTGATAAACGATACGTATACTTGCGTAGAATCCCATATTATAAAACATTTCAAATATATTTCTTATTTTCTTCGGAATCAAGTTTTTGATGTTGTTGTAAGGGGAAGAGATAATATCATTGAAAAGAAATATAAAGTGAAAAACAAAAGGGTAAATCTTTGAATGAGTCAAGTTTTTGGCACTGTTGCCGAGGAAATTAATTAAAATTTCATATAAATAAAATTAAGTAAAATTAATTTTTTTATTTTTCCTTGCTTTTGTTAGTGTGTTTCATTTTATCTTATTTTATTTTTTGCATGTGTAGTTCAGGTTCTGAAGGACTTATGCCTTATGATTCTGCATTAGAGAGAACTATCAGAAGAATAAAAAAAATTAAACATACTGAAAAAGATAAAAATTTTTAAGAAATGGAGAATCAAGAAAATCAAAATGTTAACATCCATCAAGAATTCATGCCTTTAAGAGATTAAGCTAACCCTGCAGTGGATGAACTTCATGGTAGTATTCAACACCCTGTTGTAGTTGCTAATTCATTTGAACTTAAACCTACCATTATCCAAATGGTATCTAATAATTAGTTTGGGGAAGCACCAACTAAAGATCATAATTTACATCTTGCAAATTTTCTAGAATTATGTGATAATTTTAAATATGATGGTGTTTCTGATGATTCTATTAGACTTAGAATTTTCATTTTTCACTGAGAGATAAGGCTAAGATATGGTTAAATTTATTATCACCTGGATCTATCATAACTTGGAGTGATTTATCACAAAAATTCCTTACTAAATATTTTCCACCATTAGAGAATGTGAAGCTTAGAAATGATATCACATATTTTTGTTATTTTGAAGGAGAATTTATATATGAAGCATGGGAACAGATTAAAGATCTCCTAAGAAAGTGTCAACATCATTCGATACCAGATTGGTTAATAATTCAAACTTTTTATAATAGATTAGTTGGATCTTTTTCATCTATTATCAAAACCGCTGGTAATGGTTAATTAAGATCTAAACAGTTTGCTGATGCTTATGCTTTAATTGAAAAAATGGCCACTAACAATTTTCAATGGCCTTCTAAATGGTTAAATCGTAAAAAGGTAGCCAATATTCGTGATAATGATTCTTTTGCAATGCTAGTAAAACAAGTTGTTGTAAATTCAAGGAAGATAGACCAATGTGGTATGAGTTTTTCTCAGCCAATTTTCATGATTGAAGAAAATTCAATAGGCCAAATGGTTGGTTCTCAAACTTCACCAGAAACTTTGAATGTTATCAGTAAGCCTAATAACCCATATTCCAATTATTATAACTCAGGTTGGAATAACCATCCAAACTTTAACTGGAATAACAATAATCAGGGTAGTAGTAATCAACAATGGGGCAACAACTAAGTAAACCCACTGGGGATCTGAAACAACTAAGGTAATAATAATTATAGACCAACCTATCCTTCAGGTTTTAATAATGCTTCACAATTTAAGGAGAAGAAGTTATCTATTGAAGAAGTGGTGTTACAAATGGGAAATCAATTGCAAACTCAAGGAGCTACAATCAGAAATATTGAAAATAAATTGGGACAAATTGCTAATTCATTAAGTAATAGATCCCAAGGAATGCTTCCTAGTAATACTGAAGTAAATCCAAGAGATAAGAATAAAGAGCAAGTAAAAGTAATTCAATTGAGAAGTGGAAGAGAGTTGGAAGGTAGAGTTCAAAAAGAGATTGAATTAGAGAAAGAAGAGATTGAAAAACCAATAGAGGACTCTCCGAAAGTTTTGGAAAGACTTATTTCTCCACTTAAGATTGATTTAGAAAAGCCACCACCTCCATTTCCTCAGATACTTCGTCAACAAAAGTTGGATAAGTAAATTTCTAAGTTCTTAGAAATACTTAAGAAGCTTACAATAAACATTCCTTTTGTTGAAGCTTTAGAATGAATGCCAAGCTATGTGAAATTTGTGAAGGATATTCTCAACAGAAAAAGGAAGTTTGAAGATAATGAAACTGTTGCACTTAGTAAAGAATGTAGAGCAATAATTCAGAAAAAGCTTCTTGAAAATCATAAAGATCCTGGTAGTTTCACAATTCCATGTGCGATCAGAGATAGATGTTATGGAAAAACTTTATGTGATTTGGCTATAAGCATTAACCTTATGCCATTATCAATATTCAAAAGACTGGGTTAAGAGAAATAACCCCTACTACTGTAACTCTGCAATTAGTGAATCGTTGAATCACATATCCTAAAGGAGTTATAGATGATGTTTTGGTGAAAGTTGATCAATTTATCTTTTCTTTTGATTTCATTGTGTTAGATATGAAAGAGCAATGACAGATGTGCTAAAAGGCAAATTAACGATGGGAGTGAATGATCAAACTGTTACATTTAATATTTCGAAATCAAGGAAATATCTTGCAAGAGGTAAAGATGATGAATGTTATAGGATGCATATTATCAGATATTTAAGTGAATGTCATTTGATTGAATGCAAATAAATAGAGAGATATAATTTGATGGGTATAGATTTAGAAACTTTAGAGTGACAGGATAAAACTTCCAATTTGATTTAATATTTTTTGTTTTGATATAAGATGTTAGCCCCCAGGTGAAGGGAGAAGAGGAAACTGTAGATTGAGAGCTAGTATCTTTCTTACCTAACTCATCTTCAAGATTTATAAAACAATAGATTAACATATGTTCTTTATAGCATCTAGTAATGGTAAATAATATAATTGCTCATATTTGGCACAACAAATCTAGCATAATTCCACAAAAGAAAATATTTCATTTGCATTAGTTTTCATCTTATAAAAATTTAGTTATAGTAGTTGCTTACTTTCATTTCAAATTATAAAAAATAAAAAAAAATAATTGAATTTTATTTCCTAAAATATTATCTTTAGTTTGGGTAAAATCTTTTATAAAAAAAGTAAAAAGTTAATTTTAAATTTTCTTTGTTAAAAATATAAATTTATATTTAACACTTTCCCTGTGGGTTCAATATCTCAGAGCTTAATCAGAAAGTCCTATATTACTTGATAATGATATGTATATTTGCATAGTATCCCATTTTAAAATATCATTTGAGTTTCTTATTTACATTGGCATCAAGTTTTTGGTGTCATTGTAAAGAAAGAGAGATCATTATAACGATGTATCAATTCATATATAAAATGTAAGCATAAATATCAGGGATCACATGGTATCACAGTTTGTTGTCTTTTGTCTCTTTATGCTGACGACGCTCCATCGAAGTACATCTCTCAATGTCTGGCACTGGGTTGTTCCAGTTGTAGTATCTGTTCATCTAGTAGTTCATCGTTGAGAGGGGACCAAGCTAGTAGTGGGTGTGTTGCGAGGAAATCTGCTAGGATCTGCCCAATGATAGCTAGTAGTGGGTGGGTTATATCAAATTGCAATAAAATCATTGACCACCTTGCTAAAAATATAGAAAGTGTTGGTCGGGTCATCAAATATTGCAATGGATTAACTTTCGAAATCAGGTTGACCTTATGAGACAATACGTAATGTCTAAGCTTTTGAGCGGCAAAAACCAAATCTAGATAATGTTTCTTAATAGGAGAATATTTTACCTTCGTTGGTATTAGACGCTAACTCAAGTAATAGTGTGTGTTTTCCTTACCCTCATCATTGAATTGTACTAAAAGAGCTCCGAGGGAGTCATCTAAGGCTGTAGTATAAAGTATCAATGGTCGACCAGGGATAGGAGTTGCTAAAATAGGAGGTGTCATTAGATATCATTTAATATCTTTGAAAGCCCGTTGGCACGGTTCTCTGATGTACCAAAAGTATGTTAGTTTTCATATATATATATATATATATATATGTATAAATTGTACTCATTTTTTTGTGATATTGCACTTTAATAGAAGGTATTTTTCATGTTTTGTTGCAGGTATGATGATTTTAGGTGTTTGGAGTAAAAGGAAGCAAAAAAGTACAAATTTAGAGCAAAAAGAGGCAAAATGAAGAAGTCAGCCTACTAGCGCAGTCGGCTGGCACCCAAATCCTTAGAGTTCAGAATTAAATCAGCAATAGGATGCCTATGACGCCCTATCCAATGCCGACGGTGCCCAAAGTCGGTGGAGACTAGTGTATTTAGATAATTTTTGAAGAGTTTCTTGAGGAAACTCTTGGAAAATTCATTTCCAAACTATTTCAAACAGATTTGGATGCCTAGAAGAAGAGAGAAGAGTGGGAGAGGAGTCTTTGGAGTGTAAGCAAAGTGTGTTAGGGTTTTGGAGACTGAGTGTGTAAGTGTGTTCAAGTGTGTAGAAGTCTTGTTCTATGAGAGATTCTTCTCTAAAAAGTGTAGAAGAATGAGGAAAGTGAGAGTTTGCTTCTTCCTTATTATTCTAAAGAGGGAATTGAGTGTTGTTGTAAAGAGAGAAAAGGATTCAAAAGAACTTCAAGAGATTTACTTGGGGAATAAATTGAGATAAGTTGTATTTACTTTTTCGTGGTTTGTACGACTTTGCTTTTATATTTAAAATCCATGTTTTTTTCTTATCTTCCTCATGAATTCTAAGTAGTTTACTTTGACTTTCTCCTTACAATGAGATTTGGTGAAGTGGTAATGTAGATTTGACGTGTTATTTAAATGTTAAGAAATTGTGATGATTTTATACTTCGTACTTTATTTACTTTTCGATCTGGCCAATTGAATTGTTAGAACTTGTTGTGACACATTTAATCCGAGAAGACTTAGGGTTCTACAACAAGAAATGAAGAATTCATTCAATGTCCATGAATGAGTTACGTAGTTCATGGTGGTTGAGTGCAAATAAATAAGGAAATGTGGTTTGATGGGCGTCGAATTAGAGATTTTAAGGTGACTGACTGAAATCCTCAATTTTGTCCTAGAGTTTGGTAACTAAAGCTAGGGTTAGCCTTCAGGTGAAGGGAAGTGGGAGCTCTGAAGTGAGAGCCAGTATCTGATAAACCTAAAATATATAGTCTTTTTACACACATTTTATACCTATTTTTTGATGATATTGCACTTTAATTGAAGTTATTTTTGTGTTTTACTTGCAGGTATGATTAAAATGATCAATTTTGAGGAAAGAAGCAAAAGAATCAAATTTGGAGTAAAAATTGGAAGGTGTGCAAATTTGGCCTCTGGTGCCTATGGGCCGGATGGCTGACGCATAGGAGCCACAGTTAAAGTGACAGATTTTACTTAATTTTGGCGCAATTTTGAAGGGGTTTTTGAAGCATCCTTTGCTTTAAACTTCATTAACTTCCTCATCAACGCCAAAATTCATTTAAAATTTGAATGAATGGATGCATTCTTGGTAGATACATTGAATCTGGACATATTTTAAAGAGACACCAAAGCACCTTTTGGAGAATTATTAAAAATGAAGACTGGAAGATCAAAAAGTGGCACCACACCTAAGAGAAGAGTTTAGAAGAAAATTTTGGTGGGAGAAGTTGGAGAAGAGCATGAAGTTGTTTCCATGGAAAGAGGAAGGATAGCCTTCTTCTCACCAAATTTTCATTACACTTCTACTTTATTTTATCATAGTTTGCATTAGAATTTAGAGAGTCAATCCTCATAGTAGGGCGCCAACCTCTGTGGAGTATTATATTGGAAAGCAAAATTTCAGGAATTTCCAGAGTCTTGTTCAGCGGATTTTTAGATAAGTATTTATTTTTGTTTTTACATTTGGGTTTTAAGTAAAACTTGTTGTGTTTTCACTATAATTTCTACTTATAAATCAAGTTATATTTGTTTTTTCTCCATGAGTTCTGAGTAGTTTTATTTATCTTCTTCTTTTTAAATGATGAAATAATTAAATTATAGAAGGAAGTTGTGTGAAGTATATAAGTTTAATGTTTGAAGAAGTTGTGATGATTTATTTCCTTGCACTTAATTTACTTCTTAATTTGGCTAATTAAGATGTTAAAATTTGTGAGATTATGTAAGATCCGATGTAGCATTGTCTCAATCAACAATTGGAAAGAATAACAAGAAATTGTATGAATGTGAATTGTAGTTCATATAATTGAGTGCAAATAAATAGGGTGATATGTTTTAATGGGAGTAAAATTAGAGGACTTTAGAGTGACAGGCTAAAGACCCCTAATTTAGTTTGAGGTGAAAAATTTTGTTATGAGATGTTAGTTCCCAGATGGAGGGAATCGAGGGAACTCTAGAGTGAGAGTTGGTATATTCTCTGCCTAACCCATCTACAAAATTTCAAAGCTTCAAATTAACCAATTTTATTTATAGAACCATAAAGAGTAAAGAATATAATTGCTCCTATTTGGCACAACATATTTAAAAACTTCCACAATGAAATTCCATAATTATTACTGATTCATTAAAAGAGAAAAAATATATTTTATTCTCATTGCTTTCATATCATTTAGTAGTCTATTTAATTTTAGTTGCTTGCTTTACTTTTTCTAAAATAGAAAATAACAAAAATAATTTTCAATTTATCTATTTTAAAACATACTTTACAAAATCAATTTATAAAGTAAAAAAGTTAATTTTCTTATTTCTTTATATTTTTAGACATTTCTCTGTGGGTTCAATATCTCAGGGCTTAATCAGAAAGTCCTATAATACTTGATAAAAGATATGTATACTTGCATAGAAACCCACATTATAAGATAATTAAAATACATCTCTTATTTGCTTCGGAATCAAGTTTTTGGCTCTGTTGCAAAGAAAGAGATAATATCATTGGAAAGAAATGTTAAGTGAAAAACGTGAGGATAAATATTCGGGGATTAAGTTTTTAGTGTCGTTGTGTGGGAAACTAATTAAAATTTCTTATAAAGAAAATTAAGAAAAACTATTTTTTTTACTTCTCCTTGCTTTTGTTAGTGTTTTTGTTTTATCTTACTTTATTTTTGTATGCATAGTTCAGGTTCTAAAGGACTTGTGTTTTACAATTCTGAATTAGAGAGAACTATTAGAAAAATAAAAAATAACTTAAAATACTAAAAAAGATAAAAAGATTTAATAAATGGCGAATCAAGAAAATCAAAATGTTAACATCCATCAAGAATTCAGACCTTTAAGAGATTATGCTAACTCTACAGTGGATGAACTTCATGATAGTATTCAACACCATGATGTAGTTGCTAATTCATTTGAACTTAAACCTGCTATTATCCAAATATTATCTAATAATCTGTTTGGGGGAGCTCCAACAAAAGGTCCTAATTTTCCTCTTCCTAATTTTCTAGAATTTTGTACTACTTTTAAATATGTGGTGTTTCTGATGATGCTATGAGACTTAGACTTTTTTCCTTTTTCATTGAGGGATAAGACTAAGATATGGTTAATTTCATTAACACCTGGATCTATCAGAACTTGGAGTGATTTAGCACAAAAATTCCTTGTTAAATATTTTCCACCATCAAAGACTATGAAGCTTAGAAATGATATCATATATTTTTATCAGTTTGAAGGTGAATCTATATATGAAGCATGGGAACGATTTAAAGATCTTCTAAGAAAGTGTCCACATCATTCGATACTAGATTGGTTAATAATTCAAACTTTTATAATGGATTAGTTGGATCTCTTAGATCAATTATCGATGTCGCTGATGGTGATTCTTTGATGTCTAAACAGTTTTATGAAGTTTATGCTTTAATTGAAGAAATGGCTACTAACAATTTTTTATGGCCTTTTGAAAGGTTAAATCCTAAAAAGGTAACCAATATTCATGATAATGATTCTTTTGCAATGCTAGAAAATCAAGCTGCTACAATTTCAAGAATGATAGATCAATTTGGAATGAATTTTTCTAAGTCAATTTCCATGATTGAAAAAAATTTATTTGGCCAAATGGTTGATTGTCAAACTTCACCAGAAACTTTGAATGTCATAAGTAAGCCTAATAACCCATATTCCAATCATTATAACCCAAGTTGGAAAAACCATCCAAACTTTAACTGGAATAACATAAATCAGGGTGGTAGTAATCAATAATGGGGGAACTGGAACAACCAAGGGAATAATAATTATAGATCAATCTATCCTACAGGATTTAACAATACTTCACAATTTAAGAAGAAGAAGTTATCTATTGAAGAAGTGGTGCTACAAATGGGAAATAAATTTCAAAGTTAAGGAGCTACAATCAAAAATATTGATAAGCAATTGGGACAAATTGCCAATTCATTAAGTAATAGATCCCAAGGAACGCTTCCTAGTAATACTCAAGTAAATCAAAGAGATAATATTAAAGAATAAGTAAAAGAAATTCAATTGAGAAGTGGAAGAGAGTTGGAAGGTAGAATCCAAAAAGAGATTGAAGCAGAGAAAGAAGAGATTGACTAACTAATAGAGGACGCTCCGAAGGTTTGGAAAGACCTATTTCTCCACCTAAGATTGATTTACAAAAGTTGGATAAGCAATTTTCTAAGTTCTTAGAGATATTTAGAAAGCTTACAATCAAGAATCCTTTTGCCGAAGCATTAGAACAAATGCCAAGCAATGTGAAGTTTATGAAGGATATTCTCAACAAAAAAGGAAGTTTGAAGATAATGAAACTGTTGCACTTAGTGAATAGTGTTGTCCAATAATCCAGAAAAAACTTCCTAAAAAGTTTAAAGATTCTGGTAGTTTCACAATTCCATGTGAGATTAGAGACAGATTTTATGGAAAAGCTTTATGTGCTTTGGGTGCAAGCACGATTATCAATATTCAAAAGACTATGATTAAGAGAAATAACCCCTGCTACTGTAACTCTGCAATTAGTGGATCATTTGATTACATATCCTAAAGGAGTTATAAAGGATGTTTGGTTAAAGTGGAACAATTTATCTTTCATGTTGATTTCATTGTGTTAGATATGGAGGAAGATAAAGAAATACCTATAATTTTAGGGACACCTTTCCTAGCAACAAGAAGAGCAATGATAGGTGTGCATGTTGACCTCATTTTTGATGAGGTCTTCTCTTCTCTCTTTAGTACTTAGGATCTAGCCTTAGGCTTTTCCTTTGACTATCTTAGAGGACTAGAAGTGAAACCCACCACTTAGAAATTCAAACCACTTCTTAACTCCCTGCAAACTCCACAAAACTTGATTGTAGACCCCTAATCACCTAGAGGGTTGAAATCGAAATGTGGAAGTTTAAAGGATGAGTTCCTATAGGACTCTTTGGCCTTAGGATCGCCTGCAGGTGGCCTGGTCTGGTGAAGGGCTGACTTACACACACACTACACTTATACACTACACTTTCACACACCTCCTAAAACCACACCTTTACCCAACTTAACTCCTTGACTCATGTAGGTAATTCATATGGATGGACCTTAACCCCTAAGCCCCTGGCTAAGAGGGTTAGGAACAACATAGTGAATGCCTCAAATGAGTCCTCTCATGGCTCATATAGGCTTAACATGGCTTCATGGCTCAACCAAAATGATTTCATTCCACTTACATTTACCCAATCTTCAATTTTCTAAATTTTCAATTTTTGACCCTCGAGACCCTACACCCGCCAAACCTACCAAATACCCTTTAAACTACCCAAAATTTGCAAAATCACCTAAATTACCCAAAATTCCCCAAAATCATTCCTAAATATTTCCCTCCACTCAAATTGATCATCCATAGCCAAAAATACCAAAAATTCCAAAAATACCACCCAATACCCTCCAAATACACAAAATGCCCCTCTTAGCCAAAAAATCCAAAAATTCAGAAAATTCCCAGAAAATTCCAGAAAATCCCAAATATTCCCATTTTCATTTTTTCCAACTGCACCATGGGCCAATTTTGTCAATTCACCCCACGTTTGTCAAAATCCCCAATTTGACCCATTTTAACCCAAAATGAACCTAATGTCAAACCAAACCTACCCAATTAACCCAAATTCTGGTCCAATTCAATTCTAAACTTCACTTCAACATCTCCAACACCAATCTAGACCAAGTCCAAGTCCAATTTGATTGAAATTTGAATCCAACTTCACTTTTGATCTTAAAGCCCAATTCGGACCCATGACCCAAACTTAGCCCAAACTAACCCAACTCAACTCTAATTAACCCCAAACCTTTTCTAAACCTTCCTTAACATCCCCAAAAACAAAACACTAACATGATTTACCCAAAACTTAGACCCAAACCCCACTCAAATTCAACCCAAAGCTAAAAGGCCCAATTTTGACCTAAACCCAAACCTAACCCAAATAAGCCCAATCCCCAAAATCAAAACCCAACCAAAGCCAAAACCTCTTTGAAAAACTCCCATAAACATTTCCCAACATCAATTTTACATCAATTTCAACCCTAGCCCAACATTGGCCCAAATTAGCCCAACTTGACCTACATTGAGCAATTTACCAAAGAGGCCCAAATTCAAACCAATTCAATTCCAAATCACACCAAATTGACTCCAAACCATTCATGAAACATCCCTAAACCAGTTGCAACATTTATTTGACATGGTCCTTCACAAAATTTTTACCTAAAAGCCCATCATAAAATCAAAAAAAACCCACTTCCCTAAATCACTTTAAAAGCCCATCTAAACCCATTTCAAAGAGCCCAAAATCTACCCTAAAGCCCATATGACAATTTCATTTGCAATCCATTTAATCAAAGTCATTCCCTAAGTTCCAATCACATCATCAAATGATTCCAAATCAATCCTCATGCCAAATCACCCCTAAATTCCAAAATTCACAAAATCCTTCTCCATGAAAGTTGACTCAACTTTTCCCAAGCCAAATGGAGCCATGAAGCCATGCATGAGCCCCATGGGAGCCATGAGAGCCATGGAATCTACTTTCCACCTCACCAAACCATTAATGGCAAGAGAGGGGATCTCTTTCTTAAACCCTCTTAAACCCTTTTTTACCTTAAGCATGTCACACACTAAACCATGCTTAGCCACCTCACCATGGATGGACACCACACCATTTTCTCTTGGCTGACCCAAGTGACTCTTATCAGCCCAAAACTAGGCCTTGGGTGGTGAACCTAGCCCAAAACCATGGGTTGACTCATTTGAACCCAAAATAGACTTCCCCCCATTCCATTTCAATTCAACTCCTTTACACAAGTCCATGGCCAATTGACTGCACTAAGCCCCAGCCCTGACCTCCCTGACCTTGAGGGTGACCTGACCCTGGCCGGCCGGCCACCACCGCCGCCGAAAACCACCAGGCCGAGAGCACCCATGTGAGCTAAAGTTTGGAATTCCCACTTGCTGAGCTGCCCCATGCCCCATGGCCATCATGGTTGTTCTTCCCTTGACCTAAGCAGCTGATCTCAAGCCTTAAACCCCCCTGGGAGGCCCTCCACCATCTCTTATTTAAACCTCACCTCCTCTCGGCCATGAGAGGTGCTGAACCAGACCTTCCTGAAACCCTGCCAAAATTGCTCCAGACCACTCTCCACACTTAGAGCAAGTTGATCCCCAGAGTGACAATTTGCCCTAATCCCCACCAACGCAGCTCAATTTCTCAGCCAAAATTCCACCCAAAAACAGGACATCTCCCAACTCTCCACCAAATTCAAATTAAACTCACCCACACCTACACAAGGTCAAGAGAAGGAGTTCCCAAGTGAAAGCCCCCTCTCCAGGCCACCCATCTGTTCCAGACTCCAAGCTTTGTAATCGGCTGTGGTCGAAATCATACCCTGACAATTCACCAGCCCCAAGGGACTTCATCTGGAGCTTGCTTGGACCCAATCGAAGGTGACACAAATCTCAGATTGAAGCTTCACTTCTCTGAGCAAAGGTATGGACTCACTCTTCTTCCCGAGCTTATAGAGATTCTCTATTTAATTTGAGTCAATTTCAATACATGTTTATCAGTATGGATGTGTTCGTCTCCTCAAGACGAATCCATAGAGCATAAGAACACAAAAATCAGTTGAGAATCGAGTAAGAAATTAGGGTTAGAAGGTTGACGGTCGCGGGTGCACACCAGTCGTAGATGATGACTGGGAGCCGTCGGATCGAGCGTGTATCGAGCGGACGGTCTGGATCGAGCCGGACAGCGATATGGTACGTGAACCGCGAGGCCCTGGAGAGCTGAGTCAGATGGCAGTGCCGATCAGAAGACGACACGCGGCGTTTCGGAGATGCCTAGGTTGAGCTGGCGCCGCGTGGATAAGTAGGAAATTAGGGTATTTTTGATTTATTTAATTCCCTAAACTTCAAAAATGCATAACTTTGTGTAGGAAAATCAGAAAAATAAAATAAAAATACCCTCTTGCTCAGTGAACATAGGAGAATAATGTGGAAAAAAAATCATTTAATTTCATTAAGTATTTTATTTTTAATTATTTATTTACTCTCTGCACTATTTCAATTCTCCATGCATGTATACAATTCATCATGGCATGAGACCATAGGGCTTTTGAAGCCTCTGAATTTGGGAACATTCCCTGAATTTTCCAAAATCAGAGGCCACCCCTATGAAGAGTTATTGATTTTTCAATTCTAGGTCACTGTTCTGAGTGTTTTAATTCTAATAATTAGCATGTTGTGAAATAAATTCTAGAAAAATTTGGTGATGTTTCTTATGACCAGAGGACCCTAGGGAAAATAGGTCTTGAGTTAACTCACTTGTAATAACCCTAATTGGCTTAAACACCCAAATGGAACCTTAATTAATTAGAGCTAATCATACATCAAATTGACTTGAAATCAATTCTCCACTGACCTTTAGGATCAGGGGAATCCACCATAAAAGTTTGGGGTCAATTGGACTTGGTTAGCCCTATCAAATGGGTTGATTAAGCCATTTAGCCAAAATTAAACTTAAAAAATTCATAATTTTCAAAATACTTATAAAAAATTCACCAAATTGGTTTTGGAACCTCTCTAATATCAGGGGAATTTATGAAAATTAAAGTTGTAATTTTCCAAAAAAAGTTGATTTTTTACATTATTTTAATATTTTTAATAATTAAAAAATAATAAAAATCACAAAAATAAAAAAATTCACCAAAATGTCACATTTTGAATTTTAATCACTTAGGAATAAACCCCATATTTTTCTTAAGTCTCTATGATGAGATATTAAATTTTAAAGCCTTAAGGCAATTTTAAAATTAAAAAAATGTATTTTCTAGCATTTCCACTAAAATAATTCTAATAAATCAAAGGAAAATCAGAAAATTATAAAAAATTGGTCCTCTGGTTTCCTTGATATCAGAGAGATTTTTGAAAAATATAAAATTCATTTTTCGACCTTTATTTTATTTTTATATTAATTAATACTCCAAAACTCAAAATAATTATAATAAAAATAATATAATTCAAAAAAAATCACCAAAATTGGTCCAAGTGGTCCTCTGGTCATTAGGAATGTCCCATAATTTTCTTAAGGACAGAAACTTTCCCTTGGTCATGTTATTAAATTTTCCTTGAAAATTCTTATTTTCCACCAAAAATAATTATATAAATAAATTAAATACAGAAAAATCACATTTTCTCTTCTAATGTCTTGATTAACATATGAGTGAAGTTACATAAAAATTTCAAATTCATTTAAGCTCAATTTAGTGAGTTATGAAACTAGTAAGTTTAAAGGGCAGAATAGTAATTAAAATTTTAACTTATAATTAAAAATTTTAGGTTTAATTAAAAGGGTGGGTAAAATATTTGATACTAAGTTGATTTTGGATGTTTGAAACTTAGGTAATTAAAGGGTAGAAACCTACCAAATAATTTGAAAATAATTAAAATAAACCTTAATTAAATAATTGTTTAAACTTGGAAGAATAATAAAAAAATTTGGAATTATTAAAATAGGGATATTATTAGGAAGAAATTTATTCTTTAATCTAAGAATCCCTAAATTAATCACCTCAATAATATTTAATTCCTAATTAAAATGATAATCCAATTTCAAAATTTAAAGTGCTAAAAGACTTAATCATTAAATTAAATTAAAATTAAAATATTTAAATTAAATCCTTTTAAAAAATTTCAATTAAATTAATACTTTAACAATTAAAATTAAATCATCCCTAAAGCATAAAAAAAATAAAATATTAAGTTAAAATTAAAAAAAGTAATAAAATTAAATCAAAATTTAAATTTAAATTTAAATTAAAAATAAAACCAAATTAAGATTTAAATTAAAATTAAAATAAAATAAAATTAAATTAAATTAAATTAAAAATTAAATTAAATTAAATTAAATCAAAACATATTAAATTAAATTAAATAAAATAAAAAAAATAATAAAATCAAGTTAAAAATAAAATTAAAATTAAATTAAATAAATAAAATTAAATTAAAACTAAAACTAAATCAAATTAAATTAAATTAAATTAAATTAAATATAACATCACTTAAGACATAAAGAATTCAAAAATAAATCTAAAACAACTTGAACACTATTCCAAATTTAAACCCATTAATTAAAATTAAGTCGAATCACAACCCACTTGAATATCGATTTGACCTCAAAAGCTCTTATTGTCATAACTCCTAAATGGAGTGTTAAGTGAAGTATTACTTCACTCATAGGATATTTAAATGTCCTAGTTCACTGAGCAAGATAACAAAACTTGAACTCCGGGATGATTGATTCATTGTATAATTAAATTCTCTTGGACTTAAAATAATCCTAGAAGTATTGAAAAGATATTTAAGATTCGCCTTAAGCACTTCCTCAGTACGATAGGATGTTTATAAGAACAATTGAACTTAATTGCTCTTTGATAAAGAAAATCGTCCTCAAACCAAAACACAAGAACCTAGACGTCATAGGAGATGACTAGCTATAGGATTAGGAACTTGGTAGAAAACCATAACCCTTCCCTTAGCTTTACTTAGGAACTTGCTTTAAATGCTTAAATATTCTAAATTGTGTTTAAGTGCAGCCTGGGAAGATGGGAAGACCCTCCAGGTACGCTTTTATTTTATTGCAATTTACCTTCTTGCAATTTACCTTATTGCAAATGCACTTTACTTTTCTTGCATGATAAACAATCATTACATGAAAACCCACACCTTTAGGATAGTCCCTAAAACCAAAACCAAAACTAAATTAAAAGTCGTTGCAAGATAAAATTCACCGCCAAAACATTTCAAAATATAAAACAACTCAAAATTTAATCACAAACAAAACAACAAAACTACAACTATAACTAAATTAAAATGTCTTGTTGGATGATCGGGAATACCTCGGATGATGTAACCTATGTGTTGCTAACGGGATTTCCCACGGTCTAAATGAAAGTGTGGAACTCATTTAGTTGAGTTTAGCAAATTCATCTGGACTAAGTGAATCCGATAAAAATAACGATGCGGAAGGATGGAACCACGGGATCTTAACCGGTGTTGTTATAATCAACTTTAAGATTTGTTTTAATTAAAACATAAAAAACACTTGGAATTTAAGATTTCTAAAACCAAACTCCTCTCTTCTCTTTTGATTACAATTTTCTAAAACTAAACCCTCTGCAACAACCAGGAGCTCGGAGCATGGTGGGCAGCACGCCATCGTTATCAGCAAAACCTGAGTCTACTTCAGCAAAATTTTCTTAGAATTAAATAACCAAACCATAGGACTTCGAGGTAGTTTGCCTAGTGCAACATAAATCCTCAATCTTTTTGTTAGGCATTTGCATTACAAATTAAGCCCTAACCAGTCTTAGGATTTCCGAGGTAGTCGTCCGATACGACATAAACCCTCACATCTTCGAGGCTATTTGTATGATCATGTCATACGAATATAAGTCCTAATTAATTAAAATTGGCAAGATCAAAACATTAAACAAACATTAGGACTTTCCTAAATTCAAGCCAAACAATAGGATAGTCGGGAAATTACCGAAGTTCGCTTCGAATCTGTAATTTCTCCTACCATTCTTCCTTTGAATTCCCAAAACAAAATGTTCCAAATTTGATCCATTCCCTATTGAAATTCTAAAATTCAATCCCTTGAAAACTTAAACTTTGAAATTCTTGAGAGCAGAACTACTGATTATTATCGAGAGTTTTCTTAGGTGATTCTCGTCACTTAAGATGTAATTAACTATAGGGGCTTGCCCTTGTCGGCATATTTTTAGGTTGTGTGTTTTATTTTGAAAAGGGGTCGCCTAACAGAAGTTGTCGGCGAATTTTAAATTTAATTTAAATAAATAGTTTGAAAAGTAGTATTTGACTTTGAAAATAATTTTAAATTTGAAGATTTTAAGATATGAAATCAAAGCCGATCTCACGTCCCAAATAGTTTATATAAACGAGCGCCGCACCACAAACCAGTGTATCTATCCTGAAGAATAGGCACACTTTGCTTGACGATGGGGCTTGATTAAATAAACTAGAAGGTTTGTGACATCCGTTTGGTACGCGAACCAATTTTATAAGCCGACAAGTTCCCTCGCTTAATATGAAAGTATTAAACGGGGTTTATATTACCCAGGTTCTTTAAAATTCCCTATAAGGGCAAGCCCCTATAGTTAATTACATCTTAAGTGACGGGAATCACCTAAGAAAACTCTCGATAATAATCGATAATTACGCTCTCAAGAATTTCAAAGTTTAAGTTTTCAAAGGATTGAATTTTGGAATTTCAATAGGGAATGGATTAAATTTGGAACATTTTGTTTTGGGAATTCAAAGGAAGAAAGGTAGGAGAAATTACGGATTCGAAGTGAACTTCGGTAATTTCCCGACTATCCTATTGTAAACGGCTTGATTTTAGGAAAGTCCTAATGTCTATTTAATGTTTTGATTTTTGTCATTTTTAATTAATTAGGGCTTATATTTATATGATAGAATCATACAAATAGCCTCGAAGATATGAGGGTTTTTGTCGTATCAGACGACTACCTCGGAATCCTAAAACCGGTTAAGGCTTAATTTACATGACCTGATCATCCAAATGCCTAACAAAGGTTGAGGGTTTATGTTGCACTAGGCAAACTACCTCGAAGTCCTATGGCTTGGTTATTTAATTCTAGGAAAGTTTTGCTGAAGTAGACTCGAGGTTTTCGCGATGACGATGGCCGTCTTTGCCCACCATGCTCAGAGCTCCTTGTTGTTGCGAGAGGTTTAGTTTTAGAAATCATAAATCAGGGGATGAGAAAAGTGTTTTGGTTTAGAGAAAATCTTAATTTCCAAGTGTTTTCAATATGTTAATTAAAACAAATTTTAAAGTTGATTATAACGACACCGGTTAAGATCCCACGGTTCCATCCTTCCGGCATCATTATTTTTATCGGATTCACTTAGTCCGGATGAATTTGCTAAACTCAACTAAATGAGTTCCACACTTTCATTTAGACCGTGGGAAATCCCGTTAGCAACACGTAGGTTACATCATCCGAGGTATTCCCGATCATCCAACAGGACGTTTTAATTTAGTTGTAATTGTAGTTTTGTGCTCTGTTTGTGATTAAATTTTGAGTTGTTTTATATTTTGAAATATTGTGGCGGTGAATTTTATCTTGTAATGACTTTTAACTTAGTTTTGGTTTTAGTTTTAGGGACTATCCTAAAGGTGTGGGTTTTCATGCAACAGTTGTTTATCATGCAAGAAAAAGTAAGTGTGATGCAATTAAAGAAATTGCAATAATGTAAATTGCAATAAAATAAAAGCGTACCTGGAGGGTCTTCCCGTCATCCCAAGCTACACTTAAAACACAGTTAGGATACTTAAGCAAGTTCCTAGGTAGAGCTAAGGGAAGGGTTATGGTTTTCTACCAAATTCCTAATCCTATAGCTAGTCATTTTCTACGACGTCTAGGTTTTGTGTTTTGGTTTGAGGACGATTTTCTTCATCAAAGAACAATTGAGTTCGATTGTTCTTATAAATATCCTATCATATTGAGGAAGTGCTTAAGAAGAATCTTAAACATCTTTTCAATATTTCTAGGATTATTTTAAGTCCAAATGAATTCAATTACACAAATGAATTAATCGTCCGAGTTTTAGTTAAGTTTTGTTGTCATCTTACTCGGTGAACTAGGATGTTTGAATGTCACTATAAGTGAAGTAGCATTTCATTTAATATTACGTTTAGGAGTTATAGCAACTAAAGCTTTCGAGGGCAAATTGGTGTTCAAATGGTTTGTGATTTAGTTTAATTTCAATTAATGGGTTTAAATTTGGAATAGTGTTCGAGTTGCTTTATATTTAATTTCTTTCTGTTTTAGGTGATGTTTTTTAATTCAATTTAATTTTAAATTTAATTTAATTTAATTTAATTTTAATTTAGTTTAATTCAATTTAATTCAATTTAGTTTGATTTGATGTTGAATTAATTTAATTTGATTTGATTTAATTTCTTTTAATTTAATTTAATCTGATTTAATTTTAATTTAATTTAATTTAATTTAATTTAATTTAATTTGATTTGTTTTAACTTAATTTAATTTAAATTTGATTTTATTTATTTAATTTAATTTAATTTAATTTATTCATTTAATTTAATTTAATTTGTTTATTTAATTTAATTTAATTTAATCTTTAATTTAATTCTACTTTTAATTTTAATTTAATTTAATTTAATTTAATTTAATTTAATTAATCTTTAATTTAGTTTAACTTGATTTAATTTAATTTAATTCAATTTAATTTACTTAATTTAATTTAATTTTTAATTTTATTTTATTTTTAACTTTAATTGAAATTTTAAAAGAGTTTAATAATTTAACTTTAGTTTAATGATTAAGTCTTTTAATATTTTAAATTTGAGTTATCATTTTAATTAAGAATTGAATATTAATGAGATGATTAATTTAGGGGTTTTTTAAATTAAAGAATAAATCTCTTCCCAACAATATCCCTATTTTAATAATTCCAATTTTATTATTCTTCCCAAATCTAATCAATTATTTAATTAAGGTTTATTTTAATTATTTTAAATTGTTTAATGGGTTTCTACCCTTTGATTATTTAAATTTCAATCATCCAAATCAGATTAAGATCAAATATTTTACTTGTTAATTTTATTAAACCTAAAGTTTTAATTAAGGGTTAAAATTTTAATTACCATTTTGCCCTTTAAGCTTAATAATTTCATAACTCACTAAATTGAGCTCAAATGAACTTGAAATTCTTATGTGACTTCACTCATATGTTAATAAAGACATGAGAGGAGAAAATGTGATTTTTCTGTATTTAATTTATTTATATAATTATTTTTGCTAGAAAATAGAAATTTCCAAGGAAAATTTAATAATATGACCAAGGGAAAGTTTTTGTCCTTAAGAAAATTAGGGGACATTCCTAATGACTAGAGGACCATTTGGACCAATTTTGGTGATCTTTTGAATTATATTATTTTTATTATAATTATTTTAAGTTTGGAGTGTTAATTAATTTAAAAATAAAATAAAGGTTGAAAATTGAATTTTATATTTTTTAAAAATCTCTCTGATATCAAGGAAATCAGAGAATCATTTTTTGCAATTTTCTGATTTTTCTTTGATTTATTATAATTATTTTAGTGAAAATGCTAGAAAATACATTTTTTTAATTTTAAAATTACCCTAGGGCTTTAAAATTTAATATCTCATTAAATAGACCTAAGAAAAATATGGGGTTTGTTCCTCAGTGATTAAAATTCAAAATATGACATTTTGGTGAATTTTATTATTTTTATGATTTTTATTATTTTTTTAATTATTAAAATATTAAAATAATATTAAAAATCAACTTTTTTAGAAAATTGAAATTTTAATTTTCTTAAATTCCCCGATATCGAGAGGCTCCAAAACCAATTTGATGAATTTTTAAAAAGTATTTTGAAAGTTATGAATTTTTAAAGTTTAAATTGACTAAATGGCTTAATCAACTCATTTAGTAGAACTAACCAAGTCCAAATTGCCTTAAATTTTTATGGTGGGTTCCTCTAATCCTAAAGGTCAGTGGAGAATTGATTTCAAGTCAATTTGATGTATGGTTAGCTCTAATTAACTAGGGATCTATTTTGGGTGTTTAAGCCAATTAGGGTTATTTTAAATGAACTAACTTAAAACCTATTTTTCCTAGGGTCCTCTGGTCATAAGGAACATCACCAAATTTTCCTAGAATTTATTTCATAACATGCTAATTATTGGAATTAAAATACTCAAAACGAGTAACATGAATTTGAAAAATCAATAACTTCTCATAGGGATGGCCTCTGACTTTGGAAAATTCAGGGAATGTTCCCAAATTCAGAGGCTTCAAAAGCCCTATGGTCTCATGCCATGGTGAATTTCCTATATGCATGGAGAATTAAAAGAATGCAAACAATAAATAAATTATTAAAAATAAAATACTTGATGAAATTAAATGATTTCTTTTCCACATTATTCTCCTCTGTTCACTGAGCAAGAGGGTATTTTTATTTTATTTTTATGATTTTCCTACACAAAGTTATGAATTTTTGAAGTTTAGGGAATTAAATTAATAGAAAAATACCCTAATTTTCTATTTATCCACGCGGCGCCGCGTCATCCTCGGCATCTCCGAACGGCCACGCGGCGCGCTCTCATTCGACGCCGCCGCTTGAGTCAGCAGCCCGGGCCCCGCGGTCCACGTAACATCTCCTGGTCTGACGCCATCTGAGCCGTCCGTCCGCCCGTGTATTAAATGGACGGCATCCGTTCATCGTCCCCGAGCGTCCTCACCCGAGAGCTGTCCACACTAAATCCCTAATATCTCACTCGATACTCGCTGGATTTTCATGTTCTTATGCTCTATGGATTCGTCTTGAGAAGACGAACACATCCATACGGTTTATGTGGGATGAAATTTACTCAATAAAAATGGAGAATGTTCGGAAGCTCGGGAAGAAGAGTGAGGCCATACCTTTGCTCGGAGAAGTGTGGCTTCGATGCGAGGGTTGTTTCACCTTCGATTGGATCCCGGCAAGCTCCAGATGAAGTCTCCCGGTGCAGTGAATTGCCTAGGTAGGATTTTGACCACGGCCGATCACTAAGCTTGGAGGCTGGAGCAACTGGGTGGCTCGGAGATGGGGCTTTTGCTGGTGGACACCTTCTCTTGGTACGGTGAAGGTGTAGAACCAATCAATTTGGGGATTGGTTCACTTGTGGAGAAGTGTCCTGGTTTTGGGCTTGGATTTCAACTACGAAATTGAGCTCGCGAGAGGAAATGGCGGGGGGATTTCGGTGGGGATCAAATGCTCTATGTATGGGGAGTAGTACGGAACAATTTTGGCGAGTTTCCTTAAGGTTTGTTTCGGCACCTCTCATGGCCGAGAAGGGTGGTGTTTAAATAAGAGAGGGTGGAGGGCCTCCCGGGAGAGTTAGGGCTTGGGATCGAGCTGCTCTTGGCAAGAGAAGAACAGCTACGATGGCCACTGGGGATGGGGCGGCTCGGCGAGGGAGAATTCCAAAGTTGGCTCACATGTGAGCTCTCGGCCATGGTGTTTTCGGCGGCTCGGTGGCCGGCCGGCCGAGCATGGGTCACCCTCGAGGTCGGGTGGGTTAGGGCGGGACTTGGTGCAAGCGATTGGCAATTGTCATGTGTAAAGGCTTTGATTCAAAGTAGAATGGGGCATGGCTAGTTTTGAGTCTAAATGGGTCAATCCACCTATTTGGGCTTGGTGCACCCTTCGAGGTGGCTTTGGATCTTGTGGGGGATCAAAGGGATCGAGTTGGTTTGGCATGGAGAAGTCTCCATCCAAATATATTTGGATTAAATTTAAGTTTAGGTGAAACATGATTAAGGCTAATGAGCTTTAGGGATTAAGGAAAGCCCTCCCTCTTCTTACCCGATATGGCATGGTGGAGTGTCCAAAGCTCTCATGGCTCACATGTGGCTCATGCATGGCTTCGTGGCTCACCTTTGGCTTGGCAAAAAGTTTGGTCGATTTCATAAAAATGGATTTTAAGGATTTTGGATAATTTGGTGGAAATTTGGATGAAGCTTCATTTAGAATTATTTGATCATTGGTTTAGGACTTAGTGATGATTTTGATTGAAAGTATGATGAGGGGAAATGTCATATGGGCTTTGGGACAAATTTTGGGCCTTTGGATGTGGTAAAAGATGGGCTTTTAAAATGTTTTAAGGAATGGGCCTTTAAGTTTAAAATAAAAATGAATTTATGGATGGGAATTTTGTAAAGAGGTTGGGCCAAATAATTGTTGGGTTTAGCTTATGGATGTGTCATGAGTGACTTGAAGCAAATTGGGGGTGATTTGGGTTTGAATTGGGTTGAATTTTGGCTCTTTAGGTGAATGGGCCAATATAGGCCAAAATGGGCCAAGTTGGGCCAATGTTGGGCTAGGGTTGAAATTGGTGTAAAATTAATGTTGAGAAATGTTTATGGGAGTGTTTCAAAGAGGTTTTGGCTTTGGTTGGGCTTTGATTTTGGGGTTTGGGCTCATTTGGGTTAGGTTTGGGTTTAGGTCGAAATTGGGCCTTTTAGCATTGGGTTGAATTTGAGTGGGGTTTGGGTCCAAATTTTGGGCAAATCATGTTAGTTTTTTGCTTGTGGGGGTGCTAAGGAGGATTTAGAAAAGATTTGGGGTTAATTGGAGTTGAATTGGGTGAGTTTGGGTTAGGTTTGGGTCATGGGTCCAAATTGGGCTTTAAGGCCAAAAGTGAAATTGGATCCAAATGTCAATCAAATTGGACTTGGATTTGGGCTAGATTGGTGTTGGGAATGTTGAATTGAAGTTTAGGATTGAATTGGACCAGAATTTGGGTCAATTGGGTAGGTTTGGTTTGACATTGGATTCACTTAGGGTTAAAATGGGTCAAATTGGGGGTTTTGATAAAAGTGGGGTAAATTGACAAAATTAGCCCATGGTGAAGTTGAACAAAATGATATTGGGAAAATTTGGGATTTTCTGGAATTTTCTGGGAATTTTCTGAAATTTTGGATTTTTTGGGTCAAGAGGGGTATTTTGGGTATTTGGAGGGTATTGGGAGGTTTTCTTGGAATTTTTGATATTTTTGGGTATGGAAGGTCAATTTGAGTGATGTGGAAATGTTTGGAATTGATTTTGGGGGATTTTGGGTGATTTGGAAATTTTTTGAGAAATTTGGGTAGTTTCAAGGGTTTTGGGTAGGTTAAGCGGGTGTAGGGTCCCGGGGTCAAAAATTGAAAATTTGGAAAATTATAGATTGGGTAAATTTGAGTGGAATGAAATCATTTTGGTTGAGCCATGAAGTCATATCAAGCCCACATGAGCCATGAAGGGACTCATTTGAGGCATTCACTATGTTGTTCCTAACCCTCTTATCCAAAGGCTTGGGGGTTAAGGACCATCCATGTGAATCACCTACATGAGTCAGGAGGTCAAGTTAGGTATGGGCGTGGTTTTAGGAGGTATGTGAAAGTGTAGTGTATAAGTGTAGTGTGTGTGTAAGTCAGCCCTTCACCAGACAAGGCCACCCAGGGCAGTCCTAAGGCCAAAGAGTCCTATAGGAACTCATCCTTTAAACTTCCACATTTGATTTCAACCCTCTAGGTGATTAGGGGTCTACAGTCAAGTTTGTGGAATTTGCAGGGAGTTAAGAAGTGGTTTGAAATTCTAGATGGTGGATCCCGATTCTAGTCCTCTAAGATAGTCGAAAGGAAAAGCCTAAGGCTAGATCCTAAGCACTAAAAAGAATAAGGGAAGACCTCATCAAAAATGAGGTCAACAGCCCTTATAGGGAATTTTAAGAACCCAGGTAATATAAACCCTGCTTAATTTCTTTGTATTAAGCAGGGGAATTTGTCGGCTTATAAAATTGGTTCGCAGACCAAACGGATGTCACAAATCTTCTAGTTTATTTAATCGAGCCCCATCACCAAACAGTGTGTCTATTCTTCGGGATAGATACACGGTTTGTGATGCGGTGCTCGTTTATATAAACTATCTGGCATGTGAGCTCGATTTGATTTCATATCTTAAAATTATTTTTAAAATCAAATACTACTTTCTAAATCATATATATATATTTAAATTAAAATTAAAATCTAAAATTCGCCGACAACTTTTGGTGACTCCGCTGGGGAAAATTCCTCTCTCCATTTTAATCAGATAGTTCTGCTTTCAAAAATTGGTAGCGTATCCATCTCCCTAGTAGATCAAACTACCCTTCTTTCCGTTGGAATACTATGTTTATTTCTACCTTGAACAAGTATAGCCAACATTCTCTCGGATTTAGGAGCCACTGTTTAGACACCCCTAAACAGAGAGGTTCCGAGATCCTTTTACCTCATTTCGAGGTGGGGTGGGCCCCCAATAGGTATTAGTTCAGGAGCAGTCTTGTGGGTCGAGAAGTTTCTACAAGACTTTCTCTTTCTTTTCCAGTTCCTAATCAATTCCTTTTACCCTTCCTACAACTCTCCTTCATTTAATAATTCTCCTTCCTAACGAACAAATCTTTTCGAAAAACAATTATCTAAATAAATTTTCTTTTAATACCACAAATACACTAAGATAAACGGAAATGTGTTCGGACTCTTTCTTTTTCGTCATAAGTTTTACGACAAGAAGAAGCACGATTCGGGGACTAACACTTGGAATCTGCCCTGCAGAAATGGAAGCCCTAAAACTGATCTTCTCCTTCGTCAACGGACTGGATCTGGCTGTTTTTAAGGACGAGCTGCCTAATAATGGAATCATTCGATTTGGACAAGGATTCGGGGACACCGACATCAAAATCCCCGACGTCACTCTCTTTTCACTCACAAGCAAAGTACCAGAAAATGAGAAGCCGTTGATTGAGTTTAACCTCAAGTCAACTCACGAATTCCCTCCTCTGCAAAATATTACAGGCGAGAGGAGTATCGTTGTTCGCGAAGGACCGTTGTTGCTACCCCCATCGGTCTATTGTCTGCGTACCTACCCCGGCTCGCCGGACTAAAGGGGAAGGAAATTCATAACTGTGATGAACTGGTTACCGTGGAGGGTACAGATCTTCCTGTAAAACCTTCCATTTTTGAAATCGGGTCCAGCTCGAGAATTCCACCACTGACACGAACTCAAAGAAGGAACAGAAGTAGAAGGATTGCTAGAGAAGCCAGAGCTGCTGAAGTTGCTTTCCTGGAGGGAATCCCAGAATTGCCCGAGTATACACCACTGCCTGAATACATACCACTTTTGGGAGGAAGTAGGTTCCATCCCTCTCCGCCGCGAGAGGACGAGGAAAATGTCCTCAAGATTGCTTCTGTATTGCCTCAGCCCGCATATTACAACGACAGCCGTAAGAAAAGGGCTAGAATTACGTCATTTGCTCGACTGCAGACTGTGATAGAAAAGTTAGCGAAGAAAGAAAAATGCCCTGTATCAGAAATTTTAAGAAGGATAGGGCGGGTGCCAGCCAAGTCCCGTCTTGGGCCGCGAGTAGAACCTGCTATCGCTGCGGAAAAGCCGAATAAGAGAATGAAAGCTAGTCCACATGTCGTTGTTTCAGGACTACAAATTAGGGAGGATACCACCTTCCAGCATTTGGCTGAAAGACCATCCGGTCCTAGACCTTCTGCTGCTAGAAGGATGGTATGGCGTCCCACTACCGGACAATTAAGATTAAAACAACAGCCTGAGAAGGAAAGTCTCATCAGGAGACTTGAGTTTGAAGAAAGTACTACCGCAGTGAAGGGGACTCATGAGAAGGAAACCCGACAGCTATCGCATGACAACTGCAAAGATGTACAGAAAAGACCACTAGAAGATGCTATGGAAAAAGCTAAGGACTGATATTCAGCGATTAGCAAGAGAAAGAGAAGAAAAATTCGAAGATGAAGTCGACTAGTCAGAGTTCATGGATGATGAATATGCAGAAATTAACATGGTTGAAACACGAGCTTCGTCAGCTTCACAAGGTGCTCCTCGCAGCGCAGAAGAGAGGAGCCGGAAGTGATGAGGATACGGCTTCGGGAGAAAGATGATACGATCGCTCAAATGGCAAAAAGGATGGAAGAGATGGGCTGCGGCCACAGCCACTCTCCGAAGTCGAGTTCAACCCCAAAGAGAAACACCCCCAGAAGTTATTCACATTGTAGACGGAGGAAAGGAGATTACATCCGTCAACGGGGATGATCAATTAAAAAAGGATGCAACATAAAGCATGATTCCGGAAAAGGATATCAAGAGTATGGTGGAACAGCAGGTGCGAGCAGGACATCCATTCAGATGGGTAGACCTTACCCCGAAGAATTCGACGCTGTCCAATATCCGAAAGGCTTCGTACCACCTCTGTTCAAGACCTTTGATGGAACCGGAAACCCTCGGCAGCTTGTTACACATTTTCGTGCCGGTTGTTGCAATGCCGGCGGAAGTGATGCTTTACTCTTCCGACAATTTGTCGATGACTCGTCGGGGATCGCCTTTGATTGGTATGCGGAATTATCGAACGGTTCGGTGAAGAAATTTTCAGAGTTAGAGAACCTCTTCATCAAGCGATTTGTCGGAGCTCAGCACCACATCACTATAGGTGATTTAGTGATAGAGAAGCAGAAGCCGAACGAAACTTTGGTGGACTACATACTTCGATGGAGGAACCTAAGTATGAAGTGTGAGCCACAGCTACAGGAACAGCATGCAGTCGGCATTTTGACTGAAGAGCATCCATGGCCCGATAGCACTTCTCCTCAAGGGATTTACTATTAAAAATTTTGAGAAGTTGTTAAGCAAGGCCAGAAGCTTGCAAGAGGAGGCGAAGCAATTAAGTTTCACCGACCAAACAGACAAACAGAAGCCCGTGAAAACTTTTGAAAAGAAGTACGGGATCGTCGCGGCGATCGATAAAGGCAAGCGACCAATACAAATACCGCCAGAACGGCCGCAACAAATTCAACAGAATTACCAGCAACCTCGACCAGGCTATCAGTCATCTCAACAGTATGAACAACCGTCTCATCCACAACGTACGGTAAGGGAACTTCTAAGCAGGTAGTATCCGTTCAAGAATGAGGCAGTGCCGAAAATGTTCCGCAGTCTGATGAAGACTCCAGATTTCCAGCTGCAGAGCCTAAGAAACCATAAGAAGTCGACAAGAAAGGTGATCCCAACTTTTGCCCTTACCACTGGATGCTTGGACACAAGATAGAAGATTGTATTACCTTCAAAAGTTGCCTCAATGACAATCTTCGAAAAGGGAACATAACGATCCCGAAAGAATACATGAAGGAAGCCCAGAAAGGAGGTTTCGTCAATGTTATCTCAACGGATCTCATTGTTCCAATAGATCCCTATGCGACTGATGATGGATGGACTACCGCTTGGACAAAGTCTTCGAAGAAGATTTTGGATCGCATCCAAACCACTTCGGTGCTAGCCTCAATTCAGAGTTCGAAACCTGTCAAGTCGACACTATCACTGGCGATAGAAGAACCACCTCAACAAGAGATGATTGAAGAAAAGAAGAAAATTGATGAAGAAGAAAAGACCGAGACTCTTAAGGCTAAACTAGGGGCTGCTTATCCTAGGATAGTTTTTTCCGATTCGGGGAGAAATTCCTCGAACCTCTGACTCTGTATGATTATCTGCTCACTCCGGCGGGATCTTATAATGATAAGGGTTATGGCGTTGGCTACATTTTGACTGTTTCTAACGATTACATAACTAGCGACAACCAACCTAATCCAGACATCGATTCCGATACAAGTGACAATTCTCAAATCATACACAATCTCGACGATCACAATGACAAAGAAGATATCCACCAAGGAGGCTATGAGAGTTCAACAAGCAATAAATCTATTTGCGAGTTTCGAGGAGTTCCAGTCATAATAGAGTTAGAGCCTTCAGACTCTAAAGCTAATCCAGAAGAACATGTCACTCCGATTCAGGAGGAGACACCAGCAAACTCAATACCAGATTCAGGAGAAATTACAGAAGTCAACTTAAGAAGTGGAAGAGTTCTACCTCCGAGAATGGGTCCAAAGGACAAAGGAAAGCAGGTGGTTGTTCAGGAAGAACCAACCCCGGCAGAAGAAATACCCATTCGGGAAGAAATCGAGACGCATGGAAATAAAGTGGACTACAACGTGCTAGCCCATCTTAGGAAACTACCGGCCAAACTGAGCATCTACGACACTCTCACCTTATCAAAGGAGATGAGAGAAGCTCTGATCAAGGCCTTACTTGATCCAAAAATTTGCTTAGCTCAAATGATCGGAGATTCCTTAGATGAGGTTTGCTCGTTAAAGGAACGACGAGGTGTTACCTTCACGGACAATGACCTACTACTTGGGACGTGCAGACCACAACCGACCGTTGTACATTTCGGTTACAATTGGGAAGTTTACACTCTCCGCAGTATTGGTGGATTCAGGAGCATCGATCAATATAATGAATCTTCGAACGCTAGCATACTTGGAAATTGATGCTCGCGAGCTCGAAGCAGACAAAATGTTATTAAGAGGATTCAACCAGAAAGGAGAAAGAGCCCTCAAATCGATAACACTACTAATGAAGACCTGTGACTTGGCAAAGACAACCGCGAAATTTTACATAATTGATTCAGAAACGTCATTCAACGCTCTACTGGGCCAACCATGGATACATGAAAACAGGATGGTACCATCATCCCTACATCAGTGCATCAAATACTACGATGGAGGGGAACGGTGCATCAAAGGTGACTTACAACCATTCTCCGTACATGAAATTGGAATCCATGAAGATGCGGCTTATTGCGCACCCCGAAGAAAACAATCTTCTCCGGAGATACTATAACGAATGAAGCAAAGGAAGTTCGGGATGACGAAGAACTCGAAGTTCTAGTCCGACGATCACTCACCACTCCCTTACGGCGAGATGGTGAAGGTTTCTCCACAACTCGCATCAGAGGAAGAGGCCGGGGATGAGGTCGTGGCAAAGACGTTAAGACAGTTGGACAGAGGAAACCAGCCATCAATGTTGATTGGGAAGACAGTTCTGAAGAAGAAAAAGAGATCAAGCAAGAAGCGGCGACAATAAGTCAGAAGAAGCCGCAATTCAGGATCTCTCTCGAAGATGAAAAGAACGAGGAATATAAATCGATGTACGAGAAGATTAACCACTATGTACATACTATGACCCTGACCACGATCCATTCTAATAAGATCGAGGGTATGGTGGTCAAAGAGGTACGTAGCGGTGGTGCAAAGCCCATCAAATTCTACCGTGGTGCTCCTTCCTCCAAAACTGAAAATAATGTACAATTTGAAGATGCTACTTCATCAGAATTAATGGAATTACCTTTTGAGTGGTACTCTCCCTGTGTTCAAAATTTAATTCAACATGGTTTCTTACCTCGACAATGGACAAAAGGTCAATCACAACATTTTGAAAAATTATGGAATAACTCCGGTCGTCCACCCAATTCAAAGCATGGTCTCGGATTCGGCACGACGGGATCGGTTGACGATACCGAATTTTGCTTGGTTATCACTTGCGAGTCTAATGAAAACTGCATGGAAACTACAGAAGAACTTGAAGATTTACAAATTGGAAACGCTCCACCAGATTTCGAAGAGGAGATCAAATCTATAATAGATGAGTTAACGGAAGTTAACTTAGGTACTAGCGAAGAGCCTAGACCTACCTTTGTTAGCTCCTTACTCAATAAAGAAGACTCCGAAGAAATGATCAAGTTATTAATGGAATTTAAAGATTGTTTTGCTTGGAGCTACGATGAGATGCCAGGATTAGCTCCAAAGGTCGCAGTCCATAAGCTAGGAATGGATCCTACTTCTATTCCAGTCAGACAAGGTCCCAGAAGAATGCGTCTAGAAATTGAACAACAAGTCATAGCTGAAGTTAAAAAGCTAATAGATGCTAAATTTGTCTGTGAAGAATAGTACCCGACTTGGTTAGCCAATGTGGTGGCAGTCAGGAAGAAGAATGGTCAGATCAAAATTTGTGTGGATTTTAGAGATTTAAACAAGGCATGTCCAAAAGATGAATTCCCTCTACCGATCCCAGAATTAATGATCGACATTGCTTCAACACATGAAATATTATCATTCATGGATGGATCTTCAGGATACAACCAGATAAAAATGGCTCCAGAAGATGAAAAACTTACAGCATTCAGAACGTCGATCGGAGTATATTGCTAAACAGTGATGCCATTCGGACTGAAGAACGCAGGAGCAACCTACCAGAGAGCAATGACAAGAATTTTTGATGATCTCATCCACAATCAAGTCGAATGCTACGTGGATGATGTGGTCATCAAAAGCAAAGTAAAGGAAAACCACCTGTATGATTTGAGAATTGTTTTTGAACAATTAAGACAATTTAACCTTAAGATGAATCCCTTAAAATGCGCCTTCGGCGTCACCTCCGAGAAATTCTTAGGATTCGTTGTCCGACATCGTGGAATTGAAATCGACCCGAAAAAGATTAAAGCTATCTTAGAAATGCCACCTCCCAAAACCTTAAAATAACTACGATCTTTTCAAGGGAAGCTAGCATATCTTCGACGCTTTATCTCAAACTTGTCAGGTAGGTGTCAGCCTTTCTCGGCATTAGTTAAAAAGGACGCCAAATTTATTTGGGAAGAGAAATTCCAGAGGGCCTTTGAGGACATTAAACAATATTTAATGACACCTCCTGTCTTAGCAGCCCCAGTCTCAAGTAGACCGCTGATACTTTATACTGTGGCTTTAGACGACTCACTCGGAGCTCTGTTAGCCCAGGTCAATGATGAGGGTAAAGAAAATGCTCTTCACTACCTAAGCCGTCGTTTACTTCCGACGGAAATAAAGTATCCCGCAATTGAAAATCACTGTTTGGCCTTGATCTTCGCCGCTCAAAAGCTCAGGCACTACATGCTTTCTCATAAGGTCAACCTAATCTCGAAATTTAATCCATTGCAATACTTGATGACCCGTCAAACGCTTTCCGGCAGACTTGTCAGGTGGTCAATGATATTATTGCAATTCGATATAACTTTTGTGCCTCTTCGTGCCGTAAAGGGACAAGTCCTAGCAGACTTCCTCGCAGCACACCCTTTGCCGGCAGAATCTCCTCTCAATGACGACTTGCCAGATGAACAAATAATGAGCTTAGAAGACCCTGATGATCGACGTTGGGAATTATATTTCGACGGAGCATCTTCAGCACACAAAGACAAAGAATCGCAAGTGATAGTGCCCGGTAAGGCAGGAATCAGACTAATCTTTATAACACCGGAGCGAGGGATGTTAAGATACTCCTACCACTTGACAGACCCGTGTACAAACAACGAAGTAGATTACGAAGCTCTCGTAACAGGACTGGAATTAACTATTCAAATGGGGATAACAAACATCAACATCTACGGGGATTCGCAGTTAATCATTCAACAGATCACCGGACAGTACAGAATTTTAAAGCCAAGACTCGAGCAATACTTCCAGTATGCCATACGCGTTGTTGGAACAGATTCCGAATGTGACAATCTACAAAATTCCCGTAAAAGAAAACACTTTAGCGGATGCGTTAGCCCGCCTTGCAAAAGAATTTGCCCGCTTGCGAGATGAATCGGTGGAAGTGTCGGTTCACGGACGCCGGGTCCTATCACGGCTCGACATAGACACAATACACAAATCGAAAAAGAGAAAGAATCAGTTGCAAGCAGTGACGAAAAACACAAAAGATTGGCGACGACCATTAATGAACTACCCGCAAACAGGAAAACTACTCGACGATAGGTCGTTAGCCCATCAGATCAAGAAAAGAACTCTGTCCTATGCATTAATAAACAACACGTTATACAGAAGGTCTTTTGATCAAATGTGGCTAAGGTGACTAAGCGGGTCCAAACATGAAAATGAAAAATTAAAAGACTAGGGTACTACTGGCCATCGATGATGACCGACTGCATGAAAATCGCTAAGAGCTGTCACCAATGCCAAGTGCACGGAGTGGTTCTACACCAACCTCCAAATGTGCTACATCCAAAAATTGCATCGTGTCCATTTGAATGTTGGGGCACAGATATAGTGGGTCCAATAGAACCACCATCTTCAGAAGGACATCGCTTCATTCTTGCGGCTACAGATTACTTTTCCAAGTGGGCAGAGGCAGTTCCACTCAAAGAAGTGAAAGCACACCACGTGCTACGGCTTTTCAAGAACCAAGTTGTCTACCGTTTCGGAGTGCCGCGCAGGATCATCTCAGATAATGGGTCAGCATTCAGAAGCACGCAAATCAACAATTTTGTCAGGAGACACGGAATAGACTGGCGGTATTTAACAATTTACTATCCAAGAGCAAACGGCCTGGCTAAGGATTTTAATAAAACTCTCGTTCAAATCTTAAAGAAAACCTTGGACGATAATAAGAGAAATTGGCACGAGAAGTTATTAGAAGCCTTATGGGCCTACCAGACAACCTTCAGAACTCCTACTCAAGCTACACCTTACGCTCCGGTGTATGGATCCGAGGCGAGTGTTACCCTTAGAGGTCCAGCTTCCTTCATTCGGAATTGCGATTGCAAACAAAATCACGACGAGAAGAGAATGCCAAATTACGACTAGAGGAATTAGAAAGCCTGGAAGGGAAAAGACTTGCAGTGTAGCAGAATTTAGAACTATACCAAGCTAAGATGGTTCAAGCCCATGACAGACTGGTCCGCCCAAGAACCTTCAAAGTTGGTGACTTAGTTTTCATTCTCAAGAGACCTATTCTTGCACACCGCAAGATAGGAGGAAAATTTGAACCCACTTGGGAAGGACCGTTTGTGGTTGAAGCAGTATACTCAGGAGGCTCCTACCAGCTAATGAATTGCCAAGGAGAACGACATATGCTTCCGATCAACGGACGATACTTGAAGAAGTTTTACACTACCTGATGTTTCAAAAGAATGAATTCTTCATCCCTAGAAGCACGGGCGAAGTAATTGCTTATGACTGGGTCCGAACCCAAAAATAATAAAAAATATGCTAAAAAAAATAAAATCATGATAATAAAGTCTTTCTTGTTCTCTCTTCCAAATCAAAACCATTATCCCCGATCTTTTCCCACTTCATTCCTGTTGAATTTAAAAAATATATATATACAAAAGAAAACTTTGTCTCTAATAAACTTTTTCTTAATGTTCTTGTTCTTAGTACAGCCCCTGATCCTTTTCCTTGTCTTTTCACAGGGAAATGTCGAACGGGCGGTTGGTCCTGAACTTTAGAAATGGCGTAAGGCTTGAACTCAACTAAAAGAGGGTGAAAGATGGAGCGATAATAGAGATTGACTCAGACTTCACACCAGCATGCCTGCAATACGAGGAAAGTGACTGGGTCCCAGTTGACCGATAGGAACTGCCCTGTCAGACAGTAATGAAAGTGGGTGGCCCAAGCTACCGACCCTACAGCAAGAAAAGGAAAACAAACACTGAGGAGGACAAGAGAATCAAGTCTGTGGTTGCTACAGCAGAGGGCAGGCTTGTCAGCGTCGTGCCCACAGAGATTCAGGAAGTACGAAGAGCTACTCTCACAGCAACTCAGTGAAGAAATAAAAATTGTCGTATCCGCAAGATGTTAACTAAACTAGCAGTGGACCAGCGCGACGAGGCAGTCGCTACTACCAGTGCATATACTTCAAGGATACAGGTTCACCAGAACCTAAAGAAAGGAGGCCAGCACCGAGGATAACAGAAGAGACCAGGGAAATCTCAAGGAGATCAGAAGAAAGAAGGCTACCACGCCACCAGATAAAGCCACCAGTAATGCATAACCTTGTTGCAGAAGCAACCCCGGAGGATGTCCCGATGGAGACCATCCCTGAGGAGCCGAGGTATGCAGGAGAACGTGAAGGGATTGAGCCATATATCCCACAGTACGTCACCAGGCCTCGCCATTTGCAGATTATTCTAGAATACGAGCTAGAAAGAATGTAGAATGTCGAGAAGCAAACTTTTGAATACTTCGAGAGAATTAGAGGCAGGAGGATCATTATACTAGAAGGCCTCGAGCTACATACAAACGTGTTCTCAGAATAAGAACAACAACAAATTGTGGACTGCATCCGGGATTTGAAAAGAATGGGTCGAGCAGGCCGCCTAAGAGAAAACACTTACTCGGAACCCCGGAGATGGATGCCAGGGAAAGGGAGAATTACAATACAATGTGGATGCTGCTACAACTTCGTAGAAGACAGGAAGGGAAACCCACCGGGAATACTCCGTCATGGCAAGGTAGATCCAATGCCATTAATCATCAAAAGGATGGTAAAGAGAATGATAACATGGAGGGTACTGCCGGCAGATTGCATACCCAACAGTTGCATCATTAACATTTACAAGCAGGGTGACTGCATACCCCCGCACATAGATCACCACGACTTTGTCAGACCTTTCTACACAGTTTCTTTTTTGAACAAATGTAATATCATGTTCGGATCTGACCTCCGGATAGCAGGCCCAGGTGAGTTCCGAGGGCTAGTAAAGATACCATTACAGGTAGGTTCCGTCATGATACTAAAGGGGAACGGAGCAGATGTCGCTAAACATTGCATACCGGGAGTACCAATGAAGCGGATCTCAATTACTTTCAGAAGGATGAATGACAGGAAAGCACCTTACCACTTCCGGCCAGACCCGGAGCTAGAGAGCCTCCGGCCTTACGAGTCGTGAGTTACATGAAAAATATCACACCTCCAACGTACATCCATACGGCATCCTTGCCAAGGATGGCTTGGAAGGTGATGTTATTGACCGTGTACCTCACTATTCAGACATGGATTTCTAACAGATGCCTTTTTGGATGGATCGCCAAAGATCATACATATCCGTTTTGAGTCTACATGGATTGTATGAGATGTATCCCAGATCGAGTTGTATGATGTATCTTCAACATGATTGGAATGAAAGTGACATGTCACATTTTGGCCTTCACCTCTTTTGTGCAAATTGACTGGGAAACGCCATTAAAGTTAAATGAACTTCGAACAAAGAACAGAAAAGAAACAAAAAGAATAAAAGAAAAATTTCCTTGAAAATCTAAATAAAAAAAATTGATGAACACCAAATTCACATGAACATTAAATGAACGATAAAATAAATTTGAATTGTTAAAGGACAAACAAAATGAACACAAATTTTAAATCAAATCTCAATCAAATTCAAACTCAACATTCCAAATCTGAAATCCAATCCGTTCTACTCTCCCTTGTCTGGGATGGAAGCGGTCGATTCCATTGACACGGAGCCACGAGGTTTTCGATTCGGATCTGATGGCGAGGAATTGAATCCAATCCAAACCAGCAACTTTCGATCAACTCTTTTGAGTGGGATATGTGGCATCTACATATTCCCTCCTAATCTATTTATTTCCACAAAAATCTTTTACAACTTTCATGAAATTCTCGAAACACCAAAATTCCACACTTTTCAAATCAACACTACAAATCTTTGCAGAATCAATTACCATCAAAATCAAACTTTTGGGGTTGAGGATTTTACATCCGAGACTACATTGCTTTAGGATTCTTTCCCTATCGCAATGAAATACATCAAATTCAAACTTTTGGGGTTGAGGATTTTACATCCGAGACTGCATTGCTTTAGGATTCTTTCCCTATCGCAATGAAATACATCAAAAATTCAAACTTTTGGGGTTGAGGATTTTACATCTGAGACTGCATTGCTTCAGGATTCTTTCCCTATCACAATGAAATACATCAAAACTCAAATTCTTAGGGTTGAGGATTTTACATCCGAGACTGCATTGCTTTAGGATTCTTTCCCTATCGCAATGAAATACATCAAAAATTCAAACTTTTGGGGTTGAGGATTTTACATCCGAGACTGCATTGCTTTAGGATTCTTTCCCTATCGCAATGAAATACATCAAAAATTCAAACTTTTGGGATTTAGGATTTTACATTCGAGACTGCATTGCTTTAGGATTCTTTCCCTATCGCAATGAAATACATCAAAAATTCAAACTTTTGGGGTTGAGGATTTTACATCCGAGACTGCATTGCTTTAGGATTCTTTCCCTGAAATATATCAAAAATTCAAACTTTTGGGGTTGAGGATTTTACATCTGAGACTGCATTGCTTTAGGATTCTTTCCGTATAGCAATGAAATACATCAAAAAATCAAACTTTTGGGGTTGAGGTTTTTACATCTGAGACTGCATTGCTTTAGGATTCTTTCCCTATCGCAATGAAATACATCAAAATCAAACTTTTGGGGTTAAGGATTTTACATCCAATACCACATTGCTCTGAGATCTCTCCTCATTATAATGATTCAATCCAATCAATTCAATTTTCTTTTGAGGTTGAAGATGTCACATCTAAAACCACAAAATTCCAATTTTTCATTTCAAGTTCAAATCCCTTCAAATTAATTTTAACAAAACTTCAATTTAAATTTAAACTCAAACTAAAATCTGAGCTCACACATCAAAACTTAAACTGAAACAAAATGAAATCTAAATCAAAATTCCCCCAGATCATGCGATTTGGGATTCACCTCCTTTTCCTTTCCCCAGCGAGAGTTCAGGAATCTCCAGTCTCAGAGATATACTTGACACTCCCCAGTGGAAATTCTTTAATTTCGTCCTAAGTTTGTCACTTGGACATCTATGTTGGTTTTGTTGATCTCTTCGGTCAACGCCAATACGCGCGGTGTGCTTGGTTAGCACACCACACCTATTGGGGGTCCATTTGTTGACCTCATTTTTTATGAGGTCTTCTCTTCTCTCTTTAGTACTTAGGATCTAGCCTTAGGCTTTTCCTTTGACTATCTTAGAGGACTAGAAGTGAAACCCACCACCTAGAAATTCAAACCACTTCTTAACTCCCTGCAAACTCCACAAAACTTGATTATAGACCCCTAATCACCTAGAGGTTTGAAATCAAATGTGGAAGTTTAAAGGCTGAGTTCCTATAGGACTCTTTGGCCTTAGGACCGCCTACGGGTGGCTCAGTGCGGTGAAGGGCTGACTTACACACACACTACACTTATACACTACACTTTCACACACCTCCTAAAACCACACCTATACCCAACATAACTCCTTGACTCATGTAGGTAATTCATATGGATGGACCTTAACCCCTAAGCCCCTGGCTAAGAGGGTTAGGAACAACATAGTGAATGCCTCAAATGAGTCCTCTCATGGCTCATATAGGCTTAACATGGCTTCATGGCTCAACCAAAATGATTTCATTCCACTTACATTTACCCAATCTTCAATTTTCTAAATTTTCAATTTTTGACCCTCGGGACCCTACACCCGCCAAACCTACCAAATGCCCTTGAAACTACCCAAAATTTGCAAAATCACCTAAATTACCCAAAATTCCCCAAAATCATTCCTAAACATTTCCCTCCACTCAAATTGATCATCCATAGCCAAAAATACGAAAAATTCAAAAAATACCCTCCAATACCCTCCAAATACCCAAAATGCCCCTCTTAGCCAAAAAATCCAAAAATTCAGAAAATTCCCAGAAAATTTCAGAAAATCTCAAATATTCCCAATTTCATTTTGTTCAACTACACCATGGGCCAATTTTGTCAATTCACCCCACTTTTGTCAAAATCCCCGATTTGACCCATTTTAACCCAAAATGAACCCAATGTCAAACCAAACCTACCCAATTGACCCAAATTCTGGTACATTTCAATTCTAAACTTCAATTCAACATCCCCAACACCAATATAGACCAAATCCAAGTCCAATTTGATTGTCATTTGAATCCAATTTCACTTTTGACCTTAAAGCCCAATCTGGACCCATGACCCAAACTTAGCCCAAACTAACCCAATTCAACTCCAATTAACCCCAAACCTTTTCTAAACCTTCCTTAACATCCCCACAAACACAAAACTAACATGATTCACCCAAAACTTAGACCCAAACCCCACTCAAATTCAACCCAAAGCTAAAAGGCCCAATTTTGACCTAAACCCAAACCTAACCCAAATAAGCCCAAACCCCAAAATCAAAACCCAACCAAAACCAAAAACTCTTTGAAACACTCCCATAAAAATTTCCCAACATTAATTTTACATCAATTTCAACCCTAGCCCAACATTGGCCCAAATTAGCCCAACTTGACCTACATTGAGCCATTTACCAAAGAGGCCCAAATTCAAACCAATTCAATTCCAAATCACACCAAATTGACTCCAAACCATTCATGAAACATCCCTAAACCAATTGCAACATTTATTTGACATGGTCCTTCACAAAATTTTCACCCAAAATCCCATCCTAAAATAAAAAAAAACCCACTTCCCTAAATCACTTTAAAAGCCCATCTAAAACCATTTCAAAGAGCCCAAAATCTACCCTAAAGCCCATATGACATTTTCATTTACAATCCATTTAATCAAAGTCATTCCCTTAGTTCCAATCCCATAATCAAATGATTCCAAATCAAGCCTAATCACCCCTAAATGCCAAAATTCACAAAATCCTTCTCCATGAAAGTTGACTCAACTTTTCCCAAGCCAAATGGAGCCATGAAACCATGCATGAGCCCCATGGGAGCCATGAGAGCCATGGAATCTACTTTCCACCTCACTAAACTATTAATGGCAAGAGAGGGGATCTCTTTATTAAACCCTCTTAAACCCTTTTTTACCTTAAGCATGTCACACACTAAACCATGCTTAGCCACCTCACCATGGATGGAGACCACACCATTTTCTCTTGGTTGACCCAAGTGACTCTTTTCAGCCCAAAACCGAGCCCCGGGTGGTGAACCTAGCCCAAAACCATGGGTTGACTCATTTGAACCCAAAATAGCCTTCCCCCATTCCATTTCAATTCAACTCTTTTACACATGTCCATGGCCAATTGACTGCACTAAGCCCAAGCCCTGACCTCCCTAACCTTGAGGGTGACCCGACCACGGCCGGCCGGCCAGCACGACCGCCGGAAACCACCGGGCCGAGAGCACCCATGTGAGCCAAAGTTTGGAATTCCCACTTGCCGAGCCGCCCCATGCCCAATGGCCATCATGGTCGTTCTTCCCTCGACCTAAGCAGTCGATCCCAAGCCTTAAACCCCCACGGGAGGCCCTCCACCCTCTCCTATTTAAACCTCACCTCCTCTCAGCCATGAGAGGTGCTGAACCGGACCTTCATCGAAACCACCGCCAAAATTGCTCCGGACCACTCTCCACACTTAGAGCAGCTTAATCCCCGGTGACAATTTGCCCTAATCCCCACCAACGAGCTCAATTTCTCGGCCAAAATTCCACCCAAAACAGGACATCTCCCAACTCTCCACCAAATTCAAATTAAACTCACCCACACACCGCACAAGGTCAAGAGAAGGAACTACCCAGTGAAAGCCCCCTCTCCAGGCCACCCATCTGTTCCAGACTCCAAGCTTTGTAATCGGCTGTGGTCGAAATCATACATGGACAATTCACCAGCCCAAGGGACTACATCTGGAGCTTGCTTGGACCCAATCGAAGGTGACATAACTCTCAGATTGAAGCTTCACTTCTCTAAGCAAAGGTATGGACTCACTCTTCTTCCCGAGCTTACAGAGATTCTCTATTTAATTTGAGTCAATTTCAATACATGTTCTATCGTATGGATGTGTTCGTCTCCTCAAGACGAATCCATAGAAGCATAAGAACACAAAAATACGTTGAGAATCGAGTGAGAAATTAGGGTTAGAAGGCCGACGGTCGCGGGTGCACACCAGTCGTAGACGATGACTGGGAGCCGTCGGATCGAGCGTGTATCGTGCGGACGGTCTGGATCGAGCCGGACAGCGTGATGGTACGTGAACCGCGGGGCCCTGGAGCGCTGAGTCGAATGGAGGCGCCTAATCAAAAGACGACATGCGGCGTTTCGGAGATGCCTAGGTTGAGCTGGCGCCGCGTGGATAAGTAGGAAATTAGGGTATTTTTGATTTATTTAATTCCCTAAACATCAAAAATGCATAACTTTGTGTAGGAAAATCAGAAAAATAATATAAAAATACCCTCTTGCTCAGTGAACGAGAGGAGAATAATGTGGAAAAGAAATCATTTAATTTCATCAAGTATTTTATTTTTAATTATTTATTTACTCTCTGCACTATTTCAATTCTCCATGCATGTATACAATTCACCATGGCATGAGACCATAGGGGTTTTGAAGCCTCTGAATTTGGGAACATTCCCTGAATTTTCCAAAATCAGAGGCCACCCTTATGAAGAGTTATTGATTTTTCAATTCTAGGTCACTATTCTGAGTATTTTAATTCTAATAATTAGCATGTTGTGAAATAAATTCTAAGAAAATTTTGTGATGTTTCTTATGACCAGAGGACCCTAGGGAAAATAGGTCTTGAGTTAACTCACTTGTAATAACCCTAATTGACTTAAACACCCAAAATGGAACCTTAATTAATTAGAGATAATCATACATCAAATTGACTTGAAATCAATTCTCCACTGACCTTTAGGATCAGGAGAATCCACCATAAAAGTTTGAGGTCAATTGGACTTGGTTAGCCCTATCAAATGGGTTAATTAAGCCATTTAGCCAAAATTAAACTTAAAAAATTCATAATTTTCAAAATACTTCTCAAAAATTCACCAAATTGGTTTTAGAACCTCTTTGATATCAGGGGAATTTATGAAAATTAAAATTGTAATTTTCCAAAAAAAGTTGATTTTTTACCTTATTTTAATATTTTTAATAATTAAAAAATAATAAAAATCACAAAAATAATAAAATTCACCAAAATGTCACATTTTAAATTTTAATCACTTAGGAACAAACCTCATATTTTTCTTAAGTCTCTATGATGAGATATTAAATTTTAAAGCCCTAAGGCAATTTTAAAATTAAAAAAATGTATTTTCTAGCATTTCCACTAAAATAATTCTAATAAATCAAAGGAAAATCAAAAAATTATAAAAATTGTTCCTCTGGTTTCCTTGATATTAGAGAGATTTTTGAAAAATATAAAATTCATTTTTCAACCTTTATTTTATTTTTAAATTAATTAATACTCCAAAATTCAAAATAATTATAATAAAAATAATATAATTCAAAAAAATCACCAAAATAGGTTCAAGTGGTCCTCTGGTCAATAGGAATGTCTCATAATTTTCTTAAGGACAGAAACTTTCCCTTGGTCATGTTATTAATTTTTTCCTGAAAATTCTTATTTTCCACCAAAAATAATTATATAAATAAATTAATTACAGAAAAATCACATTTTCTCCTCTAATGTCTTGATTGACATATGAGTGAAGTTACATAAAAATTTCAAATTCATTTAAGCTCAATTTAGTGAGTTATGAAATTAGTAAGTTTAAAGGGCAAAATAGTAATTAAAATTTTAACCTATAATTAAAAATTTTAGGTTAAATTAAAAGGGTGGGTAAAATATTTGATACTAAGTTGATTTTGGATGTTTGCAACTTAGGTAATTAAAGGGTAGAAACCTACCAAATAATTTGAAAATAATTAAAATAAACCTTAATTAAATAATTGTTTAAACTTGGAAGAATAATAAAAATTTTGGAATTATTAAAATAGAGATATTATTAGGAAGAAATTTATTCTTTAATCTAAGAATCCCTAAATTAATCACCTCAATAATATTTAATTCCTAATTAAAATGATAATCCAATTTCAAAATTTAAAGTGCTAAAAGACTTAATCATTAAATTAAATTATAATTAAAACATTTAAATTAAATCCTTTTAAAAAATTTCAATTAAATTAATACTTTAACAATTAAAATTAAATCATCCCTAAAGCATAAAAATAAAATAAAATATTAAATTAAAATTAAAAAAAAATTAAATTAAATTAAAATTTAAATTTAAATTAAAATTAAAAATAAAACCAAATTAAGATTTAAATTAAAATTAAAATTAAATTAAATTAAATTAAATTAAATTAAAAAATAAATTAAATTAAACTAAATCACATTAAATTAAATCAAAACATATTAAATTAAATTAAATAAAATAAAAAAATAATAAAATCAAGTTAAAAATAAAATTAAAATTAAAATAAATAAATAAAATTAAATTTAAACTAAAACTAAATCAAATTAAATTAAATTAAAATTAAATTAAATTAAATTGACTAGAAAAATAACATCACTTAAGACATAAAGAATTCAAAAATAAATCTAAAACAACTTGAACACTATTCCAAATTTAAACCCATTAATTAAAATTAAGTCGAATCACAAACAACTTGAATATCGATTTGCCCTCAAAAGCTCTTATTGTCATAACTCCTAAATGGAGTGTTAAGTGAAGTATTACTTCACTCATAGGATATTCAAATGTCCTAGTTCACTGAGCAAGATAACAAAACTTGAACTCCTAGATGATTGATTCATTGTATAATTAAATTCTCTTGGACTTAAAATAATCCTAGAAGTATTGAAAAGATGTTTAATATTCGCCTTAAGCACTTCCTCAGTACGATAGGATGTTTATAAGAACAATTGAACTTAATTGCTCTTTGATGAAGAAAATCGTCCTCAAACTAAAACACAAGAACCTAGACTTCATAGGAGATGACTAGCTATAGGATTAGGAATTTGGTAGAAAATCATAACCCTTCCCTTAGATTTACTTAGGAACTTGCTTTAAATGCTTAAATATTCTAAATTGTGTTTAAGTGCAGCCTAGGATGACGGGAAGACCCTCCAGGTACACTTTTATTTTATTGCAATTTACCTTCTTGCAATTTACCTTATTGCAAATGCACTTTACTTTTCTTGCATGATAAACAACTGTTGCATGAAAACCCACACCTTTAGGATAGTCCCTAAAACCAAAACCAAAACTAAATTAAAAGTCGTTGCAAGATAAAATTCACCGCCACAACATTTCAAAATATAAAACAACTCAAAATTTAATCACAAACAAAACAACAAAACTATAACTATAACTAAATTAAAACGTCTTGTTGGATGATCGGGAATACCTCGGATGATGTAACCTACGTGTTGCTAACGGGATTTCCCACGGTCTAAATGAAAGTGTGGAACTCATTTAGTTGAGTTTAGCAAATTCATCTGGACTAAGTGAATCCGATAAAAATAACGATGCCGGAAGGATGGAACCGTGGGATCTTTAACGGTGTTGTTATAATCAACTTTAAGATTTGTTTTAATTAAAACATAAAAAACACTTAGACTTTAAGATTTCTAAAACCAAACTCCTCTCTTCTCTTTTGATTACAATTTTCTAAAACTAAACCCTCTGCAACAACAAGGAGCTCGGAGCATGGTGGGCAGCACGGCCATCGTCATCAGCAAAACCTGAGTCTACTTCAGCAAAATTTTCTTAGAATTAAATAACCAAACCATAGGAATTCGAGGTAGTTTTTCTAGTGCAACATAAATCCTCAATCTTTTTGTTAGGCATTTGCATTGCAAATTAAGCCCTAACCAGTCTTAGGATTTCCGAGGTAGTCGTCCGATACGACATAAACCCTCACATCTTCGAGGCTATTTGTATGATCATGTCATACGAATATAAGTCCTAATTAATTAAAATTGGCAAGATCAAAATATTAAACAAACATTAGGACTTTCCTAAATTCAAGCCAAACAATAGGATAGTCGGGAAATTACCGAAGTTCGCTTCGAATCTGTAATTTCTCCTACCTTTCTTCCTTTGAATTCCCAAAACAAAATGTTCCAAATTTGATCCATTCCCTATTGAAATTCTAAAATTCAATCCTTTGAAAACTTAAAATTTGAAATTCTTGAGAGCAGAACTACTGATTATTATCGAGAGTTTTCTTAGGTGATTCTCGTTACTTAAGATGTAATTAACTATAGGGGTCTGCCCTTATAGGGAATTTTAAGAACCCAGGTAATATAAACCCTGCTTAATTTCTTTGTATTAAGCAGGAGAATTTGTTGGCTTATAAAATTGGTTCGCAGACCAAACGGATGTCACAAATCTTCTAGTTTATTTAATCGAGCCCCATCACCAAACAGTGTGTCTATTCTTCTAGATAGATACACGGTTTGTGATGCAGTGCTCGTTCATATAAACTATACGGGATGTGAGGTCGGTTTGATTTCATATCTTAAAATTATTTTCAAAATCAAATACTACTTTCTAAATCATATATATATATATATATATATATATATATTTAAATTAAAATTAAAATCTAAAATTTGCAGACAGTGCAAAAAGGGTAATTAACGATGAGAGTCAATGATCAAATTGTTACATTCAATATTTATAAATTAATGAAATATCCTGCAAGAGGTAAAGATATTGAATGTTATAAGATGGATGTTATCAGATAATTAAGTGAATGTTATTTCAATTTAGCTTATGAAGAAAAACTTAAAAGTGAAGAATTGGAACACTAGCAAGAAAAGGGATTACAACATTATGAAGATTTTCATGAAGAAGATTTAAATTATGTTCATGAAAATTTTGAATTGTTAGAAATAACTAAAAAAGATGAATCTTTTGTTCTATCAATTAAAAAGCCTCCTCAGGTTGATTTATAGTTGTTTCCTAACCATTTAAAAAGTATGCATTTTTAGTTGATTCCTCAACTTTCCCAGTATAGTTTCCTCTCAATTGACTGAAAAAGAAGAAGTGAGTTTGCTTGAAATTTTAAAGAAATATAAGAAAGCCATTAGATGGACAATAGCTGATATTAAAGGAATCCGTCCTTCAATTTGTATGCATAGAATCCTTATGTAGGATAACTGCAAACCTCGGGTTAAACCTCTATGGAGATTAAACCCTATTATGAAAGAAGTTGTTAAAAAAGAAATTTTAAAGTGGTTGGATGCTGGAATTATCTACACTATTTTAGATAGTGCATGGGTTATTCCTATTCACTATATCCCTGAGAAAGGAGGAGTTACTGTGTATGTTAATGAAAAGAATGAGATTTTACCAACAAGACAAGTTACAAAATTGAGAATATGTAATGATTATATAAAATTGAACCTTGCTACAAGAAAAGATCATTTTCCACCTCCCTTTCAAGATCAGATGTTGGATAGACTAGCTGAGCGTAAATATTTTTGTTTTCTGGATGGATATACAGGTTACCACCAAATACATATTGCTCCTGAGGATAAAGAGAAAACAGCATTTACCATTCTTTATGGTACATTTGCTTTTAGAAGAATGCCCTTTAGTTTATGTTATGCCCTTACCAAAATTCAGAGATGCATCATGACAATTTTCTGTAATTTAATTGAAAATGGAATTGAAATGTTCATGGATGACTTTTCAGTATTTGAAATTTCATTTCAATCATGTTTAGAACATCTGTCTAAAGTTCTAAAATACTGTGAATGAACTAATTTGATTCTTAGTTGGGAAAAATGCCAATTGATGGTAGGAGGAGAAATGATTTTGGGACATCATATATCAGAAAATGGTATGGAGGTAGATCTTACAAAAATTGAAGTGATCTCTAATTTACCTTGCCCGACCAATGTAAGGGAAATTAGAAGTTTTTTAGGACATGATGGATTCTACAGGCGATATATTAAATACTTTTTAAAAATTTTGAAACCCTTATGCCGTTTACTGGAAAAAGATGTAATTTTTTATTTTGATGATGAATGCCTAAAAGCTTTTGAAACATTAAAAAGAAAAATTAATCACTACACCTGTTATTGTGTCACCAAATTGGGAAAAAACCTTTTAAATTAATATGTGATGCTAGTGATTATGCCATTGGAGCTATTTTAGATCAGAAATATGATAAAATTTTTAAATTAATTTACTATGCTAGTAGAAATCTTAATGAAGCTCAAATAAATTATACCACTATTGACAAAGAGTTTTATCTATAGTATTTACTTTTGATAAATTCAGATCATATTTAATTGGAGCTAAATGTGTGGTGCATACAGATCAATCTACTATTAAATATTTAATGAATGATGCAAAACCAAGACTGATAAGATGGATTCTTCTATTGCAAGAATTTGATTTTGAGATAGTTGATAGGAAATGTGCTAATAATCAAATTGTTGATCATCTGTCCAGGCTTAAAACTAAAAAATCTCTCTGTGATGCTGAAGAAATTAATAAAATTTTTTTTGATGAAGAATTATTCACTATTAATGAGTGACGTGCTCTATGCTATGTCGACATTGTAAACTTTATTGTTGGTGATATTTTACCCTATGGTTTGACATACCACGAGAGGAAGAAATTTGTAACTGAAGCCAAGCCTTACTTTTGGGATGACCCATTTTTATATAAACAAGGAAAGGATCTAATCATTCGAGGATGTGTGTAATTAGAAGAAACTTATGAATTTATTCAAAAATGTCATAATTCCTATTATGGGGGACAATTTGGAGTTAATAAAACTACATATAAAATCTTACAATCTGGATTTTATTGGCCTATAATTTTTATGGATGTTAATGTTTATATTAAAAATTGTGATTGAAGTCAACGTGTAAGCAATATTTCTAGAAGAAATGAGATGCCCCTCAATTATATGTTAGAAGTTGAAATATTTGATGTTTAGAGATTAGATTTCATGGGACCATTTATACTATCTTTCGGAAATATATACATCTTGATAGCAGTAGACTATGTATCTAAATGGATAGAAGCTTTTGCTTTACCTCGATGTAATGCTCAAAGTGTTGCAAAGTTTATAAAAAAGAATATATTTTGCAGATTTGGAATACCAAGAGTAATCATAACTGATGGGGGAAGTCATTTTAGAAATGTGATTATGGAAACGTTAACAAAGAAAAATCATATTAATCACTGCATTGCTACTTCTTATCATCCGCAGATAAGTGGTTTGGTTGAATAATCCAATCATAAAATTAAAAAATATTGGAAAAGACTGTTAATCCAAACAGAAAGGATTGGTCAATTAAACTGGCTTATACTTTGTTGATCTATAGGACTGCTTGCAGAACTCCTATAGGAATGTCCACATATAGGTTAATTTTTTGAAAAGCTTGTCATTTACCAGTTGAACTTGAGCATAAAGTATATTGGGTTATTAAAGATTTCAATTATAATTTGAAAGATGCTGGAGAAAAGAGATTATTGTAATTAAATGAGCTTGAAGAGATAAGGAATGAATATTATGAAAATGCTAAGATTTATAAAGAAAAGATAAAGTTGTGGCATGATTAGAAGATTCTTACTAAGAATCTTGAGCTAGGGTAAAAAGTTTTGTTCCATAATGCTAAGCTGAAAACATTTGCTGGAAAACTTAAGTCCAGGTGGATGGGCCCATTTATTGTGATGAAGGTTTATTCTTATGGAGCTGTGAATATTCAAGATCCTAAGACTAGAAAAATATTTAAAGTTAACGGTCATAGACTTAAACCTTATTTTTCATTTGATCAATTTAAACCTGATGAGAATCTGATGTTGGGTCACTTAGAATAAGCTTTGGGTATGTCAGGCTGAAGACGATAAACCAAGTGCTTTATGGGGGGCAACCCATAGTTATCGGTGTACTTTACTTTAAGTTTGATGTGTGTGCTTTGTTTGGTTTATTTTTATGATTATGTGGTAGTAATTTAAAGTTTATATGTTATAGTGGTGTTATTTGGAACTTATTTGATGACTTAAAGAAGTTAGAATGAAGATTTGAATGTTTAGCAGACCAGTGCTAAATTGAGCACTGGCGGTTATGCGCCGCAGATTGGCGCTTAGGTGCCGGAGTTACAAAAAATGTGAAAACATGGTTTTTAGATGCCTAAGTCATGGGTAAGTGGTTTTTGGAGTTAATGAGGAGGTTTAACACATCCATGGTCGGTTTTGTGCCTTCGCAAGTCTATAAAAATGCCCTAAAATAAAGAAAAACTTGCCCCAGTTCTTATTTTCATTCCTATGTCTAAAGGAGAGTATTTTCAGTGCAAAAATGTCTTTTAGGGAGAACGAAGTTAAGAAGAAGGAGGAAGCCAAGAAGAAGAAGTTTATTAGTGAAAGTGCGCAAGAATTATTCAACAGATTCCTAGTAGTTAATATTCAAGGAATTGAAGAAAGGATTGCAAAGATTGAAGCCGATGCGGAATCAATTGAAGCAAAGGTAGATGAAACTAACGCTCATTTAGCGCATATTGGATGGCAACTCAAAATGCAATTCGGTCATACAAGTCATGTGGAAGAAGCAAATATAGCGATGTATCTGAAAAACAAATGTTTATAAGAAGAAGATGTAAGAGCTTTTAATCATCGTCCGTTTTATCAGATTTATATTCTAGATGGTTCAAATGTAAATAATGGTGATTATGGATATATTCCGCCTACAGGAGATTGGAATTAAATTATGTGTAGTCTTGTGATTTGGTTTTCTGTGTTTAGAGTATTGTGATTGTGATTAATATTTGTGTTTTACTGCACTTTAACTTGGTGTTTGTTACATCTTAATGATGTAAGTTAATGTTTTTGAAATGTGTTAAGAACTTATGTATTGTGGAATTGCATCCAAAATGTTTGGATATAAATTGTTAGTTTGTATTAAGTGTAGTTTGTTATAAATATAAGTTTGTGTTTGTGTGAAATTTGTTTGGAATCGATGGAAATTTTAGTGTAATTTTGGAATATTAGAAGAGTTTATGGGGAGAAATAAGTATTAAAAGTGATTAAGGGAGATTAACTATGTGATTTTGTGTCATTAAAAATAATTAACAAATTTTGGGCACTAGCAGCTAAACGCCAAACCGTCGGCGCTTGAGCACCTAATTTTGTGGCTATGCACGTACGCTCTGCGCATAGGCGCTGGTTTGCGAAAAATAATTTTCTACAGTTAAAAATCTAAAATTTTGCCATTTAACCCCCCATTACCGTCAATCTCTCGGTTTCGTGAAATAGAAGATTAGGGCATCACTTAGTTGGATCATTTAAGAGCCGATTTTGCCAAAAATTGTTAGATGTGAATTCCTTGAGGTATGAGCACTTCTCCTAAGTAAAAATTTTTTATTTTCACCATATATTTTGAGTACATTATTAAAAAAATTAAAAATCACTATTCATGGTGAAAATTTGAGGAAAAGCATGAGAAATTGCTCGGATTTAGTGGAAATTACATTTGAAAGTTAAACTAGCAAGTTTAGTTTGATTCTGGAATTTATGGTGATTTTTTTGTGAATTTTTAGAAATGGCTCCAAAGTAGAAGCGATCTAGAGAGATGGCAAAATTTGATTCCAACAAATTTATCAGTTCTAAAGCGAAGGATAGATACATCAACGTACTTTCATCTTGTAAAATGATTCCATAATGAGTTTTTAGTAAGTCGAGAGGAGATATTGAAGAGATGATTGCCAGAAGAAATTGGGAAAGTTACTGTTGCTTCTCCGATGTTGCTGTTTTTTTTATTGTTAGAGTATTTTATGCAAACCTTCCAGCAGCAGAAGACAATTTGGTGATGGTTAGAGGTCAACAAGTAGATTTTTTGCCTGCGGTAATTAATACTTTTTAGTGATTTCCTCCTGATATGTTTTGTTTTTATGCCAACTATCATCCTTTTGAGGGAGAGTTAGATGAGATAATGTCTTTTCTTGCTTATGGAAGAGGTTTATGGAAGTTAACAAATGAAAGAAGAGTAAATTTATAGGCCTCTAAGTTGAATGCCACCTCAAAGCATGACATTACTTTATCTCATCAGAGCTTCAAGTCATGTTAGTGAAGTTACGAGAGAAAGAGCTGTTGTGAACCATTGTATTCAGCAGGGAAAGCCTTTAGACAATGGAACTATTATTTTTTTCTATGTTTTGAACTGTGCCAGAGATGTTACTACTACAAGTATTGGATTCCTTCTCTGATTCATTCACTTTGTGAGCGGTCTGGTGTAAAGTTTGAAACATGGGAAGAGGCTCCTCGTCCACTCAAACCCATTACTAGTGTAAATGTAAACACTTACATTATGCATTCAGTATTTGGCTGGAAAAGAGGATCTGTTAGAGCTTTTAGTGCTTCTACTTCTGCTGCCTCTACTTCTTGAGCTTCTACTTCACATGCATCATCTTCAAGAGATTCACAAACTAGTTTGTTACAAAAGATTTTAAAGAAAGTGAGTCTTACACGAGAGCATGTTAGAGATATGGATGGTAATATAGAAACTATTGAAAGGTGTATTGTGAAACATGATTAGTATGAGGAGAGTTATCAGTAGTACATGGACAGGGTGATTAGAGGTGATCACAGTGTAGAGATGCCCCCTTATCATTATTATATACCTTATGTGCCATCTAGAGACTGGAACAAAGAAGATGATGATGACGATGATGAGTAGGATTTGTTTTTCTATGTGTTGTTGAGTTTATGAAGTTTTTATTTGTGTTGTATGATGTCTAGAGTTTTATTTGTTGTTGTATTTTGATGTGAACTATGATATTGTGTAGAAATTCGTTGAACAATTTTTGTTATGCACATTCAGATGTTTTTCGGATGAATTGATGTTTTATGATGTATGTTTGTGATATGTATGTGGTAATAAATGTTTTAAATGTGTATCTAGTGTTTGAATTTTAAGTAGTGTATAATTTAATTCCAAAACTGTTAAGAAAATTTAGAACAATATTAGAAACCCCTATTTAAATTGCATGTTTAAACTTTTCAAAATCTGCTACCATATATTATCTAATGTTGTATTGATTTTAGTCATGTTAAAGTTGGTGTGTGTTTTCTTTGAAAACCTCCACTACTTTAGAAGTCCTTTGAAATTTTTATTTTATAAAAAACTGAATTGAAAAACTGAATTTGATTTCTTTTTACCCCTTGTTTTTAAACTGTTATACGTGCATATTTATGATATGAAAATTCATGCTAGCAAGTTATTTTAGTTTTTAATTCTTACCCATATATCATTTTTTGTTCTTAAATGTTTAATCCTAACTAAAAAATTAAAATTTGGGGAGAATTTTAAAAATAAATCTTAAAGAAACTAAAATTTTATTTGTTCTCAAAAATACTTATAATTTGATTTTTGAATGAGAACAATTATGTATATGAAGTTATATTAGGGGAGCAAAATTTTGAATATAGAAATGAGAAAGAGAATTTAGTTAAAATTTATAGTAATAATGAAAAATTTAAAGTTAAAATTTTCTTAGTAAATAAATGATAAATATAGTTAAACTATCTTTAGTAAGAAATGTTGTATTTTTTGAATGATAGAAGATTTGACTTTTATTTTTTAAAACATAAATTTCTGTTATTGAAAAATAATTATCAACACCGTTATTATGACTTTTAAGTGAAAGATATATATCAGACCTTTATTTTAAATGGAAGGGTGGTATTCAAAATCATTAAAGGCCTATCCAGATATATTAATCATTGTCTTTGAAAAAAAGAAAAAGAAAAAGAAAAAAGTGAAAAATAGTATGTGAAAAGGAAGAAGAAGCTTGAGGATTTAAGGGCCTAATCAGAAATTGGTTCCATACCTAAAGTTTAAAATATAAGTTTTGAGAAAATCTAAAGCTTAAGATTATAATATAGTGAGTGAAATTATTTTCAAAAAAAAAAATTTAAGTGAGGAAAATAAAATGTTTTAAATCCTATATTTTAAAAAATCTATAAGTATTTCTGAATTAGATAGAAATTTGTATTTTTCATGAAGATTTACTTAAGAATTTTCTAAATTTTAAGTTGGTCTCATTTACTAAAATTTTTCTAAATTGGACTATTTCATTTCTAGAACAAAATTTGGAAACCGTCCTAAGAAACTCACTTACATAATTTGCATGTTTGATTTTTATGATTTTATTATCACTTGAGGACAAGTAACATTTTAAGTTTGGGGGATTTTGATACACCTAAAATATATAGTTTTTTTATGCAGATTTTTATTCAACTTTTTGATGATATTGCACTTTAATGGAAGGTATTTTTGTGTTTTTATTGTAGGTATAATTAAAATGACTGATTACGATGAAAGGAGCAAAAAAAAGATCAAATTTGGAGCAAAAATTGGAAGGTGTGCTAATTTGGCCTTTGGCGCCTATGCGCCGGATGGCTAGCACAAAGATGCCACAGTTAAAGTAAAAAATTTTACTTAATTTTGGCACAAATTTGAAGGGGCCTTTGAAGCATCCTTTGGTTTAAACTTCATTAACTTTCCATCAGTACCAAAATTCATTTAAAATTTGAACGGATGAATAAATTCTTGGTGGATACATTGAATCTGAACATATTTTGAAGAGACACCAAAGCACCTTTAGGAGAATTTTTAAAAATGAAGACTCAAAGATCAGAAAGTGGTGCCACACACAAGAGAAGAGTTTGGAAGAAAATTTTGGTGGGAGAAGTTGGAGAAAAGCTTGAAGTAGTTTTCAGGGAAAGAGGAAGAAGGAGAGTCTTCATCTCACAAAATTTTCTTTACTCTTCTACTTTACTTTATCATAGTTTGTGTTAGAATTTAGGAGTGTCAATCCTCAAAGTTGGGCGTAAACCTTTATGGAGTATTTTAGTGTAAAGGAAAATTTTAGTGGAACATCCAGAGTCTTGTGGGGAGGATTTTTAGTTAAGCGTTTATCTTTGTTTTTACATTTGGTTGTTAAGTAAAACTTGTTTTGTTTTCACTATGATTTCTACTTTCAAATCATGTTGTGTTTGAGTTTTCTTCATGAATTCTGAGTGGCTTTCTTTATCTTTTTCCTTTTGAATGATGAAGTAATTAAATTATGGAATGAAGTTGTGTGAAGTATATAAGTTTAATGTTGGAAGAAGTTGTGATGATTTATTTCCTTGCACTTACTTTACTTCTTGATTTGGCTAATTAATATGTTAAAATTTGTTGTGAGAATATGTAAGATCCAATGCAGTGTTGTCTTAATCAACAATTGGAAAGAATCACATGCAATTGTATGGATGAGAATTTTAGTCCAGATAATTGAATGCAAATAATAGGGAGATATGTTTAATGGGGAGTAAAAATAGAGGACTTTAAAGTGACAGGCTAAAGCTCCCTAATTTGGTTTAAGCTGAGAAATTTTGTTATGAGATGTTAGCCCCCAGGCGGAGGGAATCGAGGGAACTCTAAAGTGAGAGGTGGTATCTTCCCTGCCTAACCCATGTACAAAATTTCAATGCTTCAAATTAACCAATTTTCATTATAGAACCAAGTAAAGGTAAAGAATATAATTGCTCCTATTTGGCACAACATATTTAAATACTCCACGACAAAATTTCATAATTTTTACTGATTCATTAAAAGAGGAAAAAGATATTTTATTCTCATTTAGTAGTCTTGTGAATTTTTGTTGATTGCTTTATTTTTTCTTCAATAGAAAAAATCAAAAACAATTTTCAAATTATCTATTTTAAAGCATACTTTATAAAATCAATTTAAAAAGTAAAAATTTAATTTTCTTATTTCATTATATTTTTAGACACTTCCCTGTGGGTTTGATATCTCGGGGCTTAATCAGAATGTCATATATTACTTGATAAATGATACGTATACTTGCGTAGAATTCCGTATTATAAAAAAATTAAATATATTTCTTATTTACTTCAGATTCAAATTTTTTGCACCGTTACAAAGGGAAGAGATAATATCATTGAAAAAAATATAAAGTGAAAAACGTAAGGTTAAATAGTTTGGGATCAACTGTCCACCTTCTAACCCTAATATCTTGCTCAATACTCAACCAAATCACATCAGGTTTGTTTCTATGGACTCATCTGACCTACACAAACCTATCAATGTGGTTTATATGGTATAAAATATAATCTATGAATGTGTGGAGTGCAAATAAGCTCGGGAGGAACTGACAGCTCAATACCTTGATCTGAGAAGGATGGCTTCAATCAAATGAGTTCTACACCTTTATTGGGACCTCGTGAAGCTCCTCTAGGTTCCAATTTTAGCTCTCCTTTGGCCTAGGTATGAACTTGATCAATGCTGATTTGAAGGTTGATCAAACTCTATGTTAGAGGCTCTCTGTGATGGGGATTTAATGGGGGAACTTCTTCTCTCGCTTTAGTAATGGTGTGGGAAAGTGTAACTTGAGTTTAGTGTAGTTTTGAGATGTGTCCAATTTTGGGGTGGATTTTGAGCTTTGAAATTAAGCTCAGACAATGTGGAAAATTGCTGGAGGATGGTTGGGTTACACTCAGGAGGTCTTGAAGATGCTCTGGAGGGAATTGGACATGGTCTCCCAAGGAAATTTTAGCAACTCCTCCCTTAGCCTTGAAGAGGAGGTTTTATAGCCATGGCCACTGAGTTGGGCTCAAGGGTGTGATTTTGGTGCATTGAGCCTCTTAGGTAAAATACATATCAGTTCTAGTGCTCAATCAGAAATTGACACATCAGATAGGCTCAATTGGGTAGATTGGCTCTCAATTTTGGCTCCTCCAGTGACTAGGCCTGCCAGAAAGAACAGGGGAGGATGGCCAAAGGTCAGGTGGTTCAGTGACGAGTCTCTCAAGGAATTAAAGTGATTTGGGGAAAGTTTTTAGTAAAGATCCTCTTTGCTTAACCTAAAATGGGAATAAATCTCCCAAATTAGAGGACCCTTGGTCCATGTCTCCACTAGGTTGGGCTCGATGAGTCTAGCTTAGTCCTTAGGGTCAATTTGGTGGTTGTGGGAGGTTTAGTTTGGCCACATTGGGCTAGGTTAAGTCACATTTGGCCATGGGTTGAATTAGGGCTAGGTTGGGCTAACTTGAGTTTGAACTTAGTTTGGCCTTAATTGATTGAGCAATTTGGTGTAAATAATTGTCAAAATGGTTTTAGAAAAGGATTGGAGTGATTTTAAGTTGATTGGGAGGGTCAATTTGAGGGGATTTGGACATTTGGTCAATTTTGGGGACTTTGGGTTAGGCTTAAGTTTGGGTTAGGCTAGAGCTTTTCTAGGGTTCAATTGATGGCTCAATCTGGTTTATGGGGATGTCATGAATATTTCCAAACATTAATTGGGTGGCAATTTTAGGATTGGGGCATTCAATTTAATAGAATTTGGTCATATGGAAAATTTGGAGGAAAATTAGGGATTTTGGATTTGGTTGGATTTGGGTTAGGTTTAGGCTCAAATTGGGAACAATTTCCTGGTAAATTTAGTTTAGGTAAATGTCATAAAGACTTTTGGATGTTAATTTGTGGAATTGGTTGGCTCATTGGGCTCAATTTTGGGAGGTTGCGTCGTATGGTCAAAATTGGGGCGTTTGGATTTGGATTGAAATTGAGCTTGCAATTGGGTCAAATTAGACTTGGAATTGGTTTATAATGAGATTAGGGATGATGAATTTGAGTTTAAAATTGAAATTGGGGAGGATTGAGGTCAATTTGGTGGACATTGGAGGAGATTTGGGCATTTTAGGCTTAAAGCGACAATTTGGGGTTTTTAGTCAAAATGGGTGAATTTGGTCAAATTAGGTCAACATAAATGGTTTAAATTGATTTTTGGGACATTTGGGGTGATTTTTAAAATTTTTGGGAATTTTTGGAATTTTTTAATCTGGGGGTGGGGCATTTTGGTCATTTTGAGGGTATTTTTGGGGATTTTGGTAGATTTGAGGTGTCTTCGATAATTTGAGGGGTAAGGAATGTTTTGGAATGATTTTTGAAGGGATTTTGGGTAATTTGGGAAATTATGGGATTTTTGGTTAACATTAGGG